>OZ023197.1:4524792-5124792 GCA_963995505.1 Hypericum androsaemum
GGAAAATGAAGAAGAGTGATGAAGGAGAAGGATTGATTACCTGGAGGGCAGCTGCCCAGGCTATTAGGACAGAAGCAACCCAGAATTTCTTGTCCTTGAGAAGATCCCTTACTTCCATTTTCCCCCCCGATTGGGTCAAAACCCTAACCCTAATCTTTTACGGGATTTAATCCATTCGATGCTTCTCATATTCTATTTTCTCCTCTCTCCCCTGAAGTGATGGGTGGGCTTTGTCAAATTTACAACCAATTGGGCTTGTCGTGGGCCTCACCCAACTAAATATTACGGACCGTCGAGCCCATGGTTTAAATATTATGTGGCGTGAGAGATAGTTGTAGGGGTGTACAAACGGTATTCGGTATTCGGGATTTTCGGTATTCGAGATTTCGAGATCGGTATTTTTGCTTTCGGAATTTAATTCGGTATCGAGTTTTGAGAAATTTTAGTGAATTTCGGTATTCGGTATAATTTCGGTATATACCGATATAATACCGAAGTACTAAAGTGAAATTTACCTAACTAAGTATATAAGTCTGTTAGAATTCAGCAACTAGGGAACAAAACGCGCAAAGAACACGGACGCAAGAGTTTACGTGGTTCGGCCTAATGCCTACATCCACGGAGAGAGAGGAGAACTTTTATTGATGAGTTTCCGAGCCACAAAGCCATACAAAAAACCTAGGGTAATATGTCTTTATATAGAGACAAACCCTTGGTGTACAAATAACCTATCTAGGTCAGATTAAGAGTCCAAAACCTAGTCAGAATAGGAATAGGAATAGGAAATAAGTCTTTCATATTTCTCGCCATCCCAACAATCTCTACCTTGGCGAGAAATCATCTCGTGGAAGAACCATGAAGCTCCACCCGAATTTCAACAAACTCCACCTTGACAAAACACCGCCCCATGAAGAACCATGAGATCTTGCAAAACCAATCCAACTCCACCGACTCCATCTCGGACCATAGATAACTGCATCAATAAGACCATCTCAACTTTCTCTTCACCTTTTGTTCAATCACTTGGAGCCAGCCCCCAAACTCGAGCTTCTGAGCTTGCTTGACCTATTCCCTCCAACCTCCATCGAACCCCAACTAGCGAGTCCACTTTCTGAAGTAACCTTGCGACCAATAGACGTACCCTCTATTTTTCGATCAGCCCTATGCTCCGCAACCTCGAACCACTCTTCCGTTGGACCTTTTTGCCTCAAACTAATGCTACTCGACATAGCATACAAAGGGCAACCTTTTGTTCTACTAAGTAGAACCCTCGACATGTCTCGAACTCTATTGTTCGGCCTTGAATGAGATACCCGATTCGCCCGTGGTGTCACCAATGGCTTCGCATGCCCAATGCAAAACCTAACCAACACTTTTGATGTGCACGTCCCTTTAGACAACCATAGCGGGGCCCAGCTAACAAAGCTTCTCTGAGACAACCATGGCACCTTACCAACCATGCCTCCACGAAACAATCTTAGCTTACTATCCATGTCTCTGCAAATTCCAACTACACTCAAACCATCCATGTCAAGCATTTGCTCTCTCATACAAACCAACCTCATATGACCTGAGCTTTTGCCAACTCCTTCAGACCCATTGATGTGACTCCACCTACAATAATGTGCCTCACTAACATGTATGTATTTCCTTTCACCATTCATCCCTACCATCACATCCTTCTACACCTTCATTAGTATACCTTTATAACTATCACTGTTATAATCCAAGGTCCCTAATAAAAAGAGATTACCGGGATGTATTGTACTTGATAAGACAGAAAGCCAGTCACCATCTGACCCGTCTGAACATGTGGCCATGGCTGTGGATGTCGATCCCTCCTCGTTGTCTTGATCCCCAGTTCGTCTTGGATAGTCCCCTTCATGTGCCCTTCTCAGCACTTGAAGCCACTTCCATTGAACTTCATTGACTCTGACCTGGATCCTCTTCCACAACCCAGCTAGTGGCTTCTCATCATCCGCCAAGCACAAGCAAATCTTTGCTACCGCCTTGGCCTCCAACTCTTCTCACTCTTACTTTTTCATCTTCTCGGACTTCTTCTCTGAGAGCGCGATAACTATCCCTTGCTGCACGAGGAGATCCTTGACACGCTTTTGCCATAGCCCGAAATTCAATGAACCATCGAACTTCACAAGAGCGAACTTTGCGCCGTGATCCGACATCCTCCAACCTTAGCTCTGATACCACTTGTTAGAATTCAGCAACTAGGGAACAAAATGCGCAAAGAACACGGACGCAAGAGTTTACGTGGTTCGTCCTAATGCCTACATCTACGAGAGAAAGAAAAACTTTTATTGATGAGTTTTCGAGCCACAAAGCTATACAAAAAACCTAGGGTAACATGTCTTTATATAGAGACAAACCCTTGGTGTACAAGTAACCTATCTAGGTCAGATTAGGAGTCCAAAACCTAATCAGAATAGGAATAGGAATAGGAAATAAGTCTTTCCTATTTTTCGCCATCCCAACAAAGTCAAAAACAAAAAAAAACCTACCTCATTCCCTTCTCCTCCCATCTCTCTCCCTGGCGACAGAACCCAGAAAAGGGAAAATTAAAGATTTTGAAAACCTAACTCAATCTCCTTCTTCACCCATCTCTCTCCTTCTTCCCCCAATCTGAAAATGAAGCCATGGTTGTCACAATTTGGTAGAAAAGAGTTTAAGGGAGGAAGAAGTTTGGGTGAGAGTAGAAGAAATTTGGGAGAGGGAGATAGAGAGAAATTGGGAAGGAAAAATAGACAATTTCATTAATGATGAGATACCATTACAACGATTGACCCGTCAATAAATAGTACTGAGCAATAGCTAACTATCCTAGGTACATGGTAACACTCTACCACTAACCCACGACTAGATACGTGCAAGCTGGAAATCAGCTAGCTTTTAGGGAATGAAAATTAACATAACGACCCACTAAATAACAACTCTGATGACCTAATAACGACCCACTAACCCATGCGACCAACGGGTCGTGACACTCGCCCACCGTTAGAGAATTCTTGTCTTAAGAATTCAGTCGTTTAACGCCGCCATCCAGGAATTTCCTATTTGTCAATATCAGGTGGTTCTGTCTTCTCCAAGATTTCTCCATCGAGGACATTGATACCATTCAGCGGTCGGGTTTTGCACGTGTGCCCCTTGAACCATTTGTCTCCGCAACGGAAATAGGCTGGTTCCTTCTTGGGCAGAAAGCTCTTGCGGTTGTGAGGGGTAGGTTCAGCCGGTGAATAGGTTGGCATCCTCCCGGTGGTCTGCCCCTTGTCCATCATCTTCAAAGCGGTCTCATAGAGGCGGGCCTTATCGATTGCGTCTTCTATTGAGGCCGGGGCGTGGGTTCTGACCAAGGATTCAAGAGTGACATTTAGACCTCCAATAAAGCTGAACACAAAGTACATATCCGAAAGCGTCGAATTTTCATACAACATCATGCCCTTCAGCTCCTCGAACTTTTTGATGTAGTCATCAACACTTCCGGTCTGCTTGTGATGGTTGAACTCCTTGACTACACTGCCAGAATCGCGACTTCCGAATCTTTGGCATAGCTGGTCGACGAAGAGAGTCCAGCTAGGGCCTGGATGACTCAATTTCCATGAGTCGAACCATGTTTCAGCCACCACGTTTAGGTATAGGCTAGCCAACTCAACCTTCCGATCTTCTGCCACCTGGTTGACCTCGAAGTAACGCTCGCATTATCGGGCCCAAGAACGTGGATTGACTTGGTCGAATGTTGGGAAATCGAGGCATAATTTTTTATTCAAGTGTGGTAATTTCAGCACGGTGGAAGTCGTTGTTGCGGTTATAGTCGATGAAGCCATTGCGGTGGACGTTGTGGATGCCGTTATGGTGGGGTCATTAGGTGGAGTGCCTAATATCCCTCTGTCATCGGGAACCTTGTCAGCGATAGGACGAGAGGTTATCGCCTCCTTTATCTCATCGAACCTTCGGTTGGAATGTTGGAAATACTGATCCATGCGCTGCCATATTTCTTGAAGGCGAGCACTAAACTCTTGACGGAACTCGGACATGTCAGACTCGAGCTTGGTCATGTTGGACTCGAGCTTGTCGATGCGTTCTTTCGTGAACTTGGAACGAGTAGCCATTGGAAGAGCTCTGATACCACTGTCACAGTTTGGTAGAAAAGAGTTTAAGGGAGGAAGAAGTTTGGGTGAGAGTAGAAGAAATTCGGGAGAGGGAGATAGAAAGAAATTAGGAAGGAAAAATAGATAATTTGATTAATGATGAGATACCAATACAACGATTAACCCGTCAATAAATAGTACTGAGCAATAACTAACTATCCTAGGTACATGGTAACACTCTACCACTAACCCACGACTAGATACGTGCAAGCTGGAAATCAGCTAGCTTTTAGGGAATGAAAATTAACATAACGACCCACTAAATAACAACTCTGATGACCTAATAACGACCCACTAACCCATGCGACCAACAGGTCGTGACAGGTTGGCCTAGCTTGGAGGCCGCCTCAACACCCGACGAAGCCAGGTTAGCCTCTCTCTCTCTCTCTCTCTTCCTCTACGATATTTTCTGGATGTGAATCTTAATTTCCTTTCTTCATTTTCGTTTGTGATTTGGTCTGTGTTTGATTAAAACAGGGAATCAACTTGAAGGCTGGAAGATTAGGTTTCGATATTAGGCTAGAGAACTTCATTTTTTTTCTGAATTAGGTTTTTGAATTAAAAAAATTTGTATTTTTGCGATTTTCGGTATTATACCAAAATTTTAATTCGGTATTCGGTAGATACCGAAATAATTTCAGTTCGGGATTGATATTAATTTTTTTTGTAATTCGGTATTCGGTATTTTTTGATATTCGGTATTCGAAATCGGTATATACCGAATATTCACCCCTAGATGGTCGGGTAGTCGGGAAAGACTTTCCTTATCTTTCAAGTATAAAAATGAAACATCAGTTACTAATTGATGAGTTTTAAATAATAAGATACTCAAGTAAAATTTTCTATTTTAAAATTTAATGTGTCACGTATATCCATTTTGCAATTTGTTGCATTCATTACGCGCAAAAAGAAAGTTTTTGTACCTGATCTACATACTCTAAGGACATTTTGGAGAGTATCTTAGCCATTGTTTTCAAAAAAGACCCGGAGACTGACCTGAATTTTGGTCCGATTATTGGGTCAACCAATCCTACCGATTGAACTATCGGTCAGACCGGACTTTTTTAATAAAAAATATTTTTAGAAATTATATACATATCGAATATATGTATAATTGTATATATGTAATCACACTCACACCTCCAAAAATTATCAAATACAAGCCCCGGGGAAGGGTTTTTAATTCTAGGGTTGAAAGTTAGAACGAAAAATGGTAAAATGCGGTAAGTTGAGGCTGGGTTATTCACTTTTTTGGTCAAATATAACGAACTGGAATTTTCGGGGTCACTTTTCTGGTCCAACCATCCAGTTCAACCAAAAAATGGTCAGTTTGTTAGGTTGACGTCCTGACCTATATTTTTTACCCTGTAAACTTTCCGAGGTTGGACCGCGCCTTTAAAAACAATAATCTTAGCACTCGAGACCAGCTTCAGTAATTTTCATATATTTCAAAATTTGAAATTTCTGAGGAATTCCAAAATACTTTTCATTGTATGGTTATGGGTTATACAAAAACAATTACTTAAAAAACAATGCAATGTACACCCCATTGCTTCAATGTTAAAAAAAATATAGTAACAACATACCAGAATTGCGTGAAAACTCACAAGACAGGAAAATCCACGAATGAAGAAGCGTTCATTATATGAGTCAAAAATGGTACAAGGTACCGGATTTCATGGCCCAAAAACATAATTTTGGTCAGATATCAACATACAAGTAAATTAAAATATTACTTCTGTTCTAAGCATCCTTAATAGAATTGAGAGATTAGTGCCTTGTTTTCCATTAATCGTCAAAAATCAAAATCCTCTTGACCCACATCCCAGAACCTTCATTAGAAGCAAAGACACCCTAAATCTCCAACTTGGACGTTGGCCATATCCACATCTTTGGGATTCAACATCTCCTGCCTTGTGAACCTCCACATCATCTTGATGATCATGTTCATTTCCAGTTTTTAATTTCGTGGCATCTAATAATGACTCATTCTCATGAATGTGACCCGTTTGAGCACAAGTACTAGGCCTTTGCTTAGCAAACTCTCCTGTGGTTTCGGCCTTGTACACCGGAGAATCGGAACACTGGGATGAGCTCGTCGCCTTGGAGATTTTCGAGGATGATGATGACGATGACGATGATGATGTTTCGAAGGATCGGCAGCTTTGAGAGCCTTGAGTGAGCAGTGAGCCCTTGAGAATGTATTCATGGCCATGACAAGGGTGTATGAAGTCATCCCCTGTCAAGTCTTGCCACACATATCCATTTTTGTAGCTCCTGCATAATGTTTTGGCAGAGCTTATTGTAAGAAATTAATTTAATATTTTTTTCTTGTTAACAAAATAATTCAATGCCTCTTTTTGGCTTGAGATCAATGGAATAATTTTATTATTGGAGGTTGTGTACCTTTTGGAAGACCAGGAGTACATACTTGCCATGCCTTGACCTCTTAGAATGTTTAATGTTCTTGTAACATCTAGAAAAACATGGAGAAATGTATTTTGTTCAATAACATTTGCATTACTAACTTTGATACAGAATTCGACATGAAGTCAAAGATCGGATTTGAATTCTGAAAATGTTATCTATCTATAAATATATTGGCATTATTAATGACCATTAACTGAAGTTCTAACCATCTCCCAGAGACACTAAAATTATAATTATTGCCTCAAAAGAAGTATGCAACTACTGATTACTGATGAGAAACTAGGAGGATAACTGTCTCCTGTTGGCATACGCCTAAAATGAGATAATCATAAAATTGCCACACAACAGGAAAACTGTCTCAGGGTTTACAATTTAAATAAACTAATAATGGGTTGTTCAGGTCTCGAATTTAAGTCTTGAAAATAGCAGTATTAAAAATTTGTTGGGAGAACTTTTGTCACATTTCAAGGTTCTCTCCGGCTTAAACCTAGTTAATTGGCTCTGTGATGCCCAGATACGAGGCGGTGTAAAAAAATTAACAAAATGAACGTATTGGTATACTCCATTAATGATGAGAAACTATGAGGATAATTGTCTCCAATTGGCATTCTCCTAAAAGGAGATAATCATAGAATTGCCACACTGCAAGAGAAAATTTGTCTCCTGGTGCACAATTTAGCTCTTTCTATACGATAAACAAAAATAATTAATTGCAGCTTCTACCACGACCTTTTAAAAATTATATCCGCCTCGAACCTGAATTAGTCGGACCAGTAGATGTTTAAACCATACCAAAAAAATATTTATAACTTCTACCATGTTAGTAATGAATATGGTTGAGATACCTTTCAAATAGAGCCCTTGAGGAGAGGAGAGAGGGACTTCCATGAAATGAGGGTGATCAAGCTGGCCATTTCTTGAGAGGTAGTAAACAACAGATACCTTCCTTTCAATTCCCTGATTTTGTTCCTTCCATGGTTTAGTTCCAACCTCTTGATATCTCTTTGACATAACTAATCCTGTTGTATCAGGTGAGCTAATCTCCATTGATGGAGCAAGCATTTGGAGAGGTAGAATCCTCTTAAGTTTTAATTGGAAATGATTTTGAGGTGGGGTTTCTTGTGATTGTGTGTTTTCCTTTTATAGGCTAACGGAGAAGATGCATTGGTAGAATTGGCTTTGTGACTTTCGAGTTTTAACTCCTGAAAATGCAATTTGGGTGAAACTTTAGCTATTTTAATGTTTTATTCGGCTCGGATAGGCTCAATTGGTGTTCGAAATTATAAAAATATCTACGGGTGATAACAATATACATTTTTTTTCTTCATTTTATTGTATAATTTTGATATCTGGTATAATATCCAAAAGTTATTATTCAATTTAGAATTTGAGTACCGTTAGACCTGTAAAAAAGGTGTATCTACCAAAATATTTTTATTCACCTATTTCGGAATCAACTTCTTAAGAAGTTGCAAATTCAACAATTGAACAAAATAGAGAACAACGAAATTGAGTCCAAACAACTGCTAACAGCCAAAGATGCGAAACTTTTGAAGAGAGATATATTATTAAATAGAACACCCAATAATTTGAGTGACCATATTTCAACATTAATTGGCAAACTCTTGTTTGGATTATTTGTCCAACTTTGCACTTAATTTTCTTTTTCGTTTTAATTTATTTTAGTGCCCTTGTTCAAAATTTGCTACATCATGATGTTGGTGATGTTTCAATTCTACGGTCAATCATAATACACTATGAGCTACAACACCCCTCCACTTTTTTACCAAAAAAGCACATCTTTTAATGCTAGAATCTTGACCCATGTTTCCAATTTGGATTTGTGGAATAAAGTTGTTTTATCTTAATTATAAGATTTTGATATCGAGTCATTGTGATGTAGCAGTGTTAAATAATTTTTGGGAGAGTTATTCCGCATGTAAAAAAATTTATCCAACTTAAATCTAGATTAATCAAAATAGTGTGTATCTGAATATTGGATATAAATTTAAAAAATATAATTTCCTAGAATTCCAATATTAACCGGCCACTATTTGATCACATGAAAGTAATTGATAGGAGTCTACATTTTTATTGTCTTTACCTACAGAGTCCATCTCTTTGTCGGGATTTTTTCCTACAGGGTGTTAAAATATTTTTTTTTACCAATTTGGTATCCTCGAAAAAAATTTTACCAATCTGGTGTTGGTCAGAGAACGGCCAAATTTTGCCGTTTTGTGTCACCGAAAAAGGCAAATAAATGCCATTCTCCAATAGTACGTTGATTGGACCAGACCGAAAAATGGCCAAAAATTGCCGTTTTCCGAAGAACAGCACTTTTTTGCCGTTTTTCGGTGATACAAAATGGCAAGAACCTGTCGTTTTCCGGAGAACAGCAATTTTTTGCCTTTTTCAGTGATACAAATCGGCAAAAACCTGCCGTTTTCCGGAGAACGGCAATTTTTGGCCGTTTTCATGTACAGAACGGCAGAATACTGCCGTTTTCCGGTGACACGAAACTGCAAATTTGGCCGTTTTCTGACCAACACCAGATTGGTAAAACTTTTTCCGAGGACACCAGACTGGTCAATATTTTTTTTAACACCCTTTATGAAAAAAAATCCTCTTTGTTCTCATTGTGTTAGGGAAAAGTATATCTGTGACAAATGGATAAGACAAATCAAGTTCATGTGTACCTGTGAAGTAGCTCTAGCTAGCCTCCATGCATTGGACCAAATGTTGACATGAAACCTCTAGTCTCCAAGCCCTAAGCACATTTTCAGACAAAACGTCAAAATCTTCCAATAAAATAAACCTTCAAAAGAAAATCCTCCAATAAAGCAAAAGCCCATCTCCGTGAAAAATTCTAACACAAATTGATGGTAGGATAGGGATGGCTACTTGTTAACACAAGTTATTTAGCTATCAGCTATTGGCTGCTTGTTAACAATCATCTACTAATCAACTACCAGCTCAATTCTACCCCTATGTTACCATGAACATATAATCGAGAAAACTTGCAAGACTCAGTGGCTAATTGACTTGCGACGAGATTTAGATCTCGATTATGTGCATCCGATTGGTTACTTCGTCTTCCCTCAGAGCTTAGCTGCTTGTTGTATACAGACTTTCCGATCTAACTAATATATGCAGTGCTTTGATGTTCAAAAAAAAATCCTTTAAATTACAAGTGCTTGAAATGCAAACCATTTGACTTATTAGTGAATAGATAAAAAGAATTTGGTACTACAACATTTCTGCCAATACATGATGCACGTATGAAGCAGCAGGGCAGAGAAGCTGAAGAGAAATGTAGCTTCCCGACGATCAAACAGAAGATTACACGACGAAATTTATTATCTGTGTTGCTTCTTCGGATATTCCGTTATATATCACCACATAGATCAGTTATATATCTCATGACAAATTTTGGGTCCCTAAATTTCTTCAGGTCATCCTCAGTTCAGTTATATATCTCATGACAAATTTTCTGCATATATCTTATTGTAGCCTTCAACTATTCCTGGAGCGAAATCTGGAACCTTGTTGGAGCGAGTAGTCTTTGTAAGGCTTAATCTTCAGACAAAACTCACCCCTGGAAGGCATCAAGATTGAGCAAAACCGGTCAGAAACAAGAAGCAGACAAGGAAGCGAAACAACTACATAGAGCCCCCATAACAGATCACAATTCGTATTCGTATTTGAACGAATTAATTACGATTCAAGATTTTTGTAAATTCAAACGAATTCAAACAATAATCAGATCTACGAATACGTCCTAAAAAGATGCGGACTTAAATCAAGAAGAAATTTGTTCAAAATTAACTAAAAAATCTTGAATTTCAACAATTTACAACGTTAAATAATTTTTTTAATCACTTTGTAAGATATCATCGGTTCAACTACCTTAATCCGTCTAGTGGTATAAAAAAAGTAAATCACTCTCAAATCTTTCGAGTTTGTTTAAATATACTCAAAAGTCCTCCGTGTTTGTAAAATACACGCCATCGTCTTTCTTGTTTGATTTTATTATACTTTTGGATCCCTAAATTAGTTTTTTTCTATTTTTTCATTGAAAAGACAAAAATACCCTTAGAACAAAAAAACAAAAAAAACTACTAACATCATCTCTTTTTCTCCGATGACCAATACCAAATGAATCCAACATAATCATCAACAAGCTTCATCTCTTCACCTAATAAATAAAATGGATACTAATTACCTAATAAATAACTCCCTAATTTACTCTAACCAATTAAACAACAAATTATTTCATTGAAAATCTAATTTATCTAACAAATTGGGATGAACCCTAATTTCAAATTGGGGATTTACTTCCAAACTCCTAAATCAAATGACTGGTTCGAAATCAAACAACGACACCGTCTCCGTCTTTAAGGTTCTCTTCCAGGGGAGCGAGTCGAGGTTGGCGTCCGAGAGGTGCGCTTCCTGGTTCTCTTCCTCGACACCATCTCTGTCTTCAAAGACATCGGCGCCAACGCCAACGTCCCATCCCTGGCTGGTCGGGAAGCAGCTGATGTGGGCTGTCGTCGGTGGGGCTTGGTCTGGCTGGGTTTGGGGTGTGAGAGGGGCTTTGTCGTCACCGTATTCGTGCTCCACCTCTGCCCGATCGTCGTCCCTGGTATTCGACGACTCCGCCGTGTCCCGGAACGCCGAGTTCACCAATTAGGATTAGGGTTCATCAATTTTTTAGGGTTCTTACGGAATTAGAAATTTCTCCCATTACGAGATGATGTCATTGGCTAGGAAGAAGAAGAGATGATGTCAGCAGTTTTTTTATAATAAAATCAAACATGAGGGACGTCGACGTATATTTTGTAAACAACTACATAGAGCCCCCATAACAGATTTCAATTCGTATTCGTGTTTGAACGAATTAATTATGGTTCAAGATTTTGGTAAATTCGAACGAATTCAAACAATAATCAGATCTACGAATACGTCCCAAAAAGATGCGGACCTAAATCAAGAAAAAATTTGTTCAAAATTAACTTAAAAATCTTGAATTTCAACGATTTACAACGTTAAATAATTGTTTTTATCACTTTGTGAGATATCATCGGTTCGACTTCCAACTACCTTAATCCGTCCAGTGGTATAAAAAAAGGTAAATTACTCTCAAGTCCTTCGAGTTTGCTTAAATATACTCAAAAGTCTTCCGTGTTTGTAAAATACACGCCGACGTCTCTCTTGTTTGATTTTATTATACTTTTGGGTCCCTAAATTAGTTTTTTTTTTCATTGAAAAGATAAAAATACCCTTTGAACAAAAACAAAAAAACTGCTAACATCATCTCTTCTTCTCCGATGACCAATACCAAATAAATTCAGCATCATCATCAACAAGCTTCATCTCTTCACCTAATAAACAAAATGGATACTAATCACCTAATAAATAACTCTCTAATTTACTCTAACCAATTAAACAACAAATTATTTCATTGAAAATCTAATTTACCTAACAAATTGGGGTGAACCTTAATTTTAAATTGAGGATTTACTTCCAAACCCCTAAATCAAACGACTGGTTCGAAATTAAACAACGACATTGTCTCCGTCTTCAAGGTTCTCTTCCAGGAGAGCGAGTCAAGGTTGGCGTCCTGAGAGCTGCGCTTCCTGGTTCTCTTCCTCGACACCGTCTCTGTCTTCAAAAACATCGGCGTCAACGCCGAAGTCCTGTCCCTGGCTGGTTGGGAAGCAGCTGATGTGGGCCTCCGTCGTCGGGCTGGTCAGGAAGTAGCTGATGTGGGCCATCGTCGGTGGGGCTTGGTCTGGCTGGGTTTGGGGTGAGAGAGGGGCTTTGTCGTCACCGTATTCGTGCTCCACCTCCGCCCGATCGTCGTCTCTGGTATTCGATGACTCTGCCGTGTCCCGGAACGCCGAGTTCACCAATTAGGATTAGGGTTCATCAATTTTTTAGGGTTCTTACGGAATTAGAAATTTCTCCATTACGAGATGATGTCACTGGCTAGGAGGAAGAAGAAGAGTGTAACATAATTGTACTGAATTGAATAGAACTAGAAGTATAAGGGCTTTTAGGTAAATGTGTAGTTGAGTATAAATAGAAGACAAGGTACCAAGTATGGAAAAATTCTAGACATTTGTGAATCTAAAGAAACAATTATGTTTCCTTCTTCCATCTCTCCCTCCTATCTCTTCTCTATCTTTTCCCCCTTTCTATCAATTAGGGTTCTTAATCCCTATTCTTGATCCCCAATCATTACAAGTGGTATCAGAGCCTTCGATTCTCGGAATGGCTCATCTGAAAGATATGGAGAAACGCGTCAATAACCTTGAGCAGAAGTTTGAGACGCTTGAAGGTGCGTCGGAAGTTCGCCGGAGACGACCGGAAGAAATTAATGATCGGATCACAAAATTTACCGAGTAAAAGATCGCGCTACAGACATGTGTCTTGCCAAGAACACCCTCGCATTGCAGAGGAGGCCTAGAAGCTGAGTTGTGCGACGGGTTTGTAAAAAGTGCGGTTGATCTCTGCTCGTGCATTAACCAACCTAGGAAGTTAGGAAATTTACGATCTGAACATGAATTAGATGAGAAAGGATGTCTGATGGTCTTACATGACGGCTCCACCGTGTTTGGTTGTGACTTTTTGTGTGGGAAGTTAAGTAAGGTGGGGAAAATGAAGGATGTGCACCAGTTGTTCGATAAAATGCTTGAGATACAATCTACACCAGAGGTTCCTAGGGTCTTGATAGGTGATGTGGTGGACGTTGTTCATGGACAAGCTTTTGACTCGGATAAGCAATACATGGAACAAGTAGGGAGCAGAAAAGCGGTGGCAGAAATGGAGGTTGTGGTTGCAGGTCATGAAGCGCAAGCAATCGGCAACATGGAACGTGCAAATTTTGATTTTGATGATCAATTTGATGTCAAATCTAGGCCACCTGATGACTTGGGAGAAACTAAAGAGTTAGAGATGAGTTGTTTAGGTGGTGATAAGTTGGTTATAGTTTTGGAGAATCTGGAAACATACAGAGTTGTCGCAATTGGTGCAGGATCAAAAGTTCAGTTGGTTTCAAAATTTCACCTGCATTTGGTGGAGGAAATGATGTGTTTGATACATCACAGTATGCATTTGTTGGTAAAGAAGATGAGATGTTCAAGCTGTTGGTTGGAAGCTTGGATGATCTTTTTGGTGCCAACTTGGGAAGGATGGTCAAATTGTTGATTGAAGGCTTAGTTGTTGATGCAAACAAAGTTGGTCTCGTAATGAACAGCCTGTGTAGATATGTTGTCATAATTGCTGCAGAATTGGGAGGAGGAATGTTCAGAGTCTGTTGCTGTTGGAAGTGACAGTAAGCTTGTTAAAGGAGGTGTTGTTAATGCGAAGATGGAAGCCATTTCACTTTTGTTTCAGATTATTGTTCAAGCTCATCGTCCTCTGCCACTTAGAGATAAATCTGATATCGAAGGGATGGTAATTTTGCAAGATGTTTTTAACAAGTTGAAGACTCAAAAGCATATTGGATTTAACAAACTTATTAAAGGCATACATAAGAACAGCCCAGAAACTTTTTCGGGGCTGAAATGGTACTGTGAATCACCAAATGGTGACTCCATGGACTGCAACCACCTACAAAATCCCTCGCTGAATACAAAAATGGATGAAACTGAGGGTGTTCCTTGGATGAGGAATGACGTACTTGAACTGAAATCTGATGCGATGAAAGAACGGGTTTTTTACAACTTTCCCATCAAGTTTTCAGTGTACTTACAGCAGCTATGGAAAAAGTGTCATGCAAATCTGCAAATTCTGCGGATTAGACCAGATTCAAAGTCTGCAATGTCTACTGCAGATTCAATGCTTGCTGCAGATTTATCTCTTACTGAATTGAAACAATAGCCCTTTGCTGCATTTCTGCAGCCGCCTTACCTGCAGATATCTACAGATCTTTATCAACCTCTTCCTGTAATTTTACTGAAAATGAAGATACATATGAATATCGAGGACCTGCAACACCGATTGGGCCCTGAGACAAAGAATATGATTGATGATCAATTTAGGTTGACAGGAAGTGCTTTATACAATGGGAATACAAAGTTTTATGTTGACCAGGTGTGCTTTTACTTCCAGAAGTCATTTATGAAGTCATGTACTCCAGGTACCAAATGGAATACCAAGATGGTTATTCCTCATTTGATTGAAGATTGTTGGGCTTCAACAGAAATTCCAGAGAATGAAACACCCATGTGTACTATGCATTCCTTTCCACATCACATTCATCATTGCTTGACATTGGTTAGATCAGAGTTTGAGGGTTTGTTTGGAAAAACTCCTGTCAAAGTTCATGCATACTTATCCAATCTCGAGGACAAGGATCTATTCAAGCCAATGAGTTGTTATAATCATCAAGTGAAGATGGTTATTGGTTGAGGGTTTTGGAAATTGCAAGTATTGTGACGGTTCATGACTTTTTCTTTGGTGGGAATTTGCTACATAAAGTTGCAGGGCTGCTACTGAACTGGAAAGAGCTGCAAATGGTTGCTGATCTGCTGCAATATTTGGTTATTGATGCTGATTCAAAACTGTGCTAAACTCGTTGACCAAGTAGTGATTTCTTGAGTCACTTTGAAGTGTTCGAGAGGCTGCCTTCAAGGTTGATACAAGCTGGAAAAAGCGGTTTCCTGCTCGTCAAATTCTTAACCTTGAGGACAAGGTTTAATTGAAGGGGAGACTTGTAACAGAATTGTACTGAATTGAATAGAACTAGAAGTATAAGGGCTTTTAGGTAAATGTGTAGTTGAGTATAAAAAGAAGACAAGGTACCAAGTATGGAAAAATTTTAGACATTTGTGAATCTAAAGAAACAATTACGTTTCCTTCTTCTATCTCTCCCTCTTATCTCTTCTCTATCTTTTCCTCCTTTCTATCAATTAGGTTTTTAATCCTTATTCTTGATCCCCAATCATTACAAAGAGACGATGTCAGCAGCTTTTTTTGTTCTAAGGATATTTGGGTCATTTTATTGACAAAAATAAAAAAAAATTGCTATGTTGGTCAGGAACTCAAAAGTATAATAAAATCAAATATGAAAAAAGTCGACGTATATTTTATAAACACGGAGAATTTTTTAGTATATTTAAATAAATTCGAAAAACTCGAGAGCAATTTACCCTATAAACAACTTCATTCATTTAATTCAACAAGTACATAAAAGAGAAAAACACCCCACTCCATAAAAAATTAAAAATAATTGGAGACCACCCCACCTAATAAGAGAGCTAAAAAACTTCAAGAAACACACACTTTTCTTTTATTTGGAGAATCACTAATTTGACGTCTCAGAAATCATTCGACGGAAGTGGCTCATGCCCGCCGGAGCCGATGAAGATGTTGTCGTAGACAAGGGCCGCGATGGCGGACCCGATGAGTGGGCCGACCCAGTAGACCCAATGGTTGGTCCAGGTCCAGCTGACCACAGCCGGCCCGAATGACACTGCGGGGTTCATGGACGCGCCGTCGAATGCCCCGCCGGCGAGAATGTTGGCCCCGACGATGAACCCGATTGCAATCGGGGCAAGCGTCCCGACGCTTCCTTTCTTTGGGTCCACCGCCGTGGCGTACACCGTGTAGACTAGCCCGAATGTCATGACGATCTCGAACACGACGGCGTTCCACGAGGAGACCCCCGATGACAGGCCAAACGCTGCCGTTTCCTGATACCATCCACAATCATCGATTTGTTAGGGGTTTATCAATAAAATGTGAATAAAACTTTAAAAATAATAATAAGAGAATTGATTCAATAATGGTTCGACTCTACCACATGTCAATTGCAGAGATTTTCTTAAACTAACAGTTAAAAAAGGAATTGGCGGTCGACCGATTAGAAGGTCGATTCATCTTGGAGGCGTGACCTCATTTAACAATATTTCTCCTAGAAAAGTCAAATTTTTCCAAAAATATTTAACAATAACTGTATGGTAGATATCGTAAAAACTAATTAAAAAATTTAGGTTTCAAATCATTAATATTTAGAAAAGTTATCGCAAATCATTAATATTTATATTTTTTTGAATTAAAAAAATTTTAAACTCAAAACCCGTATTAAGCTAGTAAAATTTATGTTCGGCAGTCTTCCACAAAAATTGAATTAGTTATTGCATGGTTTTTTTTGAGGAAATTATTAGTTATTGCATGGTAGATATCGAAAAAACTAACCAAAAGTTTCGGAATATATATTTTTTGACTCTATTCCTGCTGCAGCCTCATGTCAACGTCAATCACAGAGTTTTTAAAAAAATAAAAAGTAATTGACACTGGACCTTTAGATTGATGTTCCGATATCTGAACGAGTTAATTTTATTTTATTATTGGTGGCACTTGGCAGGAGGAGTAGAATTGACCGACTCTTTTTTTTAATATATATAAAATTACTCATTTTGGGAAATTTATAATTTTTTAACCATTTACGCAATTTTTGTTATTTTCACTCAAAAAATACTTGATATAGTACGAGTTGATTACATAAATCCCAACTTTATACTTTATAGAGCGCATGAGATTAAATAAAACCCGGACAAATTTAGAAACGAATGGGCAAAAATGCGACTTGGTTAATGTGAGTTCTTAGAACTAATTTATACTAAAATTTTCAGATTAAAATAAATCGGTAGGATCGTAATGTTTTGCAATTGTAAATAGTTCTTACCCATCCACCGGTGGCGAATTTAAGCAAGAAGCAAGCAACAACGGAGCCGAGCAATTGTGCGATCCAGTACAAGATGCCCCTCAGCAGAGTTATGTTTCCTCCCAGAAATGCGCCGAAGGTCACGGCAGGGTTGACGTGCCCACCGGAGATGTTTGCTCCGACGGACACCGCCACGAATAGGGCAAATGCGTGTGCCAATGCGGCTGCCACTAGCCCCGCCGGCGTCGTTGATCCGTTGTCCGTCAATTTGTCTGCCAAAAAATATCAATCCGCAAACTTATTGGTTAGCTGTTATAATTTTTTTGATAAATTATTGGCTAGCTGTTATAATATATATTGAATTGCACAAAATGTTGATGATTTGGCAGAAGTTCAAATTCAATTTAGGTGTAATCATGGTGTATAAACAATATCTATCATACAATAATTAATTAAAAAAATAATTATCGTAATTAGATCAACCGATTAAAGAGTTATTCTGATTTAGTTAAGAACTTCTGAATTCGAGAGTTTGTTAAATATTTGTTACGAGAATATTGTCAACTTACAAAAAATTTATCCGAATCGAACTTAGATAAGTTGTCTAAGTTGATATCCGAAAAACGAGCAGTATAAATAAAAAAAATTATCAATTAAAAATAACTTACTTTTTAATGAAATCAAATAAATCTTCGTAACAAAACACACAAAAAAATGAAGCTTCCTAAATATATAATCAAAATTATATATGAAGATCTTACTGAAAGCCATCCCGGATCCTTCCCCGGCAAATACAAAAATAAGCATCGAAAAGAACTCGGCGAGAGCGGCCTTAACGGCATCCGGCTGGCTAGCCTCCCCCGGTGTCCCAATTGCAATTCTATTCATCGGCATCTCTCTCTCTCTCTCTCTCTCTCTCTCTCTCTGTCTAATCTAATATTCTTCAGAAGCTAATTCTCACTGGTGAGTTACTACAAGTGGAAGAGATCAGTCCTCTTTATATATGTCCTAAAAAACTGGCCAAAGAACCGGTCCACAGGGAAAACAGAGCAGTGGAGGGTTTTGTTTAATCGACAAGTCGGTGACCGGACAGCTTTGTGGAGGGTGACTTCTGGGTCACTGAGGGAGCGACACGTATACCGCTGGAGCGGCGATGACGAGGAGGAGGGACATAGATTCTTGTTAATTTGTTTTGGATTTGGTTGGGATCGCCGACCAAAGTGCTCTAATTGACAAAGATATCATTTTAATAAAATGATAATCTTTCGAGATAATGATTTTATATCACCAATCAAGACATTGTCAAATTTAATGTAGTTCAGGATTTATAATGATATAAAATAAATTTTATTTGCAAAACAAATTGTTCGATATAGTAAAAATAATAATTTAATAAATCAAATAATATTTCCTATTTCCTCAGGCACCTTGATTGTTATGTCACTAGAATCTCGTGGGTTAATAGGTAGAGGAGAGATGGGCGGTGACCGATTGAATTTTTGATTACCGACTGGACCGACCTATTCGTTCATTCAAATTGAAAATGTGCTGCTATGAGTCTTGGTTTTGTGCTCGTGGGACCTGAGAGGTTAGCTTGGGTTGGCTCCCGTGGGCCCATCTATATTTGTTATTACATCATGTGGACAACAATTGAAATACATTATTTATACACTTTTTAAGGTTAATTATTTATACATTTTCGTCTATCAACTTTTTGCTATGTATTCGATTTAAAATATTAACATAATAGATTAATTTTTTATTTAAATATACAACACTCTGTAATCAATATGTTGAAACTTGCGAGATTTTTTTTAAAGTAAATTATTACACTATGATATTATCAAAGTTTGAACATTAGACCTCTTAGGTATTTACAACGCCTTGTGCCATTGTACTATAAGTCCTTTGGCTGAAACAATAGGCAATCAATATGTTGAAACTTGTGAGATATCACGCCATTTGCCACAAACACATGGTTCCAGAGCCAAAAAATATTTAACATAATTACACCAACCCTATACAAATTTAGGGAGGTGCGGGGTTCAAATCCCGATACATATAATCTTGGTGTAAAAATTTACATTAAAAAAAATACATGATTCCTGAAAGGACAACGATTATATGTGATATATTTTCTATAAGTAAATGTATTTTATTAAAATTATTTACATGTTATATATAACCGTAGTGTGGAATATTTTCGTACGAGTACGAGGTTACATCCAGTGTCTCGCTAATATATATATATATATATGTACTTGCGCAATATGAACACATGAGTTGTGAGAAGTCAATATAATCAACTCAATCTGATATAAGACTAAATTTTACTATAAATCGTGTCCTTTTATAATGTATGTCTAAATACTTATTAGAGAATTGTATTTTATTCCACAATGGAGATTGACCCAACACAAATAAGTATATTGGGGTTGATACCCCTGATTTCCCTGTGGAAGGGATGGCCTCCCAATTCAACTCCTTCTCCACAACGGCTTGACAAGCCACAAAGAGGACACTCTATTTTAGATTCAAGAATAGACAAAAATCTAACCGTATTAGAACGAATATTACACCTTACATCACTCTTTTTTTTAAGGCAAACCCCTTACATTCCACAATAGACAATTTTTTTGGAGATGTAAATTTTATAAACAATAATTATAATTATCAAAGTTTGATTCCTTATGTTCCTGAATTTGTACCACATTAGTTGGACATCTTTATTTCTAGCAAGCTCCACCGTGGCAACAGGGGGCGGCAATCATAGATTAAGTGACAACATCCTTGAACATAATAAGCTATCCCAGAACAAATTACTCCCTGCAACCAAAACACAAAATCTAAAATGTTTTACTATAAATAATTAATCCAAGCCAAAAATTCACAAATATTCTGCAGTAACTGGTTCAAGAAATATTAAGTGACTATTAATAGGAGTCGGGCCAAGCCTCGGCTCAACTTTTACGAATGGAAAAAACATGATTAAGAAAATTATTCTTAAATTGAGTCTCACATACGAATGAAAGAGGTTAAAAACAGAAAGATTACAGACTAAAAAAAACTTGCAATATAAACCGCAGCCAGTAGTTTGGAATCGAAGTAAATGGAAAGCAGAGGTTTCCCTTTCTAAAACGAGAGCCACTGCTCCTTCTTCAATTGTTTCAATCAAGCAAATTAATTCTCTTTTTTTTGGTACGTTTAAGTTTATTATTCACCAGAAAAATCGCTTAATGTATACATTAGTGATTTATGTAAATACACAATAAGCTAAATAAAACATAGATTTTTGCCATCCAAATATTCTCCTAATTTCACCAAAAATATCATCCGATTCTAAATCCCCTTATCAGATGTCACAGTCCCTTGCAAAATTGTAACCAGCAATCTTAAGAATCGAATCTGATTTCGATATCGTTGATAACTTTGCGAAAAACCAGAGCTTCTGCCTCCCAATATATTGTTCTGAATTGGGTTTGATATTCTGTCTCCGACCAAAATATAGCCGTGGGCCCATTTGTTAGCTCTTCATCTGCTTGATCTTGCCTATTGGCCTTATCTTCAAGAAGCCCTCTCGTGTTGTCCAATTTTGCGTGTCTTCGGGGCTCACTCGAGCTGACGGAAGGGAAGTAGCTCGGGTCGAGGGTGATGGGCCCATGGCTTTTACTCGGCCTGCTCGCTGGACGAGACCAGCCACACCGTAGCCCTCACACTGTTACTACAAGAAGGGAGAGGTGGAGTGGGGGACAGCATAAGCTTGTTCGGAGTGCAAAGGGAGGCGGCCATGACGTCGCACGTGACGGTCGTCGGAGGGACGGGGAAGTACGAGGGGGCCGGAGGGTACGCCACCGTGGAGACCATCCTGCACCAGGAGGACTAGCACACCACCGACGGGGTCTACACCATGAGGCACATTGCCGTTTACTTGTCTTAGAGAGGATACTAATTAAGGGGCGTTTGTTGTCTGAATGAATATTGGGGTCGGAGCTTAGACTACCCACATCAGCAACCCATCCAATCCAGGTCACGGAATAAATTATTAATTTCTCTCTCTTCCATACCCAATTCCTACCCAATCCAATCCACTTACATATTTTCTACCCACATCAGCAACCCAGTTCACAGAATAAATTATTAATTTCTCTCTCATCCACATATTATCTACTCTGATTTATTTAGATTAAAATTATATATTACGAAAATAATTATATTTTTAATAACACGATTAAATATTGTGATTAAGTCATAAAATTACAAAAGTAAAAATTAAAATACTAAATTAGATAAAAATAATTTAAGGTACAAATGATAAATTACGAATATGAAGTTTTCATATTACAAATACAGGAATTTCAAATTACATAATTAATTATCATTTCCAAACTTTTGCCAAATATGCTCAATTATATCACTTTTCAAAGCGTTATGAGCTTCTCTATTGCGAAGTTGTTCTCTAGCAGTCATGTAGGTGGATAGATTTCCGATGCGTTCAGTAGAGAACTGAAAAGTTTCTTCATTGTCGTCTTCATTACAGAATTCAGCCGGATCATGATAACGGAGATATGTGTCTCGTTCATCCTCTACTATCATATTGTGCAATATGATGTAAGCCTTCATAATTCTTCCCATTAACTCCTTGTCCCAAAGAAGGCATGGACGTCGAATGAATGCAAAACGAGCTTGTAGAACTCCAAATGCGCGTTCCACGTCCTTTCTAGCAACCTCTTGATGTTCAGCAAACAACTTGTGCTTTAAGGTTGAAGGAGATGTAATGGACTTGACAAAAGCAGCCCGTGTGGGATATATCCCATCAGTGAGATAATATGCCATATCATATTGTCGATTGTTGACGACATAACTCACTTTTGGTGCTCTACCTTCCAAGACATCACTGAAAACAGGAGATCGTTCCAGTACATTAATATCATTGAGAGTACCTGGTGTTCCAAAGAAAGCATGCCATATCCATAAGTCATATGATGCAACTGCTTCTAGAATTATTGTAGCCTTTCCACTTCGTCCTGCATATTGCCCAGCCCATGCATTGGGACAATTTTTCCATTCCCAGTGCATACAATCAATACTACTTATCATACCTGAGAATCCACGTTGTTCCCCAACGTAGAGTAGTCTTGCCAAATCTTGTGCGTTGGGCCTTCTCAGGTACTCATTTCCAAAGCAGGAAATTATACCATCTACGAACTTAATGAGGGATTGCCGTGTTGTAGATGCACCCATTCTCAGGTATTCATCAACGACATCAGTTGATATTCCATAAGCTAACACTCTTATGGCTCCGGTACATTTCTGCATGCCTGTCAGACCAAGGATACCTGCATCATTTGTACGTTGTTGAAAATATACATCATTGGCACTAACCGCCTCCACAATGCGAAGAAATAACGATCTTTGCATCCGAAACCTTCTCCGGAAGACCTCAGCTGAATACGTTGGCTCGTCACCAAAATAGTCATTCATCAAACGCTCCTCACCAACTCTTCGTTCCCTATTGACATATCGCCTTCGCCTTGCCGGCGGTGGATCTCCAAAGATCAGACTAGGATTGACTACGAACGCATCCTCAAGTAAGTGATCAATTCATCGATTCTGTTCTCTTCTTCGTGCTTTCCATTCATCAACAACTCTAGTGAATGCATCACTATCACTTGAATCTGAATCTGATATATTTTCACTGTGAGACATTTGTGAAGAGAATTATGGGTATGGGTTGGATTTAAGTTTGTGATGGTCACTAATATATATAGAATAGATACGAGACAAATTACCATAATTGTGGGTGTGGGTGTGGGTGGATGACAAAGGTGAAGTGACAACACAATAGGTACGAGACAAATTACATTAATTGTAGGTGTGGGTGTGGGTGGATGACAAAGGTGAAGTGACAACACAATAGGTGCGAGACAAATTACATTAATTGTGGGTGTGGGTGTGGGTGGATGACAAAGGTGAAGTGACAACACAATAGGTACGAGACAAATTACATTAATTGTGGGTGTGGGTGTGGGTGGATGACAAAGGTGAAGTGACAACACAATAGGTACGAGACAAATTACATTAATTGTGGGTGTGGGTGTGGGTGGATGACAAAGGTAAAGTGACAACACAATAGGTACGAGACAAATTACATTAATTGAAGAACATATTACAAGAAATGAAGAACAAATTACAATAATTGAAGAACAAATTACAAGAAATGAAGAACAAATTACAAGAAATGAAGAACAGATTACAACTAATCAGTTTCCAAATAATCGAGCTATTAGACAACTCTTTAACTCTTCATCTTCTGGGGATAAATGCTGTTTTGAAATCAAAGCAGTCAACATGATTTTATCCAACTCCTTATTCTTCCTGGCCTCCCTTTTTTCCTCCAGTTGTTGTTGTATCTCCAATGTCTTCATCAAAATTTCATTTTTATTATCTCTGGTTATTCTCATCTCACGAAGTTCTGCTGCAACATCATTAGATGCTTTACCTTTTTCTTTCTTTTTTTTGGCAGCAACTCTGCCCATAGGGCGGGAAACTGTTGCAGACCTGGTGATTGGATCTTCTGAGTTAGATGGAATTGAATAATCCCCTTCTTCGGTATTCTTTGACCTCTTCGAGCTCCCAGCACTTTCTATTTCCTCCTCCTCGTTCTGCGGAGGAAAATTTGTTGCAGCGCGATCTCCTTCTTCAATTTGCCATTTGGGAGATTTACACATAACTTCATTAAAAACAACAAGGTCAGTAAATTTTTTTCCACCTTTTTTTTCATAAAGTGCTTGAGCTTCGGCCTCAACATCTGCCTCGCTCATGCCGCTCCGTTTCCTTTTCAGTGCTTCTCGGTAGGCACCGACCCACCTTGCTCCATTTTCATTAAGTCGTTTATAACGACCTTTTATTGCTGGCACATTTCTTGCATGGATCTCTTCCGGTTTTTCTGCTTGAGCTTCATGGTACAAATCACTCACTCGGGACCATAGCGAGGCACTCTTCTGATTTTTTTCAATAACACTATCTTCGCTACAGAAGATGTAAGCTGACATTAGGGCAATGTCTTCTTTGACACCCCAATTAATTAGTGCAGGCTTTTTAGTTTTAACCTGGCTAGCTGCATCGAAGGATAAGTGTTGTGGAATATTTTGGGGGGGTTGGTGTTGGAACAATGGCATTTGGGAAAGATTTGGCGAAAATTGAGAGGTATAAAATTGTGGAGAGTTCGAATACTCTCCAGAATTTAGATAAGATGAAGGATTATAAGATCCGAACGAGTGATAATTTGAAAAATTAGGATCATTTGGATCCATAATAGAAATAATATAATAGAGACAATTTATAAGAAGAGATTATGTAGTGAAAGAAGAGAGAATTTTAGATGGTATATGAAAATATGTTAACATTGGACTCTATTTATAGAGATACAAAATTTAATAAATTTTAAATTATTTTTTAAATTTATTACTAAAGATAAGCTAACCACAAAAATCTTATCCGAAAAAATCTATTTTTACGAATAATATTATGCCAAGTGGAAATAACTAGATAGTTAGATTATTGAAAAAAGGGCCCCCAATCCGCTTGGGAGCGGGATTGGCTAGCCAATCCGCTCGACCGAGCGGGATTGGCTTTTAATTCGTTTTTTTTAAAAAAAATATTAAAATATTCACCCGATCGCTCGGGTGAACAACTACTGTGAGTAGTCTTACGGGTTGGATTGGGTGCTGTGAGAGTTAACTAATATTAATAAGAGAAAACTTTACTTAGGTACTCTGTAGTATCACAGATTTTTAATTAAGTATTCTGTGGTTTAAAACGCATTGAACATGTCCAACTTATTTCAATTTTTATCAAAAACAGGTCCCGGGCAGTCCGAGTAGCTGCCCGCTATTTTTTTTCAAAACGGCGTAGTTTTAATGCTTATGTGGACTGCTCGATTAGTAGGCACTAGGATGATTCGATTGTGATATGGCATTGAGCAAATTATCAAAATAGTTCCTAATCTATTTATAAAATTTAAAAAACCCACCCCTTCCCTATCGTCCTCTCTCTTCTCTCTCCTCCTCTCTCTCTCTCTCTCTCTCGCTCTCTCGGCTTTCCCTATGCCGCCTCCTCCTCCATTTGTCTTAAACCCACCCCACAATAGGTACTCCGACTTCCAATTTTGCTTGGAATCATCGAGGTGACGAAATCCCATGGAAGTTCCTCAGCGACAAAACGAACACCCAAATTTCGACAGGGCCGGGTCACCAGCACTCCTCCCTCGGCGCCGGAGCTCCTCTCCACCAACACTCCTCCCTCGCCGCCGCCGCTGGAGAGCACATCTCCCCTAAAGAAATTGAAAACCGTCGTCGTCCTCCCGACCCCTTCGTGAGCTTTCTTCTAAATTCCTGATCAACTCTGCCGTTTCGAACCCCTTCACGAGCTCTGTGGGGCCCTCTTGTCCAGATCGCATAGCAACATCACCGGGTACCGCTTCGGTTTCGGCTTCGGAGTCGTGGACTCTACGATCAGGAGAGAGGAGGTGGTGGCCGCCCTGGAAAGCTTCCATCTTGGTGGTGGTGGACGCGTAAGGAGGGTTTTTGGTTGGGAGGTGAAGTGATGGACTTGGAAGAGAGGAAGCTGTAAGAGCTTCCCTTGATGGCTGCTACTCCCTTGGGTGTTACTGTTTAGGGATGTTCTAATTCGGACAGAGGACAGAAATGGGTTTCGTTCATGGATTGAATGTGAGGCTGACATTTTTTTGATGGGTGGAGAGGAAGAAGATGATGAATGCTTTTGAAAAATTCTATCTAATGTGGTGCTATCTTGATAATTTATCATTAACCATGTTATTATAACTCGCCTAGTCACAAATGTCATGGAAATCTACGTAGGAAATCAAACTACGTCGTTTTGAAAAAACAATGCTGACTGAAACCTGTTTTTGATTAAAAAAATTTAAATAAGTTGAACATGTTCTATGCGTTTTAAACCACAGGGTACCTAAGTAAAAATCTGTGATACTACACGGTACCTAAGTAAAGTTTTTCCTATTAATAAAGTGGTCTGCGCGCCCTTCTATTAAAAAAGTGTGCTTGGTCTAGTGGTGACATTCTCACCCTTCTTCCCTTCAAATGTGAGTTCAAATCCCACAATAAACATCTTACTTTTACAACGGCAATGCTGAAATCCCCAACGACAATGGCAAAAACCCACAGCAAACATGTCATTTTTACAATGGCAACAACAAAAACCTACAACAAACGTCTCGCTTTTACAATGGCGACAGCAAAACCCAACGGCAATGCCGCAATCCACAACGACAACGGTAAAAATCCACAACAAACATGTCATTTTTACAATGGCAAAGGCGAAATCCCAACGGCAATGGCAAAAACCCAATGGCACACGGTAAAATCCCAACAGCAAAATCAGGTGCTACGGGCCCCGCGTTATTAGCACCCAATCGGGCCCTAGAGCTGGGATTTGGTTGTAAAAGTTTGATTGTTTTGTCAAGAACATGATTTTATGTTTTGTATGTACCTAAATTCTCGAACCTGAATTAAATTTGTTTGATAGTTATGAATTCATATCGTAATTTTTTTGTAAAGTCTAATTCAACAGCAGAGAAAAAGTATTTGAAAATTAGAACGATATTCTTTCCATTATCTATAGATTTCGAGTTTGAGATAAACAAACACTCGCGAGACCAGCTACCAAGGCATATATATTACCATTAAGTCTCTTTATTTGGCACTTTTTGCCATATATTTATTTTGAAACCACCTACCATCAGGAGATCGTGTCGATCAATTAGATTTGAATTAAATATGATATTTAAATAATGATTAAAAATAGTACTATATTTTAAATTAATCAAACTCGAGACTCGACTAATTTAGAACAATTCTAATTTATCCGGTATATAAATGACGCTTGTATGAGGAGCAGTTTGATGAGTGGGCCTCGGGGATCCTCATGGGCTTCATGGATTTTTTCCATATTGGATCTGAGTCTTCGATCCAGTTACTTTTCATTTGCAACATCTTTCTGATTTTTTTTAGAGATACTGATTTATTATTTTCGGTAAGTCATCTTTCTTTTTCTTTTTTGAGAATGTTAAGTCATCTTTCTGATTTATTATTTTCGGTAAGTCATCTTTCTTTTTCTTTTTTGAGAATGTTAAGTCATCTTTCTGATTAATTTTTTTCGGTAAGTCATCTTTCTTTTTCTTTTTTGAGTATGTTAACTCATCTTTCTGATTAATTTTTTCCTGTAAGTCATCTTTTTTTTAGACTGTTAAGTCATCCTTCTGATTAATTTTTTTGGGTAAGTCATTTTTTTTAGAATGTTAAGTCATCTTTCTGATTAATAACGAGAATGAGTAGAATCCGTAAAATCTGTAGGATCCATATACAGTGAATCTAGATGCAGATCCAGTCAGCGTCTAATTTAGAAACTTCACTATTAGACTAGAACCATGGGTATAGATTGGGTACGGAATGCCACTATTCCGAACCGTTTGGAATGAAGACACGCGGAGACTTTTTTGCAAACGTGCTAAAATACGGAGACCAAAATGAAAAAAGCCACGCACAAACACAGGCCGGTTACAAATACCATTATCACATAACTGCACATGCCAGTATCACATAACAGTGCATGCCAGTGTGACATTTTTGCAAAAATGCTAAAATACGGGGGACCAAAATGAAAAAAATTATGCGTGCCATTATCATCAACGGGGACTTGCCGTTTTCACAAAAATAAATATCATTATCACATAACTGTGCTTGTCATTATCACATACTTGCGCTTGCCGCTGCGGTCCCCCTTCAGTCCAAACCGTTCGGAATCAATTCCTTCACTCCGTACCCAATCCAAACCCTAGAACCATACTTTTTTATAGAGTCCGATTCCCTTATTAGTCTCTTTGATTTCAGTCTATAACGAGAAAAAATAGATATTTTACAGAAATTCTGTTTGTTTATACTTCCTGTTTCGGAAATATGTAGTGATAAACAATTTGTTAATGAGGGTTTTTTTTAGAGAATTGTTAATGAGGGTTTGAATTGAGTACAGAGTGAAAAAATCATTCCGAACAGTTTGGAGTAAAGGAGAACCGCGCTAGTAAGTGCAGTTATGTGATCATGGCATTTGTTTTTGTGACAGCGGCATGTCCCGTTTATGATACTGGCGCACGTGACTTTTTTTATTTTGGTCCCCGTATTTTAGTATTTTGTAAAAAAGTCATATTGGCATGCGCAGTTATGTGATATTGGCACGCGCTGTTATGTGATACTGGCATGCACAGTTATGTCATAATGGCATTTGTTTTAGGCCTTTGTTTGCGCATAGATTTTTTCATTTTGGTCTCCATATTTTAGTATTTTTGCAAAAAAGTCCCCGCGTGTCTTCATTCTGAATAGTTCGAAATCTGGGCATTCCGTACCCAATCCATAGCCCTTCTTTTGATTTCAATTGCTTTAGGACACTGCCACGAGTTTATGACATGATTCCGCTTGAAGAGGACTAAACAAAACAGGCAAGGAGGTAAAGGTAAAGACCCAGATAAGCAATGACATGAAATGGACATGCTTGTGCTTATTGGGGATTTTATGTAAATGGTGAGTTTTGTTGATTTCCTATTTACTGGTTCGCATGTTAGGCTGGTTTTAGTTTTTTTTGTTTTATTGCTCGAGTTCTTAGGTTCTATGTTATTCTCAATCTCTCTTTTCTCTTTTACAAATCATAGAAACAAACCAAACTCCACCCCCTCTCCCAAACAGACACATTCGTCCGAACCACCACCGGAGCCCCCGGCTATAACCGCAACTTCCATCGCTTTCATCTGGAGCCACCAACTTCTACCAAGTGAGATTGAGGGGTGAAATTTTGTTTATTTTATATACTTTGTAAAATTTCATTTTAGTACTTTGGTATTTTTTGGTATTTCAGTATACTACCGCTATATAATGAAATTATACCGAATACCAATATTCACTGAATTTCTCAAAACAAGTATACCCAATTATATCCCGAATATCGAAATACCGATCCCGAAATCTCGAATACCGTTTGTACACCACTATTAAAATAAATAGGAACATATTAGAAATCAAATAATTTAATTATAAATTACTTGCCTATAAAATCGAATATTCAAGTTTAAGTGGTTAGTAATGTACTATTGTTTAGTATTTGCTAGGAAAACATTATAATTGTACAAAAAATTTACCCTACTCAAATATGAATTACTTTCTTAATTACGTTGCTAATCGCATGTAAACTTCCGCTTCAAGTCTACAACAGTGACATGGAAACCCTAGGCTTTAACGGGCTATATATAAACCGACTCAACCAAGACTTGGTCATCAAATTTCCTAATTAGAAAGCGATTATATTTAGGACACAGGTAGAGAGTGAGACAGAGAGGGTAATCGATTCTAAATTCCGAGAGATGTTCAAGAAGGTGGGTTTTCTCGGCGAGGGCTCGTGCGGCGTGGTCCACCGGGCGATGAGCCCGTCCGGCGCCTGGTTCGCCGTGAAGTCGTCGCAGTTGGACACGTCTTCCTCGTTGCTGAAGGAGAGGCGTATCTACGCCAAGTTCCGCGACTGCCCGGAAATCATCCAATGCTTCTCCAACTACACGAGCGTGGATGAGGATGGGTCCCGCCGGTACAACTTGGTCCTCGAGTACGCCTCCGGCGGCTCCCTTTCGGACCTCATGAGCCGGTACCCCGGTCGGAGACTTCCCGAACCCGACGTTAGAGAAGTCACGAGGATGCTCCTCCGAGGGCTCAATCGCATCCATCGGTTCGGGTACGTGCACTGTGACTTGAAGCCGGACAACGTAATGGTGTTCTTGAAGACGGGTTCGGATGGGAGGGTTTCCAAGCAAGTTAAGTTAGCGGATTTCGGGCTGGCCAAGGAGCCCGACAGCGGAGAGAATACCTGTCCGGGTGAATTTCGGGGCACCCCGTGGTACATGTCGCCGGAGTCAGTGGCGTGGGGGCAGGTTGATGCGAAGCTCGACATATGGTCGCTCGGGTGCGTTGTTATCGAGATGTTCACAGGCCGGCCGGCTTACGCTTCGGTTACGGATCAGTACGACTTGATGTGGAAGTTGGGGATGCTGGAGGAGCTACCGACGATACCGGATTACATGTGTAAGTTCGGGAAGGATTTCCTGACGAGGTGCTTTGCCGTTGATCCTGATCAGAGGTGGAGCGCCGATGAGTTGCTTGAACATCCGTTTATTGCTGAAACTTGGACTCCACGTATGTGTTTTCTCGGCTCCCTTGATCATACCATCTCTCAGAATATGACTACTAATCTTCGTGTTTTGTGACCGACATTGTATGCTATGTGCACCTACTCGAACAATTAATTTTGATTTGAATCGGACGAATCTCACAACGACAGAATTCTGATCTTCCCATATGTTATTGTAACGATATTGATCGATCCAGTGTTGTTTTCGGATGAAAGATGACTAAAACTTTGAGGTTAAGAATTGGCGTATTCTTTTTAGGTAGGTTTCAATTCATTGCAGTTCAGTTCAGTGAATTATTTTTCAGCTTGTTTCGGATACATAGGTTTTCTAGGTAGCACAGCTGCAAACGTATAGAAGAAGAAAAAAAAAGACAAATTTATTCTGGTTTTTCCTCTTCCTTTTGAGATGAGATGAGATGAGATGGAGAGGATTTATCATCGCATGGGCCAGAAAATAAGAAAATGGGCTTTCATGTTTTTCTGGAGTTAATAAGCAATTTCCTGAACGTCCTAGCCTCGTGCCGTTGGTCCGAACTGTACGCAATTCTTCGTCCTTATCTTCCACTTTTTAAATCTCACATATTGTAAAGTTTGAATTCAAAATTTCTTTGAGACATTCTTGATGTTCCGACAAAATGCCCATCCCAGAGCCATTTCTATGCTAGTTGATGATGTTTTCTTTTCTTATAAGTAGATTAATATAAGTTATTTCTCGCCTTTGATACAGCTTTTTCTTTCCTCCTACTTGAGTGACTGTTGTTTTGTGATTTCTCTGTAAACAAAGGTATAAACTTAAACTGCACACTGTCACTGTGTGTTTGGCGAAATGCTCCGATGATCCTTCACTTGGTCTAAGTCATCGATGGCTACTACAAACCTCTTCTTGCTGCTTACTTAAAATTTATTTTTGAAAAACTTTATTTTAGTTTTCAAAAATTATAAAAAATTGGATTATTTTGAAATTTTTTTTATTTTCCACATCAACAACTTGCGATGACAGAACACATCATCAACGAAAAGACTACGTGTCGTGGCAAATGGTAGGATAGGTGTCCGAGTCGTTAACTATCAGATCGTTATGCATTTGATGCATTTTAAATACATGTTGAGATGTGTCGAACGGTCTTACCACATAGTATTAAAGTGGATTTCTTTTTTATTCGTCGTTATCTCCCTGTAGTCTTCCACTTATTTCAAATGTCTGATAGTGATAGTATCTGTAGAATGATTCTTCCAATAATATCATTTATATACGTAAAATTTGAATACAAAATCTCCTTAAGTGAATGGGTGATTGAAGGACATTGCGCCCAAACGTCGTGACATCGCGCCCATTGTTGGCGTAAGTGGAACCAGAGGAATTCTTTAATCTTCAACAATCAGAAGGCTTGCTTGGGAAAGTTGTTGCATCAGGTGTTGAAGTTTCATGTCGAGTGGGCTTTGTGGTCTGGTTGTCGAGGCATTCTCACTACCAGAATGCTCTACTCCATCTTCTCTCATTTGATCGTGGGGACTCAGACCTTCTTGGGTGTTTCATTGGTGTAACATTGAGTTTAGGAAGGGATTTTAGGTGCAACGATATGCGATATTTTTTTTAAAAAAATTACATGCGATCTTAATATGTGGAATTTTTTTTATTGGTACTCTTTTCCTAGAGTGAATTTTTTATTTTTATTTTTTCACGTTAGAATTTTAACAAAACACGCGATCGCAACTTCACACACTTTGTATGAAGGTTAGAACACAAAGGGAGGGTTTTTTCACGTGGGAACTTTGCCTTCTATGTATGATATACGATGTACATTGTAATAGTTTGGAGAAATAAAAGTTTACTCTACCTTTCCAAAAAAAATGCCCATTAGATAATTGAAAATAGAATTTGTAAGATGCGATGTCAATTTTATAGTTGAAAGTTATGATACTACTCTCTTAATAATATATATTTTTTCATATATTTTAAACCCAATATTTTCTTAGATGAATGTAAGTTTTTTATCACTTGAATCAACCTACATTAGTAGATTAAAATGGGGAGACCAAATTTACCATTACCTTTATATTTGAGTCGTCACATTGCATTAACAATCAAGTGTGAAAATTCAGGAGCAAGAAAAAGAATAAGTTAAAGCGAAAAAAAAGAATTTTTTCAACAAATTTTGTAAATATATAAAAAAATTAATAAATTAATTCGAATTTGGCTTTCATAATTCATATTTAAATTCGTCCTTAATGAATAGTTTAGATAGACATCAATGGCGGTAGAGAGAACGGCTGCTATTGGAGGGAGGAGAGAGAAGAGGAGGGTGGAGAGAGAGGAGAGGAGGGAGAAGAAGAGGGGACAGATGGGGACTTTTTAAAAAACTATAAAAAAATAAGGGTTTGAAAAAAGATATTTTATTTTGTCCAACTAACAAAACGCGATTGGACGGCTGTTCGAACTGGTCCAATCGGGTCGGTTTTTGATGTCAAACCAGGAGACTTTACAAACTGGTTGATGGTTAGCATTTGATTGTCTCGCTTTAGACCAACCAATCATCCTTTGTCTCCGAAGTTTGATAGTCGAAGAGTCCCCCTGTGGCAGCTTCCATCAGAGTCGTCTCGTCCGAAACTTGAGCAGCGAGGGACTCTGCGTATGTCTGCTCTCTACTAACCCATGTTTTGGTCTGTTGAACTTGGTCGTAGCTTCTGAGCTCCTGCTCCTTTGTTCCCCTTAATTCCTCCGGCCTTCTCTTGTATTTTTGAGCAGCCACCGGCCCACCACAACTTAATTATAGCTGATTTTTTAAGTCCCTGTTGTGGCAGCGATGATGCTTTGTAAATCCTCTTTGTTGCTGATGTGTATGAATTCAAACGAGTTTTTCTTTTTGATGAATAGCGCGCTATAGCGATTTAGAGTTCTGAGTCTCAAATATCCTGATTTTTTTAAAATATTTATTTATTTATTTATTGAGAACATATTACTACTTTCACACCTCGTTAAGTGACCTACTATACAAGTCAAGTGGGTGCCCTTATTCCCCTTCCTTGGCCCGAGTTTTTCTTGTTTTCCTCGTAGTTTCCGTAGTTGTAGTTAATTCTGTTCTTTGTTTTCTAGTTTCCAATAGAACCCAATTTAGTCGTAAAAAAAGTAAGTAGGTCCAAGATTTAAACTATAATACCTTTCTTAAAATTTAAAGTTAGTACATGACATGACAAATATATCATTTCTTCTAAAATTCGTACATTCAACGTTTGATAAATATCTCTCGAGTAAATCTACTGGTAAATCATTCCAAAGTACGAAGAATACTTCATTAACGCTTGCACAAATTTATGTACTATAATCTTCACAATCTCAAACATTTCGTTTTTCAAGGGTGTTTACAACTTTTTCTAAGGAATATGTTAACTTAAGTATGATGGAGTTTCACACATTTTTACTCAACTTTTTCTAAGGGATATATTCACTTAAGTACCCTATAGTTTCGTACATTTTTACTTAAATACCATGTGTTTCACTTTTTCCACTTTCGTGGTAGAGGTTTCTGAATTTGACATTTTTGGTAACAAGCACCTAACCAAAGATAGTTTTTCCCTTGTTATCATTTCTATGGTTATCTACGTCAGTGCCACACCATATTTTTGTATCCTATGTGGCAATGACATAGAAAAGTTAAAAATTATCTACTTAAGGTTCCACATTTTATGAAGATTGTGAGTACCGCTAATTGTATTGATCGGAAACGTGTGTATAAATACAAGAGTATGGCTAACCCTATTAAGGAATCTACCTAACTGATAAGGTATGAAATCAAAATTTAAATTACAAATATTTACAGAAGGGTAATTGACAATCGTGATCCCATCAATCCTGGAGACGTGATGCACACGTTCCATAACATTCCCCCTTCAAGTTGGAGCGTGAAGGTTGATAACGCCCAACTTGGAGACAAGTTCTTGAAATCTATCAGCTCCAAGTCCCTTGGTAAAGATATCGGCCAATTGTGATGCGGTGCCAATTTTGCAAGGAGCGATCTCATTTGACTGAACTCTCTCTCGTACAAAATAGCAGTCTATTTCAACGTGCTTTGTACACTCATGATAAACCGGATTTTGAGCAATGTGTAAAACGGCCTGGTTGTCACAATGCAACAGAGTAGGTCCATTTTGGGACACACCGAGATCAGATAGTAGCCACCACAGCCAAAGTATTTCACTGACCGTGACTGTCATAGCACAATATTCAGCTTCAGCTGATGAGCGGGCAACAACGCTTTGCTTCTTGCTTCGCCATGATACTGGAGAACCTCCAAGAGTGATGAAATACCTACTCCGAGACCTCCTTGTCATTGGGCAGCCTCCCCAGTCAGCATCACAGTAAGCTGCAAGATCAAACCCAGGTTGCTTCGTGAGTAGAATGCCTTATCCTGGTGTACTTTTGAGGTATCGAAGAACCCGATCAGCTGTATCAACGTGTACTTGACCAGGAGATTCAACAAACGGACTTAGCACATTTATAGCATACACGATGTCAGGACGCGTAACTGTAAGATACATTAGTCGTCCGACTAATTGTCGATAGTGAGATGATTTGTCAACCGTGTCAGCAGAAGTCTTCAATCGATGATTCTGCTCAATAGGTATGGGGCTAGGTCGGACATCCTTCTTGCCGCATTCCTAGAGTATGTCAAGTAAATACTTATATTGGCTTAGGACCAAGCCATCAGATGTTCTGGCTGCCTCAATGCCCAAGAAATATTTCAAAGTTCCGAGATCCTTGATGCCAAAAGAATCATTCAAGTAGGTCTTCGTGTGCACAAGTTTGGAGATATTATCCCCTACAAGGATGACATCGTCCACATACACAAACAAATATAGCACCAAGTTGCCTTCTCGATGGATAAAGAGTGCATGATCTGCACGAGAATGCCGAAAACCAAGTTTGAGCAGGGTCGCAGCAAGCTTGCTATACCAGCTACGAGAAGCTTGCTTAAGGCCATACAATGATTTGCGGAGGCGACAAACCCTAGTGTCCCCCGGTCGATCGAAGCCATGTGGGATGGCCATATAGACCTCTTCCAATAAGTCACCGTGTAGGAATGCATTGTTGACATCAAGCTGTTTGATTGCCCAACCCCGTTTCACTGTAATAGATATCAAACATCGCACGGAGACAAGCTTTGCCACTGGTACAAAAGTATCATGATAGTCAATACCTTCCACTTGTTTGAAACCTCGGGCGACCAACCGTGCCTTGTATCGTTTAATTGCACCATCGGGACAGAACTTGATCTTGTAGACCCATTTGGAGTCGACCATTTGCTTGCCAGGGGGAAGGCGAACAATGTCCCATGTCCCATTAGACTCAAGAGCCACTATTTCCTTACACATGGCATCACGCCAATGAGGTGACTTTGCTGCATCATGAAAGTTTCTAGGTTCTTGGTGGGAAATTAGATTCGTTAAGTATGCTCGGTGAGAAGCAGAAAACTTATCATAACTAATATAATATGCGATAGGATGAGCAACGAGATTACCTCTTGGAGCAAGGGTAGCAGGCAGGATGGAGAGCGAAGGGGGAGCATGACTTCATAGTCACCAAGATGAAGAGGAGCAGCCTTGGTTCTGGAGCTACGTCGAACTGATGGTGGAATGGCCTCAGGAACCAGGCTTTGTTCAATAGGTAAGCTGTGAGAGTCAGAGTGCAAGGGCCCAGTTTCTTGGGTTCTGGAATCTACTTGTACAACTTCATTGGGCTCGTTATTGGTATCAATGGGAGTTAATTGTGGGATGGGCTCCTCAATAATTCTATCACAGGGAGATCCTAATCCCACGCAGCTTGGGTGAGAAACCTTCTCCTCGCCATTTTCTTAATACGGAAATTCATCTTCAAGGAAGGTGGCATCTCTTGTTACCAAGAATCTCTTGTTGGCCACATCGTAAACATGATATCCCTTTTGACCAAAAGGATATCCAATAAAAATGCACGGAATGCTTCGGGTATCAAACTTATCCTTTCGCATATGGTTGTGAGCATACACCCGACATCCAAATGTTTGCATATGATCATATGATGGTGGTCCGCCAAAAATTATCTTATAAGGAGTTTTAGAGAGGAGAGCCAATGATGGTAATCAGTTTATGATGTACGTGGCGGTAAGCACACATTCTCCCCAGAACATAATTGGTAAATTTGACCGAAAATGTAGAGAACGAGCTACCTCCAAAATATGACGATGCCGACGTTCCACCACTCCATTCTGTTGTGGAGTATAGGGATAACTTGTTTGAGTCAAAATGCCGTTGGCTTCATAGTAGGCGAAAAGCTCACCCGAACAGAACTCCATGCCATTATCCGAGCGTACGCTTTTGACCTTCTTTTCAAACTGTCTTTCAATCATGTTGCAAAAGGCGATCAAATGGCGTGCGACATCAGATTTATATTTGATCAAGTATGTCCATACACCTCTGCTAAAGTCATCTACTATGGTCAAAAAATAATGTGCACCACAAGTAGCAGGAGTTTTGTACGGCCCCCAAACGTCACAGTGGATTAAATCAAAGCAAGTCTCGGTTTGAATAACACTAGTAGAAAATGGCAGGCGAGTCTGTTTTGCACGAATACAAGAGTTGCAATGATCAAACTTATTCGAAAATGGTAAATCGGCCAGAGAAGGAATATGGCAAAGCTTCTCACTTGATGCGTGCCCCAATCGTTGATGCCACAAGATGACATCCTTGGTCTGCACTGCTGAAAGAACTGTCCCCCCCCCCCCCCTCGCAGGAAAGAATTGTCCCCTTCGCAGGCCTTCGAAGTAGTATAATCCATCCTGGTGCTTACCCGCTCCAATCGGGTTCCTCGTAACTAAGTCCTGAATCACACAAACATCAGCTAGAAAAGTTACTATGCAATTGAAATCCTTTGTTAATTGACTAACAGATAATAAATTGTAGTGAAAATTTGGAATATATAGGACTCTTTCAAGTCGCAAGCCATCACATAGTTGCACCGTGCCAGTTCCCTGTACACGCACATCATCTCCATTCAGAATTTTGACAGGTGAAAACTCCCCATTACGAAGGGTTCTTTTGTCTATCCAGTTCTCATTGCATATGATATGATCGGTGGCTCCCGAATCAAGAACCTAAGGGCGAGATGAGAAGGCCTTACCAGCCATGTTTGCGCAAGCCTCGGACGACTGCGTCTGTCCCGAAGGAGAACCTATTTCGACCTTAATTCCAAGGGGTTTCATTAAGCTGCTCAGCTATTCATTGGACATACCAGGGACTGGACTCTCTTCCGTGCGAACCTGAGCTGCTCTCGGGTTAGCTCATCCACCAGCTTCACAGCCACGACGATTGCTTCCATCGCGGTTGGTGTCTCTCTGGGTTGGATCACGACGCCCTTTCTTCCATCCATCTGGATATCCAATCAGTTTGAAACATGTTTCAACGGTGTGGCCTGTTTTGCCACAATGATTGCACTTGGGTTTATTTCCATCAGTGAGCCTCCGATTATCCTTCCCTCGTGACTGGTCTGCGATGCGCAGATGGAAGGCAGCCATTTCAGAAGCTGGCTTCCTAGCCGAGGAGATCGCCCGTCGTTGCTCTTCTTCAGCGATCAGGTGATAGGCTTGACGAAGGCGCGGGATAGGCTGTGTGCTTAATATCTGTGATTTGATAGTATTAAAAGCATAATCTAAACCCATCAAAAAATCATAAAGTTGTTCTTCTTCCCTGATTTTCAGCATCTGCTTCATCATATCGTGGTCACAACTTGTGCATGAGGACTTGTGGAGAGGTCGGATCGCCTGGACCTCATCCCAGAGGCCTTTCAACGTTGTGTAGTAGGATGAGACAGTCATCTGGTCTTGCCGCAAGAGGGAAATCGCCCTACGAAGGTCATATGCGCGAGGGGCGCTACCTTGTCTGAATCTCTCAGCAATATCGAACCAGATTTCTTACGATGTTTTTGCGCATCGAACGCTGGATCGGATCTCCTTGGCCATTGAATTCCGAAGCTATCCTTTCACCATATGGTCTCCGCGAATCCAATGATTCAAATCAGCAGAATTCGGAGCTGGCCTTTGAAGCGATCCGTCAACGAAACTGAACTTGTTCTTTGCAAACAAGAGGCCAGACATGTCCGTCATCGATTCGCCATAGTTTCTATCGTTCAAGAGCTCCAGAATGAAAACTTGTGCGGGATGATCGGATGGGTGAATGTAGTACGGCGACATTGAGTCAACAGTACTCTTTGGCTGCGCGATGTTGGAATCCCCATGGTTTGAGCTGGCGTTGCCCGAACTTCCATCACCATCGGCAGACATATTTTATTTGTGGGATAGATATTTGTGCGGCGGGTAGGCTAGTGTTTAGGATTTTAAGCCAGGTTCGGCTCTGATACCATGAAGATTGTGAGTACCGCTAATTGTATTGATCGGGAACGTGTGTATAAATACAAGAGTATGGCTAATCCTATTAAGGAATCTACCTAACTGATAAGCACACGTTCCATAACATTTTACGTCGTATTTTATTTTATTTTTGATAATTTGGGAAATTATGGATTTAAGATGAATTTTTTTTCAAGCTTTTCACGTCAATGTCCTAGAGGAATATGACGTGGTGCTAACATGGATAACCATGAAAATGCCAATTGGAAAATAACCAACATCGATTAAGAATTTGTCACTAAAAGTGTCAAATTTGAAAATCTCCATTACCAAAAGTGTCAAATTTGGAAAGCTCTGTCACCAAAGTGAAAAAGTAAAACTACATGGCACTTAAGTAAAAATATGTGAAACCACATGGTAATTAAATTAACATATCTTTTTTTAATGGAGCAGTACCTAAACCTTGGAGTATATTTCGATACATATTTTTTAGCAATAGTACTCAGTTATCTAGTGTATGACCAAATTTTTAATGCGATTTTTACTGTTATTAATATTATTTTGCTGTCCTTGAAGTTTGAAAGAATTATATTTCTCTAGTCTCTCGCATATTTCAATTTATTTTGAAAATAATAATTAAACATAAAAAAATTCACATCTCTTCTATCTCCCTCTCTCTCCGTTACACAACATCCAGCCGTTAAGAGTCGTCGGCGGCCGAGTATCCATCTCTTCCGATCCCCTTCGATCGCCGTTATACAATGTTCTCATCGCAAGTATAATTTGGGATAAAGAGGTAAAAAGGTTTCAAATTTTTTTAATATACTCTCTTCATAAGTATAACTTGGGATACAAAGCTAAAAAGACTTCCAAAAATTTTATTATGCTCTCTTCGCAAGTATAATTTAATATACCTTTAATATTTTATCAAGTTGAGCCTATATAAGTCTTTCATAAGTTTTATTAAACTATTAATGTGTCAAATATTTTCACTTAGTTATAGAAAAAACACCATAACATAACTTAGGACACTTTTATCGTATCCCTAAAAAAATTGAGAAAAAAAAATCCCTGGTCAACAAATCCCTGGTCAACAAATCCCACTAGAAATATTCCCATTACCCATACCATCTTCTCCGTTCCTTACTTACTCCATCCTACCTAAAACACTTGGCCCAATTCCACAAACTCACTAACTTCTAAAAAAACACAAACCCACCAACTCCGTTCCCATCAACTCCCCAATTTGCGATATCCGAACATTCACAACCCCGACTAATCTAACTATTTCCTATATGTATATAAGGCGAACGCACACAACCTTAAGCCATAAAATTACACTGTAGCCAAGGCAAAAGCCACAAGAAAAAAAGACTACTCTTTGGCGCCCTTAAGCCTACGTACTAAGTATGGATCACCACAAGCTCCTCTCCATCACATTGCTCCTCATTCTCAACGCCGCGTTCGGCGCCTCGTCGGCCCGGATCCTCGACGAGCAGCCGCCTCCGGCTGCGGTCCTGCCGCCGGCGGAGGACGACAACACCATACACTTCTTCATGCACGACATACTCGGAGGGACCAACCCTACAGCCAGGGCAGTGACCGGGGTGGTCAACAACCCGGCAGTCAACGGCCAGATCCCGTTCGCGAAGCCAAACGGCGCCGTGCTCCCGGTGAGCAACGGCGTTCCGGCGAACAGCAACAACAACGGGATCCTCAACAACAACAACCTCCCCTTCCTCACCGGCCTCGGCGGCCCCAACTCGCAGACATTAGTCAACGGAAACAACAACAACGGGTTTAACAACTTCCCGGTGGTCAACGGGGGCCAGCTCCAGTCGGGGTCAACGGCCCAGGAGCTGATGTTCGGGACGATGACGGTGATCGACGACGAGCTGACGGAGGGGCACGAGCTGGGGTCCGGGCTGGTCGGGAAGGCGCAGGGGTTCTACGTGGCAAGCGCGGTGGACGGGACCAGCCAGACGATGGCCTTCACGGTCATGTTCGAGGGCGGGGGGTACGCGGACGGGTTCAGCCTCTTCGGGGTCCACCGGACCGCCGTGTCGGAGTCACAGCTGGCGATCATGGGCGGGACCGGGAAGTACGTTAATGCAAAAGGGTACGCCGTCGTGAAGACGGTTAATCCCGGAGGGGGGAATGTTGGTCAGCTTCAGGAGACCGATGGGATTGAGACCATCTTGGAGTTTACTGTTTATGTTGGTTATTGAGTGAGAATGGAAGAATTGTAAAGGTTTTTATGGTTGTTGGTGTTTGATTTTAATTGTTGAAATGATATATTTATCTTTGGGATTTGGATTGCTTGTTTTATTTGGTTGGATGGAAAATATTTCCCTTGGTTTTTTTATACTTTTTAACATGAAATTTGTTGTCAAGCAAATTGAGAGAGTCACCTTTATACACAGTAGTAAAGATGTCAAGAAATAAATTCTCGATCATCCTAAAATTATATTTAAAAAAAGGCTCTGAATTTGAACCTTGGAGATTTACTAAATATTTTTTTTTAATTAATAGTTTTGGTCCTTTGGTATCAAATATTTATTAATCTAGGACTTATTAATTATTCAATGATAGTGCAGCAACTCTTCACAATTCTTTTTTACAGGCCGAGAAGATGATACTAGAGTTTTTCAATGTAAAAAAAATTAGTTATGAAACTCGAGTAGATTTAAATTTCAAAATACAACGAAATAGAGAAATTTTTAGGGTAGAAAAATATAACTTGAAAATTCTTATTCATACTATTCTATTACGAGTCCGAGAATGGGTGAGATGGGCTTATGACAAGCGCGAGATTGGTGGAAAGAAGTTATTTTATATAGATTCATTAGGGAGGATGATTAGCAAGAGATAATTTATTTTTTTGAGAAGGGGCAAGAGATGATATAGTGAGTATGTTGGCTATTAGATAATGTGAGTGAGTAGGAGGGGTAGGGGAGGATAACTGATGTACATATTACTATATACTACTATAAATTATGAAATTAATAAAGAAAAATTTACTTATAAAAACATGAAAAATTAATATTTTTATTAAAAAATTAATTACGTTGGTAACATAAAGAAGTATTGGTGCGACAAGAAATTTTCATAAGGATCTTCCTATAAAATTATTTTCTTATTTAATTTATCAAAATCACTAATTTTGTAAACTAACCTATGTAATATTCCGTGATCTGACCGATTGTCTTCACAGATCAACACGAGTCTCTTCCGACGTGTTTTATCCTCACTCACATGAATCACGAAAAAATTTCCCAATATGTCACTTATCCTTGAAATTGTTCTAGTCTAAGCGCGTTTAATCTTAAAATTCTCTATGTGTACTTTATTGATATGAATAATAGAAATCAATCACTTGAGTCTTTCGTAGCAAGATATTAACATACCCTAATTCAAGACGACTTTCCAAGATACAAAAAACCTTGCTGTTTTCTGATCTGGGACAAGTTAGATTTGGTTACGAGTTAATTTTAAAATAATGGATCAGATAGCAAATATGGGCATTTGGTCTAGTGGTATGATTCTCGCTTAGGGTGCGAGAGGTCCCGAGTTCAATTCTCGGAATGCCCCATTTCTACTTTTTTTTACCTTATTCCGCATGTTCCTGCATTAAAAAATAGACAAAAGCTTATTTTACCTACGCTCGATTAGCCAACGATTTTATTTACCTGCAGAGGTCATGACATTAGCAATTCCTTACTTTCTCAACCCCAACTCTAGCAGAGTTATTGGTAACCATCCATTATTTAATCCAGGAGGTAATCTATCTCTCTATGTACTTCGAGTTCATTTTAATTACTGATTTTTGGAAGTACAGATTTTGGAAAAAAACAAAGAAAAAAAGCTAGAAAATAGTCAAAAAAAATGTCTAATTTGTTTGTTAACCTATTTTTTTGGCCCGGCTGCTTCTCGCACGAGAGTTGGAGCTGCAAATACAAGGCGAGAGAGAAGTTGAAGGAGGTTTAGCTGATTTCAACAAATGCCCCATCCATATGTTATATCGAACTCTTCATTCTCTCTAGATGTTTATTCAGATTACTTGAAGAAGGTTAGTTTGTTTCTGTACCCTTTTTGTTTATATGAATATTAGTGGGATAGTTCCCTCCCAGATCTAAAAAAAACTTATCTTCCTAAACTATTCCAAGCCTATATGATGGAATTTTGTATCAATAGTATGTGAAGATTTTAAGTTTGAATTATTGAAACTCATCAATATTAAATATTTGTTAGTAAAAATTTCATACTTTTTAAACAGTGTAAATTTTAATTAGTTGACTCGGTGAGTATCGTGATAAAAAATCTATTTCAACCCTACCCCTCTACAGTAACAGCAAGCAGAGACAAATGCCACTTGCGGGCATCCATCTTCGTGTTAGCTTTGGGCCAACATCTCGCCCACCACTATTTTCAGTGACGGTCCACCATTGCTGACGATATTTGTGACGACTTGTTGGTGGCTACATCGCTGGCAGAGTGATGCCGCCTTTCAGCCAGGCACTACCATGGGACATCCCCCTCTTTCATCATCTCACAGGCACAAGAGTTTGCTCGAGTTCTGATGGACCGAATTACTCCACTACCACCCAGACTCGAGATCTTAATCTCCTGGCAGCGACTGTCAGAAGGCTTCGTCAAGCTCAACACAGATGTAGATTCAATGCTCAACCCGGGACCTGCAGGTGCTGGATTCATTATCCGTGACTAGGGTAGATTTTGGGTTTGCAGCTTAGCCAAGGGCATTGGGAGCTGCACCTCTTTTGGTGTAGAGCTATGGGCGTTTATCCTTGGCCTGGAGCTGACCTGGGAGAGGGACTTCCGGAGAGTCCAGGTGAAGGTAGATTCGGTATTGGCCATCCTCTGCATGGGTCGTCATGCTGCTCGAGACCACCTCCTGACAGTCCTTATCTTTAGAGCTCGGGAGTTGCTTGCGAGGGCTCGGGAGTTGCTTGCGAGGGCTCGGGAGATCGACATTCAGCATACTTTGCGCGAGGGTAACCGAGTGGCGGACGCACTCTCGAGGCACGCCTTGAAGATCTCTTTTGATTATGTTATATATATTTGATATATATTTAGCTTGTTGTATTGATGTGTACTTAGATGACTCGCAGGGAGTTATACTCCTTCGATGTACCCATAATATTAGTGATACAGAAGACGCGAGATCATGTATAACGGTATCAACGTCAATGTAGGTTTCTACCTTGCCGAGGGGCTCTTTCTCTCTTGCGAGTTTTTCCCACGGGTTTTATCGCAAGAGGTTTTATTAAGGCCGACGGCTGCGACCTCGAAAGAGAGAATCCTGCGCCAAATAGCAACCATCACGATGATGAACTAGAAAAACTTGTGTCTTAGAATGTGATTTATGATGACCTTGTATTTTATTTTCGTATTTATATATAAGCATTTGCCATTCCATTTCCAAAACAAGAAACAGAGACGGGTGGGTGCTGCCCGAACGACCGTTATCTCTCTGTGATTCTCATTTCCGAAAATCTCCCTCGCTCCCAAGTGGACTGGAGACCAAACTAGCTAAAACCCAACTCACTCTCTCTTTCTTCAACTCCTCGCAAAACCCTAACCCTAACACATACGATCCAAAATCCCTATGTATCTCTACAGCCTCACCCTCCAGCGCCCCACCGGCGTCGTCGCCGCCATCAACGGCAGCTTCTCCGGCGGCAAGGCTCAGGAGATAGTGGTCGCGCGCGGGAAGGTCCTCGATCTCCTCCGCCCCGACGACAACGGTAAGCTCCAAACCATCCTCTCCGTCGAGATCTTCGGGGCTATCCGCTCCCTGGCGCAGTTTAGGCTAACCGGCGCCCAGAAAGATTACATCGTTGTCTGTTCCGATTCGGGTAGGATTGTAATTTTGGAGTACAATAAGGAGAAGAATGTGTTCGATAAGGTCCACCAGGAGACGTTCGGGAAGTCCGGGTGCCGTCGGATCGTTCCCGGGCAGTACCTTGCCGTTGATCCCAAGGGGAGGGCGGTTATGATTGGCGCCTGCGAGAAGCAGAAGCTCGTTTACGTGTTGAATAGGGATACCGCTGCGAGGTTGACGATTTCGTCCCCGTTGGAGGCGCACAAGTCGCATACATTGGTGTATTCTCTGTGTGGGGTGGATTGCGGGTTTGATAACCCTATTTTCGCGGCGATTGAGTTGGATTACTCAGAGGCGGACCTGGACTCAACGGGTCAGGCTGCGGGTGAGGCTCAAAAGCATTTGACTTTTTATGAGCTCGATTTGGGGCTTAATCACGTGTCTAGGAAGTGGTCTGAGCCTGTTGATAATGGGGCGAACATGCTTGTTACGGTTCCTGGAGGAGGAGATGGGCCGAGCGGGGTTTTGGTTTGTGCGGAGAATTTTGTGATTTATAAGAACCAGGGGCACCCAGATGTCCGGGCTGTGATTCCTAGGCGTGCAGATTTACCAGCTGAAAGAGGGGTTTTGATAGTTTCTGCGGCCACCCATAAGCAGAAGTCCATGTTTTTCTTTTTGTTGCAGACAGAATATGGGGATGTTTTCAAGGTGACTTTGGAGCATGAGAATGACAAGGTCAAGGAGTTGAAGATCAAGTATTTTGATACTTTTCCCATCACTTCCTCTATCTGCGTTTTGAAGTCGGGGTTCTTGTTTGCTGCGTCCGAGTTTGGAAATCATGCTTTGTACCAGTTTCAAGCTATTGGAGATGAGGCTGACGTGGAGGCCTCATCGGCAACTCTAATGGAAACCGAGGAGGGCTTCCAGCCTGTCTTTTTCCAGCCTAGAGGGTTAAAGAATCTTGTTAGGATAGACCAAGTTGAGAGTCTGATGCCTGTTATGGATTTGAAAATTGCTAATCTTTTTGATGAGGAAACACCTCAGATTTTCTCTCTTTGTGGGCGTGGTCCTCGGTCGTCTTTGAGGATCTTGAGGACTGGATTGGCTGTAAGTGAGATGGCTGTGTCACAGCTTCCTGGTGTGCCCAGTGCAGTGTGGACTGTGAAAAAGAGCGTTGGTGATGAGTTTGATGCATACATTGTTGTCTCTTTTAACAATGCAACTCTAGTGCTATCTATTGGTGAGACCGTTGAGGAAGTTAGTGATAGTGGCTTTCTCGACACTACTCCGTCACTTGCTGTGTCATTGATTGGCAATGATTCTCTAATGCAAGTTCATCCAAATGGCATTAGGCATATTAGAGCCAAAGGCCGAATTGATGAGTGGAGGACTCCTGGGAAGAGAACTATTGTTAAAGTTGGCTCAAATAGACTGCAAGTTGTTATTGCTTTGAGTGGAGGGGAGCTTATATATTTTGAGGTGGATGAGACCGGTGGACTGCTCGAGGTGGAAAAGCATGAGATGTCTGGAGATGTTGCCTGCTTGGATATCCCTCCAGTTCCTGAAGGAAGAAGAAGGTCACGATTTCTTGCCGTTGGTTCATATGACAACACCATCCGTATCTTGTCTCTGGATCCTGGTGACGTTATGCAGATTCTGAGTGTGCAGAGTGTTTCCTCGCCTCCAGAATCTCTTCTCTTTCTTGAGGTCCAGGCATCAGTTGGTGGGGAGGATGGTGCGGATCACCCTGCCAGTCTGTTCCTTAATGCAGGATTGCAATCTGGTGTTCTGTTTAGGACTGTGGTTGATATGGTGACTGGCCAGATTTCGGACTCTCGTTCTCGATTTTTGGGGCTGAGGTCTCCAAAGCTCTTTTCAATCGTTCTGAGAGGCCGGCGTGCAATGCTTTGCCTATCTAGTCGCCCCTGGCTAGGTTATATTCACCAAGGGCATTTTCTATTGACGCCCCTTTCTTACGAGACTCTTGAATTCGCAGCATCTTTCTCATCCGATCAGTGTACAGAAGGTGTTGTAGCTGTTGCTGGGGATGCTTTAAGGATTTTCACCGTGGAAAGATTAGGAGAGACATTTAATGAAACTGCAATCCCTCTGAGATATACACCGAGGAAGTTTGTGCTTCAGCCTAAGAAGAAACTCCTGGTTATTGTTGAAAGTGATCAGGGAGCATTTACTGCAGATGAACGTGAAGCTGCCAAAAAAGAGTGTTTTGAAGCAGCTGGGATGGGAGAGAATGGAAGTGCTAATGCTGACCAGATGGTGAATGGCGATGACGAAGATAAAGATGATATTCTTTCCGATGAGCAATACGGCTATCCGAAGGCAGAGCCTGAAAAGTGGGTTTCTTGCATCAGGGTCTTAGACCCCAAGTCGGCAGTTACTACTTGTCTGCTGGAACTTCAAGACAATGAAGCTGCATTCAGCTTGTGCACTGTAAATTTCCATGACAAAGAACACGGAACTCTTTTAGCGGTTGGAACAGCAAAGGGGCTACAGTTCTTTCCCAAAAGAAATTTGGTGGCAGGTTATATTCATATTTACAAGTTTGTTGATGATGGGAGAAGTCTGGAACTCTTGCACAAAACACAGGTGGAAGGTGTCCCACAAGCATTATGCCAGTTCCAAGGGAGGCTGCTTGCTGGAATAGGGTCCGTGCTTAGATTGTATGACTTGGGTAAGAAGAGATTGCTTAGGAAGTGTGAGAATAAACTTTTCCCTAATTCTATTATCTCTATTCAGACTTATCGAGATCGGATCTATGTGGGTGACATGCAAGAGGTAACTGCTCAAGTTTTATGTGCTTTTTATGTTGGTCACTTTTTGCAACATCCTTCTCCTTTCATTTGTTGAAAGCTTGTGCTGTGCGGCTATTATTCACCTAGTAATACTGTGCTGACATGTCTTCTGTTATTGTTTGTAGTCATTCCATTTCTGCAAGTACAGGCGAGATGAAAACCAGCTATACATATTTGCAGATGATTGTGTTCCTAGATGGCTTACAGCAGCACATCAAATAGATTTTGACACGATGGCGGGTGCAGATAAGTTCGGGAATGTTTATTTTGTGCGGCTGCCTCAAGACGTTTCCGATGAGATCGAAGAAGATCCTACTGGTGGAAAGATAAAGTGGGAACAAGGGAAGCTTAATGGGGCTCCGAACAAGATGGAGGAAATAGTGCAATTTCATATAGGTGATGTGGTCACAAGCTTGCAGAAGTCATCTCTGATCCCAGGTGGTGGAGAGTGCCTCATATATGGAACTGTCATGGGTAGTTTGGGGGCTCTGCTTCCCTTCACCTCTCGAGATGATGTTGACTTTTTCTCGCACTTGGAGATGCATCTGAGACAGGATCACCCGCCTTTGTGTGGAAGAGACCACATGGCCTACAGATCTGCATATTTCCCGGTTAAGGTAAGTCTGGACATGTCTCATTCCCCATCTAAGAAGAGTTATCCTATATGCATTTTATAAGAAGTACTTTGAAATCGCATGGAGGAGAAGGCAGGCTTGTTCTATTACTTAAGAAGATGCTTAAGACTAACATTTCCTCTTTTTTTCTGGTAAAACTCACACTTGATTATCTGCCTTGTTCTTTGTTAAGATTTGCCTTTTTACACATTTTACATTAAGTTGTGATCTGTGTATAAAAGAAACAAATAATGCCAATGTTGGATGATTTTGTAGGATGTGATTGATGGTGATCTATGTGAGCAGTTCCCGACATTACCTCTTGATATGCAAAGGAAAATTGCTGATGAGCTGGACAGAACTCCAGCCGAGATACTGAAGAAACTTGAAGAAATTCGCAACAAGATTATTTAGACAGCTCTAGCAGAAAGGTTGCGCTTCTTGTCTTTACTGTGCTTTTAATAATATTATCTGGTTGAGGGTATTGTTTGGTTTGGTATTAGCATTTCTTCTGGAATATAATTTCTGCTAATTAATTGCTCAGACCAAGTCAATGATGAATATAAATAACTCTTGCCCTACGAGTATGAAATGAGTGGTTATGTAGAATTTTATTTTGTGATGTTGGCTATGGTCTTGGGCAATGGGGATATTCAGTAAACTCAATGTTGTATGGTTTGTCTTGAACGGCTTCGAAAGCATCAGACATTTTCTGTCAAAGCTGCTTCCTTGATGAGTTAATTTTACTCAACGTTTTGATAGTTTGAGTGGGCTCTTCTCTTCTCTCTTATTTGTATGTTGTGTCTTGAGTCAGCTAATTCTGTTACTGTGATTGGATTACTCTACATGCAAGAAGGTTTATAACCTTTTTTCTTTCCATTTTTGCCAACAGTGCATTACCGGTGCCGTGCGTGTTCCAGGAGAAGATGGTTAAAAGGACTTGAAATTGTTGCATAATCGTTGAACTGCGTGCAAGGGGATTTAACTCCCACTTCGTCGGAAAAAGGCAAGAAGCTACCAGAGGGCTGTTTGGTTGAAGAACTCCCACCATGCGAATCTCATTCAACTTAAGCTGCATAGCAACAGGATTTTCTCATATTTGTGGTCTGAAGATAAAAGAATGAATTTCAGTGGTCATCTTAAGGCTGCAGGTGAACTTTCTTGTAATAGATTCTAAAGCAGCAGCCGGTCGGGCTCTGAGCTTGCTCTGTATTGTACTAATAGTATCCGTAGTTCTGGAAATTTAATGTTTTCTTCTATTTGGTCATGTCTAAAACATTGCAAATTATGTACTAGTTTTCTTGTACATTTCGAAGCCGATGCGTGTAATACGGTTCTTCGATGATTTGACCGGGTAGTTTTGATACATGAACTTGTGTACTCTGCTTCCATTAACTCAAGCTGGAACAATGGAAGCTCCGAAATCAAAGCTTTTTACACAGAACCTTGGTTATTTGCGGTTGGATTCGAGTTCTACTTCCTGGCCTAAACTGCATAAGGGCATTAGCCAGTACTGTTTCCTTTCTCATTATGAACGAAGGTGTGGTTTCTTCTTGTTACAGGTCACTCACTCCCCTATGATTGTTGTTACTTGGACGTCGACGAGTCGTCGTTCTTGCTCTTGAGTTCCCTCTCGAGCTCGGGGTTCGTGCCGGTTCTCTCCTCCAGCCAGCCGATGATGTCCTTGAAGACGATCTCGATGTTCTCCTGCGGCTCGCCGTAGAGCAACCCGTGCCACATTCCCGGGTATAGCTTGATGGTCTTGTCTGAACTCGCTGCCACACTGTATAGTTGTTCGCTGGTTGATTTATCAGTGACTTTATCTTCTTCGCCATGGAGAACTATGAACGGCAATGATACCTGGTCAAGTCAGCAATAAAACACGTCAACATTATGCATACAATATCTTTACAATGAAGAATCGCTCTTAAACAGGATTCGAGAGTACTTGACATTAGATGCCGGAGATTTCACCGAAAGAAAAATCTTTATTCTGAAAAGGATAAAGTGCAAACCTCTTGAAGCCTCTTCTCAAGATCCATGCTGATCCGTAGGAGCTCATAACCGGTTTTCAAGCGAGGCTTTCCCTTGTAGCAATATGGGTTCGCTCTAATCTGTAATATTATATCATTAAAAGTCATTATGTCTGAAAAATTTAGGGAGGTATGGTAGAAATTTGTAGGTAGCTTTCACATTTTTGTGGTGGATTTATAATACCACCTTGTATTCGGATTCACCGACCGACTAATTTAGATTCGAGCCGGATAGAACTTTAAATGGTGGCAAAGCTCTCCCAACAATTATTTAACACAACCACGTTTTCAATGGCTCAAACTCGAAACTTTTTAATTAAATTTGAACAAATTTATTGCCGAATGATCCAAGTATTTCTCAGTAAATTATTTTTATTATCTCAAGCAGGGAAGAAGTTGATTGTACCTTTTGTCTGACTTCAGGGAGTTTGAAAGCGCTGTCGATGATATCTTTCGAAGGGATAATTTTCCAAGTGGGAATGATCCTCGTCAGCTTCGTCAGGATGCTAATAACCAACGGAGCTGGACGGACGTCATCCGCTATCTGTACACGTGGAAGGAAATTACTGTCAATTTATCATATCTAAAATTTCACCATTTTTTTACCGAGTACTATATGATTTTATTTTGTATTTTTTAGTAATTTTTTTGTTCAAACTCATATTTTTCTTACAATTTTTTTGTCACTCTGAGCGTGCATTAAAAAATAAAACAAAATCATACGATGCTTATCAAAAAAGTCAAATTACAAAGTATTAAAATATTTTTTTCCCGAAAAAAAGTTTTCAAGGTAGAGAACGATCGCCCATTCTATTTTATATACTGGATGCATTATGAGATAGGTGGTTTCAAGGAAAAAAAAATCTTAAAACCATTGTGTAATTTTTATAGGCGATCCTAGATTTTAAATATGAGATCGCGTCGTTTAGAGTGACTCGAGACGTTTCCGAGTGCTTTCCTCAAGATGGAAGTCAACTATAACGTACTGAATAAAATTTTATAGAAAGTGTGGACCGTTAGAGATGAATATTAAAAAATATGAATTGATTAATGTAGAGGTGATTTTCTATGATCTCATCTTCTAATCTTGCTAGCATTTCCCATGACTTCTTCCATTCTAGGTGACATCTTTCTCTAATTTTTTGAGAAGTTAGTTATTCTCTTATGCTACTCACACCTGTGTTGGTTATCTCCAAGAATGACTAATTTTATTTCAGGTTTGGACCTAAGAGTATCAAAACTCTTTCTATCGAATTTTAACACAAATATATCTATAACTTCATTTGAATAGTCTTAGTTAAGGTAAAATAATTTTTTCACTAATTAATCTATATAATCAGTTTTTAAAATGTTGTCTATGTGATAGGTGATTCATGAATTATTTACGTACCCCATAAACTACCATTCAAGAAAACGAAGTCCATAAACTACCATAAAATTAGTTTTTTTTTAATGTTAGACATTTTAAAAGAGAGTTCAAGTCTTTCAATAAAAGTCCTCAGAGTTGTTTTCAACTAGTCTTAAAAGTAAAAGATACCTTTTGATTAGATTAGGCGGAAATTAAATAAGAAGATGCGAAAATGACAAACAAAGCAATAAGGTGGTGGGGGTTCCTCCCACCACAATTAAATGGCCTATCTTATAGATTGACCACTGGCATGACATCTATGTTAGGGACATCATTTTGTAGGCCATTATATTGTTTGCTTTCTATTTTTTATATCACCTAGTATTCGAATATACTGAATTGACTAATATAAATTTGAACTCAAAATTTTTTTTTGAAAACTGACAAAATTTTATTAACAAATATTTAACAACTCAAATTCCACATCAAAATTAAGTTAGGTCTCACTAGTTAATCCAAATAATTATTTATTATATTCTTGGCTTTCTAAGCAAAATGATGGTCCGTAGAAATTATCCACTAGTGCTAAAACGTGCTTTTCACAAACTCGAAGAGAGAAAAGTCAGGAATTTATAAACTTCTACCCCTCAAAAGACGGGAAATAAAATTCCAACTCGGAATGAAATTTAAGAATTGACAATTAAAAAACCAATCTCACCTTACACATGGGTGCCACCAAAACAGCTCCATCCCAAAAATCAGGCCTTTTCCTATGCATAAGGAGGAGAACAGCTCCTCCCATGGATTCCCCCATCAAGAACCTCATCTTCCCCCTGTTCTCTTTCCTCTCTGGAATTAATTAAGTACAACAAACCCAAAAAAGAAAAATAATTAAAATGAATTGACAATTAAGTAGATGATTGGTGGGAGAATTATTTTAGCTTAATCAATATGTATCAAATTTGAATCATATAAAATACAACATTGATAATACTTGGTTCTTCCCGAGTCGAATCTCATAGGTGAATTCGGATATCAGGTAACTAATACATTAAGGATATGATTGGTGAATACCAAACAGGAAATTAAATATGTCTCTTACCACATATTCCTGTGAAGTGTTTGGAGCAATCATCAATAACGTTGTCCATGTTAGGAATATAACATTCAAGGCCACCTGATTTCCCATGGCCTTCATAATCTATTCCGTAAACTGCGAATCCGGCGTTGGCGAGGCGAGTTCCTGTACCTGTTAAATACACAGTTATTGACCAATTAGCGCGGTTCATATTTGAATTAGTCGATCTGGTGGGCGATAGAATATCGGGATATTAACTGTTCATGGTGATGCTGCATTCCATGGCGTACCCATGGCACATAAAGATCAGGGCCTTTGGTTCTTGATGCTTTGGAGTCCATTGGCATGTGAAGAGCTTCAATCCTCTAGAATTCAATATATATTCCTGAATTTTTTATACATACAAAATAACCCATTATTTACTTGATCCAAAAAGTCAACTAAATAATTACTAGAGAATTAAAAGGTACCTCATCATATTTGACATTGTCCATTTGTTCAGCCTGCAAAAGAATATAAATTAGTGTAAGCACCACAAAACACAGAAAATAAAGCAATATTTGTTCAGAATTCAAGAGAAAGAAGGGGTTTTTTTTTTTGGTAAGTGAATAATTTCATTAAGGAATATAATTAATGCAAAAGATCGTATAGAATTACATAAAATATGTAGCTGTATATCGAGTTTTACATATTCGATTCTAGAAAAAGTAAAAGGCTTACCATGGAGAATATAAGGTATCCCACCAGAGGAGTACTAGAATAACCAGGAGTGGGCAAGGGGAGAAGAGAGGTATTAGGATTAGGGTTTGTGGATGAACCAAACTTTCTCTTCAAATTTTGAACAGATTTAAGAGAGAGAAGGATGGAGAAGAGGAAATGTGCATGGGATAGGGAATATAATGGAGACACCCGGGAAAAGAGGGTGATTTGTTATATAGCAGGACTAAGGTGGGAGATGCGTACGTCCTCCATATACTCAGATTTATTTGACCAATTATTATGTTATTAAAAACCCAAACCAAACCAAAACAAAACAAAACAAATTGGAAGCGGTCCTTCTTTGTGACGCCAACTTGTCCCTCTTGGACCGCGTGTGGCTGGTATTTCGGATTGCTATCTTCTGTTTGGCTAGTATCATCCGGTTATTTGGACACCTATTAACTGAATAATTTAGATTAAAATTGGCTATAAATTTTTGATAGCAAAATTTTTTTAACAAATATTTAGTATCATTATTATTTTAATAATTTAAAGTTAATTTTTTAATAAGATAGAATAACTATTTTACTAGTTCAAATTATTATCTTTTTTTAACATACATACTTGTTAGTGCCACCTCATATAATTTCTCGGTACAATTATAACCAATGGTGTACAATTTTTATCTTGAGCGATGTGGATTTTTCGGCATGTCAAACACATGGGTCGGAATTTTTAGGTGCTACGCGGTGTTGTTTCATTCAGTTTTTTTTATAAGTAAATATGCTTTATTATGTTGGGTTTTGAATGAAAGTTCAATGCAAGCCCAAAATGGTAAGACCCAAAGTGGAGGCCCAAAAGGGTAATGGAAAAGTGCAATACCACATTGGTTAGAGCAATGAGGATTTCCTTGTTTATAAGGAACTCCACTTCTTACCTCTCAAACTTGGTTGACCACCCAAAGGCTGACCCACCGCTAGCTGCCTGCGAGCACGTGCGTGTGCGCATGGCGCATTGGACGCAGGTCGCAATGGGCGCACTTGGCACTTGCGCATCGTCGCGAGGAGCTGGAGGAGCCTTAAGTATTTTGCCCGGGTCCGGAGGCAGCTGCGAGCGCCTTCAGGTTGGTCGCCGAAGAGGCACGACGGGCTGGAAAGTCCGGGAGACTTCCAGAAGGCCGAAGGGCTGCGAAATCCATCACGAAAGGGCGCCAACGCAACCTGGGCGCGCCTGGAAGGATCCAGAAGCCACCGAAGGGCTACGAGCGCAGCCTGGCGCGCCTGGAAGGATCCAGAAGCCACCGAAGGGCCACAAGCGCAGCCAGTCAGCCTGTTGGCCGAGCGGACGCGTCCCTTCGGGGTGGCTGCCTCCCTGCCTCCTCCAGCCTATAAATAGGCTTGTTCCCCTGCCAGAATTCTCATCCCAGCAGCAAGTGCACCTCCTAGCATTGTTGTCTTCTCCTCTCCCCCCGTTGCAACGGTCTTGGAAACGCCCTAAACAGTCGTTGTATCTTGGGGACGATTGCCAAAGCCTGTACCGCACTGAAGTATACGGGGCAATCTCGTCTTACGGAGAAAGTGTCCAACACTTGCCTCGACTGAAGTAGATCCTAATCAAGTACACCACTCCGACAAACAACATATTAAAATAAAACAAAAAAAAGAGAATAGAGAAGAAAGAAAAAGAGAAAAACCTACAAGAATCTACAAAGGCCTTCCCAACCCCATGAAACCTACTAAAAGTCCAAGGAGCCTGAAGATCACCTAACATGAAGAGAATCCCAAAATAAATCCAACTCGTGGAAACCGATATCTTTCAAAGTCCTAGACCAAAATAACCACTCGTGAGTCCTGTAGAAAATAGAATGTTTGAGAAGCTCACAATCACAAAGTCTTTCCTCAAAGATCACCCGATTCCTATGGTTTCAAATACCCCACGAAATAGCACCAAACAATGTGAACCAAACCTTCCCGACCATACCATCACTAGACAAGCCACACCAAGTAGAAAGAGCCGACCTCAATAGAGAGGAAGCCACTCAAAGACAATCCAATCCGATTCACAAAATGATCCCAAATATCCCTAGAGAAGGGGCAAAGTAAGAGGAGGTGTGTAGGCATTTCATCTTCATCCAAGAAAAAAGGGCAAAGCGCCTCCCACGCCTAAATTCTTCGCATCCTAATCAGCATATCCCTTGTCGAAATTCTGTTTCAAATCGATCTCCACATGAAACACTCTACCTTTAAGAGAATTAGACCAGACCAGACCTTCCTCAGTTCTCCAATCAACGGCGAAGGCACGAAAGTAATCTCCCGCACGTGCCGCCTCCATGTCTTGGCAAAATACCCCTTTTTATCCCATTTCCAAGCGATGAAATCCCCTGAATCCATACAAATTTGTGACAAATTTAAAACCTCCACAAGTTGCGACACCAACTCTTCTTCGTAGACTCTAAACGGCCTCCTCCAAAGTAAGTTCCAAGACCAACTACCATCACACCAAGAACCACAATCTGCCACCCTCGCACCTTGCTGTAAAGACAGCATATGTTGTTGGTAAAATATTAGTAAACTATAGTTTTAACACTAGTATATATGAAGTATAAGCAATATAAAACAAAAAATTTAGAGGATGCTCACGATCACACTTGTAGGTAAGTGTGTAACACCTTCGTCTTCAAGTTAGGACTTCGGATTGAATCCTGTACGAGGCCACAGTTTAACTGTGTGCCCTTAAACTCTTATTACCCGCATATATGCTTCAGGCCTCCGTGGGTAATAGAGCTCCCAAGGTACAACGCCCAACCACGAGTACTATAGGAAGCACTATAGCACACCTATCGAACCTTTCGTAGCCTTAGAACTCCGACACAATGAAAGTGAGAAATGCTATGCTAAGGAGGGAGAAGTAGAGAGCTCTGAAGAGATGAAAAGCTGGGGTGATTTGGAATGAAGGAGGAGGGCTCCTTTTATAGGGGGCCTAGGACCTCCAACATTCAAATCCGGATTTAATAAGGCCATTAACCCACCCAATAAATGAGGTGTTACAAGACCCATAAAAATCCCATATTTATTTGGCTGTTATCCCATTTATTGGCATGAATTTTAAATTCGAAATTTAAATTCAAAGCCACCTGGAAGGAGAAGAAGGTTCCAGAGTGTGGGCTTGTCCAAAAGAAAGTCCAAGAAGCCCGGAGGACTTTTTGGGCCTAGGATCGCTACAACAAGTCCGGTCCAGCTCTAAAAAGATAAGGCCCTGGAACCTGGAACAATTCCCACAAATCCACAATCCCGCAACCCGTAACCCGAGCCCGATAAAAGATCGGAAACGCAAATAAAAGACGAGTTGTAAATCAATGGAGATAAACGAGCACGATACCCTTATGGACTACCCATCTATGTCGAGACTATGGTTTTTATGAAATTCTAACTAGTACCTGGAGTGTTCTAATGCATCTCCCTAACGCTTCCGCTCATTAGGATGACAAAACTAAGCTAGAGTAGTTCATGATTACTAATCAATGCTTCCGCTCATTAATTAGACCAAGAACTAAACTAAACTCAATTATGATGTTAACTCCTAGCAGGTTATCCCTTAGTATCAAGATTCCTCATTAATACCTTAAGACATGTCAATTGACTCTTCCGTTGATTCTAATGCCTTTCGGTCCATTATTATCAACTAAATATCATAATCTAAGTGATCAAGTTAGATTAAGCATTAAGATTATCAATTGACAACTACTACGAAAGATAATCAAACCATAGCTAACATAGACGAGTAATTACATAATTATGGCATCGCACTCACAAGAGAACTACTCGCTAAGCATGTTCACAAAGTACAATAGATTAATGAAGAATATGATAGCAATTAACATAAAGGTAGAGATAGAGAAAGCTTAGTCGTGATGATCAAGCTTTGCCAATTCTTTCCCCGTGCTAACTGAAATCACGGCTTTATTAAACTCCAAAGGCTGTCTCAATATTGCAGTAGTAACGTCTCCCAAAACCTAAGAGACTAAGGCCTATATATAGCCAAAAGTCTAACACGAAAATAGGAAAATCTAAAGGAGGTTTAACCTAAACTAGAAGTCTTGCTAGCCAAGTAATAATATAATTATGGTCCTAGGGCCAAAACAAGAGGCCAAGAGTCGAATACTTCTTAAACGATTCGAATTTCCAACTAAATACGACGTCTGAAATAAGCTGACATCGGGCAACTTGCGGCCGCTAGTTGACTTGCGGCCGCTAGTTGGGTCTTCAATCAACATTCTATGTCCCCTCACTAGCGGCCGCTAGTTGACTAGCGACGGGGAGTTGCCAGCTTTCCGCACTATCTACTTCATCGAATCTTTGTATTTTGTAGTTTTGACCCTCTTCTACTTCAAATTTGGCTTCGACTATAAAAGAACAAATATAGATCTCTCTTCAAGCTTTCCAACGGTGTCTCATTTGATATAATCGGATATTCGAACAGAAAGTTATAACTCTTGCAATATGGTCTCTCGAAATTACCCCTCCAACGACCTTCATTGAACCCCAATTTCCTACAAAATATGACAATGGGTAGAAATCCATTCCCGAACATAAATATACTAAAACGATCATAAGATTTGACATGACATGATGAATATAACTCAAAACTTGACTAAACACGCTTGAAACATACAACAAAATATGAGCGTTTACACACTCATCAACTATCTTGTGCATAACCGATAAACACACAATCCACCGTCTTGGGTCCTATCCTTGTCCTTTTAGGAGGTGGGATCAGAACCTTAACAAGACATCCCTAAACCTTTAGGAATTTATAGCTAGGCGCATAACCTTTCCATAATTCGTAAGGTATTTTATCCAACTTTTTGTGCGGTACCCTGTTGAGCACATAGTTAGCCGAAAGCACAACTTCCCCCCACAAATTCCTTGATAATCCAGAACTAATAAGCATCGCATTCATCATTTCCTTAAGCGTCTTATTCTTCCTTTCCGCAATTCTATTTTGTTCAGGAGAATAAGGCGCCGTGGTTTGATGAACGATTCCATTTTCGGCACAAACTTGTGCAAATGGAGATTCATATTCACCACCTCGGTCACTTCGAAGATTTTTGATCTTCTTGCCAAGTTGGTTCTCAACTTCATTCTTATAGTGAATGAACATGTCTATTGCTTCGTCTTTATTTCTCATCAAGTAGACATAGCAATACCTCGTACAATCATCGATAAAAGTTATAAAATAATTTTTACCGCCACGCTTTTGTACGTATTTTAAATCACATACATCGGTGTGGATTAAATCCAACGGTTCCGTGCTTCGCTCAATCGAGTGGGAAGATGTTTTGGCGTATTTTGCCTCAACACAAGTCTCGCACTTATGTTTGTGATCGATGTTGAATTTAGGTAGTAGGTTAAGTGATATTAGCCTTTGCAAAGACTTTTAATTCACATGACCTAGTCTACCATGCCATAAATGTAACGACACACAAGAATAAGCAACCTTTACTTTCTTATTAGCCTTCTCGGCAACATTCATTACGTCATTGCTCGTGCTAGCCTTATTGGCGGCACCCACATCAATCTTATCATTAGACTTTGCCTTGGGAGCTAAAGTCATTACACTCATCTTGAACAGATTGTTGGTCAAGTAGCCCTTGCCAATGAACATCCCTCCATTGGACATGATGACCTTGTCAGACTCAAACACGAGCTGAAAGCCCCTCTTATTGAGCACCACTCCAGAGATGAGATTCTTCCGTATCTCGGGCACATGCAGCACATCGGTCAAGGTGAGCTCCTTGCCCGAGGTCATAGCATGACCGTCCCTTTGCCTTTAACCTTCGAGACTACAGAATTTCCCATGTAGCAGTTCTCATCATCGACCGGTCGATAGGTCTTGAACATCTATTTGTTAGCACAAATATGGCGGGTAGCCCCCGTGTCCACCCACCATTCCTTCGAGTTCCCACCCACGAGGTTCACCTCGGACACAACGGCCGTGAGGTGCATCTCATCGAGGTCAGAGCTCAAGCTAGCCTCTGCAATGTTAGCATTGGCGGGCTTCTTCTTTTTGCCCTTGCTTGGTCCTGCCGTCTTCTTGCCCTCCGCGGCTAGACGTTTGTAGCAATCTTTGGCACGATGGCCGGTCTTGTTGCAAACAAAGTAGGTACCGGTAAAGCTCTTGTTCTGAGCATCTCCCTTGGAATCATTTGAGCATTTCCGTTTGTTCCCACGGGAGCTCCCCCCGGTCTCGACCATATTGGCCTTAGCAACCATGCCACTTAATTTCTTATCAATCTTTCGGTTGTCTTACTCGATGCGTAACCTTCGGATAAGGTCCTCGAGAGTCATCTTCTTCCTCTTGTGCTTGAGGTACATCTTGAAGTCCTTCCAAGATGGTGGTAATTTCTCAATCACCATCGCCACTTGGAGGGCATCATTGATGGCCATTTCCTCCGTTGCAAGATCATGAAAGATCAATTGCAACTCTTCGCATTGTTCCACAATGCTCTTTCCATCGACCATCCGATAGTCGTGGAAGCGCCCGGCCACAAATTTCTTTGCACCGGCGTCGTCAACATTATATTTATGCTCCAACGATTCCCAAAGATTCTTTGACGTTTCTTTGGTATAGTACACGCCGTAAAGCGCATCGTCGAGCGAACCCAATATATAGTTGCGACATAGGTAATCTTCATGTACACATGCGCTGTGGATCGCGGTTTGATGTAGATCACTCATATTCTCTTTGGGTTTCTCCTCCTTGACATACCGGCTCAAGTTCAAAGCGGTCAAGTAGAATAACATTTTTTGTTGCCATCTCTTGAAATTTCCGCTCTTGAACTTTTCTGGTTTCTCAAGATGAGAGTACGGCAGTGGCATTGGGTGTCTATGACCTGGCATCACGGCCTCAGCGCCGCTAACCCTCACAACGGGAACCTCCTCGTTCAAGTTGTCGTTATCGGTGTCCGTCGCACCGGAGTTGTTGAGTGGGGGAGAGTTGTTAATTCCAGCCATGATCTATATCACCACAACAAAGTTTTTTAAGGAATAGATATTAGAATCCAATAACTCACACTGTAATCGTTGATACTTGCAAGTAATTGATCACAGTGATTTATTTGGCCACAACTTAAATAATTCGAATATAATTTCCAGATAAAACTGCTCGTAAGCACTTGCACCAAAATTGAAAGCTGTATTCAATTTCCTTTTAATTGCAGGAGCAACCAATCGGTTACTAACAATGACTAATCAATATAATGCAGAATACTCTTCGAAATAGTTTACTAATATTTCCGACTTTATAATAAGAGTTTAAGATTGTTGGTAAAATATTAGTAAACTATGGTTTTAACACGAGTATATATGAAGTATAAGCAATATAAAATAGAAAATTTAGAGGATGCTCACGATCACACTTGTAGGTAAGTGTGTAACACTTTCGTCTTCAAGTTAGGACTTCGGATTGAATCCTGGACGAGGCAACAGTTTAACCGTGTGCCCTTAAACTCTTATTACCCGCCTATATGCTTCAGGCCTCCGTGGGTAATAGAGCTCCCAAGGTACAATGCCCAACCACGAGTACTATAGAAAGCACTATAGCACACCTATCGAACCTTTCGTAGCCTTAGAACTCCGACACAATGAAAGTGAGAAATACTATGGTAAGGAGGGAGAAGTAGAGAGCTCTGAAGAGATGAAGAGCTGGGGTGATTTGGAATGAAGGAGGAGGGCTCCTTTTATAGGGGGGCTCCTTTTATAGGAAGCCTAGGACCTCCAACATTCAAATCCGGATTTAATAAGGCCATTAACCCACCCAATAAATGAGCTGTTACAAGACCCATAAAAATCCCATATTTATTTGGCTGTTATCCCAAACGGAAGCCCAAGAAGCCCGCAGGACTTTTTGGGCCTAGTATCGCTACAACAAGTCCGGCCTAGCTCTAAAAAGATAAGGCCCTGGAACCATTCCCACAATCCCGCAACCCGAGCCCCGGTCCGGGACGGGGCGGGGCGCGCGCGCGCGTTCGTGCATGCCGAGCCGAGCCAGCCGGACGGACGGACGGTGCGAGAATCCTCTCCCTTCTCCACCAGTTTACCCATGCTAGACTTCTAATCCCTTATAAACTTGTCTCAGCATGGTGCGCTAACCAATGTGGGATTGTGCTTATTTCAATAACAATCATACCACTTTAAAGCTAATTTTCATTCACCCCGAGAATTGAATTTTCGCAAATGTTATATATCGTTACGAAGGTCTATCAACGAGCTTCGTATTGATCTCACAAACACCCAAAATCAATTGGTGTGACCTCCAATTAAATTAGCTCAAAGTTGCCTACTAGTAACTTAGTTATTATATTTAATTAGGATTCTCCCTCTAATTAAATACTTGGGCCAAAGCCCAATACACTCACTTGTATTGGGCCATCTCTTCATTGGTTAATAAACCAATTCTCCAACATATGTAGCCTTTCAAATCTCATTCTCTGGTATGACTCCCCTGTCCACAAGAAACGGCGAAGCCTTCGGTCAATGTCATCACAGGTACCTACTGGCAATTAAAACAAAGAAAGATAATAGATGGGGAGACAAGACAAAATCGATTTAATAAGAGTCACACGACCCTCAAAAGACAACAGGTTGCCCTTCCAATCTCCCAAGCGTCTATCAATGGCCTCAAGAACGGGCTTCCACCTAGATTTCAGCCGTATGTTGTCTCCCAACAGAAGGCCCAGGTATGTAATTGGGAGGTGATCAGAACTACAGCCCCAAATGCTGACCAAATTAGACATCTCAGCATTGACAACATTGACAGGAATAATAGAAGTTTTTCCCAAGTTAACCCGCAGACCAGAAGCAAGATGATAGAGAGACATGACAAGCTTCAAATTTTGAATCCTCCGACAAGTTCTTAAACATAGAGCCAGGAAGCCTCGGGCGGGTCACAGTAAGTTGGCTGAACTGCTTCTAGAAAAAATTAAACACCCCACTCTTGATCTCCGAGGGAACACTTGTCTTGACCTCTCCAATTTTTAAGCAACCAATATAATTGTTCGACCTCCTGTAGCTAGTGGAAGCATGAAAGAATTTTGTGTTCCGATATAATTATTTCTTATTTTAGATAAAGTAATTATTTGATGTAAATGATTAGTCATTATTTAAGGGTTAGCTTTAAGTAGAAAACGGGCCTCCCAGTTAGTTAGTCTATTTGCATCAATTCAATTGAAACAGGTTAATGTTTCTTAATATAAGAAATGGTCCGGCCGTTTGTGAAACAATACATACATTGAAACAAATTGCATTTATATAAACCTTCCATGTGGCGTAATAATTATGACACTGACGTTGTTAATTATGAAGAGGAGCATCATTTTTTACCAAAAAATAATAATCAGGAATATCTTTAGCTGTATGATGCATTAATGATAATTAGCAACAAGAGATATCGAAGAAGCAACTCTGTATTTTTTGGGGGGAATACGACGTACAGTAGTAGGATCCAGAGTTAATGGGTCATTTCAGACCGTTTGGACTGAAGAATCGATAATGGTATCTCCCGGTTCTAACAATGGCATGCTTTGCTTACGATACTAGCATGCCCAGTTATTAATAATGGCCCCGCGTGCTACGACATTGGCATGCCCAGTTATCGATAATGACATGTATGTGATCACCTGCCGCGTGCAGGCTTTTTTCATTTTTGTCCCTATTTTTAACTTTTTTACAAAAAAAGTCTCTGCGTGTCTTTCAGTCCAAGCAGTTCAGAATGAGACCATTCTAGACCAATCCAAACCCATAGTAGTATATTAGGTTTTATATATATATATATATATATATATTTCAGGTAATTAGATAAAATCGAGTACGATGAAGAAATCAATTCGAAATAATCCATTTAAGTTTAAAGATAAGAAGGGGATAAGAATAATGGCCAGCGATGCAATCTTTACAAAAACCTTGAAAGGGGATGTTCATTGTTCAGGGAAGATGTGAAACGAAGGACGCATGTGCGCTTTGGTAGCTTGTCGAATTTGACGGAACGCGGTAGTTTGAAGTATTTTAATATAGTATAAAATGCATTGGACGTAGAGATAGGAACAGGAACAATTCGAGTAGTATATATATATATATATGAAACATTTTCTTATTGTCTTTTTTAGAGTGGATTCTAATTCTTATCGCTATTTTCTTTAAAAATAACAATTTAGGTAGGATCTTGATCCTAAAGTATCGACAAGATTACGACTCTGAATTATTTAAAATTTAAAAAACTGAACCGCCGCTAGATTGTTCGTGGTTCACTAAAATAAGCAAATATATAAGAAATAAAAACCATAAATGAAAAATATTCGAATTTGGGTGCGGGATTAGAAATTTAGTATTTGATATTAGGTTTAGTAATTAGCATAGTTTTAAAAAATATAGTCTGACCGGTCAGACCACGAATCGTGTATCAGAGATATCCATTTTTAGGGGTAAAAAGGTATCCGGTCAGACCGCCCAAAATCCAGTCGGATCGGATGGTTCGTATTTTTGACTTGAACCACCCGGTCTGACCAAATTTTATCCAAATCAGCAAAAACTTAAACAAAAAAGTCGTATCGTATGCTCGATTTCTCTTAATCAACAAAGAAAAAAGGACTTTATATGTTATAAATTGGTTGATACTTCTAAAATATAGATTTTGAAACATATATTTTGACTATTTAGTCTACATATTATTCAAAAAAATAGTAAAAAATTAATTGAAAGCGTATGGTCCGACCTGTAGTCAGACCGGTCTGGCCAAAAAAGGAAAAAATTTGGCTCATACCAAAACTCATATTTTAAAACAATGGTAATTAGTAAAATATATATATATATATATATATATATATATATATATATATATATATATATATATATATATATATATATATTCGAGTTCCTTACTATAGATTCGTATCCATGCCGTTATCATTTTCAAAATTCAGGATTTGGCCAAAATTTGAGTTTAAACCTGGACAAAGGTCAACCGGTCTTTGATACGTCAGGTCTACATCTGACAATCCGAACTAATTGCCATCCATAATTGAACACCCGAACCAGGCCCGATTCAGTGCTGTTAGGGGCCTAACAACACGAATCTGATAACTAACATTAATAATGAAGCTAGGGATGGCAATGGGCATGATCCGGGTAGGATCTATAGGACCCAGATCCTTACCCTCTTTTTAAATGGTAGACCCAGATCCTTACCCTTATCCTCTTTAAAAATAAGGATTCGGGCATGATCTGGGTTCTAAAAAATCGGGCAGGATCAGGGCGACCCGCAGGTCCCTATTTTTTTTAAATATATTTAATTTTTTAAAATTAAATTATCTTTTGATAGTTTTCAAATAGCAATGGGACATTTTCATTCATTAAAAATATCAATATAAATAAATCAAAAAAAAAGTTGAAGTTGGGTACGTTAAAATTGAGAATTTGGTTTGTAATTTTTGCTGCTATTACTTAGGGCATGTGGCTGCTTCGTAATGGTATTATCTTCAATGAGGCGAGGCACGATAATGAGCTTCTCCTGTATTTTGTACTCTTTCATGTCCAATAGTGGATCCTTTGGACGGATGCCTTGATCATTCACAATCAATCGCTGCTCACTTTCTTGATTGTCTACAAGAATTTATAGGTCCCTCTTCTTTACCTCTTGAGGTTGAGGGAACGTTTTAGTCGGGGGTGGGGTTGTAACTGATGTAAATATCGGGCCCCTTTATCTTGTCTTTCTTTTTGCGCTTCCTCTGTTTTTGAACTTTTGTTTTAATAAAAAATATTTACCTACCAACAAAATTGAGAATTTTGTATTATGTCTAATAATTAATATACATGTATATTATTTTAAAATTAATTTTAAAAATTTGGGTAGGATCAGGGCAGGATCCTATAGATTCATACCCATGCCCTTATCCTTTTAAAATATCAGGATCCGGGCAGGATCAGGGTCTAGACCCGGTCAAAGTCAACGGGTCTTGGACCCTTCGGGTCTGGATCAGGGTAGACCCTCAGGGTAGGGTATAATTGTCATCCCTAAATGAAGCTCGCACGCCCTTTTACCAAATGAACGTGTTTCGTCCAGTGGTGAGAATAATCTTGCCTTTATTTGGGTTCACGCGAACAGCAAATCAAGTTTTTCAATGGCAAAATCACAACGGCACATCAATTTTCTATGGCGAATCGGATTTTTCAAAGGCAAATCAAGTTTTTCAACGGCAAAATCACAACGGCACATCAATTTAAAAAAAAAGTCATAAATTTATGTAGATCGTTAAATTCCCTTTCCGAAAATATATTATAATAGCAAAAAGGCCAAACCACAACGACAAAAATTTTCAACAACACATCAATTTTCAACGGCGAATTGAATTTTTCCAACGGAAAAATTACAACGTCACATCACTTTTCCATGGCAAATTAGATTTTTCAATGGCAAATCATCCCAACGATAAAAAAATCTCAACAGCGAAATCATCACAACGGCACATCGGTTTCAAAAAGACAAAAGTTATAAATTTGCATAGATCGTTAAATTCTCTTTCAGAAAATATATTATAATAGCAAAAACTCTAAGTGAGTCAAAAGTTATGATTTGTCGAACTTTTGAGGTTTTTCAACCATAAAAAGGCCAGTGGTTGATCGCGTGGACCGCGCAACAGGTGCTATAGGCGCGCCCTTATCAACACCCAATCGGGTGCTCACCCGAACAATGTCTAAGACATTTTAAACAAAAAAAACACGGTAAGTAAACTTTGCTACAAAGTAAACTATGTGGACAAATATTAATGATAAATTATTGAGCAAATTACCATCAGGTCTTTATTCTATAGCATAATTATTGGTAGGGTTCCTACCATCTGGAAAAATATTTTGCCGTACGTGCTCTTTATTTAAATGTTGGTCTTGTCAGCCAAGGACCTGAGACCAATATTTAAAAGTGACTGATGACGTCAGCCAGGGCCTGAGACCAACATTTAAACAAGGAGCGAAGATGACAAAATAATTTTTCAAATTGTAGGGACCTTACTTATAATTATGACATAGACTTTTACCGGAAAATAATTTACCCAGTTTATTTAAAGAGGAAATCGCTCTCTCATCCATGCGCTTTGCAAAATATAAACATTTTTTTGGATGAGATAAAAATAAACATATATGAGTCTATACTAAACTATAAAACAAATCAACAACTACTTAAATAATTTTGAAGAAGTTGTTCTATAAGATTCTTAACGTGTTGCCCCGCTCCAAATAGTGTAACTACTTAATTCTTGGGAAAAAAATCACTTTAGTATCGTATTGTTTGACAGCTTGACACATATAATCCTAAAATTTAAAATTGTCTATTATTTTTGTCAAATTATCAAACTACATGATACTAAAGTATAATTTTCGAAATTCTTATACTTATAGAAATGGACAAATTATTATCAGATTCTTTGTGTATAATTTTTGGAATTCTTATACTTGTAGAAATGGACAAATTATTATCAGATTTTTTGTGTATAATTAAATTGAAGATTTGGTCCTCCGTATTTCAAAAATAATTTTTTCATTCCCGTATTTAATTTTTTTATATTCCTAAATTCTTCGCTAACGTCAGCAGTCAAACTAAACGGTAGTAATGTACAATTTCCCCTAATTCTCATACCAAACCGTATAGAAAAAACTAAACTAACCGAGTAACGGACTAACGGCGACTAGCGAGATAAACTTCCCCTTTCCTCTCTCGCTAGGGTTTTCATTTGCCAGTAGTATAAAACCCCAAAGGGAAAACCCTAAACCGCCGCCGCTTCGCAGGACAGACCTCCCACCGTCCTCAACCCTCAGAAGCAGAGTAACCAGCAGCAACAATGGGTAAGTAGCCTCCCTGTTTTGTGTTTTTCAATTAATTAATTGACGAAATGTGAAAATGACCAAAACGGGGCGCAGCGAGGATAAAGGTGCACGAGCTGAGGCAGAAGCCGAAACAGGATCTGTTGAACCAGCTCAAGGATCTCAAGGCGGAGCTGGCCCTCCTCCGCGTCGCTAAGGTCACCGGCGGCGCCCCCAACAAGCTCTCCAAGATGTAATATTACCTTTCTGCCCCTCCTTTGATTGCGCATTGTTTGGATTTGGGGGTTTGATGTGTTATTGGCTGAGAAGTCTGGTGTTTTTGGTGCAGCAAGGTCGTGAGGACGTCGATTGCGCAGGTGTTGACTGTGATTTCGCAGAAGCAGAAGGCGGCTCTCCGGGAGGTGTACAAGAACAAGAAGTTCCTGCCACTCGATCTCCGCCCCAAGAAGACCAGGGCCATCCGCAGGAGGCTCACCAAGCATCAGGTTGTCATCTCCGTCTTGGTTCACATTTCGTGTCCTTATGATGAACATACCAGTTTCAGCTTGTTTGCTGATTGTGATTGTGTTTTGGTTTCTTTCCGAGAGTCGTGTTTGTTAACTGCAATTATCTTTTTGGGTGCTTTGTTCTATCTCTGCAGCAATCGTTGAAGACTGAGCGGGAGAAGAAGAGAGAGATGTACTACCCACTCAGGAAGTATGCCATCAAGGTGTAGGATTGCCGTTAAATTAGACTATCCTCCTCCAATTAGAAAACCTGTTTGATCTAAGGTTTGATTAGTTTTGAGCTATCCTTTTTTCCCGGGTTGCTGCTGTGCCTTGTGTGACTCAATGAATCCGGTCCTCGGTGACATTTTAGTTTTGCATCCGGTTATATTACTCGAGGAACTATTTAGCAGCAGCTTCGTATTGAACATCGTTGTTCCTACGTCCTCATTAGCTTTGCAATGTTGTGCTTCTTTCTATGCTTTTAATGTTGGAGTTTTATCTTCCTGGCTTGTATAAGAGCCTCATTACTTCATCAAATATCAATTCTGTCAGCACGTATTAATAAGTGCGACTACTTCGGTCAAGCACAGCAGCTCTCTAGGCCTCGATTTGCTTGAATGTAGAATGATGATAATGTGGATTGGTCGTCGTTGCTTTCTGGGTATTCAAGGTGGTTTTGAGCACTATGTCCTGATGGATCTGCATGAGTTTTGGGTGAATCAATTTTTCGACGAAAGAAGATGACATGGAGCGACGTGACATTGGCGTGGCCAAGTTAGTGAAAATTAGTTCAATAAACATGTAGATCTTCTCACGTTCAGAGGCTGAATTGGGAAGTCCTGGCGCCTATGATCAAGCACTGGATCAATGCAACCAAAATTGCAGTAACGAGTCTCTTTGTGATCATGTATTTTTAGCGTGATTCTCCCAATAGTATTTTTTACATAAAATAACACCAACTCCAGTTGATAGTCCTTATTCAACTTTGAATCAACCTCTATTGTTAAATCACAAGCTCTTTCCTCAATCCACGGGCTTGGAGATTCTGTTCGGTTAATTCTTCTAGCATATGAATCAACAATCTAAAAGAAGTCTTCCAAAACCCCATCAATTTATATTGGAGTTCACCAGCTAACCGAGAAGACGATCCATTACATATCTTCTCCAGACCTGTCGCATGATGCAGCAAGGGACGCCTTTCAGAAGTTTAATGCAGCTTTTGAAGAAACAGATTATCTGGGTCGTTCCAGACAGGAAGTTACAAGATTAACTGAAGGTGTCAATTGCATAGAAACTTACAGCATCCGAGTAAGAATTTTATGACAGCTATTTGGTGATTTCCAGGTAACTGGGTCAATCAACCAAGTTTTCTAAACTTTATTTTAGTACAAAAATGGCTGGGGAACAGAAATAAGAAATAAAGTTTAAGACCAAACTCAATTTCGATTGCTCTCCACAATGAACATAAAGGACAAAGGGAGCTGTTGCTAAAAGTTCAATCGCTTTTTGCAGTTAAAGGAAACATTGAGGTGCCGCTACACAGGTGTTATTCAACTGCAAGTGTCTGCTGGTCGAGGTATCGGCTGCCAACCTGTACATACTTTAAGGATATCTTTCAGAGAATCCGATGGGGCTTCAAATGTCCACGTTGGGTAATATTCACTTGGATGAAACAGACGTTCTTCCCCAACACCTGTTCTTAGGCATGCTTGAGCCCCATTGAGGAAAATGTCATCTTCGGATCTTATCAGTCCTGAAATTGCCACTTCCTTATCTGTTGCCTGTAGAATCATCAGGTCAGCTTATAATTCCAAGCTACTACAATGGTGCACAAGAGCGAAAACAGAGTGTTACCTTCTCCGTGTAGTATTCAAAAGTCTTTTTCTTCTGTCCTGCTTCATAGATGTTGCATTGAGAAAGTATCTGAATAAACAAAATCCAAATGGAAAGGTGGGTTATTGGACAATATACCATAAGAAGAGGGCACTATTAAAAACGAAAAATGTTCCTATATCGTATGAGCCGGTACCTGTGCTTCCACACTAGCACACACAGCGTAAACCCCCCAGTTCCTCGTGTAGTTATTATAAAGATGAACTCTCCCAAACCTCAGTCGGGGTTGCCTCTGGCGAGTCCCGTCAAAGAAGCAATGGTGGATCGTTACTCGGATGCATCTATCTCCAACATGAGACGGGTCCGCTCCTATAAGCATCGTCTTATCATGCCGCCCAAAATAACACCTAGACACCGTGATATCCGTGCTCTGCCGAGTGATATCGATAAGCCCGTCATCATAGTCACGGAGGCTGCAGCGGTCGATCCATATGTGCCTGGAGTTCGGCTTGATCTGAATCCCGTCGACATCGTGGCCCCTGCCGCCTTCGAACTCGAGGTTACAAACAATAATGTGCTCACATTCCTTCAATCTCAAACCCTTCCCAGTCAGTCTAACCCTCTGTCCTCTCCCATCTATGGTCTTGTACGACGAAACGTTCAAATACGACCGGAGATCGATCGTTCCGGAGACCTCGAAGACGATCCACAGCGGTCCCGTTCTACGACACGCCTCACGCAGCGATCCAGGCCCGTCATCTATATACAATTATACATAATTAATCGAAATTAATAATTAAAAAAGGTAAGGATTTTGGAGAAAAAGGAAACCCTAGGAAAAAGGATTTTGAAGAAACGGACCTGATAAGGTGGTGACGGGGTGGACCGGGCCGTGGAGGCCGCCGATGGCGAAGCGGCCGAAACCTTCGGCCCGGCCGGCCATCGAGCGCAAGCTGAAGTCCACGTCAGCGTACGGCAGCGAAGTCATCTTTCTTTTTTTGTTGGCTTTTCCTTATTTTCCTTTTCCTTCTCTTTTTGCCATTAATTTGGCAAATTTCCGTACAGGTTTCTCTCCTTTCTGCTTTTTGGGCTTGGCAATGGGGATTGGCTGCGTTGGGCCCATGAAAAGTTGGGCTAGTCGGCGCCAATTAGAGAGTGGTGTGAGAGTTCAAAATCTGATGAGACCGTTCGGTCAGACACTTCCAGATAATCTGGTTCGTTTAAAATAAAAAAATTAATGTTTAATTTTTTATTTTATCCTATTTAATTTAGAACCAACACCCCCATTTTTATACTCGGAGCGTGTACATCACTTTTGAATCACAATAAATTTTATCTCTTTAACTATTCTCATAATTTATCGGCTAAGTCAAACAAATTTAACTAATATGACAAACAAGAAAACTCATATCATCATCTTTATGAACTTTTAGAGTTTTAAATTAATATTAAAGACTTTTTTTAGATAAATGTTGAATATTTGAACTTATTTGATTTTTTTAAATAATTTTTATAGTAAATTAAATTAATTTCATAATATCTTATAATTATTTGTATAAAAAAAGTCCCGGTCCGACCAGCAGCTTAGCTAAATAAACCGAAAAATAGAAAATTTATGTATTGCATCCCAATCTGGTTTAAAAAATATTGGTATTTTGGACTTATACTAATCTTCTCATTTTTCTTTCCCCCTCTCTCCACTCTCCCCTTTCTCTCCATCCTCTTGGTTTCCTCCCCAGACTCTTCCCCTTCATTTTTTTAATCTTCCTCTTCTTCCTTCTTCTTCTCCTTTGTGCATATTTCTCCTCTTCTTCTTTTTTTCCCTTCATCTCCTCTTCCTTCTTCTTATCCTCTCCGCTTTTTCCCTCTCTTCTTTTTTCCCTTCGTCTCATATTCCTACTACTCTTCTTCTTTTTTCCTTTGCTTTCTTTTTTCCCTCTGATTTCTTCTCTGCGATAGGTATACCATTGTCATTTCACGGGTATACCATTGTGACTTCATGTGCGACTTCAAATGGTATACCATTGCAACTTCACGTAGTATACCATTGCAACTTCACGTGTTACATCATTGTCGTTGCACAATTTCATTTGACTAACGAATAGTACATATAGTATAATGGGAAGACTGTTGTTAGGTTAGGAGGAGGAAGGAGGAGGAGGGAAGCCAGAGGAAGGAGGAGCAGGGTAGCAAGGACGAGGTTGGAGTTGAGAGGAAGGAGAAGGTAGGAGTTGCATGGAAAGAGGAGACGAAGGGAATATTAAATTTGTAGAAAGTGGAAAGAGAGAAGAGAAAAGCGACAATGAAGGAGGAAGGAGAAGGGGAAGGTAAAGAAAAATTTTACCAAATTATCGAGGTACATTCTCTAATATTACAATAATGCTAGTACATGCGTGGGTCTTTTTGTTTCGTCCGAACAGTCCTGCTTGGCCTAGTCCAAACCCAATCTAGCCAGGAAGTTCCACTGCTTGTTGGAACTTGCAACCAATAAATACTCGCTAAATCAACTAATACAGATTCTTTGAACGAAGATAGAGAGAGTGCTGATCTTCGTTTATATTTTTGATTTTTTAAAAGAATCAAAATTTTGGATTTTTTTAAATTTTGTCAATGTTAAGAACATGCAAATAATTTCATATAATTGACCAATAATATTTACATTTAATCAAACACACATACACAAAACAACAAATTTATTTTATAGTCAAACACAAGATACTGTAAAATAATTTTTCTCTAAGTTGATAATTTTTCTAAACTGATAAAAAGTCTCTCTAAAATGATATAAAATTTTTGTGCTAAATCTTGGTCTCAATTTTTTCATAAAGTGATATTTTTTAATAAATACATATATTTTTACACATTTTACAAATTCAAAAAATATTTTAAGACACTAATTTGTGCTATACTTTCTTGTTTGACAAATTTTGCATCATCATTCATCTTCTCAATTATCTTCAGATGGTCTTTATAATCGATGTCTTGTTGTAAGAAAATATCTCAATCGAGTGTAGCATTTAAATAACGTGATAACCCGAGATTTTAGGTAACTTGAATGCAGACAAATTAATTTTTTAGTATTTATAGTTCAAAAACTCAATTATAATATTTTTGAAGGAAAAAAATATAAATCTTTCTTATGTAATAACCTCTTTAAAGTGATATTTTTTCTGGTTCAACAATATCACTTTAGAGAGGAATGTATACGGAACTGCAAAATTATTTTCTAAACACAAGGATCTATCAAGGACATTTGTCCTAGCGGTAGAATGCGTAGCACGATTTAAAGGAAGTCCATAGTTCAAACCTGATAAGATGTAATTATTTGGTGTAAAAAATTTTTAAAAAATAATGTGATAATGATCAAAGTAACTACTTGTTTGTAGGGTAAGAGATATTTTTGGTAAAATCACTCATTAACGGACACTCAATAAACCAAATAATCAAAGTTTTAATTGGGTGGACTGGACCTCAAAATGCGGAAGAACTATCATTGAGAGTCCTGAATTTGTTCTAGAGCTCTTACTACATCTTTTATATCTGGCCTTAATCTAGATTCTGCAGATACGCACCTGGCGACTAGCTCAGCTGCTCTTAGCACACCGATGCCTGGATATTGGCCTTCCAAGCGAGCATCCAGAACCCGGAAGACTCTGCGCTTGTTCATGATGCAAGGCATTGCCCATTCCACCAAATTCTGTTCACCTGGTACCCTGGAATGGTCTACTACTTGTCTACCAGATAACATCTGCAGAAGAACAACTCCGAACATGTAAACATCATCCTTCACGCTCAGACCACCTGAACAACAAACAAAAAAATAAGTACATTAGAGTCGAGATATGTCGGACTTACAATCTCTATAGTTTAACGGGCTTATAAACAAGTTCACTACTCTTGACCTGTATTGGTACCTGTTGGTTCTTCCATGACCAGCCCGACATCGGCAAGTTTGACATTGTCGTCCTGCCATTATGTCCAGTTGAGAAATTAGTGCCAATGAATAGACAGACAACTTCAACTTTGTAACCCTTTAGCAGACGTACCGAATCGAACATGAAATTCGAAGCGAAAAATGACCGATGTGTCACTTGTGCCTCGTGGTGAAGAAATGCCAGAGCCTTAGCAGATGAGAGCATGATTTTCATACGGACATCCCATGACAGAGATGTCCTCTTCGAGCCATCATCAGCTGTCACAGAAATGGCATTTTTATTCAAGTGTCAACCTTGAAGCTGCCTCAAAATGGAAGTTTCAAGGCACCAAACATTGGCACTCACTTTTACATAGACGATTCTCTAAGCTGCCTTTGGTCAGGAACTCGTACACAAGGAAACGAAGATCGTCTTCCATGCAGTATCCGAGTAATCTGATGAGGTTCGGATGTTGCAGTTGCCCCAAGTACTTGATTTCTGTCTGTCCTCCCAGAAAGTACATAATCTTGAGAGCTGAAAAACTTGAAGTTAAACAGACTAGTGGTAAGAAAGACGGATGCAATCTGTACACTTACTTACCAACCATTCATGGCGACCTCGGGGGCCCTCTAACTCGGCTAACTTCACAACCACAGCCACAGCCACTCCGTTCTCGGGCGTGGACGCTGTTAATCTGTGCTGATCAATCCATCCTTTGAAGACAGGACCATAACTGCTTTCACCAATGAGACCATCTTGATAGAAGTCTCTTGTTGCTGCTTTTAGTTCACTCAACCGAAAGCTCTGGAACTTCTGGGGCCATACGATCTGACCACCTGGAGTAGCTGGTGGGATTATACCAGATGAAGCTGCAGAGGTGGGCGGAGTCACACCTATCCAAGTCAATTTAACGAATCCTCAGTGAAGAACGATGAGTTCTTTATCCAACCCAAAAGCTTAAGGCGAAGATCCGCCCGCAATTCAACACTGGAATAACTCTAATAACACCGTACCAAATTCATGAACCCCAGAACAGCATGGGGAGTTAGAACCTTGCAGCTAATTCTGTGCAGACAATAATCGAAAAGAACAGAATAACTAACTGGTCATAACCCAGAAAAGGTTACACAACATACATATTCATACTCGAGTATGGTCGGACCCTATTTTTATATTGACGAGGCTTGATTCCGAAGCCTCCTTTAGTGAATCCAATTTTCTTGCAACTCTGAACAACTTTTCTACCATACATACTCTAGTTGAAAACTTTCAAGGGAAGAAAAGATACCATCGTGGCCAGAAGATCTCTGGGGCCTGGTAATTACACTGAAGCAAGTACCCATGAGCTCAAAGCTCGTCAGCCACCATCTCTCTAATCAAATGGAAGAAGCTTAAGAGCGGAAGCTTAACGATCTTAAATATTCAAACTCGAGAATTCTTAATCTAACACTAAGGAAGAAAAGGCAATAGATGATGATTGATGACCCCGTATGATAAAAGAAACAACGATAAAATACTCTCAAGTTAATCTCTCGTCTCTTCAGTTTCGGAAATTAAACTCTCAATTTTGTTTGGACCATTATGCCCTTCAACAGCAGCATAAAAATAAGGGCAACTATGCATAAATTATGATTGCAATCCTTACCATTTTAAATATTATTTTGCCGTCTTTCTAATTTAGTTAAATTTGATCTTCTTTGTATTTAATTTTTTATTTTTTGTTAGTGTGTATATGTAAATGATTGGTGACGTAATAAGAGATCCGAGAATAACACGACAAAATAATATTTGAAATAGTAAGGATTCCAATTATTTGATACCTAGTATCAATACATATTTTATGTACATAGATCAAGGACCGGATGAAAATATGCATGGGATCGCACGAGTGAACTTGTAGCCATTAAATCACTGTCGCGCGATTTCTTAAGCCAATGAACGACTCACATCGCATGGTTTGTTTTAGTTTTATTTGAAGTCAATGTGATAAAAGATGCTTATATGTGGTGTGACACATATGCCCAAAAATATTTTAAGGTGTTAATTGTTTTATCTTGAAAAATGTAAAGTGTGATTTGGAGGACTTTTTAGTATACGGAGTTTATTAGATTTTTTGGATAAGTACAAACACATATGCTCTTTATTCCGACTCTAAATAAGGTATCTGCACCATTATACTTAATTCTGAATTTCATGCAACAAAAATCTTTTAGTGAATTTTGTGACCATAATAATTATAAGTATATTCTTTTTGGTAATAATTTAAATAATCCAGGTTCGTCGCTAGATATCATCATTGTGAAAATTTTAAATTACGTAGACCGCCAAATATTCGGATAACTATCCAGAAGTGACAACTAATAAAATTCACAAACCACAAAAATTAAATTCAAAATTTTAAACCACCGACCTATCTATACATACTAAAGTGCACTCTTTTGTATTTATTTATATTAGAAAACCAACTCCGCACGAAAAGTAAACTCGAGTCATAAAGTATAGTCAAGTTGACGTTGACCACTATCTAACAACAAGTTGAACAGGTGTTCTGTTGTAAACAAGCGTAGAAGAACCATATAATTTTCAACTCGCGACTGTCCGTGTCCTTTAAGCTTCTTCCATTGGATTAACAAGTTGGTGGCTGACGATCTTCGAGCTTATGGGGCTCTTGGGCACTTGCTTCAGTGTAATTACCGGGCCCCAGAGATCTACTGATCGCAAGGGTAAGTTATAACTTAATTCCAAAGCTATCAGATTTAATTTGCCATCTTTTCCTCTTTGTTTAGAAGCCTTAGGTATTTTAATAATGGGATTACTCAATCCGGCAATTAAATTGGTCGAGTTGGAATTTCCTGGCATCTTTATAGCTGGAGTATGTTAAATATGAATCTAAACCAAATTTATAGAAGCCATAGTGCATTTGGCCTAACGGCATAGGTATAAGAAGATTTGACGGAAGTAGAGAGTTCAAATACTGGCATAGTTGTATTCATGGTGTAATTTTAGAAATTTATAGAACAACGGCGTTGTAACCTTTTCCGGGTCAGCCATTTTCAACGGTTAATTTGGTAGGCACGGCTTCAATTTGCTTCCTTTTCTTTTCAATCCAACTATTTATATTCGTTTGTTTAGGACAGAACATGTAGCTTCATTGTCTGCACAGAATTAGAAGCAGGGAACAAACTCTACATGCTGTTCCGGGTTCATGAATTTGGTTTCAGTTCTGGCAATCTCTATGCTTTTTGTGAGATCCATAAACAACGTGTTAGTATCACGGTGTTATTGGAGTTATTCCGTGTTGAGTTCCTAAAGGATTTCGGCCTTTGGGATGGATAAAGAACTCATCGTTCATGACATATGAGCCCGGTTTCTACACTTGAAGATTTGTTTGTTTATATTTTTCAAACAAGGAGGCTATGTTTGTTTCTATTGAGATTTTCATATCGCTAGTTGCAATTGTGATGTGCTTGTCTACAGATATGAAAAATCCAGGTATCCATTTTTCTTAAGGTTTGGTTGAATTGGGAGATTCTAACATTGTTGATCTCGTGCATGTTGTATTCCTCACACTCTCCCGATGGGCTTTGTTTGAGGGGACGTGTTGATACTACCACATCGCTAATTGCGAGTGTGGCGAACTTGTTTATAATTGTGAAAATTTTACCTATCCATTGTCTTAAGGTTATGGATAGAATATGAAGATTCTAACCGTTTCTTGTGATTACCGTTTTGTCCTGGACACTTGTTGTTACCTTAAAATTCACATCAGAACTGCTACAAGTCCTGTTTTTCATGTTTTGAACTTGCATAGGTGTGGCTCCGCCCAGCTCTGCAGTTTCATCTGGTATAATCCCACCAGCTACTCCAGATGGTGAGATCGAGTGGCCCCAGAAACTGCAGGTCTTTCGGTTGAGTGAACTAAAAGCAGCAACAAGAAACTTCCATCAAGATGGTCTTCTTGGTGAAGGCAGTTATGGTCCTGTCTTCAAAGGATGGATTAATCAGCGCACGTTAACAGCGTCCACGCCCGAGAATGGAGTGGCTGTGGCTGTGAAGATAGTGGAGACAGACGGCCCCCGAGGTCGCCATGAATGGTTGGTAAGTGAGTGTACAGCCGCAACTGTCTTGCTTACCTCTAGTCTCTTGAACTTCGAGTTTTTGAGCTCAAGATTATGTTTTTACTTTGAAGTAACACCAGGGCAAATCATGATCCATTTAACGAATCTATAATGAATTCGGAAAGGAATACATGCTGCATGATTCTGTGAGAAATGAAATTGCAGCAAATGCTAAACGCACATATTGCTATTTCTTTGAGGACAGACAGAAATCAAGTACCTGGGGCACCTGCAACATCCGAACCTCGTCAAATTAATTGGATACTGCATGGAAGACGATCTTCGTTTCCTTGTGTATGAGTTCCTGAACAGAGGAAGCTTAGAACATCGTCTATGTAAGTGCCAATATTGGTACCTTGAAACTTCCATTTTGAGGACTAGTAAGTACTTTGACACTCTTCCGGCGGCCTCACTAAAAAGCCATTTTTGTGACAGCGGATGGCTCGAAGAGTACATCTCTCTCATGGGATGTCCGTATGAAAATCATGCTCTCATTGGCTAAGGCTCTGGCATTTCTTCACAACGAGGCACAAGTGTTGCACCGGTCCTTTTTTGCCTCAAATATCCTGCTCGATTCGGTACGCCTGCTAAAACGGACCCCTGAAGGGCTACAAAGTTGAAGTTCTCTTCATTGTCACTAATTTCCTCAACTGGCATAATTGCAGCACAACAATGTCAAACTTGCCGACTTCGGGCTGGTCATGGAAGAACCAATAGGTACGACGAATACATGCCATGTCTTAACAAGTATCTACATTGCACCCTTGCAAATGATCGATGTTTGATGCAATCTCGGATGAACTCTCCCGTTTGATTCTGTTGACATAATGCAATAACTGATGAAGAATGACAATGTTCAACAGTGGCTAGAACAACGAGTTCTTGTGTCATTGAGTTCCATTGTCAGCTAAACTATTGAGACTGTGCTTCGTGCTTGTTAATTCCAATAGAGTTCCTTTAAAGCCTGACATGTCTCGACTCCGATGTACTTATTTTCGTTTCATGTTCAGGCGGTCTGAGCATAAAGGATGACGTTTACATGTTCGGAGTCGTACTTCTGCAGATGTTATCTGGTAGACAAGCAGAAGACAATTCCAGGCCACCAGGTGAGCAGAATTTGGTGGAATGGGCAATCCCTTGCATCATGAACAAGCGTAAAGTCTTCCGGGTTCTGGATGCTCGCTTGGATGGCCAATATCCGAGCAGCGGTGTGCTAAGAGCAGCTGAGCTAGTCGCCAGGTGCTTATGTGCAGAACAAAGGTTAAGGCCGGATATGAAAGATGCGGTAAAAGCTCTGGAACAAATCCAGGACTCTCAGTGACGTTGGCTATAGTAATTCCATATTTCAAAGTCCTACTCGGTTCAAACATAGAGTAGTCGGTTCAATAGGTGTACGGATACCGGGTGATATTATCTATAAAAAAAATCTCTTACCATGCAACAAGTCGTTTCTTTGATCATTATCACTTTATTATTTTACTCTTCTAGATCCAGCCTACTTTTTTATAAGGAGGTCCTGTGTTTAGAAAATAGTTTTGCAGTTCCGTATAGCTTGTGTTTGACTGAAAAATAATTTTGTTGTTTTGTGTATCTTGTGTTTGATTAAATGTAACCTTTCGTTGTAAATATTATTGGACAATTATGTGAACTTATTTGCATGTTCTCATCATTGACAGAATTTTAAAAAATCGAAAAATTGCATTCATTTTAAAAATTCAAAATATAAATGAAAATACGCACGGTCTATATCTCCTCTATTCATTCATTCAGTTCAAATATAAATTAGTCGCAAGTTTCAGCCGATCGGTAGAACTGCCTGCTTCAGAGTTGAGAGCGGCCTGCCCATAGGAGTCACGGTTCTCCCCATAATATAAACTCTTTTCCACCGTAGTCAACGAATAACTTTCAATCGGGTGATAAAAACTTTTGGGAAAAGTACCATTTGAATCATGTAGTTTACACAGATTTTGCGATATGATCTTGAGGTTTAGAAACGATTTTTTTGGTAGTTGTGGTTTCACGTTTTTTGCGTTAGAGGCTCGAGAAAGCTCCCAGGCCAAAAATCAGCTCCGAAGCTAGAAACAAAAACGTTTTAAGGGTGACGATGGTCCTCTGCCAGATCTCCACCGTCCATTTCCTCGCCGATCTCATCACCGGCACTTCCGGCACATCTACCGGGGAACTCTGCGCCGGCACTTACTGACCACCGGCTGGAGCAAGTTCATCAACCACAAGAAGCTCGTGGCGGGGGACTCGGTGGTGTTTATGAGGAGGTTGCGAGGGGAGATGTTCATCAGAGTGAGGAGGGCGGTTGGGTTTAACGGCGGCGGTGGTGGGAAGAGTGGGGGATTTAGGGTTGTGAATCCCCAATTGAATTCCTTTCTGTTAGGGTTCGGGTTTTGTGTTTCCTCCGTGTTTTGGTTGACGATGAGTTGTTGAGTTCATGGGATTCCTCGTCTTTGCATCCTTGATCAATTAAAATTGTGGAATTCAATTCATGGGATAGTTTATCATGTTACTGATTTGTAAATGAGGCATATTTTTTCATTAATTTGCTGCAACACATAGGAGAAAGAAGAAATTGTTGTGTTCATGGTGATAAAGCTCGAGGTGGGTGGGGACAACTTAGTGATGGAGCTCGAGTGAGTTGGGTTCCTGGGTTTAGGATTGTGAAGGTTTTATGGAGGAAGGAGATAGGTGAGAGAGGAGGAAGGAGATAGGTGAGAGAGGGGAGAGGGGTGTTTTTGAAAAATTATAAAACTAATGAATTGAAATAGATATTTTATTTCGTGCCAACTCATCATACCAACTGGGCAAAATTTTTTTACCATGGCAAGACAACTCAGCATCAGGCGACATCATTTCTAGGTTCGGAGTTGATTTTTGACTTGGAAGCCTTCCCGAGCCTCTAACGCAAAAAATGTGAAACCACAACTATCAAAAAAGTCGTTTCTAAACCTCAAGATCATATCGCAAAATTTGTGTAACCACAGGATTCAAATGGTACTTTTCCCAAAACTTTTAATTCATATAACATGGGTGCTTTCTTTTTATTTAGAATAACATCTCCTAACATAAAGAATTTGGAAACCTTAAATAGAGTAATACTGAATTAATCATTATTCATTAAATAAACAATTCAAAATATGTGAAAATTTTCAACCCTAACAATTATAATTATATCCTTTTTGTAAAGAATAACAATATTTTTTTGAACTTAACTAATACAAATTCGAATCAGGTATAAATATAATGACGATAAATTTTTTAAAATCTTTTAACATTGATAATTTATATATATATATATATATTTAACAATAATACATTTCAAATGATTAGTTATGTTACAATTAACAATGCAAAAATCTAGTGAAGTTCCAAACAAACAAAAGACTCCAAAGACACAAGAGTTCTAGAAATCAAGAAGACTAATAATCAATCATAAGCACCCTCTTCCTTTCTCTCTCTTTCCACCTCACCATTTCTAACATTCATCTCTCTCCTCCTTGTCTTGTCCCCCTTCCTTGCAATTTCCTTCCCTTTCCTGTCTTGTCCCCTCCATTTCCATCTCACCTTAATATTCCAGAAGATTTCCTCCTCTTCTATCCTCTCTCTCCTCTCTTCCATGAGCTCTTCACTCAGATTTTCCACTTCCCTAGGGAACCATTGAAGGAATCAAAGTTGAAGCACTTGGAGACCTGAGGTGTTTAAGAACCATGGCCTCCCATATTGAACGAGGTACTGAACTGGGCACTTCCTAATTTCTTCACAAAGTTGCTAACTTCGCTTTAAATTGCTTGGATTTACATTAATCAAGATAGGGACTTAAAGGGCAAGAAAAGAATTGTTTTTGATGGGTAGCTAGAAATTGAAAAATATGTGTAAAAATGGAATCTTTGAGGGGGTTTTGAAGTTGGTGGATGCTAGAGGAAGTGGGTATTGATTGGAATCTCAAGTTCAGGACTCTTTTGTCGAAATTTGTTTGACTTTTGGAATCCGTAGATCATAGTAACTGATGGATTTGGATGGGTTGTTTGTAGGGGTTGAGAGGGACTTGGAGAAGGGACTAGTTTTGCCTCAGCTGCTGCAGAACTCGGTTGCCGAGTCATCGCCAACCCCGTCGCCATCACCCACGTCAGCAGCCCCAGCTCTTGTGCTGTCCAATTCGGGGAAGCGTATTGATCAGGCGGGGAAGAAGAAGTACGTGAAGCAAGTGACGGGGCGACACAACGACACAGAGCTGCACTTGGCAGCTCAGCGTGGTGATTTGGGTGCGGTGATACAGACTCTCAATGTGATCGACTCCCAGATGGAGGGGACTTTGAGCGGAGCTGATTTTGATGCCGAGGTTGCAGAGATAAGGGCATCCGTTGTGAATGAGGTCAATGAGTTGGGAGAGACTGCCCTTTTCACTGCTGCCGAGAAAGGGCATCTGGACGTGGTGAAAGAGTTGTTGAAGTATTCTAGTAAGGAGTGTATCACAAGGAAGAACAGATCAATGTTTGATGCCTTGCACATCGCTGCTGTAAATGGGCACCACGGTATTGTTCTTGAACACTTTCTATTCCCATGTGAGCTTTTAGTGTGTTCCACCCAGGCTTTCACTTGTCATGAATTGATGAATTCTAGGATTTATGTGTCATTACATGGTTACTTTCCAATTAAGCATGTTTACGAGCTGAAGTCACGGCTGTTGAAGTGCTGATGGCGTTCTTAACATGGTGTATGTTATAATCATCACTGGATTTTCGGTCAGATTGCTAGAACTTCTCCATAAGCTTTCCTTTTGTTGCAGACATTGTTCAGGCACTCTTGGAGCATGATCCTAGCCTGAGCCAGACATATGGCCCGTCGAATGCAACGCCTCTCGTCTCTGCAGCTGCAAGAGGCCATATTGCTGTTGTCAATGAGCTGCTTTCAAAGAACGGCAACTTACTTGAAATCTCTAGATCAAACGGGAAAAACGCTTTGCATCTGGCTGCTAGGCAAGGACATGTGGAAATTGTGAAAGCATTGCTTAACAGAGATCCACAATTGGCTCGCAGGACCGACAAGAAGGGGCAAACTGCATTGCATATGGCAGTGAAAGGGCAGAGCTGTGAAGTGGTGAAATTGCTTCTTGAAGCAGATGCTGCTATTGTCATGCTACCCGACAAGTTCGGTAATACAGCATTGCATGTCGCCACTAGGAAGAAACGGGCAGAGGTATCTGATCGGCTCCATGTTTACATATTTAGAAGTCTGTACATATCATTTTTTCTGCCATCTGTACGTTATTCGAAAGAAATGGTAACCTTCTTTTTTGTCACTGCAGATTGTCAATGAGTTGCTAATGCTTCCTGATACAAATGTCAATGCGCTGACAAGAGACCACAAAACAGCTCTCGACATTGCTGAAGGGCTTCCCCTCTCGGAAGAATCCTCAGACATAAAAGAGTGTCTTACACGGCGTGGTGCTGTTAGGGCTAATGAACTCAACCAACCAAGAGATGAGCTGAGAAAGACTGTAACCCAAATCAAGAAAGATGTCCACACTCAGCTTGAACAAACCAAGAGGACCAACAAGAATGTCCATAACATTTCTAAAGAGCTCAGGAAGTTGCACCGTGAAGGGATCAACAACGCGACCAACTCTGTGACAGTTGTAGCTGTGCTTTTTGCAACAGTTGCCTTTGCTGCTATCTTCACCGTGCCTGGTGGTGATAACAACGACGGGACGGCTGTGGTGGTGGGCAGCCCTTCTTTCAAAATCTTCTTCATATTCAATGCCATCGCGCTCTTCACCTCTTTAGCTGTTGTGGTGGTTCAAATTACCTTGGTTAGAGGCGAGACTAAAGCAGAGAGACGAGTGGTGGAGGTGATCAACAAGCTAATGTGGCTGGCGTCGGTGTGTACATCGGTGGCGTTCATGGCCTCCTCTTACATAGTCGTTGGCAGGAAACACTACTGGGCTGCCATTCTGGTTACCGTTGTGGGAGGAGTGATCATGGCCGGTGTTCTTGGTACAATGACTTACTACGTGGTGAGGTCGAAGAGAAATCGTTCTATCAGGAAGAGGGAGAAGTCTAACAGACAGAGTGGATCCAACTCCTGGCATCATTCCGAGTTCTCCAATTCAGAAGTCGATAGAATATACGCTCTTTGACTGTTGGTCTGCAGCTCATCGCCCTCCCTCCGACCGTACCAAACATCGAGTGCTAAACCATCGACACAAGTTCAGCCATGCAGCGTTCGAGTCGCCATCGGTTATGCAAGTAGCGTCGCATGCAGTAGCTACAACATATGGTTTCTCAGTTGAGCATTGGCGTTATTTGCATATCCGGAAGGCTATGATGCAAGTTCCTGAGCTGGTTACTTCTTCAAAATTGCTTTGCCTCTTTTACAATGGTTTTGTGTATGGCTGTTACTTGTTCAGCAAACAACAGCTTATGGCTATTGCCTGCCTTCAATTGCGAACTAGTCTTCGAAGTGACTTCCCTGTCTTATCTTCATTTCCCACATAAATTCACTAGGGTGGTAATATTATTCACCATAATGGTATATATTTAAAATTCCGGGTGCTCTAGGTTAACCAAGAGGCGTTTTGTATTTTTTAAAAATGCACTCGTTTTTTTTGAGTTTATCAACAAGTACTTAGATTTTTTGTGTGAAAAATAAGTAATTAGATTAATTAGTGATAGAATTGTTTTAGCTTAACTAACAATTCTCGAATTTAAGCGCTCGGATTCTATCCAGAGCGGGGATACCAGGTAAACCAAAAAACATGCGAGGGGGTTTGTTCTTTCCTTGTAATTGTTGGCAATGGATGAGGAATGTGAACTCGAAAGCCGCCACTGCCCCGGATGGTCTTAACCTGGACGGCGAAAAACATGACGCTTTGACTTTGACTGATCAAAGTTGGCAGGCTGCATGGCAATAGGACATATGAGCAATTATAATATTGTATTTATAATAAAATAAAAATGGAAAATTCCAGTTTTTATATTATGTTTTTTTGGTAAGCTCCTATATAAAAATAAATAGGTAATGATCGAATGGCACTTTATGGACTGCAATTGAAGTGTTATATTCAGTTAGCATTTTAGAGAGAGATTGTTTTTTATCTATTATTTAGTGAGGATGCGTACCAATTAGAAGCTTTCAACATTTTTTTTAGAAGGAAATTTTCGTCCAAATCCGTGCTGAAATCCAAAGCAACAATCTTAGGTTAGCTTTCACGCCCAAATTCGTGCTTTAATTTGGTACCGTTGTAACCAATTTTTTTATATCATCTGTTATTCGGACACTCATGAATCGACTATTTTAGGTTTAATTCGAATCAAATATTTTAAAAGATGACTGGGCAAAGTTTTGTCAACAAATATTTATTACTTCTACACGCTCGAAATATTTTGATAAAATTACATAACTCTCTCACCGTTAATCAAATGCGCTTTTTATACGTAAAAAACATAAAATAGTGAATATAGCAATTGAAACTTCAATCCCTAAAGTGTCAAATTTGATAATTATATATTACTAAACCATACTTTTCTCGATTGAGGCTGACCATTTCGTTTGCCTTTGAGAGATCCAAAGGAAGACAAAATGGTCTCTAATATTTTGAATCTTGGTAATCCCAAGATATAGGGCCAACATATTTACTTAATTTTGGGTTTTGTACACCCACTAATAAGTTTATAGAAAGTAGGTGAGCCACCTGGAATGTTGTGTCCACGTAATTAAAAAAAGCACATCAGCGCTACTGTTCTTAGTTGCTTTAACTCAGTCAAATTCATTTGGTTAAGGAAATGTTTAATTTAGTATCATGGTTTGATCAATTATATATGATTATGTGGCGCATCAGTTGTGCAAAATTTTCACCATGTGTGCGGCGAGTTGTCTATAGAGAGAGATTTTAGGGATTTTTTTTAAATATTAATAAAGTTGGGATTAAACTGGAATTTTACCATCAAGGCAACTCATCATGCACATGTTAGAAATCTTGCACAGCCCGAGTCGTTCCAGGCTATATGTCTGGACAACTATCCGAGTCGCTACGTATCACGTCATATAGATATGTGGTTTATGTATTTTAAACTAAGATCGCAGGTAAAAATTGACCAAGTTATTGGTTACTATAGTAAATTTTTACCTTTAGGTTATTCATGGTTGTCGATACTAGTGGTCTCAAGAAGCACTTATATATGAAAGTTGTTTTACCTTGACTATAAGATTTCAAGCGTGAGTTTTTTAGAATACATTAGTATTAAATATTTTTTTGTAAAAAATTAGTTCGAAGATGAATTAGTTGATTCAATGAATGTCTAGATACCAAATTGTATAAAAGATACTAGAAGGTGTTTCCGTTTCTTTTCCATCATATTCATATCAATTCCTAATCATGTTATATTTCAGGTCCATAATTAATTATTTCTGGTTGGATATCACAAGTTACATGGGTTTTCTTAGTGCTATAGGTTATTTTTTGCTATGTGATCATATCAGCGGGATCGACGATAATTTCGTGATTAGTACTATTATACAAACGGGGTTTTTCTACGGTAGAGTTTTAACATGACAAACGGATATCGAGCTCGCCGGCTGGTCCCATGAGATGGACCATAGGCAATTGTGACGCAGTACGAAACTTTACTATAGTTCAGTTGAAATTAGATGGAAGAGTGATGTATTGTTTTAAATTTCTTTGGATAGAAAATGACAAGTCACCGCACCGATATCTCCATTAAACTTAATATTCATAATTTCCGAACTGGATTGGCAGGTTGAACATTTCTCATAATTTTCCAATACTTGAGGAGGAAAGCATTTCTCATGCACTAATAGGAATTATTCTGAGCAAGTGCAAATGGGATATGGCTAAAATCTATCCTCACAGAAAGAGGCATCAGCAAACAAGAGAATTCTTCACTGGTTGCAGCTTTTCCTGGGGAGGAACAGCTGCTGTGCCTGTGACTGTTTGCAGTGTGCGATTGCTCCCTGTATCGGATTTTCGATATCCGAACTTCTAGTGCTGATGCTCCTCTTCAGGATCGGCACCCTGTGGAACTCCTTGGAACTGTTTAATGACGAAGGTTTGCTCGTCAGGTTCCTCTTGATTGCCATTGAGAACGATCTCCTGTGAAGTCCGCGGCTTCTGTCAGGAATGTTCGGTTTGTCTCTGTGGATTTGTCCGAAGGGGATCCGCCTCGTCGAGTTTACGTAGCTTTTCAAGGACTCGCTTGCTCTAGACACGGTCCCTTCGTCTGCAACTTTCGCGGCTCCTTTACAGGAATCAGCAGAGGACTTGCCAAACCAGGACTTGAGGTAAGATCCTGAAGCTTTCAGCTTGGTGCTGATTATTGAGGACTGTTTGATTAGCTTAAGTTTCCTAGTCCAGGGCTTCTTCGGGTTCTCGCTTGAGCATTCCGCGAAGTACTCCTCCGGGTTCAGTTCCCTGCTGACACCACAGGATCCTGACGGGGAAATATTGCAGGACCTGAACGGGGTGCTGGTGGCTGTTGGCGTAGCCGCAGCGGTCATCAGCGGGGTGCAGTACACTTCTCGGGGCTCTTCGAAGGCGTCGGGACTGAACCCGGAAGAGGCAGTGTCCTCTAGCAGCTTCTTGACCATCTGCAGGCGCGGAGGCAGGTGAAGGGGAAGCAGCTTCCCCTGGTAAAACAGCTCGTCTGCAGGGGAAGTTGTGGTCGGCTTTTGAAGGGAGTTTAAAGACATTTGGAACTCGAACTCGGTTTGGTGTGGAGGAGAGCAGATGGAATGGCAGATGACGGAGTACGAGCTCACTTCCATGTCAATGTAGTCGTCTTCCGAGTAGTAATCATACCCTCCAAGCTTCCCTGCCATTTGCTTCGGCAACTCTCGGTCTCGATCTCGAACTCGAACTCGAACTCTAACTCGAACTCTCTCTGTTTACTAGTTTGCTAGGGTGGAATGGCTTATGAGAAAGATGAGCTTTGGTGCAGAATGAAGCAAGTTAACTAGCCTTATAAAATGTGTGATGAGGTAGACAGTGGTGGGTAACAAGCCCTAGACAATTTGGCAGGATTTGTGAAGTTGTTTATGCTTTTAAAAACAACTTATTCAAATCAGGATTTGGGTTTCTTTAGTGGTCCTTTGCTTGTCCATTTTTTGTTTTCACTTGAGTTAAACTTCTTTTTTTAGCTTATTTTAGAGATGTACACCAAATCGACCAATCGCTAAACCGTCAAATAATACGAATAGTAAATGCAAAAAAGTATATAGACAGATCGTCACCGCACATACCATTTTACGATCCGTGTCAATTTTTATAAAACCGTCAAACCGTGAAAGCAAAATAGTTTTAAGCTTAATTGCCTCTTGCTTATTGTTTATTGAATCAATAATTCACAATTTGGCTCCCTTAAAAAATTGTGATTAACAATATGGCGCCACTAGTGGTATTGGTCCTGACCTTTTCTTTTGGTCGAAATAGGTCCTGACTTTTGTCCTCCTCTTTGATGTCTATTTTTTCAATAGAAGTCCGGCAGATTGGAATTTTTCCGATGCTTAACTCAGCAATATTAATGGCACAAATTCCCAATAAATGAACAATTGATTGTTAACGAGGTACAAGTATTAAGAGATTTAAATTATTTTAAAAAATTTTTGGATTCAAATCTTAATAATAAAAAATCATAATTAAGTAAATTACACTTAATATAATTAGATCATATTCGATTTTGAATACCTAGAGTTTTAAAAAACTGATTGATAAAGAAAAGTGGACCGATGTCTGGTCCGTGCATTTCATAAGTCGTCCCTAGGCGAGGCTTTTTGTCTTTGTGAGTCGTCTATAGGTTACTAATGTTTTCAACGTATCATAATTAAGAAGCTTACGATACCGTATAAAAATCAATTTGCATATTAGTTAAAGAAAATATTTGTGCATATTAATAAAGGAAAATCTATATTTATATTCAGCTACGTCAATTATAGGGGTATGAAGCTTTATATCCCTACCTGTCATTATTTCCTCGATGGATAGTTGCCTCTCTACTTTCAGGTGCTTTTGTTACGTGTGCATAAGCCAATCTCTTAGTTTTTCAAGTGGTATAGCACTGCCTTTGTTGTACACTACATTTTGTATAGATTAATTGAGTCGAATAATCTAGTTTAAATTTTGTAAGACATTTGAAAAACGTAAAAGTTTTTCGAACAATGTACTAAACATTGATGTATTTTTCGTGACTCTAACTTCAAACTTTTTGATTAATCTGAAACAACTAGAATGGTTGTTGATGAAGTTTTAATTATTCGGTACTTTGAGGAAAGATGTTGCCACTAAATTAAAAATAATGTTTCATGTACTAATTATAGGGAAAAGTCTACTTTAGTACCATGTGGTATCGCCCAAAATTACTTTAGTACCCTGTAGTAAAAATCGACCAATCGAGTCATGCTTATTCCAATTAACATCAAAAAGGTCCTCGGGCAGCTGCCCAGAGTTGCCCGGACCCGCCCGAACGCTGCCCGGACTACGTGGCGCCACGTGGACAACCATCTTCTTCCCTCTCTTCCTCTCCTCCTCCTCCTCCTCCTCCGCCTCCTCCTCCACTTCGTCCTCCTCCTCCTCCTCCTCCTCCGCCTCCTCCTCCACTTTGTCCTCCTCCTCCTCCACTTCGTCCTCCTCCTCCTCATCCTCCTCCACTTCGTCCTCCTCCTCGTCCTCCTCCGCCTCCTCCTCCTCCTCGTCCTCCTCCACTTCGTCCTCCTCCTCCTCCTCCTCTTCTCCTCCTCCTCCTCCTCCTCATCCTCCTCCTCCTCCTCCACGTGGCGCCACATCATTAAGTTTTGGTGACGTGGCTGGCCACGTAGTCCGGACAGCGTTCGGGCAGGTCCGGGCAGCTGCCCGAGGACCTTTTTTATGTTAATTGGAATAAGTATGACTCGATTGGTTAGTTTTTTACCACAGGGTACTAAAGTGATTTTGGGCGATACCACAGGGTACTAAAGTAGACTTTTCCCCTAATTATATTACTAGCTACAATTCTAAAACCATACAATTTAATTATCAACCACATGGTTTAAAACAAAACTGATAAGTCTTATTTATATATATTTTAAACATGTTGTCACTTATCAACATGCTTTGAATATTTTCCTCTTTTTAACGATGACCTATCAAACCAAAAGGTAATTTTTTAAGCACATTTTTGTAATAACAAATTATTCATGTATTTTTTTATATAAATGTAACCCAACTTCGTATTGGTGGTCAGCCCATTCTTAAAGAGATCTTGGCTTTTGGAGAAAAGAAAAAAGATGCCTTTGTGGTAAAGTTAGGCATTGGTTGATGACATGATAAGATTTAATAATTGGCATTTGGAGCAAAAGATTACCTTTATGGTTTGCACGGTTTAGCACGTTCACAGGATTTCTGGATCTCTTTTCTTCGCTTTGTCTCATCTCGGGAAATTTTCCGGAAGGTATCTCCATTTATTTATTCATCAAACGTGTGCTAGTCTTGTCATGTTTGTCTTGTTGTTCATACGTGTCCATATCTAGCAATAAGTAATTATAATAGTGAAAATATTTGTTGCCAGTAACTTAACAGCACAAGGCGTTGTAAACAACTAGGAGGTTCAGGGTTCAAATTCTGACATTAGACAAATTTTGATACATTTTTTAAATTATATTCAACTCGAACTTAAATTAGTCAAACTACAAACTATTGCCATAAGATTTTTTAGCATATCATACATCGAGACTGATGATTTCATTTAGAACCCTAGTTGGGAAAGTTAAATGTTCGGTAAGAATTGAGTGCAAGATATCAAACAATAACAAAAAATAAATGAAAAAAAATTGGAACTCACTGGAACCCTCGATGAAGAACAAAATCCTCATTTAGGTCAACCTTCAATATTAACGCTCGTTTTGAAGGTTCTATTTTCGGTATACTATCAACTGATTCCAGCTTGATATGCACTCAGAAACTATCATTCCTACAGTATAACGAAAACATTTCTTACCGACTATCATCACGCGCCATATATTTGTAATATTAAGTTAACTGTTCTAGTTTGACCAGAGTTTGCAAATTTAAGCGATGAAAGTTCAGCAATATCAAAAACAAAATGTGGAGTCAAATTTGAATTAGACCGTATTTAACACGAATTTGAATTAACCAAATTCGTTAAACAATGGCTACTAGAGCTCTCCGGCTCAATAGATGGGGTTCAAATGTTGGAAATCCCACCGGCAACAACAAATGAAGAAAACTATTAACAAGTAAGTTGCACCAACCAAACAAGCCCTTTGAGGGGGATACTCTAGTGGATGCCTTTACAAGAGATTCGAGGTGGGGGAAGAATGATGAACTAGAGGGACCATTAGGTGGGAAGTTGGGTCACGGGCAGGATGTTTCGTATTTATATATCGAAATTTGTCCATCCATTTTAAAAAAATGGGGAAATAAATGAATTAGGGGCTCCCCCATCCACTACGGCATGTACTCCTGTGGTGAAAGCAAACAGGGCCATGCAAAATGATTGCGCTTGGACAAATCTTGGAAAATTCAATTTCCCATCAGGAAAGCGTTTCAAAAATACACATATCCAACTATCATTGGTCTCCACTCGGTCTCTTAAATAAAGATATTGAAGCCCCACATTGTATTTACCTGATAGCGAAGCCAAGAGCCGTGCTATGAGGTTTTAAGGTCGTATAACTTCCAATCTAATAATGGCTGAGCAGGGGGGTCGGGTAGATAATTTGGGCAAATTATTCTCAGGTTCCTGGTTTATAGTTTTATTAATTGTAGGTCTCTAGCTTTCGAAAATAGTATATGAGATCCCTACTTTTTAAGAAAATATTAGTCTGAGATCCCTAGTCACTTGATCGATCTTCTTAAAAATTTCCGGAGAAAATCTCTGATCCGGTGACTAGGGACCTCAGACCAATATTTTCTTAAAAAGCAGGGACCTCATACACTATTTCCGAAAACCAGGGACCTGCGAGTAATAAAACTATAAATCAGGGACCTGAGGGTAATTTACCCAAATAATTTTAATATAAATCATGAAAAATATACATTCACACTCACGTTTGCTTTGACAATCAATGGTATAAAATTTAATTTCTAATTTTAAGTTGAAAAACGAGTGATATTACATGAGTTTTAAATATATGGTCTTACTTATGGCATATAGAGCTTGTATCTATCGAACTTTTTGCGGATCCAGACTCGATCTTTAAAAATTGACCTATACTCGGGTCCTCTTTTTTTTTTTTGTCATCCCCTAGGCTCAAGGATACTCACAAGACATACCCCACCAAGCCAGACCACGTTACATCGAAAGCGAGCTTTACCAGGTGCAAACCAAGACCTTGGTGTATAACAATTGAACAATCTACTTCGATCGTTTCGTACATTACAACATTTTAACTTCTTGGGTATGTACACTTGTCTAAAAACTTAACCGACGCAATCGAAAGAGTTGGTATAGGATATCGTCCATCGTACCGAGGCTTGCTTGTTAGTACATTTTCACAACAAATGTGCAGAGGTAGTCGTTACGAGCTGGCCGGATCGCCGGAATTTAATTCCCTTTCAAGCTCATCAAATTCCCAGTTCCCTATTTCCTCCGTCGAGTAGTTGTGGTCGACCTTCCCAAACTCCGACTCGAGCATTGCTAGTTCAGCTGCAGCGTCGAGGGTATCCTCTGTCCTTTCTACAGGCACCTTTTCGGGCTCATCTGCCTCTGATTTTGGTGAGACGGCATCCCGGGGTGATGCATGTGGTGGAATTTCCGGTGGCTTCACTGGCTCAGTCTCTGCCATGGGTGGTGGAGTCTCAATTTCTAGAAGTGGTCTTTCAATGGATTCAAATTCACTTCTCAATTTCTCAATATCATCAAATAGCCCTTTGACTTTTGTGTCGCTTTTCCTGAATCAAGAAGGACCCGGGTCGAAAAGTCGAAAAAATGGAAAAATAGATGACAAAGCTACCATCCACCAAGAATCAAGATTAAAAGCTACCTCAAAAGTGCTCCTTGCGGAGCATAAAATTGCTCCTTCATGTTATCCACCACGCTGAAGGTGGTTATAATCTGCAGGAGATAAATTTAAGACTTATTACTCCCAAGCTTCTCATGTACTCACAAAATCTGGTAATATACCGACCCCAACCCTGAAAAGACATTTTAATCGATTCATTGGGCATCCGTGTTATCAACAACTTACTTGAACTTGGTAAATATTACCCCGAAGGATTTACAGGAGCTTTGAGTGATGGGCAGGGGATCGATCTAATGTAATTGAAAACAAAAGATGGCCTAGATCTTTCCTTACTGCATTTTTTTTAATAAATGTAATGCTAAACTCCACGAATATGCCCCACCGGACAAAGACCCAATGGCGACACAAAACATGACTGAACCACTCAACACAAAAAGCCAAGTTACTGTAACTTAAAAAGACTAAAACTGCATTACGCAAGTAATATGCTGATTTCCCAATTCCTGCCTTGAGAAAGGATAAAAAGACACTGAAAAGTGCAGAGCGGGTGTGGACAAGTTCTACAACCAGCGATGTCAAGAGCTATGGCAATATCAAGAAGACTTAAGTTGAACTTTTCAATGTCTCAACAATTATTGACAGAAGACCAAGTTAGTGTTCAACTATTAAGTAAAAAAAAGATTTTCTAAAAAAGGAGATTCTGAAGACCAGTACTGAAACATCAAATTGAAGAGATTCTTCAAGTATAGCATTCTATTTACGGCAAGAATTTCAACATGGCATAATCAAATCAAAGTGACTGAATTGACCAAAAAAAAGTGACTTAAGTATTTGAATCAAGATGATATTTATTGTACCTTAGCTTCATATTCCAAATACTCCTCTTCAAGATTTCTCCTTGGGTTTAATAATTTGGAATCGTCGTTATCTGTAGCAGACACCACTTTTGACCTGAAATATCATAATCTTTAGTAAAATGGATACTAAAATAGTCAGAGATATTCTATAATGAGGGGATATATGGTACCCTTCATTTAGATTTTTAAGGTTCTCCACAAATTTCGCAATTCGACTGATGGAAGGCCCCAGCATATCCTATGTACGGATGAAAAGTAGAATTAGAAAAGGCAAAACAGGGAACAAATCTAAACGTGCATGTGTCTGTTACTACCAATGCATGTGTGTGCCCATGCACAAGATGCAGGTTAGAGGAAGTCAGAAAGATGCATCCCAACGATACATTCTATTGGAAACTCATTTGAGAGACATATTTTTAACACCTTGTATCCAGTGAGAAGATGAATGGCTAGCTTCAGAAAATAATCTTCGTGTTCTTCCAGCTCATCCCTTGACACGGAAAGAAGACACCAATTAAACAAAAGTAAAGATAATGGTTGGTCATTGTTCAATAGCAAGTCATAAAACGACAAGGAAGAAGAAAATTTTAGATAGAAGTTCATTATTAAAAAAAATGTTACAGAAGTATAAGACGCACAGTGATGCACCAAAAACAAGGAAATAAAAAAAAAAGAAACAAAGACTTGGAGTCGAAGAGACTGGAGCGTCATGGTACCGAGAACCTCATTCTGATTATTTAGAGGGTTGGCCTTTTTTCATCAACATAATAGCATTGCAAATAGAAAGGAAAAAAAAGGTCAGGCTTGGCAACAAAGTACTGCCTTTCTCCATGAAACTAGCGGCTCACAGCTGTTCAGCCGCTTCTGATCCCTGATCCTTTTAAGGAATAAAAATGGCTATCTTCCAGGAGTTGAAGATTACAAAATGGGAGCACAACAAACCACAAAACCAGAATTTTGATGGTGGGAATTAGCGGGGAGGATTGCGGGAAGTAAGATCAGAACCTGATACATTTCTTCAATATGGTATGTGCTCGCTTTTAGTGTGACATTGAAGTCATAAGAAGAAAAACGGGAAAAAAAATCCTAGCAAAATCACCACAGATGTAAAAGTTACACCTTTTGGCCTATGGTCTTTACTTCAGACCTTTATTTCTATTCAATAAAGTTGGCTCATTGGCTTTTCTATTAATATTATATCCAGGATATATTCCTCTGCATTTCAGCACAGGTGCTCCACAACATAGAACAAGGGCGTCCCATCCAAATAATTAGTCAGCTGTGCGTATATTTTTGCAAACAGTTCCAACCAAAAGGAATGCTTAGAGTGTCAGTATACAAAGCACATACCTGGTCTGTTTTTCCCTGATTTCAGTGTGTGAACGTTGGAGAACCCAGGTATCTTTCAGAAAATTTATCCACGTACCAAGAACATCAGCCTCCACCTTGCAGGCAGTAATCGATTTGGACACCTCTTCTTCCTATCAATAAGTTGGCTAAAATACTTGAGATGCCTCAAGAAAAAGACACGACGAGAAAATCCCATATGTCATAAATTACAAACATTCAGAATAGTTCAACACCCAAACCTTTGTCTTTAAGTGCTCTAGAATTTGATTGTTAGCTTCATCAAACTGATCCCTTTCTTCCTTGGCATTGTGTAGACGAGCATTAGCAGCAGCCAAGGAAATATTAACCTACACCGGTGTAGTAAATTCTGATCAAGTCAATAGAGAAACTCAAAATAGGTATTGGTGAAAAAAGAAAAAGCATATGTGCTCTAGAAAAGCCGGTGCAGAAGCAAAAGAAATATGCTATATTAATAAAGGTGAGCAGGGAATATTATTCCTTCAACCATACTTATGATGACTATCGATTGGCTGACAATGTAATATAAATATGAATATACAAAGATAAAAGCAAGAGCTAGAAACAAATTTAAGTTCTCTTGAAAAAAGAATAATGAAGCCCAGATTTCATCAACATTACAAATCAAATAAACCGCTTCGGAGTACCTTTTTCAGCTGAGCTTCAAGCTCGAGTCTTTCCTTTTCAAGTACAGCAACTTCAGCCTCTATTTCCTGTTAAACAACCACCAAAATATCAGACTTTTGACATTGCCATTAAACAAGAAAAGTCTACGTACACAACAGATAAACTAGTGCCACTCAACTCATACGATATGTGCAATCATTGACCCGAACCATACAAATGCAATCACGACTCTGACTCGGCTTTTATCACAATTGAGCATATAGGGTAAACAACATTGGGTTGGGACGACAAGCTAAGCAAGAACATTGGCACATATGATAGTAAGACGCGACAGTAATTCGGCTCATGTACCACAATTTTTTCAATAAATAAGACAGACTGGAACCAGCTGCTCAAAGGAGAAAGACTCAGCATGTGATAAAAGTAGTCTTAAATATGTAGAAAGGTACACTCTGTACCTAGACAGATACTACCATCAACACCTACGAGGTGAATCCAATCCATGCAGTGCTCTTAGCAGGAAAGCATCATATATTTCTACTTACAAGGTTGTTACATAACAAAGTTGATAGTCACAAAGTAAGGACTAACGTCCCTTAATTATGAAAATGGAACCTCATAAATAATAATGACATTGCAATCAAATGCAGAGAATTGATTCATTTCTTCATTCTGTATTCCAAAAATATCTGATTATAATCACAATCCTGTTAGATGTGCAATTACCTTCTCCTTCCCATCTGCTTCACTTGCTTTTGTGACACGAACTTTAAGTGCCTCTTCTTTTTGTGTTCTGCCAGGCACATCGGAGAAGGATGAGTGGGATCAATAGCTCAGTCTCCGTTATCAATTTTAAAAAGTGATCATCAAAATTTCTTTGTATAGGCATAGGATATCCAGAATCTCAAAAAGGACCAAAGGATAATTGTGCTAAAAAATGTGCCTTTAACTTCTGTATAAGACAAATGGTCTTCTGTTCCTATGAGAGATGTAATGCTCTCTCAATCTCAACCTAAATCAATTTTACTGAAAGAAATCAAGAGTTTGAATCCCAAGTTTACTTTCAGCTGACCAGAACAACAATAACAGCAAGTATATTTTCAGAGATATAAGGTACCACTAAAGGCATGAAAATGGAGGAGAAAACAAGGCTTAAAATAACTGAAACAAGTTCTAAATATCCAGGAATAATTATTTATGAAGTGAAAAATAATTATGGAAAATTTCATTGCAGCCCGCACAAACATGACTTGATTACAACAATCATATACCTATTATCTAGGATGCGTTTTTCCGCTTTTGCAACCGAGCTCGCCAGAGACTCAGAGAGGACCTTCAACTTGTCAACCTACAAGTAAGCGAGAAGCGGTATTGGCTGTTTAGGAAACTTCTTTTATCCTTTCAGCAGCTAGAAACTCCATTTTTCTACTAGTTTGACAATTAACCAGATGTAAACATGCAATAAAAATATCAGTCGATTGTTTTGCAAGTGAAACTACAGAATGTCACACTGGAATTTCTCAATTGGTCATTCTTTAATGAAAAGATAACCAAGCACGAATTCAACATTAAAAAATAAAGATGCATTATGTAGGAAGAAAAATTTCAGGAACATTGAAGCATCATCATCACTGTTGGACATGTACTGTATAAACACCCCACTGGATCAGAAATGTCTTGACTGCACGCAGAACACAGAAGTCACTGCATCTAACACAGCATAAAAAAGGCTGCAAACACAATCAAGTGTCCCAGAAGCTTGTAGAAAAGGAACAGTGTAGCAAACAAACAATCAACTTAACGGAATATGCCAGTCAGCCAAAAACATAATCTGGACAATTTAAAGCACAGAACACCAGACACAACCTAATATCAAGGCTTACCCTTTGAGCATGAATCTCTGCCGAATCTCCATAGCTCACATTTTTCTTCTTTAACAAAAGCCCTTCCAACCTGGAGCAGATCCGAATTTGTGCAAGAGCTTCTCTCAAAGCCTACAAGAAAGGATCCGATTAGCAACCACCATTTCGAGTTCCAATCATGATGCAATTAGTCAACCACATTCCTCAAAACTACAAAAAAATACTTATTAGATTATGTGGATAAACAAAAATAATGGAACGAAAAGAAAAAAAAAATCATTGAAAACTTTTGAGAACAGATCTTTCAAAATGATTCTAAATATGAGGTAGAATTGTGGGATTCTTTCTTCTTTCTTATTCAAATAGAGTGTAAAGATTATTTGAAATATACATGAAAAAAGTAAAAGAAGAGGTTGTTACAACTTGATTTTACCCCATTGAGAATGTAAAGAAGTTATCCAATTCAACCTCACCTCCATTGTTGCTTTAAACTTTTCATCAGATGCCTTTTCTGGATCATCACTTGGCAGCTTCTCCAAATCGAAGCTTCTTTTATTTAATTTATCCTTCAGGTTCCTGGCTTCAGCATCTATTCTGCATCATGGAACCAGAGTTGATTACCAATAAAACAAATCCTTCCCCCTAAAGGCGCATCATGATAAACGCATGATGAAAACTGTGATGGAGTTCAAGTTAAAAGCTTCAATTGCACAAGCCAAGATGAGAAATGCATGAGAAAGCATGACAATAACAGGAATAAAAGAATCTTGATCTTTATTTTAAAGCACCTTCCGAGGTCTGCACTAACTTTCAATCCCGAAATCGCTCCTTGTGCAAATTGGAGCAGTTCCTCGCGCTTCACCTAGAGATGTAGATGGAGAAAAACTCAAACTGAGAATCCTGCTTTAAAATCTGCATTAGAAATATCAATTTCCAACATACATAAAGTAACACCAATGATATCAAATCCAGGCATGAATTTAAGATGTAGCAAACAGGAATGGAGAAGCAATCAAACTAGCAAACCTTTACGTTGAAATCTGTGATGAAAAAATAGACTTGCAACTCAGACAAGGTAACACCTAAAGCGACCAACACGGGTGCTAGTATTAATAGCAAGCTCTAATTATTAGGTGTTCCAATTCAACGGTATTCATCTCTTCCTATCACAAAATCCAATTTAGTATAGGCTTTCGAAGCAAAAGGAAGACACTAACGAGTTAGGAAATTCACTTGCTTCACCTGGTAATATATTCAATCAAAGTACAATCTGTTACAGCATCCGATCTTTTATATTCTTTTTTCTTTTTTAATTCAAACTTCTCACAGGTTTTCTAACATCCATAAATAGAAATGGCCCCAATACTGCATTTCAGAACATTAAAAAAAATTGAGCACCGGATCAAAAGGTTTCAAGTTTGACCCTAAAAGAAAATTAGCAATGTACCAACACTTCATCCTGGTAACTTGACAACGCAGTGGCCAGATCCTGTATGCTGCTAACGATTGCATTATGAACTTCTTTTCCTCCGGTTAAGCAAAGCCTGTAAGAAATGAGATAGCCACAAACAGACCTTGTTAAAAATATATGATTGATGATCAAATGCATGCTCCAGATAACAGCAAATCCAGACAACCAATAAGTGCATCAGAAACAAAGAAGCATTATTACAAATACAGCATCAATGAGTTGAATACAAGACAGAGTAGATCCCCATGAGCATGCTGATGCTGCACAATAATAACAAAAAATACTTGCAAACAGACTCACCCAAACATCTCTAGGAGCAACGAAATTTCTTCATCATTCGGTGCTGCAAGAATCTGAACCATGGAAAAGTCAAACACGTGGTTTAACCACAATGGTCAGCAATATCAAAGACAACAGAATCTTCTTGGACTAATACATAAATTATCCCTCTAAGGACTTCCAATCACTCAAACATCAACGCAAAAGGAAAGAGACAGAAGAAGAAGAAGAAGCACATAGCAAACTTCATCTTACTCATTTCAGCAAGTAATACATTCCCAATGACACGCACCAACAAACTTACTCTAATTGTAGTATAATTTGCAACCTTTCGCATCCATACCATGAACCATTTCCACGATTATCACCAACTTCAAACAAAACCGTGTGACAGCAAGGCAAAGATAACATACCATGGACAGTATAATCCCCTCAAGAGCCTGGCTCTGGAGAAAAACATCACGGAAGTTCATCGGCTCGCCCCCAAGATCAGGGTCATAGTACAACACCTATCCGCCAAACCACCAAAAAACAAATATCAAACACAAATCCCACAACCCCAAAAACAGCAATGCACCTAATTCCAAACAACCAACCACTCATCTTTACCATGGAAGGCGGCCTCGGACTCTCATTCCCTTCATCGGACTGAAGATGCTGCTCAAGAGTCGTACGCTTACCCTCGGATAACCAGGGTGCAAGCCGATCCACCTCCTTGAGCACGGCCAGCCACCTCCGTAACAGTTGAACCCGCTCCGGCCCAGCGCAGGACACCGCGGCCTCCTCCAACCTCTTAACCGTCTGCCTAACGCTTCTGTAGTTCCTAGCCACCTAAAACATAAACCAATTAAAACAAAAACTTCCTTAAACCCTAACAGCTTTAAAATCCCTTAAAAAGACGCACAAAAAAAAGGAATTAGGGCTAATTACGATTCGATCTTGCAAGATCTTGGCGCCCTCGGCCACGGCCTGGCCGGCTTGGTGGACGACGTTGTCGGCGTAGCTCCTGACGGCTCGCGTGAGGTTGTTCCTGTTCCCCACCTCCACCGCCTTGCTCATCGCCGATTTTAGCCACGACATTTTGGAATTTCCTCTTTCAAATTAATTATTTTTTCTCTTTTTTTTTATTTCGCTAGGGGAGAAGGGAAGAAGGAGAAGAGATGGGGTTAGTAGATAATTATAGGGGTTTCGTTTCTAATTAAGTTGATTTAATATTTATTTTGGAGCTTTGGTGGGGAGTTGAAGAAACTGACGCAGGGGAGGGAAGGGTGGACACGAGGAGGAGGGAGAGGGCGTGGACTTTCAACACCCGATGAAGCGCTGTCGTTTCTGTGTTTTTCATTCTTTGTTTCTGTTTTTCCTTTCGTTAATTATTTTAAGGGAAAAGTCCACATTAGTACATTGTAGTTTGCTCGATTATCAGAGATAGGTTTGTGGTTTCAAACTCATCAAAAAGGGTCCTGTGTTTTCACGGGCTCATCAATTAAAGGCTCGGATAGCTCCCCGAGCCTAGTCAACGTCCATTGGGCTCTCCACATCAGAAACAACATTGTTTTTAATCTTATGTGGCACGCCACGTAGGATTTTTTAACTCGAAAATGCTGACGTGGCAAGTTAAAATTTTCAAACAACCCCACATCATCATTTTCGAGTAGAAAAAAATCCTACATGGCGTGCCACATAGGATTAAAAACAATGTTGTTCTGACGTGGAGAGCCCAATGGACGCTGACTAGGCTCGGGGAGCTATCCGAGCCTTTAATTGATGAGCCCGTGAAAACACAGGACCCTTTTTGATGAGTTTGAAACCACAAGCCTATCTCTGATAATCGAGCAAACCACAATGTACTAATGTGGACTTTTCCCTTATTTTAATGGATATGACGTGTTTCTTCGAACTTCGACGGAGTAAATTTTTTTTTTAAGGACCACGGAGTAACTTCTTAGATTGTATAACTTAATATTAAAGTTGGATTTTATTAAGGTCGGTTTTCGGAATTTCGAAAGAGGAGGTCTTATTGCTGAAATCAGTAGTCAGCATGATGACCAATTACATAATTCTCTGATTAAGATGCTGAATTACGAGTAGAATGTTACTACATATGTACTTGTATTTAATTTTCGCATTTGTATATTTATACAAATGTCAGACCCCACCAAAAAAAAACTCAACACTAAAGCTATGCCAAATCCTTCAGCAAATTATGCGATTTAAAATCCTTGGACAACTTCTTGGACTACAATGTTCATTGGTGACATTGGTTGCAAATAAGACATTTTTTTTGTTGAAAAATAAAAGAAAAAGATGGTGGGGTTGGTGTAGACACTGGGTTGGCTGACCGATATTGTCCCCAACCAGGTCGTTGCTTTTTTAAAATTAGGGTTTAAAAAAAATAACAATTGTGTTTATAAAAGTTGGATTGAGTTAGTATCATTGATAAAGTATAAAAAATAGAATTGTAAGTTGTATATGTAGATAAAAGAGAAAACGTTCTTTTAACTTAATTAATAGATCTCAAGTTTGAATTCAACAATGTTAAATATTTGTGGTTATTCAAAAAAATGTTAAAATATTAGTTGAATTTTTTTTGTCATACTTCTTCGAAAGTCACACCTAGTTCGAACCTTGATTAATCAGAATTTACGAAAAAAATATTTTTAATTGCACCCAAAAACCGAACCAGCTGCCATTCGACCTAAAAAAATTACAAAAATTCGAAAAACGATATCATAATTTCAACAAAAATGTAAACAGTGACATATTTTCAAAAGCAACAATTAGAGTTTTTTAATAACATACAATACTCAATGTGAGTTTTAATTTAATGATGCATAATATTGAAAAAAATATATGTAAATAGATTGGTGTCACTAGGAAGAAACATCTATCACTAAGTCACACATTTTTAAGTAACAAAACAATAATGTAAATAATATATTTTTAAACCACAAGATAGTAACGTACAAATCAATCAAACCATAAATCGTTGACTTCCGTGATTACAAGAGATCGATATGTATTATTTTCAGAAAGGAACTCCAAATTATCTATCGGGCTAGTGCTAAAGAGAAAAGTGACAAGTTATTCGAACTTTTGATTCGAAATACTCATGGAAAGAAAAATCAAAATCCAAGAATACAAGGGGTATAATAGTGTATTATTATCATAACAGAACATTTAGTCCCTTTCAAAAAAAAAGTAAAGAGCCATTTCGTTACGGTATAGCACAATGGTATATGACTCTGTTCATTGATAGAAACCGAAATTACATGAATAACACGGGCAAAGCTTACCCCGCCAGTGGTGGTAAATAATCCAAATCCGAATGGGGGAGTTCGAGTTCATGAAAATCCAACGGAAATGCAAATGCATAAATAAATTAGGCATGCAGAGATTTTGGCCTATTTTCTGATGCTCCGGAAATAGACAGCCGGTTTCTTCTCGAAGTCGTCCCTGAAAATGCGGTAGTCTCTCCCTGGAGCCTTCATGGTCTTCCTTTCACAGCAGGAGCCCCCGAGAATATAAGCCACGAGTGCAACTCCTACTGCTGCTGCCCCAACCGCAGCAGCCACTTTGAGTGCTTCGTTTCTTTCACGCTCAACCACATCGGTATTAGTCTTCACACTTGAGCTGTTCTTCACTTCAGTGCTTTGTTTGCTACCCATTTGCTGCCTCAACGTATAAAGTTCAGATCCCAGTTGGTATCAGAAATGGGACTAATGGAAGTTGCATGGGAGGGTTATATAGGCACGGGAAGGAAGGAACTCGAAGGGTTGGCGTGGTAGATGATGAGTCAACAGAGAGTCTTTATTGTTAGTTATGAAGGTTAGTAGCCTGTGTTGGTTTTCGATGGGAATGATAAGCCAGAGACTTCTAGGAACCGGGTGAAGAGTTAAATGAACAAAAATCGAGAAAATAATGAGATTCTCAAGAATTAAAGAATGATGAAGAGTAATAATGTGGATTGCCATCTAACTTTTCTTTAAAAAAAAGTTTTAGCAGTAGTTTCAAAATAGTCTCAAATATTTTTATTTTTATTTTTATTTCTATTTCAAAATAGTCTTCCCTCTCCTCTCCCTTCCCTTTCTCCTCCCTCCCTCCCTCCCTCCCTCTCTTGTGTCTGATTGATTTTAATTGGAAAATGTGTAAATCAATAGATACATTTTTGAATCATAGTATACTCATGTGATTTCCTACTGTTATGAATTCAGCAACTAGAGAACAAGATCGCACAAAGAACACGGACACAAGAGATAACGTGGTTCGGCCTAATGCCTACGTCCACGGAGAGAAAGGAGAACTTTTATTGATGAGTTTTCGAGCCACAAAGCCATACAAAACTTTAAGGTAACATGTCTTTATATAGAGGCAAACCCTTGTTGTACAAGTAACATATCTAGGTCTAATTAGGAGTCCAAAACCTAGTCAGAATAGGAATAGGAATAGGAAATAAGTCTTTCCTATTTCTCGCCATCCCAACAATCTCCACCTTGGTGAAAAATCATCTCGTGGAAGAACCATGAAGCTCTACCCGAACTTCAACAAACTCCACCTTGACAAAACACCGCCCCATGAAGAACCATGAGATCTTGCAAAATCAATCCGACTCCACCGACTCCATCTCGGACCATAGATAACTGCATCAATAAGACCATCTCAACTTTCTCTTCACCTTTTGTTCAATCACTTGGAGCCAGCCCCCAAACTCGAGCTTCTGAGCTTGCTTGGCCTATTTCCTCCAATCTCTATTGAACCCCAACTAGCAAGTCCACCTGCTGAAGCAACCTTGCGACCAATAGACGCATCCTCTATTTTTCGATCAGCCCCATGCTCCGCAACCTCGAACTGCTTCTCCGCTGGACCTTCTTGCCTTATACCAATGCTACATGCCATAGCATACAAAGGGCAACCTTTTGTTCTACCAAGTAGAACCCTCGACATGCCACGAACTCTACCGTTCGGCCTTGAGTGAGATACCCGATTCGTCTGTGGTGCTACCAATGGCTTCGCATTCCCCATGCAAAATCTACCCAACACCTTTGACGTGCACGTCCCTTTAGACAACCATAGCAGGGCCCAGCTAACAATGCTTCTATGAGACAACCATGGTTCATTGCCAACCATGCCTCCACGAAATAACCATAGCTTGCTATCCATATCTTCGCGAATCCCAACTACACTCAAACCATCCATGTCAAGCCTTTGCTCCCTCATACGAACCAACCTCATATGACCTGAGCTTTTTCCCACTTCATCAGACCCATTGATGTAACTCCACCTACAATAATGTTCCCCACTAACCTGTAGGTATTTCCTTTCACCCTTCATCCCTACCATCGCATCCTTCACCACCTTCATTAGCATACCTTTATAACTATCACTGTTATAATCCAAGGTCCCTAATGAAAAGAGATTACCAGTATGCATTGGACTTGATAAGACAGAAAGCCAGTCACCATCCGACCCGTTTGAATATGTGGCCATGGTTGTGGATGTCGATCCCTCCTCGTTGTCTTGATCCCTAGTTCGTCCTGGATAGTCCCCTTCATGTGCCCTTCTCCGCACTTGAAACCACTTCCATTGAACTTCTTTGACTCCGACCTGGATCCTCTTCCACAACCCAGCTGGTGGCTCCTCATCATCCGCCAAGCACAAGTGAATCTTCGCTACCGCCTTGGCCTCCAACTCTTCCCACTCTTGCTCCTCCATCTTCTTGGACTTCTTCTCCGAGAGCGCGATAACCATCCCTTGTTTCACGAGGAGATCCTTGACACGTCTTTGCCATAACCTGAAATTCGATGAACCATCGAACTTCACAAGAGCAAACCTCGTGCCGTCCGACATCCTTCAACCTTAGCTCTTGATACCAATTGTTAAGAATTCAGCAACTAGAGAACAAAACGCGCAAAGAACACGGACGCAAGAGATAACGTGGTTCAGCCTAATGCCTACGTCCACGGAGAGAAAGGAGAACTTTTATTGATGAGTTTTCGAGCCACAAAGCCATACAAAACCTTAAGGTAACATGCCTTTATATAGAGGCAAACCCTTGGTTGTACAAGTAACATATCTAGGTCTAATTAGGAGTCCAAAACCTAGTCAGAATAGGAATAGGAATAGGAAATAAATCTTTCCTATTTTTTGCCATCCTAACACCTACTATACCACATAGTATTAAGATGTATCTTTTCTTTTTTTTTTCAAAAAAACATTACTCAAACTATTAAACAAAAGAGGCTAAATTAAATGCTCAAGAACTATATGCATATTTTTTTCTATCACTTGTTATTCGAAAATTTACCATATCAAATAATTCAAATTTTGAATCGGGTGTGATAAAATTGATAAAACTTTCCTAATAAGTACTTAACAATATTGTATAAGAACCCAACAACTCTATTAGTTGATCTATGTCTTTTCTCGTTAATACTATATGAAAATAACAAATATTGGTATTCAAGTACCGTTTCCATGGTGAGTTCGAATTTTAGCAGCATCCCCACTAAAGGCATGAAAATCACTGAAACAAGTTCTAAAATATCCGCACAAACATGAATTGATTACTACAACAATCATATACCTATTATCTAGGATGCGTTTTTCCGCTTTTGCAACCGAGCTTGCCAGAGACTCAGAGAGGACCTTCAACTTGTCAACCGACAAGTAGGCGAGCTGTTAAGGAAACTTCTTTTATCCTTTAAGCAGTTAGAAACTCCATTTTTCTACTAGTTTGACAATGAACCAGATGTAAACATGCAAATAAAAAATCAGTCAACCACCATAGTTTACATTTTTCTTTTTTAACAAAAGCCCTTCGAACCTGGAGCAGATGCCAATTTGTGCAAGAGCTTCTCTCAAAGAAAGGATCTGATTAGCAACCACCATTTCAAGTTCCAATCATGACACGATTAGTCAACCACGTTCCTCAAAACTAGAAAAAAATACTTATATTAGATTATGTGGATAAAAAAAAACAACGGAGCGAAAAGAAGAAAAAAAAAATCACAGCCAACTTTTGAGAACAAAACTTCCAAAAGGATCCTAAATATGAGGCAGATTTGTGGTGTTCTTTCTTCCTTCTTAGTCAAAAAAAATGTAAAGTATATACATGAAAAAAGTAAATGGTGAGGTTGTTGCAACTTGATTTTACCCCATTGAGAATGTAAAGAAGTCATCCAATTCAACCTCACCTCCATAGTTGCTTTGAACTTTTCATCAGATGCCTTTTCTGGATCATAACTTGGCAGCTTCTCCAAATCGAAGCTTTTTTTTATTTAAATTATTTGTCTTCAAAATCTTGATCTCCATTTTAAAGCACCTTCCAAGGTCTGCACTAACTTTTAATCCCGAAATAGCTCCTTGTGCAAATTGGAGCAGTTCCTCGCGCTTCACCTAGAGATGTAGATGGAGAAAAACTCAAACTGAGAAAATCCTGTTTTAAAATCTGCAATGAAAATATTAATTTCCAACATACATAAAGTAACACCAATGATATAAAATCCAGGTACGAGCTTAAGATGTAGCAAACAGGAATGGAGAAGCAATCAAACTAGCAGACCTTTACGTTGAAATCTCTAAATTTTGACATAATGTATTAATAAGTACGATTTTTAGTCAATTAGCTATTGAGTTTTGAGAAATCAAAATTGTTAATGTTGAGATTAATGTCTCTTTAACTTGTCACCTGATATTAAGAAAATACCCTCCATTACTTTGACCATTTACACCTCATCTCGATCAAAACAACAACACTCATCTTATCTCTCACCGTTCTTTTGGTAAGTAAAATTTATTAATTAGTAATATATACAACCTAAAAATCTTGAAATTCTCTCATGCGAAGATGCGACCGCCAACATCGTCAAAATTCTACTATGATAAAACTCTGTGGAAAAAATTATGGTAGAAAAAATCACCTCGATAGGAAATACACTATTTTGACATTAGATTGCTAAGCATAAATTCCAAACCATTTCAACAACAATTGATTCTTCCATCGTAAATTCTCAACACACGATCCACCGCGCTTCTCTTGACTTGAGACTAAAGGTACCAGCGGCCCTGACTAGCGGGGCCGTGAATGAGAAAAAAAAAACAAAAAAAAGGCAAAACTCGACCTTGCGTGTGCAGAGGGTTGTCGGCCGCTTTGACACGCGGCCCGGATCGATAATATTATATTATTATTTTTTTACTTTTTTTATCTAATCTAGTGATATTTGGCACAATATTATTTGATAAAAATATGAAAATTTATTTTTTATTCTCTATAAATTGAGCATAATATTTTCAATTCGTATAGAGTTTAATTTTTTAATTCTCTATGAAAATTCGTATAAATAATATATGTATGTGGATAAGAAAAAAATTAATTATTTATTTGGTGATCTGGGTTGGACAAGGTCACTGCTAGAGTACGAAAATATTTTAGTTAAGTGTTGTATGTCGATGAGAGATAAATTAATTATTTATCCGTGACCCGGGTTGGACCGGGTCACTGCTAGCTATAGTCTAAGAACTTTCTCACACCTCAGTAAAGATGTATTTCCTTTAGTCTTTTCTCGATAGCTTTCAATACACCCATCAAAATGTGATTAAAACTTTTTCACAGTGGTATTGTTGGGATCGGAAAAATTTATCACTTTAAAATTAATAAAATTAAAATTTTGAACAATAAATACGTAAATACCAAAAAATTACTGTCTATATACAAATTGCATAAAATCTTGACTTATAACATTTTAAATTCTACGCTCGATTGAGATATTTTCTTACAACAAGACGACGATCACAATGACCATTTGAAGACAATTGAGAAGTTGTAAAATTTATCAAACAAGCAAGTTTAGCAGGTGTATTAGTCTTGGCATGGTGAGTTTTTTTTTTCTTCTGGATGACGATATGATATTGCTTTTGCGATTTCTAACATCAAGATAGGTTTTTCTATCGGAGTATTTTTCCTTACCACACCTTTTTTTCCTTTTGGGTTTTGGTGTGATATGATTTTGACGAGGTCGGTAGTTACAACTCCATTTTGCTCTATGATAGGAGAAATACCATATTAAGTAGTATGTATATACTAATAATATATACTTTAAAAAATATATGTATTTATAAATATCACTTTATGAAATGGGACCTAAATTTAGCACTAAAATTTTTTGAAAAAAATATTAGTTATTAGGATAGATGGGTAAGTAAGGTAGGACGGAATTTATAAGATAGCAGATTTCCTTTCCAACAGGAGAGCCTATCTCAATTTAATCCAAGGCTAGCTTCCAATTCTTCAATCTCGCTTGTTGCAAACTCTCTTGATGAGGCCTGGCCATTCACCTCCAAAGTACAAAACAAAGCATCTCAAAGCAAACGAGTTCCGGGAATTCAAGAGGATGCAATTTGTGGGCAAACCAAAGAGAAACAAGAAGCTGGCTGAGAGGGATGCTGCTATTGAAGCACTAGCTTTGGTTAACTCAGACCTCTGGCAAAAACCAAGATGAGAATGATTTTTTTTTTGGTAAGTGAAGAAGCTTTATTAGAAAAACGGACACGGGGCAGCAAGAGAACAACAAGAAAAAACTGTACAGAGAAAATCTACTGGAACCACAGATTATGTAATAGAGGTCAAGCTCCTGATTGTCTATATCTCGAAGGGAACAAGACCACCATAGTCACTCACGCGTGCGAAAATCCCAATAGAGGTCAAGCTCCTAATTGCCTATATCTCGAAGGAAACGAGACCACCATAGCTACTCACGCGTGCGGAAGTACATAGAATGTTTGAGAAGTTTCCGATCACATTGCTTTTTGTTGAAAATTATCTAGTTTCGAAGCAACCAAATACTCCACATGGTAGCCCCAAACAACAAATATCAAACCTTCCCCGACATTCCACCCGATTAAAGCCCACACCCTTGTCGAGAGGGCTGACTCGATAGACTTAAAACCACACCATTTAAGGCCTCTCCTCTCCACGAAGAAGTCCCAAATCAAACGAGAGAAAGAACAATGCAACATCATATGTTCAGCTGACTCGTCGAAATCAAAACAAAATGGGCACAGACAATCCCAAGCTTGAAGTCTGTTCATCTTAATCAAAACATCCTGAGTTTGAATTCTTCTTTGCAGAACCAACCACATGAAACATTCAACCTTCAACGGGATTAAACCCAAGATGCAACAGAGACAGATTCCATCTTATGTCTCCTCCAAGATTTGGCAGAGAAGCTAGCATCATTCCATTTCCAAATAAACCTGTCAGTAACATTAATATTTAGGCGAGTCGCACAGAGTAGATTCAACAATTGATCAACCAAAACCTCTTCAAACGCGCGAAGCAACCTGCGCCAGGAGAATGACCAAATCCAGCCATCCTCCGACCAGATGAGAATGATATGAATGCCCCGTCCAATGTTACCGATAACATGTTAAAGCTTCTTGTTCAAAAACGAAAGTCGTCGAAGCGTCGGACAGGTAGATGAAATGCAGCATGTCCTTCTGTGAGGCCCTGTTGTTGGCTTCATACCCATCCAAAGGAAAAGCTAATCTGTAACTGTCCTTATTGGTCATCCTTGTGATGCAAGGAATTTGTGTACTTTAGGAATTATAGGGTGCTGAATTAGATGTATTATAAAATACTTATAGAAAAAGATGTATTATAAAATCGCCATGTGAGTTTTTGTTAGGAATTCAGCAACTAGAGAACAATATCGCACAAAGAACACGGAATAAGAGAATTACGTGGTTCGGCCTAATGCCTACGTCTACGGAGAGAAAGGAGAACTTTTATTGATGAGTTTCCGAGCCACAAAGTCATACAAAACCTTAGGGTAACATGCCTTTATATAGAGCCAAACCCTTGTTGTACAAGTAACCTATCTATGTCTAATTAGGAGTCCAAAAATTAGTCAGAATAGGAATAGGAATAGGAAATAAGTCTTTCATATTTCTCGCCATCCCAACAATCTCCACCTTGGCGAGAAATCATCTCGTGGAAGAACCATGAAGCTCCACCCGAACTTCAACAAACTCCACCTTGACAAAACACCGCCCCATGAAGAACCATGAGATCTTGCAAAACCAATCCGACTCTACCGACTCCATCTCGGACCATAGATAACTGCATCAATAAGACCATCTCAACTTTCTCTTCACCTTTTGTTCAATCACTTGGAGCCAGCCCCCAAACTCGAGTTTGAACCCCAACTTCCTCCAATCTCTATTGAACCCCAACTAGCAAGTCCACCTGCTGAAGCAACCTTGCGACCAATAGACACGCCCTCTATTTTTCGGTCAGCCCTATGCTCCGCAACCTCGAACCGCTCTTCCGTTGGACTTTTTTACCTCAAACTAATGCTACTTGCCATAGCATACAAAGGGTAACCTTTTGTTCCACCAAGTAGAACCCTCGACATGCTTCGAACTCTACTGTTCGGCCTTGAGTGAGGTACCCAATTCGCCCGTGGTGTCACCAATGGCTTCGCATGCCCAATGCCAAACCTACCCAACACCTTTGACGTGCACGTCCCTTTAGACAACCATAGCAGGGCCCAGCTAACAATGCTTCTCCGAGACAACCATGGCTCCTTGCCAACCATGCCTCCACGAAACAACCATAGCTTGCTATCCATGTCTCTGCGAATCCCAACTACACTCAAACCATCCATGTCAAGCCTTTGCTCCCTCATACGAACCAACCTCATATGACTTGAGCTTTTCCCCACTTTATCAGACCCATTGATATGACTCCGCCTACAATAATGTTCCCCACTAACCTGTAGGTATTTTCTTTCACCCTTCATCCCTACCATCGCATCCTTCTCCACCTTCATTAGCCTACCGTTATAACTATCACCGTTATAATCCAAGGTCACTAACAAAAAGAGATTACCAGGATGCATTAGACTTGATGAGACAGAAAGCCAGTCACCATTCGACCCGTCTGAATATGTGGCCGTGGTTGTGGATGTCGATCCCTCCTCGTTGTCTTGATCCCTAGTTCGTCCTGGATAGTCCCCTTCATGTGCCCTTCTCCGCACTTGAAACCACTTCCATTGAACTTCTTTGACTCCGACCTGGATCCTCTTCCATAACCAAGCTGGTGGCTCCTCATCATCCGCCAAGCACAAGCGAATCTTCGCTACCGCCTTGGCCTCAAACTCTACCCACTCTTGCTCCTCCATCTTCTCGGACTTCTTCTCCGAGAGCGCGATAACCATCCCTTGTTGCACGAGGAGATCCTTGACACGCCTTTGCCATAACCTGAAATTCGATGAACCATCGAACTTCACAAGAGCAAACCTCGTGCCGTCCGACATCCTTCAACCTATCTATGTCTAATTAGGAGTCCAAAACTTAGTTAGAATAGGAATAGGAATAGGAAATAAGTCTTTCCTATTTCTCGCCATCCCAACAGTTTTTATGGTGCTTTTATGTTATAATAATATGGTTCGAGCAAGCGAAATGGCATAATAGAAGAGCAGGTGTAGTGGAGATTGTGAGAGCAATATCAGAATTTGTATGTGTTTGGAGTTACCAAACAATCAATGGCCAATATTGGTACCTTGAAAAATAATACCAAAATGGACACTTTATTATGGGAGAATTTGCAAGTCTTCGTATTTCCTTAGCTTGAACTTGGCGAATTGTTTAATAAATACTTTGAGTTGTTATAAATTTTAATGAAAAAAAGGATAACACTTAGACGAATAGATCTCACCAACAAGGATTTACCGATTTAGGCTTTGGAGAAAACTAAATAAACACTAACCTATTTATCCAAAAGTATGCAACACCATTCACAAATTGAAAAGCATAAACTTGTTATTTTTTCTAATCTAATCTAATTTAAATTTAGATAGCAATTAACCATGCATTGTTCTAATTTTTTTGGAAAGATTTTATCACACCACTCTGGACCTCTCTATATTTGTATACATTTTGTGCCGTTAGCTTAGATATTCTGTGGCTATTCTCAGGTTAGATTCCTTGTTAAATATTTGTTACAAGAATTTTAACTCATTTTAAAAGTAATTTAGTCGACGTAATTGTGTCTCCGGATAAGATATAGTAGAAAAAAATTTAAATTTAAATTTAGATTAGTTGTGTCGATATTTAAATACCAAATATATATATATATATATATATATATATATATATATATATATATATATATATATATATTTTAACACAAAGCCGAAACAGAATTATCCATTAAAAAGAGTGAAATCTCTTTTTTTTAACAAGTAAATAAATCTCTTCTTTCTTCCCTTCACATCCTCCATGCAATTTTTCATCTCCTCCGAAAAATGGCAACTACTTCCTCACCTCTCTCTCCCACTCCCACCCACCTTCCTTATCCTTCCTCCCGCCCTTGTCCTTTTCCCGCCGTCACTACTTCCGGCCACCTCTCCGGCTCCCTCTTAAAGCCACTCCTATTGCTACTCTTCCGGCCAACATACCTTGTTAGAATTTTTCTGTGTAGACAATTGGGTTGGCGTAATGATTGCTACTTTTAGCCTTTGTCTTGCTTCTGAGAACTTAGAAGTGTCGAGGTTTCGGGTTCGGTTTCTGGGTGGTTAGTGTTGAATGTATATATCGTTTGTTATCGTTAAGCATGTTGTTTCCAAAACATGTGTAACGCTTGTTTACAGAATCTGCGATGGATAAAAATTTGGACTGATGTTCTATGTATCAATCTAACAAGGTATTAGAGTTATTTTAGTCTAACGAACTTGGTTTGGAGGGGCGTGTTATTGGACATAGGTGTTGGAATATGTTGCACACTGTATATAAAACCGTGGTACTTTTTGCCTTAAAGTTTTGGGTTAGATATGGAGTTAGAATATATGAGTTCCATTAGCTAAAGAAACTAATTGTCTTTGCCAAGAATAGATTAACCACTGGCATTGCTTAAACCCGATGTATCCCTATAATTTTTTTAATTTTCATCTCTCCCTCCCATATCAATAAGCTATCCTATTTGCTGTTAAGTTTGTGGATTAATCATGCTTATAAAAAGTTCTCACTATCCTATGTAAAGTTTGTCGAGTCTTCTCTCTCCCCTTCCATATAAATAGCTATCGTATTTGCCATTAAGTTTGTCGATTAGTCATGCTTAGAAAAGCTTTCACCATCTTACAACAGTTTTAGAATGATGCAGATTAATAATGCAGGATCGAATGCATATAGCTATAAGCCTCTTGCAGAGTGTCGGATGAAGACCTTATGTGAGTTTATGATTTCGAGCTACGTCTTTTCCATTTAAACGTAGCTCTACCCGAAACCGACACAGGTGGGTAGGTAGAGAATACCTAGGGGCGCGAGATAACTCTCTCTAAGAAACTCGGCAAAATAGCCCCGTAACTTCGGGAGAAGGGGTGCCCCCTCACAAAGGGGGTCGCAGTGACCAGGCCCGGGCGACTGTTTACCAAAAACACAGGTCTCCGCAAAGTCGTAAGACCATGTATGGGGGCTGACGCCTGCCCAGTGCCGGACTTTGCCATTCTTTCTGTTGCTGTATTTTAAAATTGGTGTTTCGTTTTCTTAACTCGTGCAGCGAGATTGTGACAACAACCCTCTTGGAGTTCGTACTTCATCTCCTGGACTTGGATGGACCACTGAATCACAATGTTATATAGAAATTGCTGCACCGGACCTTTGTTGTTTGAACTAGAATAGAGATAAGCCGGGTGCATTTGAAACTTTCTACCTGTTATGAATTTAGCAACTAGAGAACAAAATGCGCAAACAACACGGACACAAGAGATAACGTGGTTCGGCCTAGTGCCTACGTCCACGGAGAGAAAGGAAAAATTTTATTGATGGATCCGAGTCACAAAGCTATACAAAAAATCGAGGGTAACATGTCTTTATATAGAGATAAATCCTTGGTGTACAAGTAACATATCTAGGTCAGATTAGGAGTCCAAAACCTAGTCAGGATAGGAATAGGAATAGGAAATAAGTCTTTCCTATTTCTCGCCATCCCAACAATCTCCACCTTGGCGAGAAATTATCTCGTGGAAGAACTATGAAGCTCCACCCGAATTTCAACAAACTCCACCTTGATAAAACACCGCCCCATAAAGAACCATGAGATCTTGCAAAACCAATCCAACTCCACCGACTCCATCTCGGACCATAGATAACTGCATCAATAAGACCATCTCAACTTTCTCTTCACCTTTTGTTCAATCACTTGGAGCCAGCCCCAAAACTCGAGCTTCTGAGCTTGCTTGGCCTATTCCCTTCAACCTCCATCGAACCCCAACTAGCAAGTCCACCTGCTGAAGCAACCTTGCGACCAATAGACACGGCCTCTATTTTTCGGTCAGCCCCATGCTCCACAACCTCGAACTGCTTTTCCTCTGGACCTTCTTACCTCAAACCAATGCTACATGCCATAACATACAAAGGACAACCTTTTGTTCTACCAATTAGAACCCTCGACATGCCACGAACTTTACCGTTCGGTCTTGAGTGAGATACCCGATTCGCCCGTGGTGCTACCAACGGCTTCGCATTCCCCATGCAAAACCTACCCAACACTTTTGACGTGTACGTCTCTTTAGACAACCATAGCGGGAACTTGCTAACTTTGTCTCCGCGAATCCCAACTCCACTCAAACCATTCATGTCAAGCTTTCGCTCCATCACACAAGAGCTTTTCTCCCCTCTATCGGAACCCAACGATGTGACTCCACCTACAACCGTGTTCCCCACTAACCTATAGGTGTTCCTAGCATTCCTTTCACCCTTCATCACCACCACAGCATCCTTCTCCACCTCCATTAGCCCGCCTACAACATTATAGTTGTACCCACTATAATCCAAGGCTCCTAACGAGATCAAATTCCTCTCCAACTTCGGAATATGCCTAACCCCACACAATTTTCTCTCAACACCATCCCACATCTTGATTTGGATATCACCTATGCCAGCAATTCTGCAAGTAGAACTATCACCCATAGTCACCATACCTGAATCAACGAACTTGTAGGTGTCGAACCACCCTCTCTTGGGCGTCATGTGGAAAGAGCAAGCGCTATCCAAAATCCAGGAATCAAAATACTTTCAACTTGACAAAATAGAAAGAAGATCACCATCTGACCCGTCCGAATGTGAGTCCTTATTCACGGAACCTGATCCTTTTTCCTCGTGATCCCGAGTTTTTTTTGGACAATCCTTCTTCACGTGCCCTTTTTCTCCGCACTCGAAGCAATTTCTCTTGAACCTCCTTGACCACGGCTTAGATCCCTTCCTGTCTTTTGCCCCACTACGATCACCATGCTACCCCTCACAACTAGCCCTTCCGCTTGTTCATCGCCAATTTTCCTTCTTTGATGAAATCCTAGCAGAGCACTTGTGATATCTTCCAACACCAGGGACTCCTCCCCCCAAGTTAGAGTTGTAACCAAATTTTCGTAGGAGCCAGGTAAAGAATTTAGCAGTAACAATGCCTTGTCTTCTTCCTCGAACTTCACATCAACCTTTCTCAAGTCGCTCACAAGTTGACTGAAACCATTAATGTGTTGGCTCAAATCCGAGCCCTCCTTCATCTTAAGCCCGTACAATCTTTGCTTAAGATAAAGCTTGTTCGACAAAGACTTAGACATATACCTTGCCTCCAATTTCTTCCATACCTCAGCTGGTGACTCCTCATCCATGACGTAATACATCACATCATCCGCCAAACACAAGCAAATTGTCGCCACAGCCTTGGCCCCCATCTCCTTCCACTCTTGCTCCTTCATCTTCTCGGGCTTCTTCTCCGAGAGCGCGATGACCATCCCTTGTTGCACGAGGAGATCCTTGACACGTCTTTGCCATAACCCAAAATTTGAAGAACCATCGAACTTCACAAGAGTAAACTTCGCGCCGTCCGTTATCCTCCAACCCAAGCTCTTGATACCAATTGTTATGAATTCAGCAACTAGAGAACAAAATGCGCAAAGAACACGGACACAAGAGATAACATGGTTCGGCCTAGTGCCTACGTCCACAGTGAGAAAGGAGAAATTTTATTGATGGATCTGAGTCACAAAGCTATACAAAAAACCTAGGGTAACATGTCTTTATATAGAGACAAACCCTTGGTGTACAAGTAACCTATCTAGGTCGGATTAGGAGTCCAAAACCTAGTCAGAATAGGAATAGGAATAGGAAATAAGTCTTTCCTATTTTTCGCCATCCCAACACTACCATAGGCGTATCCTAGCCATCTCTAGAAAGGAATATTTTGTTGCTTAGATCTGTAAATGCAATGATATGGACGAATACATGGTGATCAATTTCCTTTTCCCATCGATTTATTGACAATTTCTGAACTTTGTCTTCCTTGTAGATTTACTGCATATGGCGCAACAAAGCGAAGTGTGGTGCACTTAACAAGATCATTGCAGGTACACACATAAGTAGCTTTAATGATTTGTAAGAGTCTAGGATCTGTTTTTGCTAAGTATGTCTTCAGCACACATCGTATAAACGATGTGAAAAATTCAACTACTCGTTGCCTTAAGATTTTGGGTTGGATATAGAGATTTTAATGCATGATACCCAGGGAATACAATGTCGTTATTACTAGACAATTCAAATGATTTATCCCTACCCGATTTTGATTGCACAGGCAGAGTTTCGGATGCAAAATTTACGAAATGTTCTGGTGCACAATTTATCGGTATGACTTGCTTATTTACAAGAGATTGCTTTACAAGATACTTGGTCTACTCTTTATGATTTTCCCCTGCCAAGCGCTCAAAGGTTACGGAAGAATATTTCTTTTTCGAAGGATACGGAAGATCATTTCGCTAGCAACATCATTTCTCTACGCAAGCCTGGAATGGTCACAACTGATCTTCTCATGTCAGGGGCAAATACAGTGTTGTCTACCGGCTAATATGCATTAAATCTGCATTTTTCATCCGTAACGAAATTTTCTTCAATCGTGCAGGCCAAGTTTTTCATCAACGTTTTGGCTGAGCCAGCTGAAGTGGTAAGATTGCTTGTTACTATTACTTTGATGATGATTTCCATGCTTCTTACCTCTCTAGATCCATTGTGCTTCTTATCCTGATCGTGCGTGAATCGATTCGGTGAAATCAATCTGGAGACAGGGTTTACTACCTCCCACCCACTATACCCCAATCACCCTCTACAAGAATCATGAAATCAATCTTGTTACCACAAATTAGACTACTTTTTTTTTTCCAACTCCATTCTTGCTTAGAATGCATCTTTTGCCTTCTAGTCTATAGTGACAGTGTCTTCTCATGGTGATCGTCACAGATAGCGGATATAATATATCGTTCCAAGTATCAGATCTATCCCTGCCAATGGATCATCCAAGCCGACTTATATCCGTTTCCTGACTGGGATCAAAGCCTACTCGAAGACATTTTCAGTTAAGCAAAACTTCAAACCTCAACCATATGCATCACTCTCTGCTTGCTTAATGAATGGGAGTCTAATCAATGCTTGTTGCCCTTCTTTCTTTCTGATATCAGAGAATTGCATTTGGTGCAAGAAGAAACAGGGTTGTGCTTGAAGAGTGAAACATAGGCATTGGAGGAACTTTTATGTTTTGGCTCTAATTGAGACATGATATACGTTAACTTGTCCTGTCTTCAGCCAAAAGATACTTCATGCCTTAAAAATCAAAACAAAAGATCCAACCCTTTGACATGTCATTCCTGGTATATTTCCCAAATCCCATGATACTATTGCAAATGTACACATGATAATACCCAAATGGAAAGTCTGGGGTAGGAAGTTGGAACCCTTTCTTGCTATGTAATTTTAGAGCTATTTGCGTGTAATATACCGTGTTATGAAAGTATACAAAAGACAAACTTCTTTTTCAAAGTTATGCCAAATATATAACGTGTCATTTTCACAAGGCCCCTGCCTGAATAGGTTCACCGAGCCGTGCCTTTGCCTAATATAACATGATTGCTTTTGTTAAAAAGAAGGTGGCCCACTTAATAGGGATTTTTTTTTTCTAAAATAGGTAAAAAAATATAGATATCTTTTCTAAATAGACAAAATTTTAATATATTTTTAAAATAGGTAAAAATTTAATTAAAAACTAAAAAAAATTAAAGGTGACGACCCAAGAGTGGATCGACTCCTTTTCTTTAAAGGACGCATAAGTTTAATTAAACAATATAATAATGGAGGCGACCTAACGACCTAATACTAGGTTGACTCACAGACCTAAATTTAATTTTTTAAATAAAAAAATCAAGTTGGGCAGTGAGGCGGGTAGGTAATTTTTTTAGAATGTATATTTAGACTGTATGTATTAAATCTTCTGCCATGTATATACTTCTACCGAAAACCTGTCAACATGCATGCAGAGAACCAGGTTTTACTTGTCCATTTATTGTGCATGCATAGAACTAGGTAAAGTTGTCCATTTATTGTGCATGCATAGAACCAGATAGAGTTGTCCATTTATTGTACTGAGTAGACAATACACTCACGCGTACGATTTACTACACATTCACTATTTTTTCACTTCTTTTTTACACTATAAATGGAGAGCACTCTCTTCTCTTTGTAAACGAGTAGAAATTTCTTTGTAAAGAAGCAGAGTTGGTGAAACGGAGAAGATTATTGAAGGTTAGTAGTTAGATAAAATTTATTTTAGTATTTATAATATAGCATAGCTTGTAATTAGGTTGTTAAAATTTTATATTAAGTAAAATCTGATTTCCTAGAAAATATAAGATCAGACTTGAAATTTCTATATATGAAGGTTCGCTCCATTTGGGTTTCGGAATGACCAAGTTACATATTTATAATAGTGTAAAAAATTAGTAAAAAGGTGACGACCTGATATTTGGTCGACTCACCTCCCTTTTTTTGTAAAATAAAAATTTTGTTTTGTAATTAGTATTAATTTGCAGTTAGGTTGTTAAAATTTTGATTTAAGTAAAATTTGTTTTCCTAGAAAATATATGAAAAGAGCGTTTTATGAAGTTACAGATATTTAAAAGTGTTAAAAAAAATTAAAGTTACAGATTGATAAAGAGAGTTTTATCAAGTTACAGATTGTCGACTCACCTCCCATTTCGGATTGTTATTTTCAAGGTACAGATTTTTAAAAGTGTTAAAAATTTTAAAAAATTAGAAGGTACGATTTTGGTAAATTTTAGAATTAATTTTAGGGATAATTTGGCATATTTGTCTCTCACCTCCCTGGTGTTCAAAAATTAATTAAAAATTCTCCAAGATTTGACAAAATTATATTATTAGGCTCTTCGCTGATGTCAACGAGTTTTTTTTAAATGAAAAAATCAAAATACCCTTAGACAAATCAAAAAAAATTCCTCCTTCAACCTCTAGATATCGAACACCAAGAACATGATTTTCAGAAATCAATTAAAAACAAGAACAAAATTCTCTAACATCAAACTCTCGAAACCTTCGATTCCTCCCTCATCAAACTTCGAACACCGTATCCCTCCCTCTTTCTTCAAACCTTCGATTCCTTTACCAGATGGTGGATCTTGCCCAGCGACGGCAGCTACAGCATCTTCCCTAGGGTTTAGGGATTCTAACTAGGGCTTGGCTACTGTCACGTGGGAGATGGAAAGTGCAGTTAATTAGAGAAGAGAGAGGGAGAGTGGAGGAGGTTTGAAGGTGTCGGAGAAGGCAGAGCGGTTCGACCGATTGTGGGGTTTGTGCAGTTACCACTGATTGAGGCTCGTCGTTAGGCCTGAAGAAGGCAGAGAGGTTAAAATTTGGAAGGCCAAGGAGACGCGCGTTGTGGTTCAGGGACGGGCGAAGCCCAAGTTTCCGGACGGGAAGGAGGAGGCGACATCGACAGTGGTGGTGTTGCCGTTGTTGGCGTCGTCTTTAGGCGGTGGCGACGTTGGGTTCTGGAGATTATTAAGGCTGCTCTCACAGCCTGACCTCAAGTTTTCTGTTACGGCGATGACGAAAATGGCGGTCCTAGAAGAGATCAACCCAGATCTGGAAAGAGATGAAGATGAAAGTTTTTTATTTCAAGGTTGAAGATGAAGATCGGGAAAGAGATGGTTTTTTTTATTTTTAAGGGTATTTTTGTCATTTCTATGACAAAAAAGTGAAAAAATATCGGTTGATGTCAGCGATTTTTTAATTGATTTTTGAAAAGACGGGAGTTGAGAGGCAAATGACAAATATCTGATGGCCTGACAGTATAATTTCTCCAAATTAGGTGGTTTTAATCGGTTTTCAAATACCGGGAGTGAGAGTTGAATATGCCAAACACCAAGGGTCTGATAGTAATTATCCCTTAATTTTATTATATCTTTTGTTTACTTCTTTACGATTAATATTGTCTAATGAAATCCTTATTTTTGTGCATTGTGTTGGAACTTTGAGGTTAGTTTAATTTATTAGCACTAGTAAAGATACACGCGCAATCCGAGTGTCGTTCTATTTCAAAACTCGTAAAATATATCGTTTATTGATTTTCTTTCTTAAGCTGAACATCAACAAGATGTTCTAGTTACACTGTTTTCTTTTTTGATTTACCTAAGACACCATAAGATGCTCTCTGAACATAAATAGGACTATGTTGGCTTGCTCCTACCCCTTCCACGTGGATTGCATTGACATCTGGTTCTGATCCCACGCCAATTGTCCGCTCTGCCGCGCCGAAATATTCCTCCTCAATTCTTCCCCCTTCGTCCCCCCTCGTGTCTGCCAAGATCCGCCCATCCCTCGACGACACCGTTCTCGTTTCCCTCCTCGACCTGGACAACACCATCACGATTTAACTGAAAATTGTAGTTTTGACACTTTTACGGTGTGACACCAAACTACCTAAAATTTGATTTATTTTATTATAGTAAGATATAACAGTATTAAATATTTATTAGGAGTGCTCAATTTTAAAGAGGAAAATTCGTAAATCTTTGTAGTTGGAGTTGATTTTTTATAAGTAGAATTTATTAATAGTACTATTTATAATCTATTTATTGCAGGATTGGCCGGCTTCAGTAAAACTCAACCATGATAAAACTGTAATCTGAGCTTATATTAATTCAGATTATTTCAACTAAAAAATACAAAACTTGTTGATTTTATTTTTTCAACTTTAATTAGAAGAATAATATATTCCCATTAATTTTAATTAAAATTTGCTCGACAAAAACATCCAACCTCAATTTACCAAATACTTATATAATATCAATCATCAATTTATTAGTTGCATTTTAACCGTTACTGTCTAGTACTTTTCTTTATTAAAACTTAAAAGTCCTCCCATACGCTCATTTTAAGTGCCACGGACTGCCCCGGAAATTTTTCAAAAATTATAGGGAGTAAATTACCAATTTGAAACTACATAGTACCCCGTTATAAAAACGTGAAACTACAGATTACTTATGTAGACTTTTTCCAATTTTTAATAATATATGGTTAAAAAGTACTTAGTCGCCCCCCAAGATTTTCCAATTTTCTTCCCGGCCCTTAAACGGAAAAAAAAATACAAAAAGGGAAGAGTCAAAAGAAACAGGAGGAGGAGAAAAGGCAAGCGAATCTTCTCCCATTCCGCCCCAAATATAACACTCTCAAAATCAACGTCGCAGCTCTCTCTTTAGAAAAGCAAGTAATTGTTCTAGTAACCCTATTCTCTCTCTCAGTTCACACTCCGGTTAGTTCACCGTCGAATCAGGTTCTGATTCTTCCACTCTCTTCAAGTTTATGTAACCGTCGTGGAATCAGAGCTCCTCGTATTGTTTCTAATCTCGCTTTACGGTGCGATTAATTTATATTTCTAGGAGGAGATCCAAAAAAAAGGCGAATCAGCGATGCTCGGGGTTCTTAACATGCATAGATTTCATACCGGGACCGATTCATGAATATTAAAACTAAAAATGATATAATCAAATAATTATTAAAGATAATCGATGTGTAAACTGGACATAACTACCAAGTTCATAACTCTATGTTTGATTTCTGAAATAGCATATGTATAAATTCCCAAATAGAATACATAAAATTCAACCAATATACAAATGTTATTATTCATGTTATTCATACATTAAATTTTGATTATTTTCTAAGTAATTTATTTATTTTAGTTAAAGATGGCCAGCTTCGCTGTGAGATATAATGGGGAAATTACCACTTCTGTCTATGGAGTGGAATACAGAGAAGGTCAATTATTTAATGTGGTGATCAATCACGGTTTTAATCATGCCATCCTAGTTGGATCAATTAGCCACCAACTTTCTCTTGGAGATCCGACGAGGATTATAAACATATGGTTTCGACGCCTTATATAGGCGAATAACTCAATAATGTTCGCCTTAATGGTCATTAGCAACGATAAAGATGTCAATGATATGTTGTCATATGCATGTTCGTTGCTAAGTAACTATATAATCGAATTATATGTTGAGGTTATCCCCTCTAGGCAGAATCAATTTGGTGAGGTGAAGGGACGTCTACAAATATGAATTTTGATGATGATGATCACGATGATGAGTCTTATGAGGGTGGTGATGACGAATCTGAAGAGGACAATGATTCGCAGTCTCTTGTTGGTAGCGATGATTTTAGCGATGATGATGACACACTCGACAACACATTTAGGTTAATTCACTTCGTCAATTGATATACACACTCGACAACACATCCAAATCTTTTAGACAATAAGCGATCTCATTTTCTTTATGAGATATCTTTGAGCGTCACATCTTTGGACGATTGTTTGGCATGGCGTTGGTCTCGCATGTGTTATTAGTAAATGAAACAATATGAAGCCACTTTTCGTACTTTTTATTTTTGGCATTTCTTCGAGTAACCACCGTGACTTCACATTTTTTTAGGATAAACATATTCATTTCATTGATCATAATCAAAGTGTTAGCATTACATCAGATCAGAAGATAAAACATGGCACAACCCTTGGGGGAAAATAAAAGCCACTAAAGTATCACCGAACAGAAGGCGATATTTTACAATTTTTTTCCTGAAAAAGTAACAATTTTATATTTTAGGAAAATTAATATATTCTATTAATTATTCATTAATGATTTAATTCTACTTTCTTAAAATAACACATTGTTAAGGAAATTTTTTTAACAATGACTCAATATTACCTTCATTTTATTTTTACTATTGAATATCCTAGTCAATATTACTAAATTAATCCACCAATCCACTTGTCAATTGTGGATTGGTAAGTACACACCAAGTCACTAGGTATGAATGGACTACCATAAAGTTTTTCTGTGATTTATACTTATATGGCCCGTTATTCAAATTAAGTAAGATTCTATCAAATTTTAACGCGGTTATACAAGTAACACTCAACTCAAAATTTTTAACATTTCGGTTAATTCACTTCGTCAATTGATATACACACTCGACAACACATCCAAATCTTTTAGACAATAAGCAATCTTATTTTTTTATGAGATGGTAATATGGAAGCATCTTTGAGCATCACATCTTTGGACGATTGTTTGGCATGGCGTTGGTCTCGGCTGTGTTATTAGCATATAAAACAATGTGAAGTCACTTTTCGTGTTTTTTATTTTTGGCATTTCTTCAAGTAATCACTGAGACTTCACATTTTTTTTAGGATAACATATTCATTTCGTTGATCATAATCAAAGTGTTAGCATTACATCAGATCACAAGATAAAAAATGGCACAACCCTTCATGGGGAAATAAAAGACATTAAAGTATCAACCAACAGAAGGCGATATTTTACTAGGAAGTGAGCAGCTTTATTCCCTTCCCTACGAACAAAAGAAAAGGTGCAGTCAGCAACATGGGATGAGTCCACCAAAACAATCACCAAACATTACCGCCATTTTTTTTGCTATTTGTGATGCTTTGTTAAATGACAATAAGTTATGTATTGGTTTCTGTTTTATATATAGACGATGATGTTTTCTCTGAAAAAAAAAGATTAAAACCAATTTTGTTCATTTTATATCAATGAAGATGCTGTTTTTACGGAAAAAAGGCAGAGAACATAAATTGTTTAGGAAGAATAACATGTATTTTTTTTAATAATTTGCTCGATGATATTTTTCCTGAAAAAGTAACAATTTTATATTTTAGGAAAATTAATATATTCTATTAATTATTCACTAATGAGTTAATTCTACTTTTCTAAAATAACACATTGTTAAGGAAATATTTTTTAACAATGACTCAATATTACCTTCATTTTATTTCTACTATTTAATATCCTAGTCAATATTTCATATAACATAATTTTCATAGAAAAATTAAATATAAGTCTCGAGTCTTAAATAATAGTCATTTTAAATTTTGTTGAAAAGAATTTTGTTGTTATTTGTGTAAGTGGTATAATTTTTGGATTTGTTCAGGAAAAAATTGATTTCAAATAAAAAAATCCTCAAGAAGGTCACCTTAAAATATACCCAAACAATGATAGATTATCAAGACGAGAAATATTTAAGGTGTTTTATGGTCAAAAGGAGAAATGAGAAAACACTTTATAAAGGGGGAAACATATATCGAAATGTTGTCGGGATGTCTCTCGCTCTATTCATTGTCTCTGTGTCATGTTATTTTTTGATGTGATGCATATTGTTCACGAGATTAGTTTTGAACCAGTTGTAAACTAATTTGCTCAATCCACCATCCCGTTTCAGAGTTACATTGAGCTTCTCAACAGTCAAGGTAACAGGTTCAGTGAGTGGATCAGTGAGTGGAGGTGGGACCTCGTCCTCGTCCTCCTCCTCGGGGACCTCGTCCTCGGGGACCTCGTCCTCCCCTTCGTCCTCGCTATCTGGATCAGCCTCAATGCCAATGATAGCTACTGGATCAGCCTCAACGCCAATGATAGTTACTTCTGCAAACGGGGCATCTAGACGGTTAAATATCGAGCGCATTGTATACCGCACGGGCGCTGTGGCCTGATGGCCAATAATTAAGGCAGTAGCTCCTCTGAAATCGCCATCGCCGTGCTCCTCGTCGAACCGGTACATGAGGCCCAGGGCGAGTGCGGATGCCGTACGGGAGAGAGGTCTCCTGAATCTACGGGCAGTGGTGCTGCCGTCCTAGTAATTCATGAACTCGAACAGCTGCTGGCGCACTTGCTCCTCCTTGGCGATGCATTCGTCCTTAGCTAGCGCAAGCTCTTGACGGCACGCTAGCTCGGTAATAGTTGCCGCGTTGAGATCGGCCATTCGATCGTCAAAGAGGGGATGCTCCGGATCGGTCTCAGCGACCTTAGCCTCATGATGTCCCAGATCGATTTTGGAATTAGACCATGCTAGGTAGCGCCAAAATAATCGCACGCAGTGTGATGCAAAATCGGCGGCGTACGCTTCCGTAAAAGGAAGGATCGGCGGCATATTCGGAACCCTAGGTCGGAGTCGAAGAGCGAGGTCGGAGTCGAAGAGAATGGGTGTAACCGTAAGGTTGAGGGAGAAGCAGAGCAAATGAAATATATATTAATTACATGGAAAAATTACTCTCGCCTCCTGGGAGTTTGGCTAAATTACTATTTTAACCCTCCTATTTTGAAACCCACACTTTGGCCCCCTAATTTGTCATTATTGAATTCTAAGACCCCTTGATGATGTCATCATTATTTTTTATCTATTTTTAAATCAATAAATGACTATTTTGAAACCCACACTTTGGCCTCCTAATTTGCCATTATTGAATTCTAACACCCCTTGCTGAGGCCATCATTATTTTTTGTCTGTTTTTAAATCAATAGATGACTATTATACCCTTCAATAAATGACTATTATACCGATCATTCGTTGATGTCATCATTTTGTTCTTTTTACAGTAAAATCTCTCTAAAGTGATATTTTCGGGATCGGAAAAAAATATTACTTTAAAGAGGTTTATTTTTTTCTCCAAAAATATTAAAATTGAATTTTTGAACAATAAATACGTAAATACCAAAAATTACTTAGTCTATATACAAATTACCTAAAATTTAGATTTATAGCGTCATTAAAATGATATATTCGATTGAGATATTTTCTTAGAATAAGACGATGATCACAAGAACCATTCTAAAATGATTTAGAAGATAAATGATAATGTAAAATGTATTAAATAAGCAAGTTTAGCACAAATTAATGGTTTACAATATTTTTTAAATTTGTAGAATATGTAAAAATATATGTATTTATTCAAAAATATCACTTTATACAAAAACTAGGACCGAGATTTAGCACTAAATTTTTTTGAAAATATATTAGTTATTACGATAGATGGGTTATTAAATTTTAACACTGGTCTCGACTCGGGACCGAGACTTTTTATCAATTTAGAGGGGTTATCAGAGGATTACTTTATAGAGGTTTTACTGTAAAAAAAACACAGTATTTCAATTTTTTAATTTATTTAATTTTTCACGTGCACGGAAAAAAAGTTTCTTTGGGCTTAAGAGCAACATTCAGATGGAGGACTTGGAAGTCTAAACTCCAGCCCTGGCCAATTTGTATGTAATTGTTGGCATGATAGGTTCGATTCATCTGGTGCTCGGTACTTCTTGAATTTGACTTTTTTGGAAATAAATTCTTGGAGGAGTATGCTTATGGTCAGCTGCTTGTAGTTTTATGTGTACCGAAAGAAATATATATTTGTTTCTGATGATGAAATAATATGAACAATGTACAACAGATCACATAGTTCAACACGAAGCCGGCCTTCTTTCCATGTGCTGCCATTCCTTCTGCATCATTTTAAGTGCATGATAGGAGGCTTACTATGTAGCTAATGAAAAATTGTGCATGCTTGTTTGAAATGTCCAGGAACTTGGTTACACCAAACCACTTATCAATAATTATCCCAGCAATCTTTTTTTTTTTTGGAATATTCGGTTCTATAATGTCCATGAAACCTTGTTATCATCTACTCTTACAGGATATGAAAAATGTCATGACTAATTGGTAAAAAGAGGAAAAATCTAGAAAGAATAGACAGCCCCTTCAATCTAAGCTAACCTGTAGGATGACATTGCTGGCCTCAAATTCTACACTTCCATGTAGTATAACCTTACATGCCTCAAACCGTTGTACTTCATGCTTCCAGTACATGCTATTTTGACCACCCCAATTGATGCCTTGCTTCAGGATACGCACATTTTCAACTTTGCATCTCCAAAACCTTCAAATTTACTGTCGTTAGAACCTCCGAATCTGATAACTCTGAATTTCAGCTTTAAGTTATGAACTGTCCCCATAACGTAATATTGGCTCACCATTTTCACTAGTTGTTGTTGATCCCATAACATTTTCGGTAAATGACCATCAAGCTACCGTGAACCTAGAAAAAGGCCAACAAGTTAAGCAGAGAAAATGTTTATTCTCTTATAAACAACAATCAGGTAGCTATAACTTTAGCATTCCTCCACGCAAACTCTGAAATTCCCAGTTGTAGCTCATCGATCAAACTGCCATAAGGATTTCACAAATGCAGAGCTGGCATGTCAGCTTTCTTTTATTAAAAATGCCAGATTTAAATGCATTACGTATTACAGCAATGAAGACATTTCTTGTAAATAAAAGAGTTCCTAGACATCTATCACGCGACATATAAAGCTAAGAAAGAGAGGGCCAGATCAATCATGACTTACTTTTTGCCTAGTCGCTTCCCAGAGTGGCCCCAGGGAAGGGGTGTAGAAGACATGAGAAACGGTGGTCCAGAATCAACATAATTTTCATTACCTTCAATCTGTGAATTATCAGATTATAGTGGCTTTAGATCTGAATAACAGTAGGAGTTATCACAGATCCTAGAGCATTACCTAGAATATGTACAACAAATAAATAAAAGTGTTCACAGACAGAAAACCAGATGTATATATGCTGTAAAGAACTTGGCTCCAAACCGGACTTGGAAAACCAGATCATCCGAGGAGCAGATAGCAGCAAGGTCTTCAGCATTGACCAGAATAAGCAAAAACTCTAAAATTTTAAATCAAACTCCTCGAATAGATGTAGGACAGCTAAAGAAAGTAGTTTCTTGTGCAAAAGAGGCAACAGAATCAATACACGGGAACTGAGGACCAGGTATTATTTACAGAAATAATGCATATGTGCCTTGTAGCAATTTAAATTGAATAAAAGGTGCTTAATACAAGCTTAGTTTAAGCAAAACATGAAAATTAGTCATGCAAACAAAAATGTACCCTACCTTTTGATGTCGTAAACCAATCCCTGCCATCTGTGACAGCCACAACATTACTGCAAAGTAGCAATTGCAGGTAAAAATTGGAACCCACTCTATTTCACTGCAATGGATGGAGAACTTTAGCAAACTAGATTTAGGTTACCCGACTTGGCGAACAGTGGCACCTTTTCATCCATGATTGTAAAACCAATCAAAGAAGCCTTGTCATAAGCAAGTTTCCAAACAAAACCATGTCCTCCAGGCTTGCATACAGGTTCTAATGGTTTTGTGATCAGCCATTGTCCAACCACTGCACTGATAGCCAGAACAAGAGGCTGCCAACGCATATTACAGATTATCAAGTAAGATTCACAGTAATTACTCAAGACAGGAGAGAGAATCAGAAACATGCCTAGTGCTTGAACTTAAAAAACCTGTGAAACTGGATCGACCTCTTCCGAACCAGCCATGCTTTTCACAAAGAGAAGTTACACGCTCATGGTTGTTCTTTGCCGAGCTAGTCATGATCGCAACAGGGGTGATGCATTGCGTTCCATAGAACTTGATGCACAAGAACTCTCTAGCTTTGCAACCATCGAAATCGAAATAAAGAAAGGTTAAAATCACCACACTAATTGATAGCCACCAAGAACAAAAAGTGGATGAAAAGTAAAATCTAGGAACTTACTTCAATTCCCCAAATAGTTGCTTGAGATGCATACTGCGTGTTTTTCTATAGTTGACCGTGCTAGAAGTTCCAACGCCATTATCTTATGATACCTGCATCAAAAACTGTCATGGTCACTCCCTTTTTGAACATCACAGAGTCGCCAAATTTTGAAATAGTTACGATAGCAAATCATCAAGGATGGCAATTACAAAAGAATGAAACATTGTCAGCATCGCACTCAATTCGTCAGGTATATCCAAGAATTCCACATTTCTATAAATAATCCAAAAAAAAAAGAAAGTCAACAGAGTAAAAGAAGAATGTGTGAGAGAGAGGCTGACCCAGCGGGTACAATCACAGAAGCGCTCAACCTCTTCAAGAGTCTTCAACAACTTTCTCGAGTCCTCCTCTTCCTTCCTAGAAATGACGCCCTTCCTGTTTCCCTTCCCGTCATTGCCGAAATCCAACCCCTCGATCATCTCTGCGAGCGCGTAGAGCGCCTCAGAATCCAAGGAGGTTCCTCCTCTGCCACCATATTAAAACATATGGGGTCTAGGCCTTATAATTCTTAGGGTCTACTCCTCCTTTTCCTCCACACTTTTCTCCATGTTTTCCTCCACACTTTCCTCCATGTTTTTCTCCATGTTTTCCTCCACACTTTATTTCTCTTTTCATAAGTTGATACATGTATATAAATAGACCTTTGTAGGCAATTGTAAACAAGAAGAAGAGATAATTCACATTGGAAGAAGATTTCATTCTTTCATCTCTCTCTCATTGCTTCTTCATCTTTCTCCTTAAACTTCTAAATTTCTGAAACAAATATATCTAAATTTAATTCTTTTCATGGTATCAGAGCAGTAGCTCACTTCTTGCTTCAGCTAAAATTACCTTATACTCCTTCTCCAAAATCTCTCTTGGTACTCATCAAGAATGGCAACTTCACCACATACCGTGGAGAACCCAGAATCTGTAACTCCGGAATCTACAACTCTGCGACTTAGCCAACATTTTTAGAACATGGGAGGAGAAGTTCAGGTGCCTCCTCTCTATCTCCACCCAAGTGAGAACTGATGAGTGTGAAAACACTCTATCATCTATGTATGTTTTAGTGTCGATTTTCTATTATTTCTAGTGTTGTTGTGTGTTATTTATCGTTGTATTATTATATATCGTACTTTGAACGTTTTAGTGTAGTTCTTGTGATTTTCATTGCGTTTCGTTCATTTTTATTACTAGGAGGATTTGTGGTGATGCGAGGAGGATATTGGTACATTTTGGAGCGTGCCGAAGGCGATTGGATCAGCCTTGAAGAATGGTGCACGATCGGGACGGCGACGACAGTGGGCAAACTGACCTCGAACGACTCAAATGAAGATAACTTTTGTATATGAAGTCCAATAGAGACGAGTGAGGCGGTTCTAGAAAGAAGACATCCGGGGCTATAACTTTGTCTTTATGGTCTTCTTCAAATTCGAAGTCAAAGAGGGTGAAAAATGCGTATAAAGTCAAGCCTCAAATCTGAGAACTCGCCGAACCGAAATTGGCCAAAATTCATGACCCATTTCGGGACCATTCCGGAATTGTCCATGACGTTTCATGGCTGCCACTCTACCACTTCTTGGCTGGCATTCCATTACCAAACTCACCAACTTCACTCCACTACCTCCCCAATTTTCCTCCACTATCTTCCCCCTTTTCCTCCACTACTTCCACCTTTCTACTCCACCACTCCACTACCTTCCTCTCCCTTTGAAGAAAAACGTGGCTGATCATACAAAAAAAGAGGAGAGGAAAAACGTGGCCAACCTTGGAGGACTAGGAGAGAAAAACGTTTTCCAACCATTGTAGAAGCTAGGAGAGGAAGTGTAGAGAGAGCTTGTAGAAGGAGCTTGAAGAAGGAGCTTGGAGGAAGCTCTTGAAGACTCATTGAGCTTTTCCTAAACTCTATCTTTTTGTTCATGTTTCATTCACATTGTTCAATGAATAATTTGTGTTATTTGATGAACATGTGTGAGTAGTTGATTTATGGGTTAGGTGCCTTGATGGCATCTACTTAGCCTATGGTTTAGTGGGGTTTATATGTTCAGGTTTATGAACTAGTTAATGAGTTTAATACTTAATCTTGCTTGATCACCTTGATTATGAACTAAGTTAATTCTAATCGCCGGGAGGGGTTACGATTAACAGACCATTTAACTAGTTAATTAGTTGCCTATTGAAGAGGGATCTCATTAAGTGGTTAGTTGTCCAAAGGGTGATGGTCATAATCGGTAGTTAGTTAGATTAGTTGGCTAATTAGTCACGGGAGCGCGGTTGGTTCAACTAAGCCTAATTAACGATCGATTTAGACTAATTAGTCGCGGGAGCGTTGATTAGTTGCTTATGAAACATCCGGACCATAACACGAACTTAATAAACCCCATATGCCATTTAGTTATTTAGGTGTCATTGGCACAAAGCCCACTCTTTCCATCATTGTTTAAATCTTCTTTTAATTTAGTCGTTGTAGTAACCAACTCGTGTTGGAATTGACAAATCCATCACTCGGAGTCCTAAACTAGTGGTTGAGTCGTATTTGTGGCCTAACACTTAGTCCTCGTGGGACGACAATCCCGTACTTACTCTTTATTGCAAGAGGGACGTAAAAATCCTTCCTTTCAAGAACCCAGCCGTGGCGTTGGTTACTCCCCTGCTCGAAGGAAGCAGTAATTTCCATGCATGAAGCCGAGATATGAGGTTTGCTCTTCGATCCAAAAATAAGTTGGGCTTCATTGATGGTACTACTCTTGTCCCTGCTCTTGATAATCCTTAGTATGCTAATTGGGAGCGTTGCAACACCATGATTGTTAGCTGGATCTTGAGATCTGTAGATCCAGAAATTCACCAAAGTCTTCTATATTTTGAGAATGTATCTGATGTTTGGCATGATCTGTGTGAACGATTTGGTCGTGGAGATGATGTTAGAGTCGCTAGTATTCAGCGAGAGGTTCATTCTTTGAACCAAGGTGCTCGTACTGTCAATAGTTATTTCACTAACTTCAGAAATTTGTGGGATCAACTGATCCAGTTTTGTCCTCTACCATATTGTAAGTGCAATCCGGTGATTGACTGCAATAATTGTGAACTCTATCGGGTGGTCACCCAGTATAGAGAGAATGATCAAATCATAATGTTTCTATAAGGTTTGAACGAGAGTTACGCTGCTATTAGACAACAAATTCTCTTGATGGATCTGATGCCATCTATCTCCAAGGTGTTATTTTTGGTTCAGCAACAAGAGAGACAGATCTCTATTGACTCTATAGGGACTATTGACTCTATATGGACTAATCATATTGCTTCTATGCCTCGTGTTGCTAATCATGTTGAGTCTACAAGCCAACTTCCAGAACAGGGCATACTTGCAGCTCAAGTTTCAGGTTACAAGAAGCCTTGGGATAACAGCAAGAAGCCTCAGTGCACCTATTGCAATGTTCTGGGCCATACTGTGGAAAAATGCTTCAAGAAGCATGGATATCTACCTAATTGGAAGTTCAGGAATCAGTCTGGGAATCAGGGACAGTTTTATTCTGGCAATTCCTATTCTGTAAATGGAGGATTATTTTCTTCTGGATAGAATATTGTCAGACGTCCTTCTGCACCGCCTACTCATAAAGCTCATTCTATTGAGTCTAAGAACTTGGCAGAGGAATTGAATAAACTATGTTTGTCTTCTGACCAATACAATGGTCTTCTGGCTATAGTTCAGCATGCTGGACCCAATAAAGTTTATGTTTCTCCTGCTACTAACCTTGCTTCTACAGTGGCCCATAGCAATTTGAATCCTTCATCTTTTTCTAACCACTCTCTTAATATGTCAGGTAAAAATATTTTGCCTATTACTTTTTCTTCTTTCTCAGTGTTTCATGGTAAATGGATCCTGGATTCTAGAGCCACTGATCATATATCATGCTCTTTGAAGTCTTTTATCTCACATTCTCCCCTGTCAGATGTTATCATAGGATTACCTAATGGTCATTATGCTAAGGCAACCCATATAGGAAGAGTTCAGCTCACACCTCACTTACTACTAATTGATGTGCTCTATGTTCCAACTTTTAGTTTCAATTTGATTTCTGTAAGTAAACTCCTAAAATAATCTCATTTGTCACTTACTTTTAAATCCTCTTCTTGTTATATACAGGACCCTCTGACATCAAGAATGATTGGTAATGCCAAGGAAGAAAATGGGCTGTATATAATTGAGGAAGGGCATCAGAATGCATCCGTGCTTGGACCACATCCCTCAGTTAATACCCTTAATCTCATCCATAACCAATTCGACTTGTGGCATACTAGGTTAGGGCATCTTCCATCCTACAGATTCTGCAGTCCATCTTTCCTTCCATTTCTTCTACTGTGGACAAACACTATGAGATTTGTCACCTATCTAGACATAAACGATTATCTTTTCCTCTCAGTTCTTCTATGGCTGATGAACCTTTTGATTTAATACATGCTGATGTTTGGGGTAAATTTTACCTTCCTTCTTATGATAGTTTCCAATATTTTCTTACTTTGCTTGATGATTATTCTAGAACTACATGGGTATTTTTGATGAAGTCAAAGTCTGAGGTTGCATCTATCCTCACACACTTTTTTGAGTTCATCTTGACACAATTTAACAAAAGGATTAAAACCATTCGCACTGATCAGGGCACTGAATTTTTCATGAAAGAGTTTTTCCATCAGAAGGGAATCATATATGAGACTAGTTGCATATACACGCCTCAACAAAATGGTAGGGTCGAAAGAAAGCATCAACATTTGCTTAGTGTGGCTAGAGCACTACTCATACATGCACATTTACCCCTTTGCTTCTGGAGTGATTGTATTCTCCATGCTACCTATTTGATAAATCATTTTCCATCATCTATTTTGAAAAATAAAACACCACACGAAGTTTTATTCAAAAGAGCACCTAGATTGGATCACTTACGGGTCTTTGGTTGCTTGTGTTATGCATCCACAGTTATGCACAATAGGACCAAATTTGATCCAAGAGCAAAGAAATATGTCTTTCTAGGCATACCTTTTGGGGTAAAAGATTACAAACTTTATGATCTTCAACTTCATAGAGTCATTTTATCTAGAGATGTTGTGTTTCATGGAGATATTTTTCTTTTTCAGAATAGCCACATGTATGATCCAACTTATTATGATCCTTCTATTACTTCACTACCTCTCACAACCCCTCTTACAGATGATCCAACCGAGTCCTTTCCATCTAATCTTCCAAGTCATTTTCCCTCACGTTCTCCTCCTGTAGTACAACCTATTGCTAGTCCCTCATCTGATATCATAGTATCTTCCCCTTGTTCTTCCTTTAGCTCCCCCTCTGGTCCAAGTACTCAGAGACCACTTACTGTTTCTGATGCTCCTCCTCAAACTTCACGGGTTAGAAGGGCCCCTACGTACCTTGCATATTACATCTGTAATCTAATACCCGGGTATACCAATCATTCTCCACATGTTAACAGGTCTAGTCCTTATGCCTTATCTTTATTTTTGACTCTTGATAATGTTTCTGTTTCCCATAAGGCTTTTAGTACTGCATTTCTTAAAGGACATGAACCTACTAGTTACCATGAAGCCTCCAAACATGAAATTTGGGTCCAAGCTATGAACTCAGAGTTGCAAGCTCTACAAGACAACAACACATGGAATTTAGTTCCTTTGCCAAGGGACAAGACTACAATTGGATGCAAGTGGGTATTTGATGAGTGTGAAAATACTCTATCATCTATGTATGTTTTAGTATTGATTTTCTATTGTTTCTAGTATGTTTGTTCGTTATTTGACATCATTGTCTCGTATTATGTGTTATGTTCGTTTTAGTATAGTCTTGTGATTTTTATTGTGATTCTTTCTTGATAGGAGTCTTGGTACGATCATGGTGGACGTTCGTGTGCCGAGGGACGCGTCATAGGCGATCGGATCAGCCGGGACGATTGGCGTATTGCGAGACCCAAGAGAGCGTGGAGTAAAACTGACCCCTTGCGACTCAAATGCCGATAACTTTCTCATCCGAAGTCCAATGGAGGCACGCAATGTGGCGTTGGAAAGAAGACATCCGGAGCTGCAACTTTGTTTTCATAGACTTCTTCAAATTTGGAGTCCAAGTGGGAGTAAAATCACGTCTAAAGTTGACCTTTGAATCTGCCAACAAATCTGACGAGTGGGCCAAATCTTAGGATTTGTTTTGGGCCCATTTTTGGACATGAATAGTGAATTTCGTGGCTGGTACTCCTCAAGCCAAAAACTAGTTTAAGTGCCTTCTTTTGATTCCCTTAGTGGACAACTTTAGATATTAGCTCCACTTTCATATTTTGAGTTAATTTGTCTCCCACTACTTCCTCTCCACCAAGAACTCCACCAACACTTGTCCACTAAGCTTTATCTCTCCCTCTTGGACCAAGAACGCGGCGGCCAACCCATATTGAAGAGGAGAAGAGAGGAAAAACGTGGCTAGGAGTAGAGAGAAGAAGAGGAAGCCATTGTTGAAGCTTGTGTAGGGAACTTGAAGGAAGAATATTGGATGCTTGAAGACCATCTTGAGCTTTCTCTTACTCTTTCCTTTAATGTTCTTGCTTTACTTGCTTTGTTCAATGGATGTATTGATATGTATGATGAACATGTGTGAGTAGTTGATTTGTGAGTTTGGTGCCTTGATGGCACCTACTTAGCCAATGGTTTTGTGGGGTTAATATGTTAAGGTTTATGTACTAGTTAATGAGTTTAATGCCTAATCTAGATTGATCACCTTGATTATGAACAAAGTTAATGTTAATCGCCGAGAGGGGTTAGGATTAACGGACTATTTAACTAGTTGAGTAGGAACCTATTGTTGAGAGATCACCTTAGGTGACTAGTTGTCCAAAGGATGGTAATTATAGTTGGTGATTAGTTAGATTAGATGGCTAATTTATCGCGAGAGCGTGGTTAGTTCATCTAAGTCTAGTTAAGAATCGATTTAGACTAGTTTGTCGCGAGATCGTTGATTAGTTGTCTTCGAAACATCCGGACCATAACACGAACTCAATAAACCCCATATGCCATTTGGTTATTTAGGTTGTCATTAGTACCAAGCTCACTCTTGTTTTAATTGTTTAAACCATCATCTTGTTTAGTTGCAATTTCATTTTAAGTAGAATATAGTGTTTGGAATTGACACCTCCATTTCTTATTGTCCCAAACTAGTGGTGAAGTCGAATTTGCGGGCTAGCTTAGTCCTTGTGGGACGACAATCCCGTACTTACTCATTATTGCAAGAGGGGTGAAAATTCTTCCTTTCAATTGGCGCCGTTGCCGGGGATTAAGTACTAGACGCTTAATTTGGGTTACGAACTTGGATTGGGATATTTGTTTTTTTTTTGTTTACTTGGTTACTGTTACTTAGTACCTTTGTTGTTTGTTTTGCAAGGTACTTGTTTGTCGCATGCCCCTCACTCGTTCCACCAACAACTTTCTGGTGGAAATCGAAGCGGACATTGGATACTTGGAAAGGGTATTGCGACAAGAGAGAAGGACACAAGCTAGGATGAATCAACAACCTCATGTGCAAGAAGCTCCACAAGGAGCTCCCCGTGGTGATGCGCAAGGAGTTGGAGTTCCTCGAAGGTCTCTCATGGACTATGCTAGGCCCACCTTGAGAGGGGCAATGTCCGGAGTTCCTATACCTGCTATTCAAGCTAACACCTTCGAGATCAAGCCAGCGGTGATTCACATGCTCCAAGCTTCGGTCCAATTCTATGGATTACCGAATGAAGATCCCAACGACCATATTGCGAATTTTCTGGAGATAGTCGACACCTTCAAGCACAATGGAGCTACAGACGATGCTGTGAAGCAGAGGTTGTTCCCATTTACCTTGAAGAACAAAGCAAAGATATGGTATAAGGATTTGGTTGGGACAACAATTACGACATGGGAAGAGCTAGCTAATGCCTTCCTTGACAAGTATTTTCCCTTCTCCAAGATAAATAGACTCGTGAAGGAGATTAACAACTTCCAACAATTCGAGAATGAGTCGTTGAGTGAAGCTTGGGGGAGATTCAAGGGATTACAAAGGAGCTGTCCACACAACAATATATCAGAGGAGTCTTTACTCCAAACTTTTTACTTCGGTCTTGAACCCTCTACCAGGGGAACGGTCGATGCTGCCTCTAATGGATCCTTTTTGAGAAGAGAAAGGGATGATCCTACCACATCGTAGAAGAATTAGCAGCTACAAACATCCTTATGGCAAATGAGAGAGGAAGACAACATGTTAGCCAGCAAAAGGGAGTGATTGATGTTGATGTTGCTTCCTCTATTCAAGCCCAATTGGCATTGTTGGCAAGAAAAGTGAATGATCTTAGCTTGAACAAAACCAATGTGGCAGCCGTAAGAACAACTTGTGAAGTATGTGGAAATGTTGGCCACGAGATGCAAGAATGTGCTATGATGAACACGGAAGTGGAGCAAGCACACTTTGTGGGCGGCCAAGGACAAGGCCAAGGTCAAGGGCCAAATAGGATGGGAAATAATCCATATTCCTCCACTTACAATCCGGGGTGGAGAAATCACCCAAACTTCTCTTGGAGGGGTACGGGAGGAAGTAGTGCAGATAACATGGCGATTGTTCCGGATAAGGGACTTCCTCTTCGTAATGCACCTCAAGGGCCTCCTCCAGGTTTCCAATCACGTTTCTCTTTGATGGATCGGATGGGAGCTATTGAGGAGAGGTTCGATAAGATGGACAAGTTTATGCAAGAAGTTGGAGGGGTAGTTAGCCAACAAGGCCAAATTTTGGCCGCCATACAACAACAAGCATCAAGGCAAGATAACCTTGAACAAATCCTCAAAGGTCATGCAACCGCCATGCACAATATGGAGAGGCAACTTGGGCAAATAGCAAATGCAAGTGCCCACAGAGCGTCCGGTTCTCTTCCTAGCTCCACGAAAGTGAATCCTAGAGGAAGTGTGTGTGCAATTTCCTTGAGGAGTGGTAAGTAAATAGCTTCTCAAGAGGCAACCCGGAAGAACAATGACGACCCTATGGAAGCAAATGAGGAGGAGAAAGAAGTAGAGGCAGAGAGAGAGAGAAGTCCACCGGTTGAGAGTGGTGAAGAAGAAGTCTACGTGCCACCACCACCTAAAGCTCCTCAACTACCATTCCCTCAAAGAGTGAAGAAGAAGAATGTCATGGATGACAAGTTTATTGGCTTCGTGGAGAAGATGAAGAACATCCAGATCAGTGTTTCTTTTCTTGAGATGTTGGATCAATTGCCGCAATACTCAAGGTTTCTCAAGGAACTCATCACTAAGAAGAGGAAGTGGAAAGATGGAGAGACGGTAGCCCTCACGGAGAAGTGTAGCTCTCTCATCTCCAAAGATCTCCCGACAAAGTTAGAAGATCCAGGGAGTTTCACTATTCCCAGTTTTGTTGGTGATGTTGAGTTTCCCAAGTGCTTATGTGATTTAGGCGCTAGCATTAACTTGATGCCTTTGTCTATTATGAGGAGACTTGGTTTGTGTGAGGTGAAACCAACTTCTATGCGTCTCCAATTGGCGGACCAAACCATGAAGAAGCCATTCGGGGTTGTGGAGGATGTCTTGTTGAAGATTGATAAGTTTATCTTCCCCGTGGACTTTGTGGTGTTGGATTTCGAAGAGGACAAGAGTTGTCCACTAATTCTTGGCCGACCGTTTCTCAACACGGCACATGCCTTGGTGGACGTGCATGAAGGAAGATTGATCCTCCGAATAGGGGAGGAGAAAGTAGAATTTAAGATGTCCCATGGAATGCGTCACCCTCTTGATGATGGCACGTGCATGAAGATTGATCGGGTGGAGGAATGCGTCCATGATGTTGGCAAGGAGATCGTGGCAAGTATTGAGGATGAAGATGGAAAGAAAAGTCTCCATGAGGATTCGAAGGTTAACTTGAAGTATCCTCCTCCACCTTCCATCATTAAGGTTCCAAAGTTGGAGTTGAAAGAGCTACCCTCCCATTTACGATATGCATTCTTAAAGGATGAAGGAAGAATCCCCATTATCGTCTCCAACAAGCTCTCTAAGGAGCAAGAGGAGAAGGTGCTTGAAGTCATTGACAAACGGATTAAGGCCATGGCGTGCCAAAAATCTGATATCAAGGGGATAAATCCCGACATGATTATGCATTACATCCACTTGGAGGAAGAAGCCAAGCCGGGAGTGGAAATGCTTAAGAAGGAGAATACGAAAAAGAAACATGATGCCCACATCGTGAAGAAGGAATTCAAGGAGGGTCATCAAGTGTTACTTTACAACTCTCGGTTAAAACTTTTTCCGGGAAAACACAAGTCCAAGTGGAGTGGACCTTTCAAGGTGGTAAAAGTTTTTCCATTTGGAACCCTCAAATTAGAAAGAAGCAATGGAGGAGTGTTCAAGGTGAATTGAATGGCCAAAGATGCAAGATTTATCTTGGTGGCAATATTGAACGACAAGCGGAAGTGCAAGTCGTCACCTCACCCTCCAATGCATGAACAAGGGGAGTAAAGTCAAGCTAACGACTATAACTTAGCATGTTTTCATATTTGTCTTTTTATTACCATAGTCTTTTATGTGTGTGTTCTTTTATGTTTGTTCTTATTCCGGTATGTTTTTATAGTGTTAGTTCATGCTTATGGGATCTCTTGCATCTTGAAGGTGACATGGACGATTGGAAGCTCAGCAAGGATCGAGGACGGGTTGGGAAAGTTTAAAAAAAAAAAAAAATTTTTTGCGAAAAAAAAAACAAAAAATTTTTTTTTTTTGGCGTGGCTTTTAGCCACGGCCGTGGCAACTCGCGGTTTTAATTCATTCCTTTTTTAAAAAAACATTTCAAAAATTTTTTTTTTTTAAATTCTGGCGTGTTTTTTTTTGCCACGGCCGTGGCAACTCTCGGTTTTAATTTTCATTCCATTTTTTTTTTCAAAATTTCAAAAAATTTTTTTTTATTTTTTTAACTCTTCCTCCCATTTCTCCCTAATCATCCCAATCAAAGAGCAAGCAAGTGACGATTTGAGGGGTCGAAGTTCAACATGGACATGGAGCTGCGTCATCAAAGCTACAACATCTCCAACTCAAGATTAAGGGAAGTCTCCTAGCACTTTATTTTTCTTTGGTTATTTTCTTGTCTTCGTGATGTCTTGAGTTTGCCATGTGTCTTTGTGATGTCTTGTTCTTCTTGTTTGATTGATGTTCTTGCTTGGTTCTTATTGCATTTGTTAGTATAGTTCAATTGTTTAGGTGTATATGTGCTCCCTACACCTTGAGGACAAGGTGTTCTTCAAGTGTGGGGGTGTGGTTCCACTTAGGAATCCTTTGTCTTGTTTAGATCTAGTTTGTCTTGTTTAGGCAATGATTTGGCATGAATTTTCATAATTTGACCCCTTTCAAAATTCTTTAACTTTTGTTTGAAGCTTACCACATACCTAGTTAGGAAACGAACTCGAGCACAAGGCCTAAGAACTTGTAGAAACCTCACCCTCGGTTGTTTAGACTAGTAGTCTCACTATGTAGATTAGACTAGAGGGTTGATAAGTGACCTTGTGAGGAACTTTGAGCCGAAGGAGGAGACAACCGTCTTCATTTATTCATGAGGTGCCTACATGAGTTCGGTTGATCGAGGTATCCTATTAGTACTTGACATGGTCTTGGTTGTGTGGCGTTAGTGAATGACAGGGGCTAATCCTTTGATATTGAGCCTAGAGCTTTAGAGCCAAGAACCTTTATATCCATTGCTTTGACCTATTGAGCCTAGCCATTCTTTGATCATATTATATGTATACCAACTCTAAGCCTTATATCCACCATCTTCCCGACCTTTGGTCATCCGATCCGAGGACACATAAGTTTACATTTTTGGGGAAATGATATGTATTGGGTTTAGTTGGTAGCTTAGTGTTCTTATGGGTTAATTCATTGGGAATTTGGGTAATCGAGAGGCCATACAAAGAAGCCGAGTTTTTGCCTAGAAAATGCCAAGTTTGTGTTTGTGTTTGTATTTGTAAAAGAAAGAAAAAAAAGAGAAAAAAAAAGAAAAAGAAAAGAGAAAAAAAAAAGAAAAAAAATTAATGTTGAATAAGGCATTAATAATTGGCATAACTCGTGCTACACGGTCTTAGGAAATGGGTGAATTTTGGGAGTGTGCTTTAGCTATTTATGGTGATGATGTTTAGAATAGACGAGTGACTAGAGTACTTTTGTAACATGTCCTCGGATTGGGTGGTTTAACTACTATCCATACATATTTCCTCACCTTTACCTTAGCCCCATTACAACCCGATTGAAAGCCCTTGGTTCACGAGCAACCACACGACTTTGAGACACTGTTGAGTAGGACGTAGGATACTTTGAAAGACATCAATCATGTATGCGAGAGATAGGAAGTTGGTTACTTACAAATCGTGAGCTAAAATTTTTTGAATCTCTGAGCGGTTAACTTTCTAGTGTCTTTTACATAGTGATAACACTTGGTTAAACCATCGAGTGGTGAGGTGTCTACCGGGTCTTACTCTTTGTGTTTGGGTTGATGAACTAACTAGGTAGTGGGGTGGACTTTTGATGTGAGTTTGAGATTTTGAGGGGAGTCAATTTGTGAATTTATCATGCCTTGTCTTGTCCTTATCATATTTTCTTTCTTTTGTGATTGTTATTGTGATTGTGTTTGTATGAGCATTGCTTGAGGACAAGCAATGATTCAAGTGTGGGGGTGTGATGAGTGTGAAAACACTCTATCATCTATGTATGTTTTAGTATTGATTTTCTATTATTTCTAGTATGTTTGTTCGTTATTTGACATCATTGTCTCGTATTATGTGTTATGTTCGTTTTAGTAGTCTTGTGATTTTTATTGTGATTCTTTCTTGATAGGAGTCTTGGTACGGTCATGGTGGACGTTCGTGTGCCAATGGACGCGTCATAGGCGATCGGATCAGCCGGGACGATTGGCGTATTGCGAGACCCAAGAGAGCGTGGAGTAAAACTGACCCCTTGCGACTCAAATGCCGATAACTTTCTTATCCGAAGTCTAATGGAGACAAACAAGGTGGCGTTGGAAAGAAGACATCCGGAGCTGTAACTTTGTTTTGATGGACTTCTTCAAATTCGGAGTCCAAGTGGGAGTAAAATCGCATCTAAAATTGACCTTCGAATCTGCCAACAAATCTGACGAGTGGGCCAAATCTTAGGATTTGTTTTGGGCCCATTTTTGGACATGAATAGTGAATTTCGTGGCTGGCACTCCTCAAGCCAAAAACTAGTTTAAGTGCCTTCTTTTGATTCCCTTAGTGGACAACTTTAGACATTAGTGCTCCACTTTCATATTTTGAGTTAATTTGTCTCCCACTACTTCCTCTCCACCAAGAACTCCACCAACACTTGTCCACTAAGCTTTGTCTCTCCCTCTTGGACCAAGAACGCAGCGGCCAACCCATATTAAAGAGGGGAAGAGAGGAAAAACTTGGCTAGGAGTAGAGAGAAGAAGAGGAAGCCATTGTTGAAGCTTGTGTAGGGAACTTGAAGGAAGAATATTGGATGCTTGAAGACCATCTTGAGCTTTCTCTTACTCTTTCCTTTAATGTTCTTGCTTTACTTGCTTTGTTCAATGGATGTATTGATATGTATGATGAACATGTGTGAGTAGTTGATTTGTGAGTTTGGTGCCTTGATGGCACCTACTTAGCCAATGGTTTTGTGGGGTTAATATGTTAAGGTTTATGTACTAGTTAATGAGTTTAATGCCTAATCTAGATTGATCACCTTGATTATGAACAAAGTTAATGTTAATCGTCGAGAGGGGTTTGGATTAACAGACCATTTAACTAGTTGAGTAGGAACCTATTGTTGAGAGATCACCTTAGGTGACTAGTTGTCCAAAGGATGGTAATTATAGTTGGTGATTAGTTAGATTAGATGGCTAATTTTTCGCGAGAGCGTGGTTAGTTCATCTAAGTCTAGTTAAGAATCAATTTAGACTAGTTTGTCGCGAGAGCGTTGATTAGTTGTCTTCGAAACATCCGGACCATAACACGAACTCAATAAACCCCATATGCCATTTGGTTATTTAGGTTGTCATTGGTACCAAGCTCACTCTTGTTTTAATTGTTTAAACCATCATCTTGTTTAGTTGCAATTTCATTTTAAGTAGAATATAGTGTTTGGAATTGACACCTCCATTTCTTATTGTCCCAAACTAGTGGTGAAGTCGAATTTGCGGGCTAGCTTAGTCCTTGTGGGACGACAATCCCGTACTTACTCATTATTGCAAGAGGGGTGAAAATCCTTCCTTTCAGTATTTAAGATTAAATATCACCCTGATGGTTCCATTGACAGATATAAAGCTCATTTGGTAGCTAAAGCGTACACCAAGTCTTATGGAATTGACTTCATTGATACATTCTCACCAGTGGTAAAACTCACCACTGTGAGGGTTTTGCTTGTACTTGCAGTACAACATAATTGGTGGTTATTTCAGCTTGATGTGAACAATGCATTTCTAAATGGTGATTTAGAGGAAGATGTTTATATGGTTCTACCTCCAGGTCTACCAGTTTCCTCTCCTGATGTTGGTAAAGTCTGTAAATTAAAGAAATCTCTTTATGGGTTGAAACAAGTCAGTCGACAGTGGTTCTCCAAGCTGACACATGCTCTCCTTTAAGCTGGTTTCCTGCAATCTGTTAATGATCATTCTCTCTTCACTAAAGTTACAGGATAATCTTTTACAGCAATCCTTGTTTATGTTGATGATATTGTCTTAACAGGCAATGACTCATCTGCAATTGCTGATGTTAAAGCTTATCTACATAAGCAATTCAAGCTCAAAGATCTTGGCAATTTAAAATACTTTATGGGCTTGGAAATCGCTCGTCGGGCGGATGGAATACATCTTAGTCAGCAGAAGTACACATTGGAACTCTTGAAAGATGCTGGCTATTTAGAGTGTAAGCCATCTGATACACCTATGGATTCAAATTGCAAACTCACTAATGCATCTGACACTCTACTTGATGAGAATCCAGAGATCAAAGAAGATGATGACTTCCAAATCTCTCCCGATCAACCAGTGACATCCACTGCTTATCGACAACTAGTTGGCAAGCTTCTTTATCTCACCACAACAAGACCAGATATCTGCTATCCCGTACAGCAGTTGAGTCAATTCATGTCTTGTCCAACTGATTGTCATCTGAAAGCTGCATTCAGAGTTCTTCGTTACTTTAAAGGTAATCTAGGCTATGGTTTAATGTTCTCTACTGTTCCTGATCTTAAGCTTAAGGCTTACTGTGATAGCGATTACGAAAGATGCGAGGATAGCAGACGATCTATTACAGGCTATGCTATTTTTCTTGGTAATTCTTTGGTCTCTTGGCGATCTAAGAAGCAACCGATCATCTTCCGAAGCAGAATATCGGGCCCTATCTTCTGTCAGCTGTGAATTACAGTGGTTGCAATATCTCTTGGCAGATTTTTGTGTCTCAACCTCGGGACCAAGTCTCATCTTTTGTGATAGCAAGCCAGCAATCTATATCGTAGAGAATCCTATGTTCCATGAACGCACCAAACATATTGAAATAGATTGCCATGTCATCCGTGAACGGGTTCGACGAGGCATTGTCCGCCTCTATCATATTCCTACGGAGCACCAACCTGCAGATTTATTTACTAAGCCTTTGCTCAAACAACGGCATTACTACTTGGTGTCCAAGTTGGGAATGTGCAGCCTACACATTCCAACTTGCGGGGCCCTATTAAAATATATGGGGTCTAGGCCTTATAATTCTTAGGGTCTACACACTCCTCCTTTTCCTCCACACTTTTCTCCATGTTTTTCTCCACACTTTCCTCCATGTTTTCCTCAATATTTTTCTCCACACTTTTCTCCATGTTTTCCTCCACACTTTATTTCTCTTTTCATAAGTTGATACATGTATATAAACAAGAAGAAGAGATAATTCACATTGGAAGAAGATTGCATTCCTTCATCTCTCTCTCTCATTGCTTCTTCATCTTTCTCCTTAAACTTCTAAATTTCTGAAACAAATATATCCAAATTTAATTCTTTTCACACCACCAGTCCCTCCAGCCCGTGCACGTGCCCCTGCCCCGCGGCGACGAGGCACTTGAGTAGGTATACCTCCCGCTTGCCAGAAATCGTAGGGAGGTGGAGCTCCCCGGACGCGGGGGTCGGAGTCGAGGACTACGAGCCTATCTTCGTCGTCTGCGACGGTGGCGAGGCCGGAGATCTCCTGAGGGAGGCAGATGGCGCCATGAAGATACACGTGGGTCCCTTGAGTCACCGGCTACCACGCATGACGCTGAGAATCGGTGCGGGTTGAGGGAGAGCAGTGGCTTCCTCGAGTACAACCTCTTGGAAGGGAAAAATGAGTAAACGGAGGTGGAAGTGGACGGCTAGGCGGGAAACAGAGTGGCGGGGCTAGTTTTGTAATTTTGCAGGTCGTCCAAGGGCAGTTTCGCTGAGCTGGCCATAGCTAGCTCGAAAACGAAGTGAAGGGAGCTCTAGCTCTTTCCTTTCGCTTTTAATCCCTTTTCAAAATTTCCTCTGTTTTTTTAGAAGGAATTTTTTTAATAAAAAAACCCTCTGGAAGTGTTGTTACTGTGACACGATATTTTTGGAGTCAAGTAATGTCCAACTCCTAATTATATTTTACATATCTATGGAGTCGAACTCATGATATTTTTAATAAGGGCAAATTATTGCAGTATCCCTCGTATTTGATTTAGTTGACGATATAGTCCCTCAGTAAACATTTTATCATCCCCTATTTTTGTTTTTAGGGCAAATTACCCTCACATCCCTGTACTTTGGTCAGCCTCCCCCTAGGGTCCCTGGATTTTGGAAAATGATTATCCCGTCCCTAAGTTTTGATGATAATAGACTCTCGAGTCCCTGGAGCCGGAATATTCCTTTTTCTCCGGCGAACCCCCACTTGAAATGACCAAAATACCCTTTCCACTAAAAAACAAAAAATTTGTCTCTCTTTCTTCCTTCCCTCTCTCTTTCTCACTTCATCTTCTTCCTTCTACTTTCAAATAAACACTAACCTTCTTAATAAATTATAAAACAATCTTCCTTATAATTAAAATTTAATACCAAACTTTGTTAGTTAAGAATCAAAATAAATTAGAGAATCAAAACTTAAACAACCCTAATTGAATTGTCCAAATTAAAATTTCCATCTTTGCCTTTACGAACCCAGAGAACAACTCATATAGAAAAGGGTACAGAAAAGGTGATTCCCTAGGTTAGCAACTAAACGAATGAATGGCAGAGAAGGTGAGGAAGCTTGGTGGGTTAGGACAGGAAAAGGGTACAGAAATTAGGATAATAACTATGTACTTCATTCAAAATTAGGGGTAGAACTAATTAGGGATTCTTTAAGACCAGCAAATCAAAGAACAAGTTGCAATTTTCCAGCAAATCAAATAGGGGTAGAGAAAGGAGGAGACGCCCAATTGGGTTGGTCCTCCCCCATCAACTCTCCTCTCCCGGAGAAGGCTCTCCCGACTCCAAGCCGCCGCCGCCCTCGATTTTAATAAAAACAATAAGCTAGGAGGATGAAAAGGATAGCCGCGATGGAGAAGATAGCTAGGAGGATGGCCGCGACGGAGAGGTGAGCGAGGAGGACGGCCGTGACGGAGAGGTGAGCGAGGAGGACAGCAACGACGGAGAGGTGAGCAAAAACTGGGCGTCCTCCTCGAGGGGGGCGGAGTCGCTGTAGAGTCGTGGACGCTAGCACCGGCGTCGGTGGTGTACCGGGTTGCTCCTCTTCTTCTTCTTGGACGCTGGCGTTGGTGGTGTACCGGGTTGCTTCTCCTGCAACGACATCATTTTTGGAGGTGCTTTGTTCTTGTGAGCTTGAGAATGAAGCTTTAGGAACCGTGAGATTTTTTTATTGGTTTTAGTTTAAGGTAGGAGGTTGAAGATGAAGTGTGAGGAGGAAGAAAGGGGAAAGAAAGGGATTTTTTTATTTTTTTTAAGTGGGAGGGGCATTTTAGTCTTTTCAAGTGGGGGTTCCCCGGAGAATATGGAATATTCCGGTACCAGGGATCCGAGAGTCTATTATCATCAAAATTTAGGGACGGGACAATCATTTTCCAAAATTCAGGGACCCTAGGAAGAGGCTGGCCAAAATACAGGGATGTGAGGATAATTTGCCCTTGTTTTTATTATGCTTTGGGAGAACACCATTAGGTGGGTAAAACATCGTTCGGTGGGTAGAACATATATAGGTGTTTGCATATATTAATGCAAATCTTAATTTATAAAAAAAGAAAAACCAACAAAATCGAGACTTATTTTGTTTTTCACTGCCTAAGAGGACTCCTATGTCTAAGGATGAGCATTCGATCTAAATTGGGTTGATTTGAATTGAATAGGCAAGACTGAACTCAAAATTTTCTAATTGGTTGGGCTTATTGCTTTGGTCGGGGTTGGATTGGGTACGGAATGTCACTATTCCGAACCGTTTGGAATGAAGACACGCGAGAACTTTTTTGCAAATGTGCTAAAATATAGGGATCAAAATGAAAAAAGCTATGCACAAACACAGGCCGGATACAAATGCCATTATCACATAACTGCTCATGCCAATATCACATAACTGCTCATGCCAATATCACATAACTACACATGCCAGTGTGACCTTTTTGCAAAAATGCTAAAATATGGGGGACCAAAATGAAAAAAATCATGCGTGCCATTATCATCAACAGGGACTTGCCGTTTTCACAAAAACAAATGCCATTATCACATAACTGTACTTGCCATTATCACATAATTGCGCTTGCTATTATCACATACCTGCGCTTGCCGCTGCGGTCCCCTTTCACTCCAAACCGTTCAGAATCAATTCATTCACTCTGTACCCAATCCAAAGCCATTTGGCCGTACTACAAACGATTCAATTTGAAATTTAGAAAATAATATTCTATTCAAATTTTGATTGAGACGCGATTCGCTTGGAAAAGTTTAAAATTCAGAAAAAAATTAAGAACTATCCAAACTTAATGACTCAACTCTGTAATAAGTAATAACCATCGAATGAGCCCAAGAGAGGCCCAATTTGAGTCCGAAGACGAACGATGCTGTTAATCGACTGAGAAGCCCAATTTGTTCAAAGTTCGCCCCAGGGCTCTAATCTCGGCAAGGAAACCTGTGGTTTTTCGCACATTTTTTTAGAGATAAGTTCATTTTAGTACCTTGTAGTTTCAAGCTTTTCACACGGAATACCATATGGTTTTAAATTGGTATTTTAGTACCCTGTGGTTGATATCAATTTTTCGGGCAGGTCCAGGGCAGCTGCCCGTTCAAACCCGCCCAAAACGATGTCATTTTTTAGACGACATGGAATACACGTGGCAACATGGTGGCTTAAGTTAAAGCCAACGTGTACGATGGCAAATTACCTAATTAGTCCCCAATTTTCTTCTAAAATGCTGCGTTGCAACTTAAATCAATCCTAAAATTCATCACCTAAAATGTTGTCGTCTCGATCAAGGGATTTCATCTTCACCTTCGATTAGAACTTCGTCTTCAACCTCCTAAATATGAACATCACCAAGCGGCTAAAATTCCCTTATCTGAACCGGCCCTCACTCGCAACCCAGATAGGTACACATCGACCCGCCCAATTTTGACCTGGCTGACCCAGACCCGGTCCTCTCCAAGGACATCGTCATCAACCCAACTGACACGTGGGCCCGAGTCTACCTTCCCAAACGACCCACCGCCGAGAAGCTCCCCCTCATAGTGTACTATCACGGAGGTGGGTTCTTCTTGCTGAGCACGGACTCGTCCGTGATCCATGCCTTCTGCTCTGCACTCGCCGTCGAGCTCCTCGTCGCCATCGTCACTGTCAACTATCGACTCGCCACGTAGCATCGACTCCCGGCGGCCTATGATGACATAATAATATCCCTTGATCGAGGAGGCTTGGGTGAGTGGAGAAGAGAGGAGGAGGAGAGAGAGAGAGAGATAATCTTTTGGTTATTTAAAAGGATTTCAAAATAATATAAACAAATTAGGGACTGAATAGGTAATTCACTACCGTCCACGTCAGCTTTAACTTAAAAAAGTCGAGAGCCACGTGTATTCCACGTGTTCTCAAAACAACGATGTTTCGGGCGGGTTTCGAAGGGCAGCTGCTTTGGACCTGTCCGAAAAAATGGAGGTTAACCACAGGGTACTAAAATACCAATTTGAAACCACGTGGTGCTCCAGGCGAAATGAGTGAAACTACAGGATACTAAAATGAACTTATCTTTTTTTTAATTACGTATTTCGTAATTTTAGTTTTGTCTATTTTAATGATGAAGTTTCCACATTTTGTTTTTTGTGTGTGTGTAAATTCTAATCGGAGTTATTTTTCTCTTTAGGTGACGTTAATGTAGGCAAACATGAAAATGCTAGCAGGAAAAAACTAATCCTGCTTATAATATTGTCAGGGAAATTTGAAAATTTCTATCACCAAAATAGAAAAAATCAAAATACTTGGTAAAAAAAAAATTAGTGAAAGCAAGTAAACGAACGTCGAGGTCGTTCTTCTTACACCATCAAGCTCCCGTACGGCCTCTCCCTAGTGGGTTCCTTCTCTAACCCAACACAGAAGGCTTCCTCGTGAGCAAGTTCCCGGTAATAATTTGGCCTTCTCCCTTTCTAAAGGTGCAGTCTTTTGAGTTCCTTTGGTCCAAGTAAATTGTGGGTCTTCTTTTCCCGTTGGAATATCGATTTGGGGTTGCGCCTTTCTGGGTCTTAGGGTTTAGTATTGCATTGTTTTCGTTCGGTTTCGATGTTTGGCTTTGGTTGCTTCAGTTGATGTTATTTTGTGATGATTGCCTGTGTTTAAGGAGGTTTAGTTTTAGCTTGGGATGGATGGAGGTTAAATTGGTGGGGAAGGGTTTAACTTTGGTGGCTAATTTGTGTTGTCACGAGTTAGCTTGGACTTGAGGATGGCGCTGCTTTTGTGCACATTAATGAAGCATTCCGAAAAGCGTATCATAGGTTTTGCAGCGTGGTAGGAACGGTAGAGGGATTTAGGGTTGATGTCGAACTAACGAAGTAAGTAGAAAGGAGCAATGCTCGCTCCTCCTAGCTGAGGTTTCTACGTCTGCACGTGCAATAGGCTCATGGTCGTAGTCTGTCCGAGGCTCGGAGGTTTTCGGGAAGGGAAGAGAGAAAGATCCCTTTTTTTAATCGCCGCTAATAGCTAAGGCTACCATAATCACGTCAACTTCTTCCTGGTTGTTTGTCAGTCTTTCAATTGGAGGACTTGTTGTCTCGCAGCTTGTATGGTGATTGGGTTTGCTTGCATTGATGTTGATCTATTTCTTCCTGATTGTATATTGGTGGTTTTCTTTGTTCAGCCTCATTCAGAAATTGTTGTGCTTGTTCATATTCTAAAGAAAATGTGCACTCCTGTTGCAGTTGTCGCACTTCCTCATCATGTCGTGGTGTACAGTTGAGTCTGATCCAGGTAAAGTTCACAACTTGTGTTTTCCATGTGGCTACTTCTTGTCAATGACTTTCATACTTAACATCACTACTATGACTTTCTCTTGCTATCATCGTTACCTATTGGCTAAAATGCACATTCTGACTCTGGTGAGATGAACGGGTATCTGGAGGTTCAGTTTTTAGATGGATTGTAATTTGAAGACAGAGAGAGATAACATGCATTTGCAAACATCCTTTTGCATTCTTGTTTGTTGAATTGCATGGAATGCTTGGAGCGCATTGCTAAGCTATTTTTTGTATTTGCCAGGTGTCTTTACTGAACTCATACAACAAATGCAAGTAAAAGGCATGCAGGCAGCCATCCTTCTCTGTTCTCTTTTTTCTTAATTACCCTTTTAATGTGAGTGAGTCAGTTTCGTTGTTATGATAACCAAAGAAAAGTTTCCTTGAACTAGGCCAGCAACTAACCGGCCATTACTTTGAAGCATCACCTTATTGTTACCTTTGCTTCAAAATTATCTATTTGTGGGTTCTCACCATTGTTAGGTTAATGGAAAATTTCTTGTATCCCCTGGCATATGGAAAATTTTGCCCTTATTTTCTTTCAAATAAAGAAACACCAGGGCTTGGTGTAACTTATTGTGGAAGGGTAAATCTTAGATTTCTAATTGAAAGAGTGTGAGTTCGGAAAAGAAAACATGAAGTTATGTGGCCACAGAGGTCTGCTTTGTGAACAATCCTTTTAGTTTGAAGTTTGAACCTAGGAGGTGCATGGCATTTATGCCCAATTCAGCCAATAGTGCTATAAAAAACGAAAGATGGGGTAAAAGAAGAGATGGTCAATGCAATATATTCCAATCTGCTGATTGTTAAGATGTAGAATATAGTTTTGATATTGGGAATCAGAAACAGGATAGGAGAATATTGTTAGTCAGTGGAAGGTAAGAGTTTGTGGGCGATGGCAAGCAAATTTATGGGCTGACCTTGGTAGTTATCTGATTTCATAGATTTATGTCTAGACATTTTATGATTCCGGTGGCTATGTTTCTTTCCAGGTCGAGGAATTGTACTCATTGGACCTTGATGCTTGCTCTAGATGGTCTGAGGTTTGGTCATTAACTTGCTCCTTTTTGTTTCTAGTTGTACTTTTGAAATGACTCTTCTTTCCATACCAGCTTCCGAAACTCTTCTTTTGCTTCAGAGGCCTGTGTATGGATTATTATTATTATTATTTTCATCTTCAAGTTGCGGCCAGAGGAAAAGAAAATCGGGTCGTGATCAAGGAACGCAGTCCTAATCTATTTTTCGCTAGCCAGGTTTGTTGGAAAGTGTTTCGTAACTGCAGTACTGTATATCTGCCAACCATTGAATTCTTTTTGACTTCATGACGGACTCCTGTTCTATCAGGTTATTAATAATGCTTGTGCAACCCAAGCGATTTTGTCGATCCTAAAGAACTGTTCAGAGGTCGACAATGGGTCCGAGCTGAAAGATTTCACCAAGAACTTTCCACCAGAACTCAAGGGTTTGGCTGTTAACAATAGTGAAGCAATACGGCAGGCCCACAATAGCTTTGCCAGACCTGAACCTTTCGTTCCCGACGAGCAGAAGGCTGCAACCAAAGATGACGATGTCTACAATTTTATAAGTTATGTACCTGTTGATGGGGTGCTCCATGAACCTGATGGCTTGAAAGAAGGGCCAATAAGTTATGTACCTGTTGAGGGGGTGCTCTATGTCTATGGAGTCGAATTCAAGATTATGAACTTCTATCTGCCTTGCAAACGATTATGTTCATGCCAGAGGTAAATGCTCCTCACTGTCAACTTTCATGTAGCGTCTTGATGATTCCGTCCTTGATTGGGTCTCCGTTGCATCCGTACGGTATCCACCAGGAATGGTCGGAGAATCGGGACTCCAACCGATTTGAAATCAAGTAGAATTCTTAAATTATAGTAAAAATTTTTGTAGTTCAAATTCGAGATATTTGGTCAAATAATAATAAAATTTTATCTTCGTTGATTTCATTAGTTATGTCCTCTCTTTCCATGGATACTTTCATTAAAAAAGAAAAATTACTTGGTATTCAAATTCCCGTTTTATCCATTAAACTAAATTAAACAGGATCATAAAATCCACCTTATCAGAAACACAAAATCCGACCCCTCCGAAACTTAGACGAAGCGAGAAACCCTAAAGCTGAAAGAGCTAAACCATACTTGGAGTATTAAGATGAAGTATAACTATTTCTACCAACCCAAAAGCGTTCAATCCAATAGCTCCACTTTAATAATTCAGTAACTAAAACACAAAATGGATTACCCTGATCTCTCACAAAGACCAAATTTTCAAACTTTTTCGAATCCAATCCTCCAAACCCGAACTCCGTCAATGGCCAAACAACACTTGCATATCAATAATTCATGGCTCGTGTTGCTATATCTTTTAACCTAATCATGTTAGATTTCGAATGCATGGCCCAATTCTTCTAACAGTCTGCCCTCAATATCCTCAAATCTTCTAAGTAAAGTAATTCGGGGCGGAGTTCTATTAGTAGCTTGGGATTAATTTAGAAATAATTTTACCATTTTTAAATGGTGGTCGAACATAAATTTTGGTCCATGATATCGTGACTTTTTAATGGTGTTCTGTTTCTGCTTTTTTTTATAGAAACAATACATATAGATATTGTTTCTGCTATTGTGTATGTGGTTTGTGTGTTGTTACTGCTTGTAACTAGTTTCAGGATATCGCCGTTGTTTTTGTTTTCTTTTTTGTAATATTGGGCACTCTTGGTGATTATATATATATATATATATATATATATATATATATATATATATATATAATCATGAACCAAATAATATTAACTTAGTCATGATTAATCATTTTGTAAAATCACCAAAGACGATGACTATTTTTCCTAATAACAATTGATATCACAACCAAACAGTTATAGATATTTTTTGTTTATACCTACATCAACATCGACTAATTGATTTAAAAAGTGACAAATTTTGTTCAATAAATAGTTAATGCTTCCGCGCTCCAAGGCACACTCTATATTATTATGTCAGAAACAATTTCCTCACCTATTAAAATTAGTAATTTGCAGCTCGTATTTGATTACCATTAGATATCAATGCTTACTCACAACAAACACACAACTTTAGTCCTTTGATATTAGTGCAGAATAGGTAAGGGTACCAAACAACATGAGATATAGATGTTTGAACAATTTTTTAATGAATTCATTTTTAATATGGTATCTGCTTTACAGAACAGATCAATTCAGATTGAAGAAGAGCTTTATTTTTTTTTAATTGCAAAATTCTCTCGATAAATATTTCATCTCAATAACTTAAAAACATAGTTAAGTTAAATGTTTTAACTGGTCGGAGAGCTCAGATGAACTTTATTACGAGAGGAGTCCAAAAGGCAAGACATGTGATCACCCTTTTCAGTTTAGAAAAAGCCACTTAGTTCCAATCCGGCCTTTCTTCTCAAAATATAAAAGGATCAAGTAACGATTTTTTTTTTCCAGTAGAGCTAAGACCTAGGAGTAACAAATTACAATTATCCATTGGAACATGGAAGTGACGAACCTTAAATATCAGGGAGCAATTTTTAATGACCAGAAAAACACATATTTTTCGGTGATTCCAGTTGACTTTTTTATTTTGATGTTTTGGAGTGTATGTGGGCAGTGGCAGAAACTAACTGATGGACTTGATTAGGTTTTGCTACTGCTCGATGCAATTTTTTCAAGTTTAAAAAAAATCACAAAATTAATAAAAAAATCTTAGCATGACTTAAGATACATTTGATCAATAAAATTTTAATTATTTTATATTTATTGCCGATCCTTTGAATTTTTTGAATTTTGAATTTTATTGATTCAAACTATCTACTCATCACCAATGTAATTAGATTAAATGTTGTGGGCATTGTTTTAGTTTAAATAAGAGGTCTCGAGTTTGCAGCAATTTTAAATACTTGTTGAGAGAGTTTTGCCACCTTTCAAAAATTTCACCAAACTCGAACTTAAATTAATCTGCGCAGCGGTATTCAGATGGCTGGTGGCCTCGGGAAAAAAAATCTAGTCATCCATTTCATTAGTTTCTATTATATTCCCAACAAATTTCACAGTAAAATACAAACCATGTTACATGTCCAAGGGAGTCAAACCAAACAAGAAACCAAAAATGCAGAATGCCCTAAAAAAATTTCGGAGGGAAATATAATCTCCCTAGGACTAGATAATACTCTACTCTTAACATCCAACGAATGAAATTAAAAGTGCGTCAAAAATATTCTACCTACCAAGGTTTCAAGTCACTTAGTGGGCCCGCGGTCCAGTTCCGAACTTTCTCGTCGGGCTTCAACTAAGCTCCTGCTTGATGGGGCAACTTCCGACAGCCCGTTTAGAATCTGGTAGAAGGCATCGCCTGTTGCGGAAATAACATGGCCCGTTTCATTGACGGGTTAGCCAACAACCTTTGTTTCCTCAGAATCACCTCCAGTGGTATGGACGTCAGGATGGTGTCCAGGCTACGGACGTCTTTCTCGGTGACGAATCTTTAATCATCATTTATGTGGGGGATTGTTGAGTTTTTTGAATGAAAACTCAATGCAAAGCCCAAAAGTAATAAGGCCAAAAGTAGAGGCTCAAAGGGAGATGGAAGGTTGCAATCCCACATTGATTAGAGCAAGGAGGATTTCCTTGTTTATAAGGAATTCCCCTCTCTGCCTCTCAACTTGATTGGCTACCCAAAAGGCTGACCCACTGCTAGCTGCCTGCGAGGACAGTGCGAAGCACCGCACACGTACGTGCGTGTGCGCATTGGACGCAGGTCGCAATGGGCGCTTTGTGGCGCACTTGGTACTTCGCACGTGCGCATCGTCGCGAGGAGGTGCAGGAGCCTTAAGTATTTTGCCCGGGTCCGGAGGCAGCTGCGCAGCTACCGAAGGGCCACGTGCGCATCATCCCTTCGGGGTGGCTGCCTCCCTGCCTCCCCCAGCCTATAAATAGGCGTGCCTCCCTTGCCATTTCCTTATCCCAGCAGCATTTGCATCTCCAAGCAGTGTTGTCTTCTCCTCTTCCCCCGTTCTTCACTTAGAAAAGAGTCCGAAAGTTCTGGGTATATAAGGGTTCGCCCAAAAGTTTCGAGATACGTGTGCAACGTTCTTGGAAATGCCCTAAACAGTCGTTGTATCTTGGGGACGATTGCTTTAGCCCATACCGCACTGAAATATACGGGGCAATCTCGTCTTACGGAGAAAGTGTCCAACACTTGCCTCGACTGAAGTAGATCCTAATCAAGTTCACCAACCCTCCGAAACAATAATCGTAAGACGAGTTGTGTACTTGAAGATGGCATCAACAAGCTCAGCACCAGTGCCAGCGGTCCCGAGAACTGTCCAAGCCGAAGGGATGCAACTCAGCGAGTCCTTCCAAGTAGCTGCGATGATCGAGAAGCTCCCCCCGCTCTGGAAGGAATTCAAGAGCTACCTCAAGCACAAGAGGAAGGACATGAGCCTAAAGACCTGATCGTAAGACTTCGGATCGAGGAAGACAACCGAAAGTCCGAAGTCAAGCAAGGCAAGGCCAACTCTGAGACCACCGTGCACCTCGCTGAGGGAAAAAGTGGCAAGAAGAGGAAGAAGTCCGGGGATAAGCAGGAGAAGCAAGAGCCCAAGAAGAAAAAGAATAAGAAGATCAAGGGCGACTGCTACAACTGCGGCAAACCCAGTCACATGGCTAAGGACTGTCGCCAGCCGAAGAAGGACGACCAAGGAAAGGCTAACCTGGCTGAAGACCTGTCCCAGATGGATCTGTCAGCTGTGGTGTTTGAAGCCAACCTGGTGGACAATCCGAGAGAGTGGTTCGTGGACACTAGAGCTACCCGCCACATCTGCTCGGATAAGGAGATGTTCTCGAACTATATCCCGATCACCGGCCGAAAGCTGTTCATGGGAAATTCCTCAACGTCCAAGATCGTAGGTCTGGGTAAGGTGGTCCTGAAGCTGACCTCAGGAAAGGAGCTGACCCTCAAGGATGTGCTGCATGTCCCGGACATCCGCAAGAACTTAGTTTCTGGCTCACTGTTAAGCAAAGCCGGTCCTAAGCTTGTATTTGAGGCTGATAAGTTTGTACTGACCAAAGCGGGTCAAATCATAGGAAAGGGTTATCTAGAAAGGGGCTTATTTAAGATGAATGTAATAACTGTACATCGCACCTTTAACGGTGAAAATAAAGTTAATGCTTCTTCTTACTTGGCCGAGTGTTCTAATTTATGGCATGGTAGATTAGGACACGTAAATCTAAACTCGCTAAGAAAGTTAGTAAGTTTAAATTTATTACCGAATCTAGAGTTCAACCCATCTGATAAATGTGAAGTATGTGTGGAGGCTAAAATGACCAAAGTACCTTTTCATTCGGTGGAAAGAAGTACTACGCCTTTAGAGTTAATTCATACGGACACTTGCGATATGAAACACGTGCAAACTAGAGGCGGGAAGAAATACCTTATCACGTTTATCGATGATTGTACGAGATATTGTTACGTGTATCTCCTAAAGGGCAAAGACGAAGCTCTTGATGCTTTTAAGAGATATAAGAATGATGTTGAAAATCAACTTAGCGTGAAAATCAAAATTATCCGAAGTGATCGAGGGGGAGAATATGTAGTTCCGTTTGAGGAACTCTATCAAGAACATGGCATTATTCATCAGACGATAACTCCATACTCACCTCAATCCAATGGCGTAGCTGAACGCAAAAATTGAACCCTTAAAGAGATGATGAACGCTATGTTGATTAGCTCGGACTTACCCCAGAACATGTGGGGGGAAGCTGTGCTCTCAGCTAACCGCATTCTAAACAAATTGCCACACAAGAAAAGGGATAAAACCCCATATGAACTATGGAAAGGAAGAAAGCCTTCCTACGGTTACCTTAAAGTGTGGGGGTGCCTAGCAAAGGTCGAAGTACCTAAGCCTAAGCAGGTGAGAATAGGACCCAAGACCATTGATTGCATCTTTATCGGATATGCACAAAATAGTAGTGCTTATCGATTTTTGGTGCATAAATCTGAAAACCCTGAGATAAACACGGGAATGATCATAGAATCAAGAAACGCAATATTTTTTGAAGATAGCTTTCCTAATAAGGAAAGAAAGGAAGCAAGTCCGAAGAAAAGGGCTCACGAGACTACACAAGGGTCAAATCAGAAAGATGATGAACCTAGACGTAGTAAACGGACGAAGGTAACCAAATCTTTTGGTCTGGATTATCTAACCTATGCGTTAGAAAATGAACCTAGGATAATCCAAGAGGCATTGTCCAGTCCAGATGCTCCTCTCTGGAAGGAAGCTATCAATAGTGAGATAGAATCCATTATGCAAAACCACACGTGGGAAATCGTGGATCTCCCACCGGGCTGCAAACCTTTGGGATGCAGGTGGATCCTAAAAAGGAAATACAAAGCTGATGGATCAATCGACAAGTACAAAGCTCGATTGGTAGCTAAGGGGTTCAAACAGAAGGAGGGATATGATTTCTTTGACACATATTCACCGGTCACAAGAATCACATCAATTAGAGTATCTCATAGCTGTTGCAGCACTCTATAACCTCGAGATCCACCAAATTGACGTAAAAATAGCTTTCCTAAATGGAGAACTGGAAGAGGAGATATACATGGAGCAACCTGAAGGGTTTGTGGCTCCCGGTCAAGAGCATAAAGTGTGCCGACTAGTCAAGTCACTATACGGGCTAAAACAAGCACCGAAACAGTGGCACGAGAAATTTGACAGAACAATGATGTCAAATAGATTTAAGATCAATGAGTGCGATAAATGTGTTTACATTAAGGGCACACCTGAAGCTTACGTAATTGTATGTCTCTACGTAGATGACTTACTAATTACGGGAAACAATAAAGAGGTTATTGTGAAAACTAAGAACATGTTAAAGAATTACTTTGACATGAAAGATATGGGTCTGGCAGACGTCATACTAGGAATAAAAATTTCTAGGAAAGCTGACGAAATTATCTTGACGCAATCCCATTACGTGGAAAGCGTGCTCAAGAAATTTAAAGCTTTTGACAAACCTCCGGTTAAGACTCTAGTAGATTTGAATCTACACTTAGCCAAGAATCGAGGGGACCCAGTATCTCAACTGAAGTATGCGCAAATTATCGGGAGCTTGATGTATTTAACAAACTGCACTCGCCCCGATATTGCGTACTCAGTTAGTAAACTTAGCAGATTCACAAGTAATCCAGGAAAGGATCACTGGCTAGTTCTAGAAAGGGTTTTACGGTACTTAAAACATACCACAAACTATGGCATACATTATGCTAAATATCCGGTTGTATTAGAAGGATACAGTGACGCAAACTGGATATCAGACACAAAGGACTCCAAATCTACGAGTGGATACGTATTCACCATAGGAGGAGGAGCCGTGTCTTGGAAGTCCTCTAAACAAATATGCATAGCTCGATCCACCATGGAGTCAGAGTTTATAGCGCTAGATAAAGCTGGGGAAGAAGCTGAATGGCTCAGAAACTTCCTAGAGGATATTCCGTGCTGGAGCAAACCGGTGCCTCCCATATTGATACATTGTGATAGCATGTCTACAATCGGGAGAGTACAAAGTACAATGTACAACGGAAAGTCTCGACATATCCGTCGGAGACACAATACCGTTAGACACTTAATCTCTAATGGGGTGATCACCATTAATTACGTAAAGTCCAAGGACAACTTAGCTGATCCTTTTACGAAAGGAATCAATAGAGATCAAATGTACAACGCAGTAAGGGGAATGGGATTAAAATCCACATACTAAAGAACGTCTGTAGCGGTAACTCAACCATGATGAGTTGAGATCCCACGAACTTGGTTCAATGAGACAACTAAGCTATGGAGGGTTCAGTACATCACCTGGAACCTATCTCATTCTCAGAAGCTGCCCAGGTATTAACCTGCAGAGGTGTGGTAAGGTTAAGCATTACGCTTTTAATGATTCATATACCTTGATAAGGGTAGAGTATGGCAGGATACCCCTGATAGGAGATCACCTATGTAATTGTGAAGTGAGGCCGCTTCAAACAGAAAAAAAAACTTATGAATCCAAGATACGGTCCATGGCTGAAACGGACACAACGTGAGAACTCAAATATACTATGGTTATTATTGTGTAAATGTTATTGTCTTGGTTTACACAAAAAGCTCACGGTTCAAGACATCACGTTCACCGAGCAGCGAGTAAATCCGATAACATATTACTAGAGAAGGTTCAAAGCCGCAAGCTACCTGTATCGATGCAATAATAATACGTCAGAACTTTCGATTAGAGTCTGCATGCATTAATCATCATTCATGTGGGGGATTATTGGGTTTTTTGAATAAAAACTCAATGCAAAGCCCAAAAGTAGTAAGGCCCAAAGTAGAGGCCCAAAGGGAGATGGAAGGTTGCAATCCCACATTGATTAGAGCGAGGAGGATTTCCTTGTTTATAAGGAATTCCTCTCCTTGCCTCTTAACTTGATTGGCTACCCAAAAGGCTGACCCACCGCTAGCTGCCTGCGAGGACGGTGCGAAGCACCGTACGAGCACGAGCACCAGCACGCGCTCGCGCACGCGCACGTGCGTGTGCGCATGGCGCATTGGACGCAGGTCGCAATGGGCGCTTTGTGGCGCACTTGGTACTTCGCACGTGCGCATCGTCACGAGGAGGTGGAGGAGCCTTAAGTATTTTGCCCGGGTCCGGAGGCAGCTGCGCAGCTACCGAAGCGACGAGGAGCTGCGAGCGCCTTCCAGGATGGCCACCGAAGAGGCACGAAGGGCTGGAATGTGCAGGAGACTTCTAGAAGGTTGAAGGGTCGCGAGATCCCTCACGAAAGAGCGCGAGCGCAGCCTGGCGTGCCTGGAAGGATCCTGAAGCCACCGAAGGGCCACGAGCGCAGCCTGGCGCACCTGGAAGGATCCAGAAGCCACCCAAGGGCCACGAGCGCAGCCAGACAGCCTGTTGGCCAAGCGGACGCATCCCTTCGGGGTGGCTGCCTCCCTGCCTCCTCCAGCCTATAAATAGGCGTGCCTCCCTTGCCATTTCCTTATCCCAGCAGCATTTGCATCTCCAAGCAGTGTTGTCTTCTCCTCTTCCCCCGTTCTTCACTTAGAAAAGAGTCCGAAAGTTCTGGGTATATAAGGGTTCGCCCGAAAGTTTCGAGATACGTGTGCAACGTTCTTGGAAACGCCCTAAACAGTCGTTGTATCTTGGGGACGATTGCTTTAGCCCGTACCGCACTGAAATATACGGGGCAATCTCGCCTTACGGAGAAAGTGTCCAACACTTGCCTCGACTGAAGTAGATCCTAATCAAGTACACCAACCCTCCGAAACAACAGCACGTTGCATGTCCTCGTAGTACGTCGTCGGGTGGTCGGTCGAGATGTCAAATAATGGATTGTTCTTGAAGTTTTCCCATACTACTGCCCTCGCACCCCTGTCCAAAATTGAGCATATTTTAATCGTGATCAAAATCCATCAAATTTATTTTTACGAATTATAAATAATTTGGAAATTGAAATCTATCTAGTTTTCTTAAGGTGGCTATTTTGTTCCATGTAACATGAGTGAATTTAAATAAATACAGTTTGGTCGCTCAAAAAAATTAAAATTTCCGAGGCAGGTATTAAAATTAATGAGAACAAATGAGGGAAAAAATGAAACGTTAATACTAAGTTTTGAATTGTACGGGGATAAATTTTACCCACCATTTAATAAAAACGATTTTGCTATTTGTTGTGACAGGATGAAATTGAATGATTTAAGATGGAAGAACTGTCAGTGCTGAATAAGATTTGAAGAACAATTATTTTCTGAAATATGCAATTCTGCAAAAAGAAACATTTATGATGAGACAATATCACAATAATTTTTGGTGACCTACTGAGGTCCTCATAGTTCTTTTTTCAAACCGATCCAGTATCTTAACGACTAATTCAAGTTAGAATTGACTAATTCATTCTCACAAATTTTTGACACAGTTGCATTTGCAAAACTCAAAACCCAAACATTTGATTACCTTGCATAGTAGCCACCTTCAGGGTCATTATTAACGTCATAAAACAAGCCGCGGAAGCAGACGAAGATAGAGCGAGGAGTGTCGAGAGGGATGTGGCGGGACTCCATTTTTGAAGGTCACCGTACGATAAAAGTGACGTGTCGCGAATATTGTCATCCGACACCAATTGACAAAATATTGAACATGGTTAGATTTTTCTTACAAAAAGTGTTAATTTTGGAAATTACTGTCTAAAAGATTTGGTCAAAAAAGTAAAATCACATAGTGCTGAAGTGGAATTTTTTTCTCGATTTCATCATACAATAAGAATGGAGTAATAATTTTTTATACAGATGAGACCCTAACACTAGCAAATATTATAGACCGTGGGGAAATTTACCCTGTAATTTTATTGATAGGATTGGATGTCCGTAAATTAGAGAAAAAGCAAAGTGCTTGGAAGTTAAAGGAAGACGGTGGGGAAAATGTGAGTAGGTCGAAATAGTTAATAATTCAGCTATATTTTAAAGGAAAAAGTTCACTTCAGTACTCGGTGATATCTTAAAACACATAAAACATGGCCAACTTATTTCAATTTTTATCAAAAATAGGTCCCAGGCAGCCCGGGTAACTGCCCAAAATTTTTTTTTTCAAAACGACATCATTTTGACGCCTAGGTGTACCGCCATCTCAACATTTTAGAATCTATTAAGCAGATGATGTGGCGGGTGGAAAATTTTCAAAATAGTCCTAAATTTGTTATAAAGACCCAAGGAGACCCTACCTCTTCTTCTCTTCTTCCCCTCTCCACCTCTCTCCTTTCTCCCCTAAACTTGTCACGGGTCTTAAAACATGACCGGTGGAGACAAGGAAACAAGCACGTTAAACACCACCACCATCGTGTATTTCAAAATCCTTCAATTCAATTTTCTTGCAAAACCTCTTTAAGCAAAAGCTATACCTTTAAATTACCGAACAATAAACACCAAATAATACAGCAGTAAGAGAAAGACAGTTGCAGAGAAAGCAACATCACACAAAATCCAGAAAATAAAACCCCATCGACAAAGACCACCAAGACAACCCAGATAGACCACTACTGGACAATCAAGCAACACCTAAGCCAAGGACACACAGCTTAAATCACTTGCCTAAAATACAAGGACCACCATACAATCCCGAAGCGCCACGACGGTGAAAGAAATAAGTAGCAGTAGCAAGAAGACCATGGTAGCAAGGAGCCCGTCCGCAGAAGAGCACGAGAGGGGGGAGAGAGAGAGAGATCGATATTGGGTCCGCGGGGAAGATGGAGAGGAGGAGAGGACGGTGGCGGCCGGTTTGGGACACGCACGAGTGGACGAGCGGCGGTTGAAGGGGAGGCGGAGGAGGATGCAAGAGCAGGTTCTGGTGGGCTCCATCGGGTCCAGTCTCACGGCGTACTCCAGCAGCCGTCACACCCGCTCCACCGGCTCCTTGAGGGACTCGAACTCCGCCACCAGCCATTTCAGCCCATCTTTCTTTCATCCCAGCAGGCTCAACCTAGGGTTGTGGGCCTCCTTGCGGTTCCCGGTTGGGTTCGGCGCCAGGTGGATGCGTGGCGGGGCGGTCTTGAAGCTGAGCGAGTTCATTTTCTTGGTCTTTTCAATTAATGGTTGCGAGTTTGTTTGGAGAGGATTAAAGTTTTCCAATTTTGTAATTTTTTGTGGTAAGAAGGGAGAGGGTGGAGGAGGAAGGAGGGGGAGGGCTTTATCTTGGTGGGGGTGGGATTGAGAGAGGGAAGGGGACTTTTTTTTTATAAATATAAACAAATGTGATACTATAATGGTAATTTTACCACAAGTCATGTCATTAAAAATTCATCCTCTGAACTGTCGATGTGGCAATCCACGTAGGACACGAAGCTGTGTCATTTTGAAAAAAAACTCGGGCAGTTACCTGGACTGCCCGGGACCTATTTTTGATAAAAATTGAAATAAGTTGGAACTGTTCTATGCGTTTTAAACTACAATATACCTAAGTAAAAATCTATGATACTACAGGGTACTAAAGTAAACTTTAAAGTTTTAAGTTAGTGTAAATGATATCATTAGAAAAATTGTTCACTAATAAATTAGACCCTTTGGAGTGAGAGATTAAAAAAAAGACGGTGTAATATACCGCTCTCTTGAATTAGTTGGGATGTCGCCCATACAATATTCGGTTGCTTTTATTGTAAGGACTATGACTTCATACCAACTCATTTGTATATAAACTATCTACCTTTTGGAAAACAAAAAATAAAGACCATCTACCTTTTGGAAAACAAAAAAATAGAGACTATCTACCTTAATTTCTTAAATTCCAAGTCTCATTTTATGAACTACGTACCTTGTCCAAGATGCCAAACTGTCTCAGTTTATTCCAAAGCTCTATAGCAAAATAATCCTTCCGTAAATTCTGAATTCTATTTAGTCTTGAGATTAAATTTTTTATTCCAACCCGAGAGAAAAGTCTGCTCAATAATTCCTCACCCAATTCCTATGGACAAAATAACTATCTTTTTATTACTTATCATTAGATTCTAGAAATAAAACAAGAGATTAAACAGATAGACCGAAAACCCTAGAGGCGAGGCAATTTTTTGGGCGACTCGCTCCTTCCGTCAATTTTCGGCGCCGCCGTCGGCTTCCAGGCAGGCGGGCCCATGCCACGGCCTCCCCCTGCCTCTGGGGGGTCTGCCCCCACCTCCTGACCGGCGGCGCTGCCCCTTCTCTAGCCTCGGATCAGTTTTGTCCTAATCCCAAGATGAGGGGATTTCACACCAGCCATGTTCCCTTAGAACTCGTCGGCTCTGCAACCCGTAGTCAATGTCACTCCAGGGTCGCCAGGTATGCTCGCAGTGTATAAAGGTCTTCTAATAAATATTTTAATATTGTTGTGTTTTTCTATCATTCAAACTTAAATCATATTTATATTAAAATAACGATCTCTCGTTAGTTAATCTAAATCTTAAGGTTAATTACGGGGAGAGCATGAAAGAAGAAGGAGATGTTAAAAAAGAAAGAAGAAGAAAAATAGTCAAATTCGAATTAGGTGGAAAACTTGAAATATAAAAAATGGTAAAACTCTGGACTAAATTCAGTGCAACTATAGTCACAGATATATAGCTAGAACTCGGGGCTCTAATTAGGCCTCTGGCCGCTGCGTGGTAAACTTGCAGTGGATAGGATCAGAGGACATGACATTCCTTCGAAGTCAGAGAGTACTAGCCGAAATACCACCTAAAATTGAACTCGTATGCATGGGATCGATTTCTTGTTTAGTCATGCTCAAATTAATACATGCGACCTTCTCAACATGGGTAGATGTGAAATTTCAGATATATGTAGTATATATTACTGTTTCATCTGAATGGAAAAAAAAAAACTTGCGACAACATGCAAGGGTTCGCCTTTCTCTTTTTCATTTTCATAAACGACTTTGATCGATATCAATAAAAAAAGGAAGCCTCATACGTTCGAGAAAAATCGAATCAATGAAAAAGATAATAAACTTAAAAGCTTCAATTCCCTTTCTAGATCCTTCGCCGCTGTTAGAATGCGTTCTTTTGCATATAAGGCGGTCCTCTGAAAATATAGAAGAAAGTGGCGAGTGGGTCAATATCAAACATAAAAGAACCAATCCATAAATGATGAGATGCTGTATGAATCAATTCTAATTAATAGACCAAGGAAACTTATTCTGAATAGTCCAAGCCTGATTCTCCCCGACTGCCGGTTTGAAAGGTTCAAACCAGACTGTGGCCAGGCCAGGCCAGCATGTGGGTATCAAGGGTATAACTCATTTGGTAAACTAACCACTTCCAAAAACAATGAAATAACAACACTATGTCGCATGTTAAAAAGAGTTGGAAGGTGCATGACAAGAATCACATCATTTGTGTATATAAGCGACCGTAAATGGACACACAAAAAAATAAATAAATTATATTAGTTACTATTGGCTAAAGATGAGTCGTCGTGGTCGTTTTTTTCCCATAGTTTTGAGGGGGAAAAAATTTCCAAAAAAATATTAAAAAGTTCACAAAAAAATAATGAACTTCGTTCGATTCGATTCCGGCTTTTCATAATGCGTATCCGACTTTGTTCTTTGACGAATCAAATACGGTTCAAGGTTCCGATGAATTCGAACGATGGTAAAGTTCTCTATGCATGGTGATGGACAGCTCCTGCCATCCGCTAGCCTTACCGTCTCCAAACTGCGACCGTGAGCATGACTTGTTGCACATCCCTTATAGGTCTACATGAGTGTCTCCCAGTTGATGATTGGAGCTTCTTCCCACCCAATTAAACCAAATGCTATGATTTATACGACCTTAGCTTAGAATTGTTGAAGCCGGGCTTCATTCCTTCGCGCTTTGAAGTTTTCTGTCCGAGTGTACATGACATCAAGCTTGTGGCCATGCTAGAAACGCACAACAGCGGGCAGCGTGCACATGTTAATTAGGGTAAACTAGGGCTGCAGTATCACCGCGTTGAAGCCCAGGGGAAAAGAGGCGTTGCTCTGGGTTGTAGGTCAGGGGGAAATAAGATATTGTGCTTAGGAGAGGGAAAGATTAACAATTGTGTGTATAAAAGTTGGCTTAATTTCGTATCATTGATAAAGTATAGAAAAATGGAATTGTAAATAGTATTACAGATGAAAGATAAATTAATTATTTACTAAAAAGTTGGGAAATGGAGTCATACTTTCTTATAATTTAAGTTCACATTTTCTACTAATTGATCTGATTGGCTGTTATTTATTAACTGATTTACCATAATTAGTGATCTCAACATTATTAAATATTTATGTTTATTAAAAAAATGTTAAAATAAAGTTGTATCACACTTTTTCAAAAGTCTTACCTGATTTGAACCTTGATTAATCGAAATTTACGACAAATGTTTTTAAATGCACCCAAAAACTGAACCAGCTGCGGACCCAAAAAATTACGAAAATTTGAAAAACGATATCATAATTTCAGCAAAAATGTAAACAGTGACATAATTTCAAAAGCATCAATTAGACTTTTTTAATTACATACAATACTCAATGTGAGTTTTAATGATGTATAATTTTGAAAAATATATATTTGAATAGAATGGTGTCACTGGGAAGAAACATCAATCGCTAAGTCATACTTTAAGTCACAAGATGATAACGTAAACCATACATTTTTTAATGTACAAATCGATTGTCGTCTTTTTACCAACAAACAAAAACCGTTGACTTCCGATATTCCAGGAGATCCATATCGATATTTTTTTTTCGGAGAGGAGATCCAAATTATCTAATCGGGCTAGTGCTATGGTTAAAAGGGATAAGATAATTCTTTTTAAAGAAAGGTTCAGATAAAATGGAGCAGAGAGGGAAATAAAACACAAGTATTTAATTTATCAGCCTAATAAGTTGTTCGAATTTTTGATTCAAAATTTTCGTAAAAAAGAAAAATCAAAATCCAATAATACAATGGGTATAACAGTGTACTATCATAAGAGAACATTTAGTCCCTTTCAAAAAAGAAAGAAAGTAAAGAGCCATTTCGTTACGGTATAACACAATGGTATATGACTCTGGTCATTGATAGGAACCGAAATTACATGAACAACACGGGCAAAGCTTACCCCGCCAGTGGTGGTAAACATTCCGAATGGGGAAGTTCGAGTTCATGGAAATCCAACAGAAATACGAATGCATAAATAAATTAGGCACACAGAGATTTTGGCCTATTTTCTGATACTCCGGAAATAGTCAGCCGGTTTCTTCTCGAAGTCGTCCCTGAAAATGCGGTAGTCTCTCCCTGGAGCCTTCCTTTCACAGCAGGAGCCCCCGAGAATATAAGCCACAAGAGCAACTCCTACTGCTGCTGCCCCAACCGCAGCAGCCACTTTTGAGTGCTTCGTTTCTTTCACGCCCAACCACATCGGTATCTGACTTCGCACATGAGATGTTCTTCACTTCAGTGCTATGATTACCACCCATTTGCTGCCTCAACGTATAGTGTTCAGATCCCAAATGTTATCAGAAATGGGACTAATGGAAGTTGCATGGGAGAGTTATATAGGCAGGGGAAGGAAGGAACTCGAAGGGTTGGCGTGGTAGATGAGTCAACAGAGAGTCTTTAGTGTTAGTTATGGACCTTAGTATTCTGTGTTGGTTTTCGATGGGAATGATAAGCCACAGACTTCTAGGAGGTAGGTGAAGAGTTAAATGAACAAAAATCGATCACCCACAGTAATGGTATTCTCAAGAATGATGAAGAGTAATAATGTGGATTGCCATTTAAGTTTTCTTTAAAAAAAGTTTTAGCAATAGTTTCAAAATATTCTCAAATATTTTTATTTTTATTTCATTACAGTCTTCTCTCTCCTCTCCTCTCCTCTCCCTTCCCTCTCTCCTCCCTCCCTCTCTCGTCTCTAATTAATTTTAATTAGAAAATGTGTGAATCAATAGATACATTTTGAATTATAGTATACTCATGTGATTTTCCACGATACTATATGGTATTAAATATGTATTATTTCTCAAACTATTAAACAAAGGAGGCTAAATTAAATGCTCAAGAACAATATGTATATTTTTTCCTATCACTTGTTATTCGGAAATTTACCATATCAAATAATTCAAATTTTGAATCGGGTATGATAAAATTGACAAAACTTTCTTAATAAATACTTAACAATATTGTATAAGAACCCAACAACTCTATTAGTTGATCTATGTCTTTTCTCGTTAATACTATATGAAAATATAATTGAACAAATATTGGTATTCAAGTACCGTTTCCATGGTGACTTCGGATTTTAGCGGCATCCCCACTAAAGGCATGAAAATCACTGAAACAAGTTCTAAAATATCCAAGAATAATTATTTATGAAGTGAAAAATAATCATGGAAATTTTCAATGCACAAACATGAATTGATTACTACAACAATCATATACCTATTATCTAGGATGCGTTTTTCCGCTTTTGCAACCGAGCTTGCCAGAGACTCAGAGAGGACCTTCAACTTGTCAACCGACAAGTAGGCGAGCTGTTAAGGAAACTTCTTTTATCCTTTAAGCAGTTAGAAACTCCATTTTTCTACTAGTTTGACAATGAACTAGATGTAAACATGCAAATAAAAAATCAGTCAACCACCATAGTTTACATTTTTCTTCTTTAACAAAAGCCCTTCGAACCTGGAGCAGATGCCAATTTGTGCAAGAGCTTCTCTCAAAGAAAGGATCTGATTAGCAACCACCATTTCAAGTTCCAGTCATGACACGATTAGTCAACCACGTTCCTCAAAACTAGAAAAAAAAATATTATATTAGATTACGTGGATAAACTGTTGGACCTCAAGGCCCAATCAGGCATTTATTATTGTGCCTGATTGGGCCCAGGCCTAAAATGTTAGGTAAAATGGGCCGATCAACATGGCCATGCCAGGCGCCACGTCAGTATGACATGGCGCTAACTCAGCTACCACCAGAGTTGGAGGCCCACGTGGCGCCACGTGGCGGACATGCGGCCCAGAAGCGCCACGTGGCAGCCATGTGCGCCACGTGGTGTGCCACGTGGCACGTTCTGATTGGCTAGGGTGGCTGAACCAATCTGTAATTTTTCCCACAACCACTCGTAAGAAAGGCAAAACTTTAGAATAGTCCCTGAATTTTGATCAGATTTTCAATAGAGGAAATCTCGTGAAAATAAATTACGAATCCGTTATAACATGATCGTAATTCGACTAGCACGAAGACATTGTCGACCCGAACCTGTGGACCTCTTACTTCAACGAATTAGTTTATTAATTAGTCAGATTTAACATATAATTACTCGTTAATTACACGTTAAAACCACCATAAACAAAAACAACTGAGCGAAAAGAAGAAAAAAAATCACAGCCAACTTTTGAGAACAAAACTTCCAAAAGGATCCTAAATATTAGGCAGATTTGTGGTATTCTTTCTTCCTTCTTGGTCAAAAAAAGTGTAAAGTATATACATGAAAAAAGTAAATGGTGAGGTTGTTACAACTTGATATTACCCCATTGAGAATGTAAAGAAGTCATCCAATCATCTCTATGGCTATCACTACATCATTATTTTTTTGAGAAGTCACTACATCGTTACTTGAGAGGATAGAAAAAATACGTTTGGTTGCTATAACGGAGCAACGATTAAGTTGCTTATTGAAGTTCTCAAAAAAATAATTAAGTTGCTTATTGAAAAGTAGACTACTTTGGTCGAGTCCTTTCCGGCCTTGAAAGACAATTTTGCCCTTACCTATACTTCGGATTTTTACGAGAGAATTTAGCGCACATATGTAATATTTTTATATGGTGAAATGAAAATCTAGTTATAAAAGAATGTAGTGATAGCCATAAGTTCGTTTCCAGTATTGAAATTATAATTTACAAGTATTAAAAACTAAAATTTTTAAATTATTTTTTTGTCTAGACTGATTGACGTTGTTAACCATCAATCAAATCATCATCCAAATTTGAGTGAAAAAGTAAGAGTAAATTAATGTAGTACTTTTTGGGTTTGACTAAATCGATGATTTAGTCCCCTGTATTTCAAAAATTATTTTCCCGTTCTCCGTATTTGAATCAAGTCTTTTTTTAATTTTTGTCACTGAAATTACCAAAATACCCTTAAAAAAGTTCATCTCCTTCCTCCTCCTTCGACTCCCTCGCCGGAACTTCACCAGAACCTCACATGAACACTTTTTTTCATCAATACATGAACACTTTGGGGAACAAAACAGAGCACATAAAACTAAAACCTCTAGCCGCAATCGGTGGACGGGAATCAAAATCACAACTCGTCAACAAGAATCGAAGTCAAAAGTTAATCCTGCAAATCACAACAAGAATCAAAATCAAAAGTTACAGATCAGCCACATCAACAAGAAACTTGTGAAACCTAACTCAAATCAAAAGTAAACCCATTGCTTCGTCGGAGTCGGTGACGCCGCACGGGGACCTGGACGAGCCAGTCGCTCGTGGCGACGCTGCACGGCGGGCTTGCTCGCGTTCGAGAGGGTTGCGTCTTCTCCAAAGCACGGTGGACTTGATTTTGCTCCTGGCCTTCGCCGGGAAGTGGGTGGACGCCGACGACGAATCTGAATCGACCTTAAATCTGAATATTTGAAGATCCTGAATCTGAATCTTCTTCGTCATGTGTTCTGCGTGTATGTGGGTTTATTTAAGGGGAGGAGGCGGCGTGCAGCGATGAGTGGTGAAGATGGGGTGGGGCTGGGAGTGCTTTGGGCGTCGTCTCCAACGTCACATGCGAAGAGAAGATCGGTAGCAACGACGAGGAGAAGCTCGGTAACGACGAGGGAAGTGGTGGGGAGGTTCGATTGGGTGTGGTGTGGGTAAAGATCCAGAGGGTGGAGCGAAAGTTGACTGAAATTTTCTAGAGAAGATGATCGGAAGTTTTTGTTCACCGGAAAGCTGACCGGAGAAGGTGACCAGAGACATGGGTTGATCAGAGAAGAGTATTTTAGTCATTTCAATAACAAAAATGAAAAAAATTGCTAACATGAGCCAGGGACCCAAACATATAATAAAATCAAACACGAGAGATATCAAAATAAATTTTGAAACTAGAAAGACTAAATCGTCGATTAAGTCAAACAAGAGGAATGCTACAATAATTTGCCCAAAAAATAACCCTAAGTTGGTCTAGAGTTGCGGGCCGTCCTCCGGTCGACCTGAAAGCCGAAAGTTGCTGAAAATCTACGTAGGCGATTGTAGAAATTTGCCGCCATTTTAATCGACGATTGCGTATGATATGGCCCCACATCTATTAAGCCAATGACACAGGCCCACACACCTTATCTTAGCCATTTCAATTTATGCAAGACGGTCCATCAACCTTACCTGTACGAAACAATAAACAAACAAAGGAGTTCAAGTATTCCAAATTAGATACCTTTGTACTTTATTATTATATGGATATATTTTTCTAATAGTATCTTGCCAACAAAGAAAAAAAATGGACCACTTAAATAAAGGAAGCAGTGCCAAAGGGGAGCTGCCACTTAGTAATGGATATTTAGAGTATGCTTGATTTGAAAAAAGTTGGTTTAGACTACACTTGATTTGCCAATAGTATAACACATCTACTAGATTGTGTATTTTTCTCAACAACAAAAAAACCTAACTTGTTCCAAATTTAGACTACACTTTATTTGCCAATAGTGTAACACATCTACTAAAATAGATCAATTTTATTGTTTTTTATTTTTCTTAGTTGGAAATGTAGTATAAAATAGGTAACGTACCTCCTGCAATGCATCCCACAGAAAAGGAAGTTATCGCACCAAGGAAATAACGGAAAAAAAGATCAAGAAGAAGAACAAGAAAAGAGTTCCACAAATAGAAGTGAAGAGAAAACATTCGTGAGAAATAATAAATTTGTGACATATTTATTGGTGTCCATTTTTTCGAAACTTTTTTAACAGTAATATTTAACCATTTGTTGGCAGGACTGAGCTTGACGAATCCAACTCTATCAGCTTCAAGCTTCTTCAAGCATCTCTGATCAGTCCAAGATAACCCCCGTGATATTTTTCTACTTGATATCAAACCTTAAACATGGTGATATCTTAAAATTTATAAGTTCACGAAGATGATGATACGAATTTTTTGTTTTCCATATTAATCAAATTTGTTTGACTTACTTGACATAATATCGATAATAATTATTAACACGATAAGTTTATTGTGATTTAAAGATGATGTACACTCTCTGAGTGTAGAAGTGGAGGTATTGGTTTTAAATTATATCAGATAAGATAGAAAATTAAACCTTAATTTTTCCTGTTCTCGGCGAACTGGATCACCCGAATGTGTCTGACTGGATGACCCGACCAAATTTTTAGCAGTCGAACCGTTCTTCAGATTTTAGACAAAAAAAACTCACAATTGATCCCAGTAGTAATCTGATCGGTGGGATTGTCGATCGAACCACATATTTTAAAATATTGTTATTATGTAGCTGTTACTCTTTATATATCAAAATTTGCGAATATAAGTACAGGAATAAACAGACCATACTGGTTGAAAAGGTAAAATTATATTAGAACTTTGTACTTACAAACTGAGCATATTGTCACCACGTGTTTGTCCCCCCCAAAAAAAAAGAAATTTTGACCTCCCAATCCAACTTAAAATGACATGTGAGATAAGTCAAATAATTAAAATTGGTAGGTAAAATTTTTGTCAATTGGTGAAAAAAATTGAAAATTTAGAATGACAAGGTGGTGGCTGTCAACCTACGTAAAATTGACTAATGGGTAAGACTTAGCACACCTTGGACTAATTTTCTTCTTTGTAACTGCAACGAACAGGAAAAAATGGACCTCGCAATATGCACAGTGAACCATGTCCGACCATCTTCACTCACTCATCGTCCGAAGCCCTTGAAGCTCTCTTTCAAGGACCAGCTTACTCCTCCGTACTATTCACCACTGATTCTCTTCTACCCCATGAACGACCCCACCTTGAGAAGAACAACTTCAATCTCAAACCAGCTAAAATGGTCACTCTCAAAAACCCTAGAAGAGTTCTACCCTTTCTCAGGGAGGATAGTGGATTACCATGTCGTCCATGATTACCAAGAGGGAGCTCTGTACACCGAAGCTCAGGTCGAAGGCCGAATGTTCGAATTCCTTGCAAAGCTGAAGCTTCAGGGGCTCAACAAGTTGCTGCCATGCCAGAGCTTTTGCTTACAAGAAGACCCGAATGTACCACAGGTCGCGGTCCAGCTGAACATATTTGATTGTGGTGGATTGGCTCTTGGGACTTGCTTGCTCCAAAAGCTCATCGATGGTGGAAGCGCGAGATGTTTCGCGAGCACTTGGGCCGCCATTTCTAGAGGCTCTACCAATGGAATCATGCTTCCTAATTTTCACGAAGCTTCATCTTTATTCCCTCCGTAACATCCGTTCCCTCCGAACGCCACTCAGACTGGTCAACATCCTTTGGTTCGGCTCGTCCGATCAGCGGTACAGTCGGAGAAGGTTTGTGTTTGGTGCGGATGCAGTTGATGAGCTGAAAGCCAAAGCAAGAAGCAAACAAGTGGAGTACCCAACTCGAACGGAGGCGGTGCAAGCTTTTCTTTTGAAATCGGCTATGGAGGCTTCAAGGTCAATATCAAATCATCCGAAACCAACAGCTATCGTTCAGAAAGTGAACATCAGACCAAGGACTAGGCCAAGTGTTGGTTTTTTCACCCATGATTATTCAAAAGAAATCAAATAAATAAAAAGATTTGTGTATCTTTTTATTTAATTTGAAAAGAGATTTTACAGGGTAGAGTTAGTTATACAGATAACAACTCAAACCCTTATCTCTATCCTCTAATATTCTACGGATAATCAAACACACAGGGAGAAAAAGAAACGCTTCTTTTTCTCTCCACTTTTTCTCTGAGAAAGCACCAGGCTTTTAGGCGGTGAAATCCAATCCCTGCTTCGTTCATACGTGAGTAGGGATCGACCAGTAACGAGCCTCCATCATCAAGATCATGTGAAGAACCTCTGAAGAACGCATTAAGTGGATTCTGCGCTACAAGAGGTAATCCTTTATTTATGGTTTATTCATATAATTAAAATTATATATTCGAATAATAAACCATCATTGGTATCAGAGCCATCGTGAGGTTTGTTCTGGTTTAAGTATTAATTTTTATACAGAATTCGTTTTTGGTAAAAATCGCTTACTAATCTGCCTAAAGAACGTAGAGAAACCCTACTGTCGTCCTTCCGTGCATAAAAGATAAAGCTGTAGGGTCTGAACCGAATTTATTAAACCCACGTTCCCACGTTTTTGTCCTTCGTTGCACACGCGAGAGACTTGCGATATTAAACTGCAATTGTTGCGTGAAACGCGAACAAAAGGACCACGTCCTTATGTGAAAACGCCTGAAACCCTAAGGGACTGATTTGATCTTTGTCCCTTAAAATCCCCAAAATTGGGCGATGAACCCTAAGTTAAAAGATCGAGCTTAGCGAACCCAAATTCGTTGATGACGATGGCCGGCGACTACCTAAAGATGAAGACCGCTCACATCCACACCAAGGTCAGTCCACACCAAGGTCTGCCCGACTCGCCTTCGTCTTAGGCAAAATCGAGAGTCGAAATCCCGGGCTCGTCTGCTATTCTCGTTCGATTGCTTACTTCATCAAGTGAACACTTGATCACAAGTTCAACAATTAACTTGTGTGGTGTCGACAACAAGAGAAGAAGATGCTCGAACAATTAATGATGTTCTAAAGGTCGCAGCACGAGGTGGGCCACGACGGTTTTTGGTGAGGCGGTGACGATAGTGTTTTTGACACCGGAAGGAGACAACACCGAACACTAAACTTGCGACTGTCGGGGAGGCGAGCGGACTGGAAGTCCTTGCGGCGAGCGAATCGTCGACCAATGACTGCAAGAATCGACAAGAGAAAAAGGTCAATCGATGTAGATCCCAGTAAAAAGTTTACAGGAGCCATTCGACAAGGTGACCGCAGTAGCCACCACGATCCCGAGGGAAGACCACGAACGACAGGAGGTCGCGGATAGAGATGGTCACGCCGGAGAAATTCTCGGATGCTCGTCGGCAGCGCCGTTTTCTTGGAGGAGAAGATGGATTTTTTTTCTTGGCGAAAACCCTATTCTCACTTTGGGCCTAATTCGTAATTGGGCCGAGTGAAATATATTTAAATTGGGCCTAGTTTTGAGACTGGGTTGATTTTTGGATGGGTAAAATAATTGATGGGCCAAATTTCTGGATTTAAATAATATGAAAGTGTCTAATTATGAATCCAAAACGAAGCTGGTGCAATTTTTCGTCATAGGGCCGAGAAATAATTTTTGGTGGACCCAAATTATTTCTAAAACTTGAGCCTAGGGGTTTTAAATTCTGTTTTTGAGAAAATAGAATCCAAATGGGCCTTAGAGTTTTTAAGTAAACTCGGGCCAAGCCCGAAATAAAAGAAGGAGAAAGACCAAAGCTCGCGGGCCTCTGTCTTGACCAAGCCCACAATCTGTGTTGACCAGTCAACGCGGGCTTCCCAAATTAGAGGTGGGACGTGGCCCATCTTGCGTTGACTAAGTAGTCCATATGGATCACATTCTGGGCCTCCAATTATCTGGCCCAAGTTAACCAAAATGGCAAAGTCAACATGGGCTTATTTTTTTATTTTGGGTCTAATTGTATAAACTTGTGGTTTATTCAAGTTAAATAAGTTTTTATTTCAAAAGGGGCTTTAATAGAAACTTATTTTTAATAAGCTAGTTTAGAAAATCAATGTAATAATTTAATAAACCATAATATTTCTAGAACGAGTTCTTAAAATATTTTTTTCATATTTTTAAAGTTTGGACACTAGAAAATATGGAAAATAATATGACCTATTAATCACATATAAAGCTCAATTGTGAACATATCTTTAATGTGTGAATCATCGTTTGATTGAAAATTATGATTTTTAATCATTTTGGGAAAATATGAGATTGACCCAATTTTTCTGTCTGCATTTTGTTGCAGACCAACGATGGTGAAGTCCAAGACGACTATGCGTCGGGATCCTTATTCACACACGCTGCGACAAAAGATACTGAAGCGTCGGATCTCCTGGTGGGAGCATAAGGATAGCAGCAAAGTGCTTACGGAGCACATATATTCTGTTCACCAAGAGATGCAGGAGTGCATTTGGGCTGGAGGTTATGACGGGGGAAATGATTGGCATTCGATGTTCAGAGATCTCCTAGTCATGTTGAGGATAAAGGAAGATTTTACGTTTTTCCTGCCTATTGGATATGGAACACATAAGGATGGCTTGCAACTTCTTATTCTATATTTGGGCAAATGGGGAGTTCTAGAGGAAATTGTCCCTAATGCTCCGATGAAGTTGCGAAGTGGACGACTAGTACGTCGCTTTTGCTGCAAGGAATACGTGTATAAGTTCCTGCATTCCAGTGCCATGAGTATTATAAAATCTAGGCCTATCCGAGTTGTATATGTTTAGATCCTCCTAGATTACACGTAATCTCGTGATTTTTTTTGTTAAGGTCATGTTAGAATTTTTCTATTTATTGAACATTTGTGTTCTAAACTTAATGATTTCCATGGTTATTTCGTTTTATTGAAGACGTTTTATGTTTGCAATTAAATAATCTAGTTTATTTAATTGTTCATTATTACCATGTGAAATTTCTACTTAAATTTACTATGCAAAGAACTTTGAATTTTAAAGTTTTGAAATTAATTCTCGAAAGGTGAGGGGAAACATGCCCGTGACCTACTTCCATTTGAGATTAATTAAAAACTTTATATTATTTAGAGTTATGAATGTGTAGTAAATTATATCGTATCACTAAAATAAATACACGCAACATTCATAATTTCCTAAAGCAATTTGATTGCTTCTAATTCCTATGTGTTAAACGAACAAAAGGTTCAAGAGACCATATATGCGATTATGGTCCAGTCCAATGATGTACTCAATAAGCTTATCACTTAATAGAAAAGTGTCTTATTTTCTGCGTGATTAGTGAGCTAGCTGAAGCTAGCTATAAGCTGAGAGTTGAGCTCAGTATCCAAATTGTTCCATGCCTATAAATTGGGATCATATAAAGATGAACCTAATCCACATGATGATAATGTTATGACATTTGATGAATGTCGGCTTTCCACCTTAAGCTTAAAGAGAATTGACTCTTAGCAATCTTAGTCCATCCTAAGGTATATGTGACTAAATCAAGCTCAATTGGAGCTAAGAAAGATATGCCACATATTTATAGGCAGATGGAACATCTTGGAAATAAAGAGAAGTAAAACTGAACAGACTTAACCCAAAAGAAGAGTTCTGATGGAAAAGGTGTATGTGGAAGAGTAAAAGTTTATATTTCTAAAGATGAAATGTTTTAACTGTCACAAGAAGGAGAATTTTGCAAAAGATTGCAATACGAAAAAGACAAGGCCCCATTTAACTCACCTATGAGTGGATTAAATATGCCTCGTTATATCCTTCTAAATGAATATCATTCATTATGAGTGGTGGATTCATGAACGACAGACCGTGAGATGAATGATTATGTATCGTTCTTAGAATTCCGACAAGTAATTAATGGAACATGATCCATTTATGTTGGAACCAACACACAAGTAGAAGTACAAGGGATTGGTTACATATAGAGCCTTCGTAAAAGACGAACCATACTTCTACATGACGTGTTGGATGCTCCTTAAATTCATTAGAATTTTAATATCTGTTCAAGTTTTTAAAGACTCTTGATTTCCATTGATATTTGAGTACAACTAGGATTACTTAATTTTTTGGACAAGTCTTTATTGGTCCTAGTCATTCATGAAAATGACTAGATGTGAATGTTCATGGCATTTAATCCATTCAGACGTATGTGGTCAAATGAATGTGAGGGCAAGGCACATGGCCTTATTATTGTTTCATCAGCTTTACAGATGACTAAATTAGTAATGGTCAAATCTATTTGATTTCTCAAACGTCGGAAGCATTGGAATGCTTTAAGATATTCATAAATTTTAAAGAGAATCAATTAGATCGAAAGACATAAGCCTTACGAATGGATCGTGATCGCGAGTATCTTTCTAAATTAAGCTTCATATGATAAAAAAAAAAGGAATTGAACATCAGTTGTCCATTCCTTGCACACCTCAATAGAATGGGGGAGCAAAAAGAAGAAATTGTACTCTTCTAAATACGGATAGATATGTTCTAGACCGCGTGCCCTTTCAAGTCTGTCACTACTATCCCTTACAAACTATAAACAGGTCAAAAGTCTGATCTTAGCTACTTACAATAGTGGGAGTGTGAATCCTACGTCAATATTACCTCGAGTAAATATGGTAAATGACCGAGAGGTAAGCTAACGTCTTCATAAGATACTCTGAAGTATCAAAGGGATACATGTTCGTGGGCGAACATGAAAATAGAAAGTGTCAGAATTTTGAATCACATAATATCATATTTTTTGGAAACTGATGAGCTAGAATCATCTGGATCACTCCATCCGAGTGGGAGAATTTGTGGAGGAGGAAGATAATGGTTTTCCACCTCCTCTAGATCCGGAAGTTCATGATCCTGATTGATCTTCATCTCAATGGGAGTATAGTTCCAAATTTCTGCAGGAGTATGGAATATAACTTGAGCAGGAATACGATCCCGGTTATGATAAATATAAGAGATGTTTATCTGACCTAGGATAAACGTATAGCTAAAAGTGAAATATTTTTCCACACCGACAATTTGAGATTGAAAGTGTAGGAAATGGTCTCTTAACAACATTATATGTTAATGTTATATGTGAGATTCTTTTAGCAATCCTACAAGATGAGAATGAACCTACGTATATTTCAGATGCTCTATCAGCTCCCGAGAAAAATGAATGGATGAAACCGATGGTGGAAGAATAGACTTCCATTAAATAAAACCATGTTTGAGAACTGGTTGACCTACCTAAGGGGGTTTAAGGCAATTGAGAATAAATAAATTCTCACAATTAAGCACAAAGCTAACATGTAGCTCGCTTAACTGCAAAATGATTCACGCAACATGACAGAATTGACTATGTAGAGTCGCTCTCACATGATGATGCATGATTCAATTACTGCCCATTAAGATTTTTTGGCTACCATGGTTAAGGACTTAGAGCTAACATCAAATGGATGTGAAGACCATATTTCTCAATAGAGAATATGATGAAGATATATAGTTCAACCAGAGGGTTGTATCTAGATAGGCTGTGAACATAGAGTTTACAAAATTGTAGAGATCAATTTATGGCCTCTAGCAGTCTTCAAGACAATGGTATATCCGTCATTTTATTTTTGATCATAATTCGAACGTGTCGTATGATGAATGACGAGTACCATAATGTCAATATTAAATGCTCTAGAAAAGTGTACCATTATGCATGGTATGTAGATGACATACAGATAGCTGAAAATAATACGGGATATCTTATCAAGCTCAAAAGTTTATAAGTACAACTTTGAAATGAAAGATATGAGAGATGCTAATTACATACTCAAAGTTAAGATTTCGAAGAATCCTTTGAGTTCAATGATTTAAATGTGATGACAGCAATCTCTAGTATGCCCCAGTACTTAAAAGGTCATTGTCTCAATAAAGACTTGTACCCAAAAAATATCAAAGTATATAAAGGATGTAGTGAATGTCCTTTATGAATATGCTATGGATTGTCTCAATCCAAGCATAGCACACTGGTAAGTGTCAAAGAAATTATGAAGTGCTTTAGCACGACTGCAAAAAATACTCATAGCATTGTCAAGGTTAAGGCCTGATATTGAGAAATGATACTAGTGCCTATTGGGTATTGGATGTGGACGAACGAAAATTCACAAGGGGATATTTTTCTTGCTAATTGGAGTTACTATCTCATGGAGTAGCAAGAAATAGACTTGTGTCTGTCTCCCTGGCAGCTATGGAAGCTTAATATGTAGCTTTTGTAGCTACTATGCAAGAAGCGATATGGTTGAAGAGAGTCTTAAACTTTTTTATCCCTAACATCCTCATAAAAGCCATTGAGTATGTTTTTTGCGATATGATTGTGTGTAAAGAAATGAACATAAAAACACGTATCTATGAGAGATATGAAAGCATGTCTAACGGCTAAGGGTGTACTTAGAGACATATTTTGAGAAATATGTCAGGTCCCATGATTTGCTGAACATGTTTTTGTTCATATTCATGAACATTGAATTTGTTATTCAATAAAATTGATATTATTTTGGTAATACGAATGTGAATGTTAATTTGAATAACATTTACTATAATGCATGTCAGACAGAGAAGTAGCCCACTCACACGGGTGTTTACCTCAGTGAGAGTCATAAGTTGATTCTTGAATAAGATGAGGCAGTTTTAGAACATCATTAATTATCGAGTGCCTGTTCTAAAACATGAATGCCGTCTTGCTTAATTATAAGAAAGGGTCTTGTTAAAGTGCAAGATTATTTATAGTGCAAGCAATAGATGCTGCATTAAATAAGTTTTGTGAACTTATAGGATTATGTGAATCCAATGGTAAGAAGTAAGTAGAACTTACCGTGATTCTGTCTTGATAGCCTAGAGTAGCCTTTGGGTAGACTAAAGCTGTTGTTTGTGAACATCGAGGCTGGTGCTCTAGTATGGTGTTATTTGTGATAGACATGCGCTCCTTTGCAGAGGACAGAACACCATAACACATGGATCGTGTCATGTGTGCTTTCGACCTATGGATGGGAAATCAATTTATTAAAAGTGATTTCAGTTTCCCTAGTGTGAGACCAACTCCGAAAACTATAGTTTTTGGAATTTTACCCTTAAGATCCTTGACTTATTTTGGAAGTATGATTCAGTGTTGCTAGCTTGGAAAGCTTTAAAGGGTCATGGTTTAGATTCGACCTAACAAGGCTAACTGGAAAAGCAGCTAGATCATGATGGAAGAAATATAGTTAGAGGAGAAGGTTCTTTATCGATCACATTTTGAAAGCTTCGTGGTTCACTGACCGGTCTATTGTGTTGAGAGCAATACAATAGTGAACACGAATAGATTGTTTCAGAAATCACACGTGGAAACAATGAATGTGAGATAAGACCTAGGGTAAGGCATACTTTATGTGATGGAGGTGCTAATCGAGATGCTATCATCCAAGTAGCCGCTATGTGCTCTTGGATTTAGCTAAGTGCACTCGATGTATGCTGGTTGCACGGCCTATCTGTCAAACGCGAAAAATGGGAGAGTCGATTGATTATGGTCAATCATGTGTGAGTGGGAGATGTTGGTTTTTTCACCCATGATTATCCAAAAGAAATCAAATAAATAAAAAGATTTGTGTATCTTTTTATTTAATTTGAAAAGAGATTTTACAGGGTAGAGTTAGTTATACAGATAACAACTCAAACCCTTATCTCTATCCTCTAATATTCCTTTTATATACGTAAAAAGGGAAGGAAAAGGAGAGGAGAAAATCCTACGGATAATCAAACACACAGGGAGAAGCGATATGTAGCTTTTGTAGCTACTATGCAAGAAGCGATATGGTTGAAGAGAGTCTTAAACTTTTTTATCCCTAACATCCTCATAAAAGCCATTGAGTATGTTTTTTGCGATATGATTGTGTGTAAAGAAATGAACATAAAAACACGTATCTATGAGAGATATGAAAACATGTCTAACGGCTAAGGGTGTACTTAGAGACATATTTTGAGAAATATGTCAGGTCCCATGATTTGCTGAACATGTTTTTGTTCATATTCATGAACATTGAATTTGTTATTCAATAAAATTGATATTATTTTGGTAATACGAATGTGAATGTTAATTTGAATAACATTTACTATAATGCATGTCAGACAGAGAAGTAGCCCACTCACACGGGTGTTTACCTCAGTGAGAGTCATAAGTTGATTCTTGAATAAGATGAGGCAGTTTTAGAACATCATTAATTATCGAGTGCCTGTTCTAAAACATGAATGCCGTCTTGCTTAATTATAAGAAAGGGTCTTGTTAAAGTGCAAGATTATTTATAGTGCAAGCAATAGATGCTGCATTAAATAAGTTTTGTGAACTTATAGGATTATGTGAATCCAATGGTAAGAAGTAAGTAGAACTTACCGTGATTCTGTCTTGATAGCCTAGAGTAGCCTTTGGGTAGACTAAAGCTGTTGTTTGTGAACATCGAGGCTGGTGCTCTAGTATGGTGTTATTTGTGATAGACATGCGCTCCTTTGCAGAGGACAGAACACCATAACACATGGATCGTGTCATGTGTGCTTTCGACCTATGGATGGGAAATCAATTTATTAAAAGTGATTTCAGTTTCCCTAGTGTGAGACCAACTCCGAAAACTATAGTTTTTGGAATTTTACCCTTAAGATCCTTGACTTATTTTGGAAGTATGATTCAGTGTTGCTAGCTTGGAAAGCTTTAAAGGGTCATGGTTTAGATTCGACCTAACAAGGCTAACTGGAAAAGCAGCTAGATCATGATGGAAGAAATATAGTTAGAGGAGAAGGTTCTTTATCGATCACATTTTGAAAGCTTCGTGGTTCACTGACCGGTCTATTGTGTTGAGAGCAATACAATAGTGAACACGAATAGATTGTTTCAGAAATCACACGTGGAAACAATGAATGTGAGATAAGACCTAGGGTAAGGCATACTTTATGTGATGGAGGTGCTAATCGAGATGCTATCATCCAAGTAGCCGCTATGTGCTCTTGGATTTAGCTAAGTGCACTCGATGTATGCTGGTTGCACGGCCTATCTGTCAAACGCGAAAAATGGGAGAGTCGATTGATTATGGTCAATCATGTGTGAGTGGGAGATGTTGGTTTTTTCACCCATGATTATCCAAAAGAAATCAAATAAATAAAAAGATTTGTGTATCTTTTTATTTAATTTGAAAAGAGATTTTACAGGGTAGAGTTAGTTATACAGATAACAACTCAAACCCTTATCTCTATCCTCTAATATTCCTTTTATATACGTAAAAAGGGAAGGAAAAGGAGAGGAGAAAATCCTACGGATAATCAAACACACAGGGAGAAAAAGAAACGCTTCTTTTTCTCTCCACTTTTTCTTTGAGAAAGCACCAGGCTTTTAGGCGGTGAAATCCAATCCCTGCTTCGTTCATACGTGAGTAGGGATCGACCAGTAACGAGCCTCCATCATCAAGATCATGTGAAGAACCTCTGAAGAACGCATTAAGTGGATTCTGCGCTACAAGAGGTAATCCTTTATTTATGACTTTTATTTATGGTTTATTCATATAATTAAGATTATATATTCGAATAATAAACCATCGCCAAGGTTACACATGAACTCCATTGGCAACCTTTTCGACTCTGCGATGTCTTACTACAGCCCGATGAAAGGGTCCGATGAGATCAACCAAGCAATGAAGTTTTTCCGTTGCTATGGTGCAACTTTGCTTGCTTGATGTTATCCCTTCCTTGGTGATTAATAAAATTTACCGATTAAAAAAAACCAAGCAATGAAGTCCTTGATCGGCTACTACGGCAACCCTAACGACATCGAAGAAGGATTGGACTGGTTCGTGGCCCTCGGGAGAGAGGGAGTGGCGAAAATTGATGACAAGAACGTCAAGAGCACAATGGGAGGCGATGGCCTGGCGAAAACCGTCAAAAATCTAAGCCTAGTTGCAGATCTTCTCGAGGCAGCGAAGCCCGACGACGTGTATAGGTTCACCAGCTGGCTCAAATCCGGATTCGATTCTCTTGATTATGGATGGGGGACGCCATTTTGGTCTGCTTTGCATGGAGAAGCTAATCGAGACAATCCTTGTAATGGGCCCATCACAGTTTTGAAGGATTATAACCCAGACCAGAAGAATAGAGCAGTGGAGGCGTGGGTAGAAATGGAGGAAGACGTCATGGATATGGTTCAGAAGGATCAGGAGTTTCTTGAATTCGCTTCCCCTAACCCTAGTGTAATGTAATGCCTCGATCAAGTTCAAATTACACCATTATGTTCTGATCTGGATTGTCCCCGAATGATCATCACCCTTATGTTCTGATCTGATCTGGAGTCTAAAATTGTCGTAATTATGCTTAACATGTATCTTGAAGGATTGCAAATCACTTTGAAATAAAATGTGTCAGTTTAAAAAAAATGTATTAGTGAAACGAGTATTTTTTTCTATTATTAGTTATTACAATATATTAAGTGGCCTCGTAACAAATTGAGAGAAAGTGATCATCTATAAGGCCCTTCGCCTCCCAGCTAACCAAGGAAGCCACCTACTTCCGAAACACCACACAGTACAAGTCAACTCTCCAATCTTTCTTGAAGAACCACGCGGTGATCACCACGCCTTCTGTCCCAGAACCTGTCTTGATATTAGCACCTTCACATGTCTCTGATGTCCAGGCATCAATCATGAGCTCCAAAGCTAACAGCCTTGACGTGTACTTTCGAGGCAGTGACATATAATATTACTACCTCCGTCAAGTTCCAGGTAACCCCTACATTGTCCTTGACATGTTCAGCCTCGTATCGATCAGGGTGGACGTGGAGGATCAGAGTGGTTGGGTTGGTCCCGGTGCTGTACTTGGCGAAATCCACAACAAGATCGCGAGAGAGTCCCCCCGCGCCCTTGCCTATCCGGCAGCTGCGTGTCCTCAAATTTATGCCAAGAGCAAGCCACCAACCGGAACCAGGAGCTCTGGTCGGATGAAGTACGGATTGTACGTTGACCATATCGCGGATGCAATTGCAATTGACTCGAATGACAATACATAGGATAGACAGGCAATGGGGGAGGATCAGTTCGACTCCGTTCGAGGAGGCGGTCCAAGCAACTTCAGTGTTGTTGCATCATGGAAGATCAAGTTGGTCCCTGTCCCCGAAACGGTCACAGGTTTCAGAGCTGAGATCACCCTAAAAGAATCCGAATCTGAATTCGATGCTGCTTACCAGTGGATGAACTCATTGGATCTGGTCAAGTTCAGTGGAGTGTACCTTGGAACTGCAGATAGGCTTGTCTCCTTGTTAGATGACAAGTTTCCTGAATTGGGTTTGGGAATTGGAGATTGCAGAGAGATGAGGTGGGTTGATTTGTTTGTTGTGTGGTCTAGTTACCCAATTGGGACATCCTTGGATGTTGTTCTTCCATATAAGGCAGGGTCCATGTTTAGAATCTTGCAATTGGAGAATAAGGAGGAGGAGGAGGAAGGTGTTGATGGTTTCCATGAATTGGATTTCGTGAGGAGGATTTCGGATTATGCGTTTTCATGTCCAAGCCACATGTATGTTGGTAATTGATAGGATTGGCTGAGTTCACAACTTTTCAAGATCTTGAACAACCAAAACATGAGTCTCCCCCCTCAAATCAACCTAGAAGATCAGTTCCTAATAGTCATAGTCTTTCCCCTCGTTGCTTGGCTTTTAGGACCATGATTTTTTTGGCTTGGATTTAGATAGGTTATATCTTGTGGTTAGTTATTTGATATGTGATCCCTATTTGGATGTAATTATCTTTGTGTAGTTACTCTTGGGATTTTTTTAAAGAATAATAGAACTTTACTTTAAAAAAAAGAGTTTACAAGACATAGGTTGTATCTTGTGGTTAGCTACTTGATATGTGATCCCTATTTGGATGTAATTATCTTTGTGTAGTTACTCTTGGGATTTTTTTTAGGAGTAATAGAACTTTACTTAAAAAAAGAGAGTTTACAAGACAACTATAGTATTGCACACTCATATTAACATTTTGCCCCAATTGAATTTCATGGGTGTTCCATGATCTAAGAGGTAATAAACTTGAAAATTAAATTCGAGATTAAGAGTCTTTTCCTAAATGAAAGAGAATATCACGATAAGATAATAAAAATCAGAATTAAAATTCTGAGGAAGGTTGTTTGTTTTCACTGGGACAAAGGATTACAGATTTCCCAGAGAACAAATCAGGAGTCCATTGAACACAACAAAAGGCATGGATCGATGCAGATGCACGTCAACGTCAACGTCACATCATTTCTTTTCTTTTTCTATTAACATCACATCGCATATCTCACACCCATACCTTGTAATATTTTTATATAAATAGAGTATTTTGTCTAGAAAATTTGTTTACCTAGTGATAGTTAGCGAGAAAAATATTTATCACTCGGAATATTTATTATCCGATTACACATTTTTAAACCACGAGTTAGTGATATGTGAATAGAATTACAAAATACTAAAACAAACTTTTAACAAATAGCCAAAGGACTTGTGGTCCAATGGTACAACGCATTGTATATAACTAAGAAGTCCGAAGTTTAAACTCTGACAATGTCATAGTGTAAAGATTTATCTTTCAAAAAAAATTTAACAAATATTTACGCAAACAACACTTGTAATGGCACAAATACATTCATGACTGAATTTCCTAGCTTTGTGTTATATCAAATTGATCTGACTTCACCAAAGAAAATTAGAACAAGTAGTCCGAATGAAAAATATAGTAGTTTTAGAGTCAGTAACTAAACTGGACTCAACAATGCTTGATCTTGAATACTTAAAATTGATCTAACTGGACGACTTCATGCAGATTATTGTAAACATTTATCAACACAAGCTATTCGCCATTTTTCTCATTAATTTATGTCATTCTTCTCTTTTGCCAATTAAACTACGGTGGCGTCTTGGAGATTGAGAGAGGGAAAACAAAATTCTCCTCCAAGATATATATGAATCACCACAAGTCAGCGCAACAAACAATATATGGTTTACCCATTGACTCGTTTTATCTTGGTGCTATCTTTTTTCTACTTGTCCTCGCATTTCATGAACAGAGAAATGACAACACTCACGAGATGCAACCAATCCCATTGACATTTCTAATGTACAAATACAACTCGTTCAAGAGTCATCCTGATCGGAACGGAAAGAAAATATTATATATCCGAACACTCATCGAACAGACTAATTCACATTCAAATTTGGTAGAATTTTTAATGACAGTGTCCAAACATGCTGCTACAGCTGTCATCGGACACACAGCATCCAACCACGTCACCGATCACACTTGGTCATATTTTATATATTCATGAGTGCCAATATAAATCTAATTTTCCATTGATAAAATTAACGAACTCCTACACCTATCTAATTTTGAATACTTGAATTTCATTTTTCAAAAGATAACAATTAATTGTTTATTTCGTACGGGCAAGGTTGCTGGGCCGTCTTGCATCGATTTTTTGAAATACTTTTATTAAGCCAATGACATAGGCCCAGCCACCTTATCTTATCTATTTCAACTGATGCAAGACGGCCCGAAACAATGAACAAACAATTGTTTTCTTTTAAAAAAATGATAAAAACATATCATTGAAATATTATCTTAATAAGGTCAGAGGAAAATGTAATAACAGTAGTTAACCTATTCTTCCCCGAAATTTTTTAATAAAAGATTATACAACTTGTTCAAGAGTATCATCCTGATCGGAGCGAAAAAAATTATTATGTATCCGAACACAAATCGAATAGACTAATTCACATACAAATTTGGTCTACAACTATCATCGGACACATAGCACCCGGCCACGTCCCCGATCACGTTTGGTAATATTTTATATATTCATTGAGTGCCAATATAAATCTAATGTCAAAACACGTTTTTTCTATCTCTAAATCTACAATCTCAATTTCTTTATTATGGTTTACATTCACAATATCAAGTGATTTAGCTTGAACATTGTTCAGACTTTAAACTGTTAGTTAAACTAAAATGGGAAACATACAAGAACTTCTTTAGTAGTTAAATTATCAAGGACGACCGTGATTATTGACTTGAGCAAGGATACGTGGAGGAAATGTCCAAGAAATCTTCTTACCACTAGAAGACAAGAAATCTTCTGGACCCTTTGGCTATCAACCCTTCCCACTCGGAATACAAACGCAAACAAACAGGTCACTGCTAGCAAACCTCCTTCTGGCATTGGCATTTTGCCCTCCAGTTTTGGGACCCAACTTAGGCACCCAATTCTAAGTTAAAGTGAAGTGAAATGTCACCATATATATATATATATAAAGTTGTTTTTAAATTAAGTTGTTTCTAAATTAAGTTGTTTTTTCTCAATGTTAAAGAGATTGTAAACCTATGTTTAGAAAGACTCTATAAAGTCAATCCTCATCATCAAAACCCATAAAAATAAAGCCACCACTCCGATAACAAACTGCACTCAAAGATCTTCACTCGAATGTGTCATCATCGTCATCTGGAAGAGGTTGACTGGTAGCGGCAGCAAGCTCAGCCTCGTGCCTGTATTAGTAACAATAAATGATTGTGTCAGAAGAATGTGACTATTTAAGTAAAAAGTGTTTGCAGAAGAGCATATAAGACCAGGATGGATGCAGATGAACTTACTGTGCTTGTGCGGTGAGGTCGATTTGGACCTCGGGAGGAGCCAAAGCAGGAGACTCAACAAAATGCAGTTTGGCATCCCTGAAGCAAAGAGAAGACGATAAAGTAAATATAGATCATTGATCTGAATGCAAAAGCATGATGAAGCTGTTGAACAAGGTATGGTATGGAACTTTTACCCGGCTAGTTTCCGGGCAAGATAGAGGAAGGGCTTTTCAAAGTTATAGTTGCTCTTTGCCGAAATCTCACAGTACTGCAAATTCCTCTTTTCGTGGTGGAAAGTAACTTGCTTGGCCTTCACCTGCCTGTGCTCCTTCAGATCAACCTTGTTTCCGCAAAGAACAATAGGAATCTTCTTATCATCACAGACGCTGGATACAAAGAACAGAATGAAGGAGAAATAATTAAGAGCCAAGCAAGATGATGATGATGTACAGGAAGAGATTTTGATGTATGTACCTGCAAAGATACCTATGCCAAGTTGGGGCATTCCTATAGGTCAGCCTTGCAGTGACGTCAAACATGATAATAGCGCATTGACCAAGGACGCTGAAAAAGCAATAATTAGCAACTGGCCGGCCGAACATAAAGCTGGGCGGAAAATCAAAACAAACAACCATACTCACTAGTATGCAAATCTAAGACCACCAGAATTTATCTGGCCAGCAGTGTCCCAGCAGTAGAAGCGAATCTTTCCGCAGTTGGTGAAGAAGTCAAGGGGATGGACATCCACTTCATTAGTTGCTGCAAACCAAACACCATAATCAGAAAACCAACCCCGTCAAATCCATCCAAAAAAATAAGCAGATGGTCCGAGAATCCAACTTACGCTCGTATTTCTTCTCGAACTCTCCGGTAAGATGCCTCTTCACCAAGGTTGTTTTCCCTGAAAAATATATCCAAAGGCTCTAATCAAGAGATCAGTAGATACCAAGCAGATAAAAATCACCAAAAAAGCCTAAATCAGTTATCCGAATAAGCCAACATAGTGATTAATTGAAAAGAAAAAAAAGGAGATCGAATGAGGTACCTGTACCGCTGTCACCGACAATCACAAGCTTGTAGTTAACGGTCCGCTGATTCGGCAGCGCCTAAAAGAAAGACACAAAACGGCGACGTAGAATCGGATCGACTCCAAGACAGGGAACGCGAAATCGAGAAGAGAGAGAGAGATATACCATGGAAAAGATTCGGTTGCGATGGTGGTGGAGTATCCGCGGATTGAAAAAACTAGGGCTAAGAACAAAGAGGACGAGGAAAAGAGGAAATTCTAAATTTATTTCGGAGGAGGCTTTTATAGAGCGGGGAAAACCTTGGGTCGTGGGTTTAGGGAAATTTTAGGTGCATTTTTCGATGTGGTAATGTCCTTTCTCATAGGGCCTTCTATTTCATTGAATTTTCATACAATTTCCAACAAAGGTTTGCATATACTCATATATTTTTACAAGTGAAGTGTGCATTTACCAAATTGTTCACCGAATATAACTCAAGTATTAGATAACGTCTATCAAAACATGTACCACATTGATAAACACTAATGATAGACTGATTCAATATCGTGAATATTCGGAGTGATTCAAGCCTACCAACAAAAAGACAAAACTTGAATACGGAGCATTAAAATTTGGGAAAATTACTCCTAAGTCCCTCAGGTTTGCTTAAATATACTCAAAAGTCTCTCATGTTCACAAAATACATTCCTACGTCCCTCTAGTTTGCTTTTAGTATATTTTCGGGTCCCTAAATGAGTTTTTTCTTTTTTTTGTGAAGGAAATGACGAAAATACCCTTTTTTAAAAAAATTATTTTTTCTAGGGGTATTTTGGTCATTTTACTGGTAAAAATGAAAAAAGAGAGCTGCTAACGTGCGCCAGGGACCCAAAAGTATAATAAAAGCAAACTATATGGACTTTAAAATATATTTTGTAAACAAGGAGGACTTGAGAGTAATTTTTCCTTAAAATTGTATATCATTCTACAGATCATGGTGGAAGATCTCGATCAATTATTTACAATCAAACAAAAATCTTGACATGAAAATGGTGATCTCTTGTGATTAGTATGATTAATACATTAACACCAGATATATTGGGTATGGATTGTGTACGGAATGCTCAGATTCCGAACTGTTCGGAATGAAGACACGCGGGGACTTTTTTACAAACGCGCTAAAATACGGGGACCAAAATAAAAAAAGTCACGCACAAACGCAGGCCGGATACAAATGCCATTATCACATAACTGCGCATGCCAGTATCACATAACTGTGCGTGCCAGTATGACCTTTTTGCAAAAATGCTAAAATACGGGGGACCAAAATGAAAAAAAGCCACGCGCGCCATTATCATAAACGGGACTTGCCGCTGTCACAAATACACATGCCATTATCACATAACTGCGCTTGCCATTATCACATACATGCGTTTGCCGCTGCGGTCCCCCTTCACTCCAAACCGTACGAAATCAATTCTTTCACTCCGTATTCAATCCACTCCCAGATAGATTGACATTATATCTACTACAATTTATGCAACATACTACTAAGGGATTGAGAACCTTCCATTTCCATAGGGATGTATGCTTCACAGCCCCAATACAAATAATTTGGCGCAAAAAGCGGTGCATATTTATGATATTTCCAACGCTGTTACATATTCGATGTACGATAATATAACAATTTAAAATTGTCCGATTGATTAATTGGACGTGAAGCATTTCAAGAAAAAGGAGATTAAATAGATTTATTTTAATTATATTATTTGCTAAGATCTAGTCTCTGATCATATGATCATTTTCCATGATATCTCGAATTTTATTATACATAGGTAAAATTTTAATTTAGTATAATTGACTCTTTTTGGCTTGGTTATCATATGTTTAATAATTATTTTAAAAATGTGATTGAAGTAACATTCATTGATACTTTTTTGACGCCACTTAACTCTCGTTAGTTTAGTCTAATATATATATATATAAAGAAATTTGAAAAAAATCCAGAATAAAAATCATTAACTAAAAATTATACAATTTTTAAATTTTATATAATTTTAAACTAATAGTGTATCCAATTCATATAATCATATTAAAATACAGCCAACTCAAAATTCGCATTAGGGTAGTTTATTTAGGACTTGAACACTATTCACATTAACTGTTAAGTCTTTTCGAAATGACGTGAAAGTTATACTAGAACAACGTAAAAACTTCGATCTTGCTTTTTACGAAAATATATATCCTAATACTCACTAAATTGACTATTCCAAATTTATTTAATATTTCTGAATTCTGATTAATCTTCGTGTTAGAGATGTCGAGAAATTGAAGAGAAAATGATTTGTGGGCTTGTTTTCTATTCTATTTGGACTAGGTTTTGGATTCCTAATTTGACCTAGATAGCTTACTTGATGTACAAGGGTTTGTTTCTATATAAAAGTATGTTACCCTAAGGTTTTGTATGGCTTTGTGGCTCGAAAAATCATCAATAAAAGTTCTCCTTTCTCTCCATGGACGTATGCATTAGGCCAAACCACATTATCTCTTGCGTCCGTGTTCTTTGCGCATTTTATTCTCTTGGTTGCTGAAGTCCTAACAAGTGGTATCAGAGCTAAGGTTGGAGGATGTCGGATCACGGCGTGAAGTTTGCTCTTGTAAAGTTCGATGGTTCATCGAATTTTGGGTTATGGCAAAGGCCTGTCAAAGATCTCCTCGTGCAACAAGGGATGGTTATTGCGCTCTCGGAGAAGAAGCCCGAGAAGATGGAGGAGCAAGAGTGGAAGGAGATGGGGGCCAAGGCGGTGGTGACAATTCGCTTGTGCTTGGCGGATGATGTGATTTATCACGTCATGGATGATGAGTCACCAGCTGAGCTATGGAAGAAATTGGAGGCAAGGTATATGTCTAAGTCTTTGTCGAACAAGCTTTATCTTAAGCAAAGATTGTACGGGCTCAAGATGAAGGAGGGCTCGGATTTGAGCACACATTAATGGTTTCAGTCAACTTATGAGCTACTTGAGAAAGGTTGTGAAGTTCGAGAAAGAAGATAAGGCGTTGTTGCCGCTGAATTCTTTACCTGGCTCCTACGAAAATTTGGTTACAACTCTAACTTGGGGGAAGGAGTCCCTGGTGTTGGAAGATATCACAAGTGCTCTGCTAGAGTTTTATCAAAGAAGGAAAATTGGTGATGAACAAGCAGAAGGGCTGGTTGTGAGGGGTAGCCATGGTGATCGTAGTAGAGCAAAAGACGGGAAGGGATCCAAATCGTGGTCAAGGAGGTTCAAGAAAAATTGCTTCGAGTGCAGTGGAAAAGGGCACGTGAAGCAGGATTGTCCAAAAAGAACTCGGGATTACAAGGAAAAAAGATCAGGTTCCGTGAATGTGGCCTCACATTCGGACGGGTCAGATGGTGATCTTCTTTCTATTTTGTCAAGTCTAAAGTATTCTGATTCCTGGATTTTGGATAGTACTTGCTCTTTTCACATGACGCCCAAGAGAGGGTAGTTTGACACCTACAAGTTTGTTGATTCAGGTATGGTGACTATGGGTGATGGTTCTACTTATAGAATTGCTGGCATAGGTGATATCCGAATCAAGATGTGGGATGGTGTTGAGATAAAATTATGTGGGGTTAGGCATGTTCCAAAGTTGGAGAGAAATTTGATCTCATTAGGAGCCTTGGATTATAGTGGGTACAGTTATAAGGTTGTAGGCGGACTAATGGAGGTGGAGAAGGATGTTGTGGTAGTGATGAAGGGTGAAAGAGATTCTAGGAACACCTACAGGTTAGTGGAGAACACGGTTGTAGGTGGAGTTACCTCGTTGTGTTCCGATGGCGAGGGGAAACACTCTTATATGATAGAGCGAAGGCTTGACATGAATGGTTTGAGTGGAGTTGAGATTCGTGGAGATAAAGTTAGCAAGTTCCCACTGTGGTTGTCTAAAGGCACATGCACGTCAAAGGTATTGTGTAGGTTTGGCATTGGGCATGCGAAGCCGTTGGTGATACCTCGGGCGAATCAGGTATCTCACTCAAGGCCGAACGGTGGAGTTCGATGCATGTCGAGGGTTCTACTTGGTGAAACAAAAGGCTGTCCTTTGTATGCTATGGCAAGTAGCATTGGTTTGAGACAAAAAGGTCCAACAGAGAAGTAGTTCGAGGTTACGGAGCATGGGGTGACCGAAAAATAGAGGGCGCGTCTATTGGTCACAAGGTTACTTCGGCAGATGAACTTGCTAGTTGGGGTTCGATGAAGTTTGGAGAGAATACGCCAAGCAAGCTCGGGAGTTGCTCAAGCTTGGGGGCTGCCTCTAAGTGATTGAACGAAAAAGGAAGAGAGAAAGTTGAAATGGTATTATTGATGGCGGTGTATCTACGGTCAAGGTGGAGCTGGTAGAGTTGATTTGGTTTCTCAAGTTCTCATGGTTCTTCATGGGGCGGTATTTCATCAAGGTAGAGTTTGTTGAAGTTCGGATGAAGCTTCATGGTTCGTCCACAGGATAATTTCTCCCCAAGGTGGAGATTGTTAGAGATGTCAAGAAATTGAAGAGGAAACGATTTGTGGGCTTATTTCCTATTCTATTCGAACTAGGTTTTGGACTCCTAATTTGACCTAGATAGCTTACTTGATGTACAAAGGTTTGCTTCTATATATAGGCATGTTACCCTAAGGTTTTGTATAACTTTGTGGCTCGAAAAATTACAAATAAAAATTTTCCTTTCTCTCCGTGGATGTAGGCATTAGGCCGAACCACATTATCTCTTGTGTCCGTATTCTTTGCGCATTTTGTTCTCTTGGTTGCTGAATTCCTAACACTTCGAAGTATCCAGCGATGGAGATTTGCTGTATTGCAGAGTCCCGCAAGACTCAATAGTATTATTCTTTTAAAATTGTACTGCTTTTATAATTAACTTTCGAGCGGTGTGCAAGGAAGCAATATAAGAATGTCGTACAAAACTAAGAAATAATTTTTTCATAAAAATGTAGAAGAACTGAAAGTGTACCTTGGGAATTCGGTACCTATATCAATTATGCATCCACGTGATTTGTTGATGAACAATAGCAGGTGGGGTGATAACTAAAAATGTCTCGGAGCGACCAATATTTAATACTTATTGAAAGTTTTGACATATTTTAAATATTTTACTGATTAATTAATTCCAGCTAAAATTAGTCAAACCCAATGATTATTAGGACAACAAGTGATACTAAAAAGAAATGATTATGAGACCATTTTTTCAATTCTTACGCTTCATTACTACGATCGTATAATTGTACAATTATTGCTGTAGGGACAAACTTTTCTTTTGTCTGATCTAAGATCCTTTTGGATTTCGTTGTCTGCTCGATGGCTGCGAGTGGAGAACCTTGACTTGATCGATTTACGTCGACCTTGGCTCTCATCTGAGTATTTCTTGTATGCATTCAGATGCCACTTGACGGTGTCTTGAGGTTATTGGCTGAAGCTTGCTTCGGCAGAACTCTGCCCCGGTCGTTAGCCTTAAAGCTCTATCGACCGCCCATCGTTCCCCCATCTGTGTCACACTTATGTCATCGAACATACTTTCATTTTCTGCTTGAGTTTCTAGTCCTATGTCTGTATTTCTCTTTACTGTTCTGTAACTCGTTTATTATTATTGCGGGAATAAATGAACAAGTAACCCGAGACGGATCTGGAGTGGTCGTCCCAAGGTCGGTCTAACTATGATAGGCTAGGCTAGGCTAAGCTATGAACTACGGACTACGGGCTAAGGAAAGGAAAAGCAACAATGATAAGTAAAGTAGTTGTTTGTTGTGTAGGTGATATCCGCATTCCTTGCTCGAGCCCTCCTTATATAGAGTGCCTTGACCTAGCCTCCGTACCTTCAGAATAGGAAATCCCAAACCGCCTCCAAGACCTTCGGCTCCAAGTCGCAATCTCGAGAGATCCGCTTCAAGTTATTTATTCCTAATATGACAGGATCCTCGCGGCTCAGCACAAGCCGTCTTTCTTAAATGAGCAAATCTCATCCTCGATTAGGAAGCTTTCAAAATGTGATGACCAAGCAATCGAGACCTAAAGAAGAACTTACCAAGTCTTACCAAATATTGAGAATCTTGGCTCAAGTTAGGAAAATATAGATTGACTCGACCTTCTCGAATCTCCCATGTAAAATCTCGTACTAAGTCCGTCATCGCCCAAGATGGACATCTCACCAGGCCCAAAGTGAATCCCAAAACAGGCTCAAGCTAACGACATCTTCAAGCAAAGTGGACCTATTCCCAGAATTGTCTTCCCGCCTACGATGGTAAAATGAGCTTCCCGCTCGGGTCCAAGTTGGCTTCTCCCCTTCGGCTTCTTGCTTGGCTTCTCGCTCGATCTCTCGCTCAGCCTCTCGCTCGGCCTCTCTCTTGGCTTCCCACCTTAGGCTTCCCGCTCGGCCTCTCGCCTTAGACATCGCACTCGGCATCTCGCTTAGCGTATTGCTGGGCCTTCAACAAGGATCGTAGTGGCAATCAAGCTTCTCCACTTCTTCATGCGACTTACCGTCCTAACTTTCTCAATTTCTTTGACGTGACTCATAGCGCCGATGCTTGGAAGAGCATACTCACTTCCCGAGACCTTATTAGCAGAAGTTCTACCAGGAGGATGGTCATAACACCGTACAATCCTCACTTTACCATCGAGCAACTTGGTCTCGTCCAAGGGATTTTGTTCCCAATCAACTACCTTCTCCATGGACACCGAGCCGACCGAGGCTCACACCAGTGGGAAAAGGTAGAACTTTCCCTCGCGGACCTTTTACAACGAAGCACAATCAGCCGCTTCAACTTCTCTTCCGATCGTACTCCCACCTTCGCAGCCTGGTAGGTGACGCTCACGAGTTGGAAGGCTAACGACAAACAACTAGCCGAGACCTTCACCTTCTTTAAAAAGACATCCCCCAAGGTGGACACCATTCCGAGGCCGAGAAAATCCCCCCCAAGGAGAAAGCGAAAGGTTGACCACTTGGCAGCAAGTGACCGGGTGGGTACCTCGATGCACTCCTCTAAAGCCGACGACTCCGGCCTACTAGAAGTCTCTTGACTCTCATGACTAGCACGTTCCTTATTCTGGTATTCTAAAACGTCATTCTCTTGTCGTACAGATGCCGTCCTTCAAGCGTCCTCCCCTTCGGTTAGACTCGTGGAATACCCTTCTTCCTCGTCTGAAAAGGTAAAGACTAGCTCCGAGGATTTACTTAGCACCGACCAACTTTTATTTAACAATTTCCGTATTATTTCAGGATTCATTGCCCGAATCATCTCCTGTACGAGTCGACCCTGTAGCTGACATTAAGCCCACGAGTGTCATTTTTCCCGCAGGGCCTAAGCAGAATCCTCCACGTCAAATTCATCCTACTATGACCTCTGCCCCTCTTGACGATGAAGCCGAGTTTTAGGCGATGCTTGGCCCCGCTTACTCCCCTAGTTATATGCCTTCACCTCTGGCAGTACCTTCTGCAGCTGTCGATATTTCTGACGCCGAGATGGTAGAGATCGAGCAGGTGCCGAGCCCACCACATTCTCCTCGGGGTGACCCTTACCCCACAGGTGTGGTCGCGCATGCCTCTACATTTACAACCATCTTGGATGTCGTGCACCCTCCGATGCCTTCAACCATTGCACCGCTTCCTACGGCTGGTCCACCGACACCCATCGTTGCTTCCCTTCTGCCTACACCTCTGATCGATGCCTCCGAACTTGTACATGTCTTAGCCCACTTCATTTTTCCCATATGACTCATTGCTCATTAGATCACACGTGTTATTCCATACCAGGAATTCTACAAGAGCATAGTGTTCACCCTAGATGAGTTGATCAACCCTCCGGTCACTCCAGCTTTGGTACCTGAGGTCCCGAGACTTGCATGTGCCAAAATAGAAAAGGATAAGCAAAGAGCCAACTTGATCCATTACCTTTGCGACCTCAGGAACTAGACGGTGGGCACTATGCTTTCAGAATCTTTAGCCTATGCATACGAGGCCCTCGAGTACTTGATAAAACACGGGCCACCCACCGGCAACCAACCTACTCCCATTCGCAAGCTATATGCCAACTTTTCCTGTATTGTCCATTGGTAAGCTCCCTTATACTCGGTCTCTTCCTACCATCTTAGTTGAATCTGCTCCTAACACGTGTTTCCTTTTAGGTATCAAAGGGGCCAAAGGTACGTTGACTCCATCCATTGCATAGAGTAGAACGCAGAAACCCACACTAAGATTTTCGCAGAGACCCAGAACAATATAGTGTCAAGGGTCGCGTAGTTCAGATGGGTTAAGGCTGAAGAATTTGAAGCTGCACAGACAGTTACCGCTCGGGCTGAGATTTTGAACCGTATTTGAGCTGAGATTGCCCGCCTTCAGGAGAGCTTGATCCAAACTGACTCTGAGTATCATGAGTCACAAGACAATCTTGCCCATATGAGAGAGAGAAGGTGTCACGACCCAAATCTGGGGTCGGTGACCGGCGCTAGACTTCGACTCCTTTTATTCACACAAGAAATCTAGCCAGCCTCAAACGTATTCAAATTTATAATCATAAGCATTTAAATATAAAATTTAAAATGATGGAGTAAAATCTGCAAATACTCCCATCAAAGCATATACCAGTTTTCAACTCCCTGGCATTTCTGAAGTTTGAACCCAATTTTATTGCAACTTTTCTTCAAACTAATTCAAATTTTGTGACTATTAACTCACTCAGATCTTGTCACTTCATATCTCCAAATTTTGCACAATCCAACATATGTTTCAAATTCTACATACCATGTGCTCTCCTATTCTCATATTTCTTTATCCCTTGATTTTGAGAAAAATATTCTTTATTATATATTCTTTTTTTGACTTTACATTGTCTCAAACTCATATTTTACAAGTCAAATCTTTTCGTTCATTCCTCTCTTTGAGTCATTATCTAACTGATGATTTATCTCAAATTTTTTTTTTCTTGTACAGATAATATTTGCTTCCTGCTATCTTATAGAGCTTACACAATGTCATCTCAATATTGTTGTATTTATTGTACCTATAATCTACATGATTTGTAGATTATCAAAATTTTATCTCATGACGCTACCTCATATTCTTTAAGACTTATAATATATGCGTTAGATTATTTCTGATTACAAAGAGAATCTTTACTCAAATTCAGAAGGCTTCTATCTAGCCTCTGAAATCTTTTCACGAATCAATAGGTGAACTTTGTAGTTTGGTCAAAAATATTGACCATTTATGCTTTTTGGACTATCTTGTTCATAACGATTGAGCAAATTATCTTATCAAAAGTCCATCAGAATATATCTTTTCCAAAATCCATAACCATGATTCAAATCAAGATTCATTATCAATCTTAACTTACACATAGTATTAAAAACAATAACTCAATTCCATATAATTTAATCCCATAATTTCATCCATAATAATCTCATATTACTTTCCTAATATATATATTTTCTTAAATCCCAAAGCACAATTATGACTTACTTTCTCATATACTCTCCTTCCATATAACGTCGTTCAGAATTTCCTCATTTTCAAACAAATTTAAATTCAAAGCAGATTCCCAATGCACAGATAAACGAATTAGAAGAGTTCACAAAGACATAACTCAAACATTTGGTGAGACTCAAACCAATGGCCCAATATACATAGGAAGAAATCAAATATATAAGGGTGTTTAGATGATTTGGACAAAGTGGTGATCAGTCACTTCATCAAAATCTCACCCAATGAAGGATTTTCATATATATAAATATATATACTCAAATGGGCTCTTCAAAGGAATATCATATATAAATGGTACAAGAATTCTCACCATAATGTAGAGTGATAACAAGAATGCATCACAAAAATTTCTCATATAAAAATTTCAAACACAAATATCTCACATCTCAAGCAAAGCATAGTTGCCAAATTTCATATTCATCACACCATTATTATCAAACAAAAATAACTCTTCGTTGATACAAAAGAGATTACGACAAGAACGAATGACATAGATGAAAAAGATGCAAAGATATGGAAAATCCTATGCTCCGTAGCACAACTTAAGGTACTTGACACGATAATTCAAACAAGGCTCTAACCTAGAGCTCTGATACCAAGTCTGTCACGACCCAAATCTGGGGTCGGTGACCGGCGCTAGACTTCGACTCCTTTTATTCACACAAGAAATCTAGCCAGCCTCAAACGTATTCAAATTTATAATCATAAGCATTTAAACATAAAATTTAAAACTTAATAATCTTTAGTTTCATATTCCAAATTTACAAAATATAAGCCAAGCTTTTTCTTTTTAATACATACTCCCAAGATCAAAATAAATCCTGTGACTACGGAGCTTCTAGATCAATAAGAAAAATACAAACTGGAGACCTCCAGACCAGTCCCGAAGAATAAAGCAGACTTAGTACGATCCGAGTAGATCTCCGAACCAATACAACTCGTATTCGAGTTCCTGCAAAACTGGTGAGAGGGAGGATGAGTGTTTTGGAACACTCAGTAAACAAATAAGATATGCATCGCAATTTATTTAGCTACTCAATGCACAAACATACCTAAAACATGCATATAACTAACATGGCAAATAAATTATGCGGAGTTGTAAATTATTCAAAAGTCATACTTACCAAATGACCAAATATAGCATATAATCACAAAATCACAGAAACATGAGCAAACTACGCAACGTTCCATATCGTCACGCAATTTGACACATGACACATAATTCCAATATCATATAGCAGAACTGACGAACATTCGGCAAGATCTAGATAGTGTCACTCCAACCCCGACACGAGGATACCATATCTCAAAGGCGCCATCAGAAACCAACCCCGCCGGCCAAACAGATCATATCAGAATCCATTGTATCCTCATTATATGTGCACATATGCCAACATCCCCGGTTGGTCACGGGTAGATCTCTGCCTACTAGACGTCCATATCACAAAGCAGAGCCAACCATATAACAGACTTTCATATCATAACAAATTCATAGGCTCCAAAACATACCAAACATATCCAGTGCCCCCGTTGGGCCAGATTGAACAAACTTTCACAAATCATAACGTCATACAATATGCTCATATGAAAAATGCACAAAATGCACTCATATTACCATATTCAGATAATGACAAATAAATAGAGTACGCCAAATAAAGCACGAGTCACATATTATTTATTTACCGATTTCGGTTTGACAAATAATCCGGGTCGCCAATCGTCTCGAATATTCACCAATATATTCTTCAAAAGCTTCTTAATATGTATTCCAAAGCCTGTCATGTCCGAAATTATTATTTTTCTCTCTTAAGAACAAAGTAACAATATTTATTTTTTTTATTTCCATAAATACCTTTCAGTCTCATGTTTAAGATAAATACACTCTTCATGTCATTTAAAGATAAATCAACTTTATCTAATTAATTAATTTTAGATATTCTTTCGGTTCACTTATTTTCATATTTCTTCTTTTCCCTTTCTTTGTTTGGTTTCTTCCTAAATAGTCAGATCCTAAAACATGGTTCCGATTGAACCTCAATTACTGAGAAGAATTTAATTCTTCTGATTCTTATAATTAATCTAACAAATCTACTATGAACTAATTTTCATGTCAACTTCTCTTCCAAAATCATATTTTCCTTCTATATATACTTGTCGAAATTAGTACTCGATTAATTGAACTTGTCTTCCGTTTCTCTTTCTTGGTTGGCTTCACCATTTATTTATTTCAATGATCCGATTCTCCTAACTCAATTGGCACAAGCTTACTAAATCTAAAACTCATTATCCTGTACTTTAAAATTTTCTCTTCTTATATCAGATTCATACTCAACATATTCATTGTGTTTGCTATTTCTTATTGTGTATGGTGAAGTATTTAGTACTGTTAGTTAAAAGAATTAAGACCAAATTTCTTTACCTGTTGACTTCTCTTCCCCCTTCGGTTCTGTTTCTCCCTCTCTCTTGTTTATCTCTTATTTTTTCCTGGTGACTTTAATTTCGGTATTAGTAAAGGAAGTGAGCTAATTAATGGATATATATGTATTTACCAATTCTCATCTCTCCACCGCCTCTTTTGTCAATTTTTTTTTACTTTGCCTTGTTGTCATCTTTCTACCTCTCCACGTTTTTGTTTCTTTTTACCTTACCACGTTTCTAACTACTTCACCCTTATCTAGTACTTAAATATTTTAGAGTCTTAGCTTTGTTTCTTTCATTTTTAACTCTATCTCTTTCTCTCTCTTTTTTTTTAACTCTTATCCTCTCTCTTTTTTTTTTCACACTTCCTTATCCTTGTTTTGGTTTCCCTTATCCGTTCTACATGTTGAAAATTTTACCAGCTACTAGGCCATCCCCATTTTATTAAAATTGGGTTCATTACATTAATTAATTATTTTTATCTTTCTTAGTTGTCAACTTGCTAAGAAAGCCACGTTTTTTTTTAACTTCTCACTTCATAATAGTTAATTTGTATTTGTGTCCTACTTTGTTTGGTTTTAGACAAATTTGATTCCAGCTTCTATTTTATCGTTAATTAAGTTCATAACCATCTCGATTTAATTCGGACAAAATTATATCTAACTACATTCCTAAAATTTCTTAATGATCAACTAGTGTTGCTACTTTGCAACATAGTATAATATTAATTTACCAAATGACTTAACATACTAGATTAAATCAAACTAATTTCCACTAATATAGTTGGGTATTACATTCTCCCCTCCTTATAAAAATTCGGTCCCCGAATTTACTTAAACAAAGTGCGCTTACTTGTTCCTCAAATAGATGGATACTTAAGTTATATCTACTCTTACATCTCTAAGGTCGCCTCAGCTTGTAAACGATTTTCCTCTTCTATTTTATAAATCGGGAATTCTCTATTCTGACACTTACAAAATCTCTTAATTCAAAATTCTTTTTGGCACTTCCAGTATGCCAAATTTTATTAATCTCAACTATTTATATTTTCACTTATAAGTACGTCTGATAACTATACGTGACTTTTACACAACAATGTCACCATTGTTGTGGCAAAACCAACATGCCACTAGCTCAATTGGCTCCAAATTCTCAAACAGGTCAATGTATCTAAGATTGAGTCTATACCTTCTTCCAAAACTTATTATCTCTTCTGCATGTGAGACTTTGAGCATTCTCACATTAGATTTTATATCCTCTTATCTTCAAAATTATTCACTTGAATTGTTTTAAAATCTTTATGAATGACCTTAGTTTACTCATTCATCTCTCAAACTATTTCAAACTCACTTATATCCCTTTTGTAGAAAAGAGAAGTCCAATTGTCATTTTCTAATAATACCAAATAACATACTAAATGACTCATTCTCCGCACTTTAATTGATCATAAAATTTATCTTCATATTTTCTCATATTAACTATAATTTTCACCAAAAGTTAGAATATACTAGTCTCTTTATCATATAGGCCAATATCTAACAGCATGTTATAATGTTAGATCTTTCAAAACACATTCTCCCTTTCTTAGTAATACATTGAGCAACATGTGTTTTCTCACTGAAATTGCATTTGCTTCCATCTCTTAACCTTATGAATAGCATTAGTCTTCTCATGTATTCTCCAAAGTATATAAAATTTATGTAATTCCTTCGATCAAATTTCAACAACTTATTTATTACACGGTAGTTATTCTACTTCCACTAGTTACTCGATCAATTTTTTGAATCTCTCATATTGTAGAATAATCTTGTCCGTAAATGGTACAATACACTTGTGCCTCGACCATACCAGATGATTTCTAGCCTCAAATTTTCCAATCAAATTTTGTCAAAGAAGAATCTCAATCAGTTTTAAGTTTATTGGTCTTAATTTTATATCATATGCATTTTAATTCCTGAGTAATTCTAAACTTAATACTTTCTGACATTACTAAATAATTACTCATAACTTCTATTATTTCTCCATTATTTTCTTATACTTAAAACTTACTTATGCATAACTCTTTTTCATCTTGGTTATCTCCATATATCTTAAATCTTCCATTATACTTGCTTCCATTTTTTTTAGGTCATACATTCGGTAGTTATACACAACCCTTATTTAAGTCATCCCTAGACTATATCTTCCATAATCTTACTAACATTTATTCAGTCAGCCCAAAAATGTCAAAATCTTACAAACATTTGATATATTAATTCTCAAAGGTTTCCTTTTCACCGTGACACCACTAAAAATCTTTTGGTTATTAAAGTTGTTGAAAAACTAAACCTCTAAACCTCTCCAACAACAAACCATACCACTTTACCATCTTTAAAACTAAAAAATTTTCATAACCTTCCAATACTCCAAATCCACAAACACTTTGTCACACCTACTTATCTCTTAACAATCTCTTTCTTTATCACCTATACTTTCACAAGGATAAACTTATCATATAACTTGTAGTTCCATGAAGTTCACAATGTCAGTTGTAATATCTTCATGTGCTCTTCTAAATTATCCATATACACCAAATATTTTCATAAAATTATTAACTTATCTCTCATATGCTTAAGCACTCGAATTATAATTCTTATCATAAATTTCATCTTGTGAGTTGACCAAATATCATATCGCTACATCTTAATGCATACACTAAGTTCTAAAAATTTATGTTGACTACAACATCTTCCATTGGTACCATGACCTTCTGTCATTTTTATAATCAAATAAAAATATCACAAAGTATTTTCGAACCTATAAAAATTCTTATTTATCATGTTTGCTAAACTCTTTTTCCCCGAATAAAGTCATACTTAATAGTGGTACAAATGTTAACACTTTTTTTCATTAAAGAGTTATTATATTACTCAATCTTCCAAATCTAGACTAGTTCATGATCCACCAGAATTTCTCAATAATTTTCTTTCATAAGCTAAATCTTGTCGTCGTTCGAGTTTTCCATAACCTACATATATTTCACTTATTCAAATTATATCCCATTAGTTACACCAAATTTCTAATCAAAGCTTCAAATCTCCAAATACAAATAATCTTCACAAATGTCACTTCATTCTTATTCTCATTTCGATCTTCTTCTTTCTTCTTTTCTTCTTTTTTTTTTAAATCTTTAATCTTTAAAAGTTACTAGCATACTTCAATGAGTCTATCGTACCTTGTGCCGAAGTTGTTACTTTGATTCTTTAGTTCTTAACATATTTATCTTAGTAATTCATAGATATTCAACATATATATATTTTTATAACCACCTAAATGTTAAGAATTTACATGATGGAGTAAAATCTGCAAATACTCCCATCAAAGCATATACCAGTTTTCAACTCCCTGGCATTTCTGAAGTTTGAACCCAATTTTATTGCAACTTTTCTTCAAACTAATTCAAATTTTGTGACTATTAACTCACTCAGATCTTGTCACTTCATATCTCCAAATTTTGCACAATCCAACATATGTTTCAAATTCTACATACCATGTGCTCTCCTATTCTCATATTTCTTTATCCCTTGATTTTGAGAAAAATATTCTTTATTATATATTCTTTTTTTGACTTTACATTGTCTCAAACTCATATTTTACAAGTCAAATCTTTTCGTTCATTCCTCTCTTTGAGTCATTATCTAACTGATGATTTATCTCAAATTTTTTTTTTCTTGTACAGATAATATTTGCTTCCTGCTATCTTATAGAGCTTACACAATGTCATCTCAATATTGTTGTATTTATTGTACCTATAATCTACATGATTTGTAGATTATCAAAATTTTATCTCATGACGCTACCTCATATTCTTTAAGACTTATAATATATGCGTTAGATTATTTCTGATTACAAAGAGAATCTTTACTCAAATTCAGAAGGCTTCTATCTAGCCTCTGAAATCTTTTCACGAATCAATAGGTGAACTTTGTAGTTTGGTCAAAAATATTGACCATTTATGCTTTTTGGACTATCTTGTTCATAACGATTGAGCAAATTATCTTATCAAAAGTCCATCAGAATATATCTTTTCCAAAATCCATAACCATGATTCAAATCAAGATTCATTCTCAATCTTAACTTACACATAGTATTAAAAGCAATAACTCAATTCCATATAATTTAATCCCATAATTTCATCCATAATAATCTCATATTACTTTCCTAATATATATATTTTCTTAAATCCCAAAGCACAATTATGACTTACTTTCTCATATACTCTCCTTCCATATAACGTCGTTCAGAATTTCCTCATTTTCAAACAAATTTAAATTCAAAGCAGATTCCCAATGCACAGATAAACGAATTAGAAGAGTTCACAAAGACATAACTCAAACATTTGGTGAGACTCAAACCAATGGCCCAATATACATAGGAAGAAATCAAATATATAAGGGTGTTTAGATGATTTGGACAAAGTGGTGATCAGTCACTTCATCAAAATCTCACCTAATGAAGGATTTTCATATATATAAATATATATACTCAAATGGGCTCTTCAAAGGAATATCATATATAAATGGTACAAGAATTCTCACCATAATGTAGAGTGATAACAAGAATGCATCACAAAAATTTCTCATATAAAAATTTCAAACACAAATATCTCACATCTCAAGCAAAGCATAGTTGCCAAATTTCATATTCATCACACCATTATTATCAAACAAAAATAACTCTTCGTTGATACAAAAGAGATTACGACAAGAACGAATGACATAGATGAAAAAGATGCAAAGATATGGAAAATCCTATGCTCCGTAGCACAACTTAAGGTACTTGACACGATAATTCAAACAAGGCTCTAACCTAGAGCTCTGATACCAAGTCTGTCACGACCCAAATCTGGGGTCGGTGACCGGCGCTAGACTTCGACTCCTTTTATTCACACAAGAAATCTAGCCAGCCTCAAACGTATTCAAATTTATAATCATAAGCATTTAAACATAAAATTTAAAACTTAATAATCTTTAGTTTCATATTCCAAATTTACAAAATATAAGCCAAGCTTTTTCTTTTTAATACATACTCCCAAGATCAAAATAAATCCTGTGACTACGGAGCTTCTAGATCAATAAGAAAAATACAAACTGGAGACCTCCAGACCAGTCCCGAAGAATAAAGCAGACTTAGTACGATCCGAGTAGATCTCCGAACCAATACAACTCGTATTCGAGTTCCTGCAAAACTGGTGAGAGGGAGGATGAGTGTTTTGGAACACTCAGTAAACAAATAAGATATGCATCGCAATTTATTTAGCTACTCAATGCACAAACATACCTAAAACATGCATATAACTAACATGGCAAATAAATTATGCGGAGTTGTAAATTATTCAAAAGTCATACTTACCAAATGACCAAATATAGCATATAATCACAAAATCACAGAAACATGAGCAAACTACGCAACGTTCCATATCGTCACGCAATTTGACACATGACACATAATTCCAATATCATATAGCAGAACTGACGAACATTCGGCAAGATCTAGATAGTGTCACTCCAACCCCGACACGAGGATACCATATCTCAAAGGCGCCATCAGAAACCAACCCCGCCGGCCAAACAGATCATATCAGAATCCATTGTATCCTCATTATATGTGCACATATGCCAACATCCCCGGTTGGTCACGGGTAGATCTCTGCCTACTAGACGTCCATATCACAAAGCAGAGCCAACCATATAACAGACTTTCATATCATAACAAATTCATAGGCTCCAAAACATACCAAACATATCCAGTGCCCCCGTTGGGCCAGATTGAACAAACTTTCACAAATCATAACGTCATACAATATGCTCATATGAAAAATGCACAAAATGCACTCATATTACCATATTCAGATAATGACAAATAAATAGAGTACGCCAAATAAAGCACGAGTCACATATTATTTATTTACCGATTTCGGTTTGACAAATAATCCGGGTCGCCAATCGTCTCGAATATTCACCAATATATTCTTCAAAAGCTTCTTAATATGTATTCCAAAGCCTGTCATGTCCGAAATTATTATTTTTCTCTCTTAAGAACAAAGTAACAATATTTATTTTTTTTATTTCCATAAATACCTTTCAGTCTCATGTTTAAGATAAATACACTCTTCATGTCATTTAAAGATAAATCAACTTTATCTAATTAATTAATTTTAGATATTCTTTCGGTTCACTTATTTTCATATTTCTTCTTTTCCCTTTCTTTGTTTGGTTTCTTCCTAAATAGTCAGATCCTAAAACATGGTTCCGATTGAACCTCAATTACTGAGAAGAATTTAATTCTTCTGATTCTTATAATTAATCTAACAAATCTACTATGAACTAATTTTCATGTCAACTTCTCTTCCAAAATCATATTTTCCTTCTATATATACTTGTCGAAATTAGTACTCGATTAATTGAACTTGTCTTCCGTTTCTCTTTCTTGGTTGGCTTCACCATTTATTTATTTCAATGATCCGATTCTCCTAACTCAATTGGCACAAGCTTACTAAATCTAAAACTCATTATCCTGTACTTTAAAATTTTCTCTTCTTATATCAGATTCATACTCAACATATTCATTGTGTTTGCTATTTCTTATTGTGTATGGTGAAGTATTTAGTACTGTTAGTTAAAAGAATTAAGACCAAATTTCTTTACCTGTTGACTTCTCTTCCCCCTTCGGTTCTGTTTCTCCCTCTCTCTTGTTTATCTCTTATTTTTTCCTGGTGACTTTAATTTCGGTATTAGTAAAGGAAGTGAGCTAATTAATGGATATATATGTATTTACCAATTCTCATCTCTCCACCGCCTCTTTTGTCAATTTTTTTTTACTTTGCCTTGTTGTCATCTTTCTACCTCTCCACGTTTTTGTTTCTTTTTACCTTACCACGTTTCTAACTACTTCACCCTTATCTAGTACTTAAATATTTTAGAGTCTTAGCTTTGTTTCTTTCATTTTTAACTCTATCTCTTTCTCTCTCTTTTTTTTTAACTCTTATCCTCTCTCTTTTTTTTTTCACACTTCCTTATCCTTGTTTTGGTTTCCCTTATCCGTTCTACATGTTGAAAATTTTACCAGCTACTAGGCCATCCCCATTTTATTAAAATTGGGTTCATTACATTAATTAATTATTTTTATCTTTCTTAGTTGTCAACTTGCTAAGAAAGCCACGTTTTTTTTAACTTCTCACTTCATAATAGTTAATTTGTATTTGTGTCCTACTTTGTTTGGTTTTAGACAAATTTGATTCCAGCTTCTATTTTATCGTTAATTAAGTTCATAACCATCTCGATTTAATTCGGACAAAATTATATCTAACTACATTCCTAAAATTTCTTAATGATCAACTAGTGTTGCTACTTTGCAACATAGTATAATATTAATTTACCAAATGACTTAACATACTAGATTAAATCAAACTAATTTCCACTAATATAGTTGGGTATTACAGAAGGATAACCTGTCATCAGGCTAACATGGAGTATGGGACGACCATCTTCAAGAGTGCCAAAGTCGAGTCTGAGCTTACTGACACACTACTAGGACAAGAGAGGAATGCCTACGCTAATGATTGAGGATCTATTGACACCGCTCGAGGACTAGTGGATGAAGCAATCTCCTATCTTTTTGAACCCGATGCTAGTGCTGCCCTATCAGAGGGTAATCGATGGGCATGAGCTTGACCTTCTGGAGCTCCCCAATCCCGTTAGCTCGACTAGCTTTTTGTGTTAGGGATCTTTTGGGCCATCGTATTTATTGTTAATCTAGCTTTGACATATGTATGCTCGGTCCTATCGAGACCGTATGCTAGACTTTCACAAGAAGCATGATTTTGCTGGTCCTTGAAGAGGCCGATGAAGTAACTTAACATTTATTGATTTTCTTCATTGGCTTTGGACCAACTGGATACATCATGAAGTTACATGAGTGACCGGTTTCAAAGGTAAACCGAAAAGTCTATCATCATAAACTATAACAAATCTGTCACCGGCTATGCTACATCTCCCGATTATAAGTCCGTGCATAATGTTTGAATAAACGATCGTCCATGCCTTCCCACATGCTAGGCCGGTATTTCTTTAAGTAAAGCCCATTTATCGGGTGCTCATGAACTTCACCGTTGACGTCAGCAAGTCGATAGGATCCGTTCCATAGTACATCGTGCACCTCTAATGGTCCTTCCCAGTTTGGCGACCACTTTCCAAGCTCGGGGTCTTAGCGTCCAAGTGGGAGAATAATTTTCCACACCAGATCCCCTCTCTCAAAATGCTTCTCTCGGGCTCACTTGTTGTAGGTTTTCTCCACAATCTTCTTCTGCTGGATGATCGCGTCCAATGCCCTTAGGCTTTCTCTCGGGCCTGCTTGTTACAGGCTTTCTCCACAATCTTCTTCTGTTGGATGATCGCGTCCAATGCCCTTAGCCTCTCTTTGGGAAGATCTTCAAGCTCAGCCAACATGGCCAAGTCATAATCAAGTTGGGTGAGGTTTGCTTGCTCGGCCCTTCTCAAGGATCAGACTGTCATTTCCAATAGAATCATAGCATCGTGTCCATAAGTAAGGGCGAAGGTCTTTGTAGCACGGAATGCCCATAATGCTTCCGATAGGGCGAGATGCCATGTCCTGGGCTACTCTCTCACCGCCTTCTCTATGCACGCCTTCAACACCTTATTGGTAGCTTCCATTTGACCGTTGCCTTGAGCATAGTAAGGCATCGAGTGGGTGATCCTGAACCCCATATCCCTTACAAATTTTTGGATCTCATCTCCCGTGAATATGGTAGCTTGGTCGGTTGTAACTGTCTCCGGTAACCCGAACCTGTGGATGATGTGCTCCTTAAAGAACTGGATGACTATCTCTTGGTTCACAACCTTCATTGGGATTGCCTCCACCCACTTAGTAAAATAGTCGGTGGCTACTACGATAAAGGCGTGACCCTTGGTAGAAGCGGGATGCATCTTTCCAATGACATCATATGCCCAACCTCGAAATGGCCAAAGCTTCACTACGGGGTGAAAGGTGTCGGCCGGGGAAGGTTGAACTTGCCCATGTCTTTGGCATTCTTGACATCCCTTTGCATAATCAATACAGTCTCTTGCCATACCCGGCCAAAAGTAGTCGTGACGATGCATCAACCACCTCATCTTGATACCTGATTGGTGTGCTTCATATATGCGTTCGTAGACCTCCGTCATGGCCAACATAGCTTCTTGTGGACTTGGGCAAACCAAGAGCATCCCGTCGATGATCCTTCGATAGAGACTGTCATTGATCAAAACGAAGAGCCCTTGTCTTCAAAGCCTTATCGGAGCAAGCGCTTGGGTCCTTGAGGTAGTCGATGTATTCCTGCCTCCAGTCTCGGTTGAGTTGTAATAGGGCGATCTCTACCATCGGGCTAAGTTCTTCTAATGCCGAGGTCGACCTGATCTTTACTGGTACAGAATTAAACTTGGAGAATGCACAAAAACTGGACCCGGTCTGTGCTAGCTTGTTGGCCTCCATGTTCTTGGTGCGATCCACAAACCTGATGACCGCATCTTCAAAACTTTGTAATAGCGATCAGGCCATGTCACGATAGGCTTGAAAGCCTTCTCGTTGGCACTTGAATTCGCCTGCCACTTGCTTGACCACCAACATCGAATCACCAAGCACCCGGACAGTCTCCGTGCCAAGGTCTTTCAACATAAATAGCCCCAGTATTAAAGCCTCGTACTTGGCTTAATTGTTGGTGCAAGGAAAATTAAGTAGGAAGGATGCCTTCGTCTTAATACCTGCCAGAGACTTGATCACGATCCCAGCCCCGGCGCACTTGTTGGTACGGGAGCCATCAAACCACATCATCCATAGTTTCTTTGCCATTAACCCAAAATCTACCGAGGTATCTGTGATGCATCAATACATTGGTGGTCGGCTAAGAAGTCATCAATCCTTTCACAGCTTGCTGAGGTACGAACGTCAAGTTAAATTCCACCAAGGCCAATGCCCACTTGCCAAGTCTTCCTCTCATGATGGGTCCGGAGAGCAAGTGCTTAATGACATCGGTCTGGACAACCACCATCACCTCCGTGGGTAAAAGATAATACCTAAACTTCCTACAAGCGAAGAAGAGATAGAGGCACAACTTTTCAATAGATGTATGCTTCATCTCTGTTCCCAAAAGGGATCGACTCAAGTAATAGACTGCTTGCTCCTTCCCTTCGTCATTCTCCTGAGCAAGCAGACACCCGATCAAATCTTGGGCGGCCGATATGTAGAGCAACAATGGTCGATTTGGGGCTGGTGGAGTGACAACAGGAGGTGTGGAGAGGTATGCCTTAAGCTCGTCAAAGGCTTGTTGGTGCTTGTCCTCCCATTGGAACTCGCCTCCCTTTAGTTTAAGCAAGTTGGCAAATGATCGTGTCCGACCAGCCGTGTTAGATATAAACCGACGCAAGAAATTTACTTGGCAGAGGAAGCGTTGTAACTCCTTGTTTCGAGGAGGTTGAGCTTGCTGGATTGCCTTGATCTTATTCTCATCGATCTCGATGCCCCGCTTGTGAATAAGGAAACCCAAGAAGTTCCCTGCTGAGACCCCGAATGCGTACTTTAAAGGGTTCATCTTGAGTTGATGATTACACATCCTCTTGAACGATGCCCTTAAATGTTCTAAGTGTTGGTCATGATCATGGGACTTGACCACCACGTCGTCAATGTATACCTCCATGAATTTGCTGATGAAGTCGGGGAAGATCAAGTGCATTCCCTTTTGATAAGTGGCTCCGGCGTTCTTGAGTCCAAAGGATATTGTGATCCATTCAAAAATCCCGATGGACCCTGGATAATAGAATCCATCTTGTGAACATCTTCATGTGCAAGGTATATTTGATTATAGCCCGAGTGGCCGTCCATGAAGCTTAGGACTTCATGTCCGGCCGCGGCGTCAACCAACATATCTACAATAGGCATTTGATATTCATCTTTTAGAGTAGCGGAGTTCAAATCCCAAAAGTCAATACAAACGCGAATCTTTCCATTCTTCTTGACAGCGGGTACAATAGTGGATAGCCACTCTACATAATTGGCTTTTCGTATGAAGCCGACATTTAAGAGTCTATCTATCTCTAGCTTGAATTTCTCTACTACCTCTGGCATCATTCTCCACATCAGTTGCTGGTAAGGCCGAAAACCCAGTCTTATAGGGAGTCGATGCTCTATAAGAGATCTATCTAGGCCCGGCATCTCGTCGTAGTCCCAAGCAAAGCAATCTTGATACTTCATTAATAGCTCTACAAGGGCTTTCTCAAAGTCTTCAGGAAGCCGCTCACTGATGAACACGGGCCGACCTCCTTTTTCTGATTAAAGGAGTATTTCCTTCAAAGGATATTTCACTTTTGCCTTATTGTCGTCAAGCTTACTTGGTGCCGGGTGAAGATCGGTCATCTTTAGTAACTCCAGGGGGTCTTGGCCATCGTCTTCAAAAACGTACTCAGCCGCTTCATACTCTGACAAGACGTAGACCTCTATCCGGCTTGCTATCTCTTCTACGGTTAAATTATTCCCGAAAGGGAAGCCTAAGTGGTTACCTCCCGAGTGCAACTTTAACAGGTCGTTGGGTAGAAGGAACTTCCCTTTCGACCGAGCACGCAATCCTAGCAATGCGGCCATCTTCATTGCTCCATGCCATAGATGTCGGCACCATCGAGCCATCACAAAAGGCCACCTCGACGTGATTGGTACTCAGGGCAAAGGGGTTGGTATCGGTAGCCACTAGCTCTACCTTGCCATCCGGCTTCCATTGGATGAGAAACTAATGAAGGGAAGACGGGATGACTTGAGCTGAGTAAATCCAATCTCGTCCCAACAAACAGTTGTAGGAAGTCTTGGCATCGATGACAAAGAACACGACCTCCCAACTCACTGAGCCGATGCTAACTTCTGTTGCGAGCATTCCGAGTGGACGTGTGCTCTTATTGACAAAGTCCATCATGACCATATCGGTTGGGATCAATCATTCTTTCTCCTTATTCAGCTTTTTGAGAAGTGATTGGAGAATAAAATTGACGGTAGCCCCATTGTCTATGAGAATCCTTCCCGCCGGCTTCCCGAAGATGTGAGCCATGATGTACAACGGCTTGAGGTGCCTACACATATTCGTATTGGGCTTTGTAATAGTGATATTATTGCTAAAATCTTCAATTATGGGTACCGCCACAGACTTCTCCCCGATCTCATATTCCCTAAGATCCCCTTCAATCACGTCCCCTTCTAGGTTAATGTGCTGGTTCTCCTTCGGTCCGAACATGGCCGGGAGGGTAAAGACCATATTGACCGATAAGTCTTGGTTATCTTCACTGAGGTTATCTTCACTCGTGCTATCCTCTAGCTTTACCTTCTCGCCTGTCTCATCTTCACGAGCAAACTTCTTCATCTGCCATGCCATGTACTCTTTTTTATTACTAGGGCTTGGTGGTTCATCGTCATCAATGTTCTCCATGAGGTCATTGCCATCCCCAATAAGTTCATCTGAATCCAACAACACTTCTTCATTGGGGTCGGGGAAACTATGTAGTCTCAACTTCTCATAGTTCCCAACCATTGTGCAGGCTGGATGTATGGCCTTTTTCTCTTTGGGAGGGTCGCTGACCTTCTTGTCTGTGCTAGAGCTATCGCCCCGGCTTGGCTCCTCATTCTAACTCGAGGTGTCGTTAAGACTCAACTTCTCGAAGAATCCAAACCTTGCCACTCCCGCGTCTAGGTCGACCACGACTTCTTTGTGTAGGCTAGTTCGCCCCTCTCGTGAGGAGTAATCTTTGGGACGGACCTCATTTTTTTCCTTTGGTACCCATACCTTATTTGATTCTTGTTCTTCCCCGAAGTCGATGTGCCTCTTCACCTTGATGAGTGTTGTCGACATCCTTGATCCACTAAATTCTTTCATTGGTGCCTTTCCCTTGTTGGATCTTAGTGTCGATAACTTCACTTTATCGCCACATTCTATGGGCGTCTGATCCTCATCATCGGTCTCTCTCATGGGTGCTTTCCCTTTGTCGGACCTTGGGGCATCGATCTCTATAGACTGGCTTTGTCTAGAAGCTGCACGGTATGGTGCTTTGGGAAGAGCTAGAAGAGCTTCTTGCTCTTTGAGTTGAGCCTTGCGATAGGCTAACATCCTCTCCAGATCTCGAGTAACTTGCTTCTCGACCTGGATCTTTCTTTCGAGGCGATGCCTTTGAGTATGAGTTAGGGGTTCAGGCATAATTGACCTCGGTGCGCGCCTCTTTTCTCCTAATCGGTTGAACACACCTTCCTAAGGCTCGGTGCCATCCCGAAGATTTATTTTGATGTGAGGGTGGCAAAGTTGTCTGCCTTGCCCCCCGAGTCTTTTCTTTATATTTCTCGGGCATTCTTGCTTTTCGGATCTCTCCTTTGAATCTCTTGAAAGCTCTCACCCTTTGAGTGTCTCCTTGAGTTCTTGCAGCAGTTGTTGTGCCCTAAGTTTCCTCATGGACTCACTCGACGGCCCTTACCTTTCGAGTTTAGGAGACCCTTGTAGTCCGTGTCTCCCGAATCTGCCCCTCTGGTCCTTATAATATTTTTGTCGTCCATACCCCCTGAGTCTGTCCCTTAGGTCTCGAGAGGGTTCTTGGCATCCGTGCCCCCCAAGTTTCTCTCTCAGATCTCGGGAAGGTTCTTAGCATCCATACCTTTCGAGCTTCTCTCTTAAGTCTCGGGAAGACTCTTGGCCTCTGTGCCCCTCGAGCTTCACTTCTTAGGTCTTTGGAGGGCGATCACTGTGCATGCTTGGGGTCTTCCTCCTCATTCTGGTCCCTTACCATACTCACCATATTGATTGGTACGACGAAAGGTGCCGAGGGCTGCTCTTTAGGGAATCTCAAACACCCATCCTTGATCGCTTGTTGCACTTGGTTGCGGAACACCACACAATTAGCCGTGTTGTGTGACTTGCTCACGTGCCACTTATAGTATTTCATCCCCTTCAGCTCCTTCTCATCGGGGATCTTGTGCCTGGGTGGGAACACGATCTGACCATTCTTGAGGAGATTATCAAAAATCTCATCGGTCTTCGTGACATCGAAAGAGTATTCTCGGCCGACGTCGTTGAAGCCCTTACTCTGTTGAGGTGAATTCCCAGGATGGGTGAACTCATTCGGGACCATCATCATCTTGTGAACCAGGCTCTCACACTCATATGGCTTTCCCTTCTTGAGCTCAGCCACCATCTCCTCCATCGTCAATTCTTCCTCCAGATCCCAATCATCACCGAGTTGGTCGATCTCAAGCATAGGGTCATAATGATAGTAAGTACCTTTTGAGGAGGATGCCCTCCTATCTTTCTCGTAGATCAGCTGTTGTGCCACGGCGGCCTTTTGTGCCAACTCGGAGAGATCCTAGAACCTTCCGACTCTGAGTTTCTTTCGAAGGTGAAAAGTGAGCCCTTGCATGGCCAGAGCGGCTAGGTCAGACTCTGACAAATTGGTTGAGCATTTGTTCTTTGCCTTCCGAAAATGAATTATAAACTTTTCCACAGACTCACCTTCAAGTTATTGCATGTGGGCGAAATCCGATATGGTTATTGTCGGCTCAGCTCTATAGAACTGGTCATGAAACTTTTGTTCCATGTTGGACCAATCACGTACCGAACGCGGCGGTAGTCCAATATACCAAGCAAAGGCCGTCTTGGTCAGGGTCATAGGGAACTGGCATAGAAGCCATGCTCCATGAACTGAGGTCTCTCTGCATTGAATGACGAACTGAGTGAAGTGTTCCACCGTCGACTGGTTCTCCTTGCCTGAGAACTTGGTGAACTCCGGGACTCGATATCCTTGTGGGAAAGGGTGTTGATCAAGGTCTGCCGGGTAAGGCTTGACGAACCTAGGATGAGGGGCATTCCTTATCTCGACTCCCATATCTCTTAGTAGCTCGGCCATGTATTTCCTCTGGCGATTTCTCTCCCCTTCATGTTGGGCACCTTGGTTGAGACCTATTACTGGCTGCTCTTCATGATATCATCGTGGGCTCAAGTCTTCGTGCTCCTCGGGTTGGGGCTGTCACCGATTTGGCCTGGCCTGTATGGCACCAAAGGCTAATTGGCGATTGACGGGTTGTGGCATATCTTCCTCGTCTAGCTCCACTCGCCCGCGATGTCTGACCTGAGGCATTGGAGTAGGATTGTGGTGTACAACCTGAGGAGCTGACAAGGGATGTTGACCCACTCCTTGAGGAAGAAGATGGTGATATATGCTCTGAAGAGTCTGCATATAGTGGTGCATGCCCGAAGGAGTCGGGTTGTGGTACATAGCTTGAGGGTTTGGCATAGGATTAAGGCCTCTCGGATAGAACAAAGGATTTGTCCAAACGCTTTCGGAGCTCTGGTCGATTGCTTAGGAATGGCAATGGGCAGGATCCGGGCAGGATCCGGGCAGGATCTATAGGACCCAGATCCTTACCCTCTTTTTTGAAAGTCGACCCAGATCCTTACCCTTATCGTCTTTAAAAATAAGAATTCGGGTCTTAAAATACCATGCAAGATTAGGACGACCCGCGGGTCTGTATTATTTAAAAATTAAATAATTTTACAAAAAATAAGCCATATGTGTTCGCAATAGCGAAGCTCTCAAAAAATGAGAATGCAATTTATTCATTTGCTAAAATAAGTTAATATAAAAAATAAATAAATCAAAAATAATTTCAAGTTAATATAAATTAATAAATTGATATTATGTAGGTTTTTCTTCTATGATAATTCATTAATTTTTTTTGGATAATTTCATTCCTCATTTGGCAATTTGTTGTTTTTCTCGGATATTTAAAGCGTCAAAGACAACAATAGGAATCTATTTAATGGGTGTTTATTTTGGTCGAATATGTGTTCACTTTCTTTACCGATTAAGATATTTGATACTTCAGTATTTTTACCAATTAAGATATAACTTTGATACTTTGGTATTATGGTACTTATACCAATTTGGTTGAATAAAATTTAATTATAAAAAATATAAAATTGGGTAGGTTGTGATAAAATTTTGGTACTAACTTTAGTAATTAATATATTTATATATATTTTTTAATATTTTTTTTAAAATTCGGGTAGAATCCTATATGTCCATATCCATGCCTTATCCTTTTTAAAAATAAGGATCCGGGTAGGATCGGGGTCTAGACCCGGTCAAAGTCAACGGATCTTGGACTCTTCGGGTCTGGATCCAGGTAGACCTTCAGGATAAGGGTCAAATTGCCATCCCCTGGTATTGAGCCTCCGCCGTCTTTGGCTCTGGGTTTACACGCTCACTATCCATATCGCTCATGTATTGAAATACGCGTCCTATTGCTTCGTCCTGATCCTTCATCCTCTGATCAAACCGGGTTGTAACAGAGTCAAACTTCTCCTCCGTAATGAAAGTTCGGTCGACCAGCTCTTTAGAGGGAGCCGTGTTAGTGTTGTTCTTCCCGGCAGTCGCTTGGGTAGCGGAAAGGGCTGGACCCTTATGAGAAGCCTTACTGGGTGAGCTCTTCCCGTTGCTCGGCTAGGCGTTAGGAAGGGCCGGCTCATTGTAAAGATCTGTGTTAGATGTGTTCCCCACAATGATATGTTGAGAGGGCGGTGGTAGATCTCTGATGATGATGCCGTTGGACGGATTCCTCCCGGTGGGTGGCTGAAGAGGTAGTGGTGGATCTTTGATGACGATGCCTCTGGATTGGTTTCTCCCAACGGGTGGTTGTACCGTCTCCTTGGAGTTAGCTTGCAAGGCAACGTTCTTTGACATGTTGATTGAACGAGAGTAGACCGCCTTCTCAGACGCCCTCCTTAGTCCCACCGAGCGTGCCAAAAATATATTGCGGGAATAAGTGAACAAGTAACCCGAGATGGATCCGGAGTGATCATCCCAATGTAGTTCTAACTATGCTAGGCTAGGCTAAGCTATGAACTATGGACTACGGGCTAAGGAAAGGAAAACAACAATGATAAGTAAAATAGTTGTTTGTTGTGTTGGTGATGTCCGTCTTCCTTGCTCGAGTCTTCCTTATATAGAGTGCCTTAACCTAGCCTCCATGCCTTCAGAATAGAAAATCTCAAACCGCCTCCAAGACCTTCGGCTCTAATTCTGAATCCCGAGAGATCCGCTTCAAGTTATTTATTTCTAATATGACAGAATCCTCCCTGCCCAGCACAAGCCGTCTTCCTTAAATGAGCAAATTCCGTCCTCGAATAGGAAGCTTTCAAAACGTGATGACCAAGCAATCGAGACCTAAAGAAGAACTTACCAAATCTCACCAAATATTGAGAATCTCGGCTCAAGTTAGAAAAATATAAATTGACTCGACCTTCTCGAAACTCCCACGCAAAATCTTGTCCTAAGTTCGTCATCGCCCAAGATGGACATCTCACCACGCCCAAAGTGAATCCCAAAATGGGCTCAAGCTAATGGCCTCTTCAACCAAAGTGGACATATTCCCAGAATCGTCTTCCCGCCTACGAAGGTAAAATGAGCTTCCCGCTCGGGTCGAAGTTGGCTTCTCCCATTCGGCTTCTCGCTTGGCTTCTCACTCAGTCTCTCGCTCAGCCTCTCGCTCGGCCTCTCGCTTGGCTTCCCGCCTTAGGCTTCCCGCCGACCTCTCACCTTAGGTGTCGCGCTCGGCATCTAGCTTGGCATCTTACCAGGCCTCTCGCTCTTCTTTGCCTACGCGAGTGAGAAGGGCATCTCGCCCATCCTCGACTATGCGGGCGAGAGGGGCATCTCGCTCGTCCTCGCTTACGCGGACGAGAGGGGCGTCTTGCCCGTCCTTGCCTACATAGGTGAGATGTGCATCTTGCCCGTCCTCGCCTATGCGGGCGAGAGGGGCGTCTCGCCCAGGGTGAATTAGTTTGCCCCCACGCACCAACGAGCTCGGACCGATTCACCCAAATTCAGAGATAGGTTGTTTTCCTTCGAGGCATTAATTTCATGCTCCAACAATTATATAGGCTTTGCGCCACTTTTATCCCTAAATTTTTTTTACATTTTTGGCAGAAATGATGAGTGTGTAACCGCTCATTTATTTGCTAAGTAGTTTGTATGTTTAAATCGTTGTTCTGTTTGTTTTAGTCTCATTCTGTTAAATCTTTGGTTGTTTTAATGCATTCGTATTATGGAGTAGACTTCTATCGTTCGTAATATATTTTGATAGGAAATTGGAGTGATTCGTGGGCACATGGATCAAGGGTTGGACAACAGGACGACGCGAGGAAAAACTGGCTAGATTTTCTGCCGCTAGCCAACTAGCGGATGCTAGTCGGCTCCCCGTCGCTAGTTGACTACCGTCCACTAGTCGGGAGTCACAGGGGTTTCACAAAGAAGCGACTGGCGGCCGCTACTCAAATGGCGACCGCCAGTTCGCCCAATGCAGTTTAAGTCTGACTTCTTATTTAGTTGTGATTCCGGATCTGCTAAAAGAAATATTCAATTTTTGGCCTCATGTTTCGGCCTTAGGACTTAAGTTATATTATTTATATTATCACTTGGCTCGTAAGACTTTTAGTTTTAATTAATCTCCTTTAGGTTAACCTAGTTTGGTATTAAACTTTTGGCTATATATATGCCTTTAGTCTCTTAGGTTTAGAGAGGACGGACGATTGAATATTGAGACAGCCCTTAGAGCTTAATAAAGTCACGATTCTAGTTAGCTTTATGAAAAGGATTGGCAAGGCTTGATCATCACGACTAAGCTTTCTCTTCCTCTATCTTTATGTTAATTGCTATCATGTTCTTCGTTAATCTACCATGCTTTGTTAACATACTTAGCGAGTAGTTCTCTCGTGAGTGCGACGGCCTAATTATGTGATTACTTGTCTATGTTAGCTATGGTTTGATTATTTTTCGTAGTAGTTGTCAATTGATGATCTTAATGCTTAATCTAACTTGATCACTTAGATTGTGATGTTTAGTTGATAATAATAGACCAGAAGGCATTAGAATCAACAGAAGAGTCAATTGACATGTCTTAATGTATTAATGAGGAATCTTGATACTAAGGGATAACCCGCTAGGAGTTAACGTCATAATTGAGTTTAGTTTAGTTCTCGGTCTCATTGATGAGCGAAAGCGTTGGTGAGTAATCAAGAATTACCCTAGCTTAGTTTTATCATCCTATTGAGCGGAAGCGTTAGAAAAATGCACTAGAACACTGCGGGTACTAGTTATAACTTCATAAAATCTATTGTCTCAATATAGATAGGTAATCCACATGGGTATCGTACACGTTCGTCTCCACTGAATCACAACCCTTTTATTTATGTTCTGATTTCGTTTACTACTTGCAATTCATTGCCCTCGTTATAAATCTTTTAATTCTCTTGCTTCACATAAATAAATTACCTTGTTTTGTGTTCAACCCTCAGTTTCGAACCTTACTTACTGACTATACTATTTGCTTGTGTGTTTAATTGCTTGTCGATTTTTTGTTTATCAAATTGGTGCCGTCAACACGAAACTGAGATTTTAGGACATAAACTCAATAGCAATTAGTTTTGTGTGGCAAACTTGCTAATTTCGTGTGATTTGTTTTTCAGGATTCTCTAGTGCATGCCAAGAACCCAGAGTGAATGACTAGACCTTGACACAGACACTGTGCTTAAGGTTGACATCGGAGTACTCGAAAGGATAATTAGGTATGAAAAGAGAGACCAAGCAAGATCAATGGCATAAAATCAAGAAGATGGAGCGCTCCAAGCTGTAGGAGACGCGCCACGTAGAAGGACGCTACTGGAATCATCTATTCCCACCTGGAATGGGAACCCTAATGGTTTACGACAACCACCTGTAGGTCCCAATGCTTTCCAGATTCCAGCAGCAGTTGTAGGACTACTACAAAACTCGGTCCAATTTGGCAGCTTGCCAAGCGAAGATCCTCAAGACCATCTCTCTCGATTTGAGGACATCTGCAACATCATGAAGTTCCAAGGGGTCAATGATGAAGTCTTGAAGCTGTGTCTCTTCCACTTTTCTCTAAAGGACCGAGCTCGCACTTGGTACAATAAGCTGAAGGGAGAGACAATTCAGAGTTGGAATGATTTGACCCATGCTTTTCTTCAAAAGTTCTTCTCAATGGCCAAGTCAGCCAAGCTCTTGCGGGACATAAATACTTTCATACAAGCTGATGGGGAAACCATCTATGAGGTTTGGGAGCGATTTACCGATCTCCAAAGTTCCTTTCCTCAAAATGGCATAACTCAGGAAAACCTCATGAAGATCTTTTACAATGGGTTAGATGGCCCATCCCGTGATCACATTGATGCCTCATCTCAAGGGGTGTTCCTGAGAAAGACTGCTGATAAAGCTGCTCGTTTAATGGAAGAGATGGCTGAAGTCAATGGTATGTGGCCAAAAGAGCATGCCAGGCAACCCCGTAAAGAAGCCATTCGAGGGGTACTTGAAGTGGATGCCAACATGAGACTTGAAGCTAAAGTTGAGGCACTTACCAAAAGACTTCAAGAATTGACCAAGGGCAAGGAAAAGGCAGCTGTAGTACAAGATACATGTGAGATTTGCAAAGAGTCATATGATACCGATGACTGTCCTCAGTTGGTGGAGGCTTAGGCTATTGCTGATAGAACGCCACCAGGTCTTGGCTATTCTAAGCAAACTAACTCTCAGCCAAACTTCTCTCGATTTGGCCAGCAAGCGAACAACACTAGTGGACAGCAAGAACCCAAAAAGCCATATCTGGGAGATCAAGTCAAAGTAATGGGTGACAAGATCGATCAATTGGTAGGGGCTATCCAGCAATCCATCCAACAACAAAGTATTACTGTACAGCAAATGGATCATTGTGAAGCACGTCAACAAGAGTTTGAGACATACCTGAACGCGCAAGCCACACAACTTCAGAAGATGGAGATGGAACTCGAAAATTTGGCTGCAGCAAATACTCAAAGGCAAGTAGGCTCCCTTCCAAGCAACACAGAGGCCAACCCTATGGGAGATGCTAAAGCTATCACCTTAAGGAGTGGCAAGGAAATAGAAGGGGCCACCAAGACTACCAAATCACCCAAGGAAAAGGAGCTCGAAAAGGAGAAAGAACCTGTGCAAATCGAGGAGGAGGAGGAACTCTATGTTCCCCTACCACCTAAGGTCCCACCACCGCCGTTTTCTCAACGACTCAAGAAGCGACCAGTGGTGGACGAAAGGTTTATGGGTTTTATCAAAAAGATGAAGGGTATTCAAATCAGCATTTCCTTCCTGGAGAAGCTAGACCAAATGACGTATTATGCCAAATTTCTCAAGGAGCTCCTCACAAAGAAGAAGAAGTGGGACAAGGAAGAAACAATCTCTCTGACCTCAAACTACAGCTCACTTATATCCAAGAACTTGCCAGCTCAGCTTAAGGATCCAGGGAGTTTTACTATACCTTTGTTGTATTGGTGATGTCAAATTTGCTAAATCCCTCTGTGATCTTGGTGCCAGTATTAATCTCATGCCTTTAACTATTTTGAAGCAACTCGGACTTGGAGATCTCAAGCCAACAGAGATGCGCCTTCAGCTAGCTGATCAAACGGTCATAAGGCCATATGGAATTGTGAAAGATGTGCTAGTCAAGTTCGAGCAATTCTATGTTCCAGCAGATTTCGTGGTCTTGGATTTTGACCCCGATAAGAATTGCCCTCAGGTTCTAGGCAGACCATTTCTTAACACCAGCCGCGCCCTGATCGATGTCAATGGAGGAAAGTTAACTCTATGAGTTGGTGACGAAGCAGTAGAATACCAAATGGCCAAGGTAATGCAACACCACCAAGAGGATGAAACTTGCATGTGCATCGAATTGATGCCTAATGAAACTTTTGGTGTTGAAGAACAATGGAGCTGGATCACTATGAAAGAAGAAGATGAGGAATCTCTTGCTCAAGCATGTCAAGTTGAAGAGGTCAAAGAAGATGAAGAAGTAGACAAGGCGGAGGAAAATTTTGAACTAGAACTCTATAGAGGGGCTCCCACACCACCATCTACCATTATGGCCCCCATTTTAGAGTTGAAGGAATTACCCCCTCACTTGCGATATGCCTTCTTGAAAGAAGGAGGACGGCTGCCCATCATCATCTCTGACAAGCTTACTCAAGAGCAAGAAGAACAAGTCCTAACCTTAGTGAATAAGAGAATCAAGGCCATGGGATGGCAAATTTCTGATATCCAAAGAATTAGCTCAGATATTGTGATACATCGCATCAACATAGAGGAAGGAGCAAAGCCCAAAGAAGATCGTCAAAAAAGACTCAACCCCAACATGAAGGAACTCGTGAAGAAGGAGGTAATCAAACTTCTCGACGCTGGAATTATCTACCCTATTTCAGATAGTGAACGGGTAAGTCCCGTTCAATGCGTGCCAAAAAAGGGAGGTATAACAGTACAAACTAATGAAGAGGGGGAGCTCATCTCAACAAGAACAGTTATCGGTGGCGTGTATGCATCGACTAGAGAAAACTCAATGCCTCTACTCGGAAGGATCACTTCCCTCTCCCCTTCATTGACCAAATGTTGGAGCGGATAGTAGGACATGCCTATTACTGCTTTCTCGATGGCTACTCTGAGTATAATCAGGTACTTATCTATCCCGAAGACCAAGAGAAGACTACGTTCACTTGCCCTTTTGGTACCTTTGCGTATAGGAGGATGCCTTTTGGTCTATGCAATACTCCCGCCATCTTTCAGCATTACATGATGGCAATCTTTTGGGGGATGAATGAAGACATCATGGAGGTATTTATGGATGATTTCTCTGTCTTTGGAGATTCATTTGAAGACTGCCTTCACAACTTGGATAAAGTACTCAAGAGATACGAAGAGAAGAGACTCGTACTTAACTAGGAGAAGTGCCACTTTGTGGTCGAAGAAGGCATTGTTTTGGGTCACAAGATCCCTAAGAAGGGAATTAAAGTTGATCGTGCCAAGACCGAAGCGATCAAAAAGATGCAACCACCCACGACAGTCAAAGGCATCCGCGTCTTCCTTGGATAGGCCGAGTTTATCGCCACTTTATTAAAGACTTTTCTTCTATTGCAAAACCTTTGACTAACTTGCTAAATAAAGATGTTCCTTTTGCATTTGATAATTCTTGTTTAAGCGCTTTTAGGACTCTTCAAAAGGCATTAGTCATCGCCCCAGTCATTATTTCACCAACTTGGGACCTCCCATTCGAGCTCATGTATGATGCTAGCAATGATGCCTTGGGTTGTGTCCTAGGATAACAAAAAGAAGGGCGCTTACATGTCATCTATTACGCCAGTCGCGTTCTTGGTGGAGCACAACTCAACTACACTACCACAGAGAAGGAGATGCTTGCAGTAGTGTATGCTTGCGATAAGTTTCGGCCTTATCTATTAGGCTCTATAATCATCATCTACATCGACCATGCCACCTTGAGGTATCTCTTCGCTAAACAAGATGCAAAACCCTGACTTATCCGCTGGGTTTTACTTTTGCAGGAATTTGACTTGGTAATAAAGAATAAGAAGGGCACAGAAAATATGGTAGCGGACCATTTATCCCGCTTGGAGAACATCGATGGGATGGACAAAAAAGGGAGGATCCTTGAGTATTTTCTAGATGAAGCCTTGTTCTACGTACAGTCGATGAGCCCTCCATAGTACGCAGACTTTGCCAACTACTTGGTGAGTGAAGTCATGCCCGAAGACTTGAGCTACTCTCAAAAGAAGAAGTTCCTCCATGATGTCCATTTTTATGTGTGGGTTGAGCCCTACCTCTTCCCTCGATGTGCGGATCGCCTACTAAGGTACTGTATTTCGGATGAAGAAATACCATCTGTCCTTCAGGAATGTCACGGATCAGCTTATGCTGGACATTTTGGAGCATCAAGGACAGCCTCAAGGGTGTTGGAATGCGGGTTCTATTGGCCCACCATCTTCAAGGATGCAAGAGAGTTCGCAGAATATTGTGATCGCTGTCAAAGAATGGGAAATATCTCCCGAAGGGACGAAATGCCTCAATCAAGCATCTTGGAGGTTGAGCTATTTGATGTTTGGGGGATCGACTTCATGGGTCCTCCCTCCATCTAAAGGAAACAAGTACATCATTATTGGAGTCGACCATGTCTCTAAGTGGGTGGAGGCCTAGGGCACCCTAACCAACAACGCCAAGGTGGTCCTACAGTTCCTCAAGAAGCTTTTTGCCCGATTCGGCATTCCTCGCACAATTATCAGTGATGGTAGTTCACACTTTTGCAACCAACCTTTCGCCACACTCCTCAAGCGTTATGGTGTCACTCATAAGGTAGCCACTCCTTATCATCCTTAAACTAGTGGCCAAGTTAAAGTTTCTAATAGGGAGTTGAAGAGGATTCTAGAGAAGCAGGTGAGCTCCACCCAGAAAGATTGGTCTTTAAAGCTAGATGATGCACTGTGGGCTTACCGCACTGCTTTCAAAACCCTGATTGGCACGATGCCCTATTGCTTGGTTTACGGCAAAGCATGTCATCTCCCTGTGGAGCTCGAACATTAAGCCTTTTGGGCGATCAAGGCATTGAACTACGATTATAAGCTTGCTGGTGAGCGTCGCATCCTTTAACTCCAAGAACTTGAGGAAATCCGCTCAAGTGCTTTTGAAAGTTCGAGATTGTATAAGGAGATCACCAAGAAGAGATACGATGCTCATATCAGCACAAAAGACTTCCAAGTAGGGCAGCGTGTACTGCTATACAACTCACGCTTGAAGCTGTTCCCTGGTAAGCTGAAGTCCAGGTGGAGCGGGCCCTTCAAAATTGTTAACATTGCTCCACATGGAGCTATCGAAGTCAAGCACCCGGAGGGACGTACATTCAAGGTCAATGGCCAGTGGTGCAAGCTATACCTTGAGAATGACGTCGAGCGCGCTTGAGCTGTACACACGTTGCTCCCGCCTTCCGCACCTTAAACTTAGGGAGTACAAGTCAAGCTAACGACTAAAAATTAGCATCTTTCACATTTTAATTTCCTAGTGATTTTATTCTTACGTATTTTTGCTTTAGTAATCTGGTTTAATTCTTCTATTTCTGTGGTTATTTAAAAAAATGAAAAAATATATATACGAGTTGACAAGCGTAGCAACCGCAAGTAAACTAGCGGTACCTAGTGGCCCGAGGGAGGAATTCAGCAAAAGAGGCCTTGCGGCCGCTACACAACTAGCGACCGCTAGTTGAAGGCCTTACGGCCGCTACCCAACTAGCGATCGCTAGTTGACAGACTTGCGACCGCAAGTCAGTTGGCGGTCGCTAGTCCGTGCGGCCCCAAGTATAAACCCCCCCCCTCATTTTTTCTCATCCAACACCAACACATACATCACCGAACGGAGGAGAGGAAGAAGAGGAAGAACGGGCCGTGACAGTAAGACGAACACCGGCCTGCCTCCGCTTACCCCGCCACATCCGCCTCTGCCTCTAACCACCAGCTACCGCAGGCAAGGGCCTCACGTCTGCCAACAGGTACAACCCTATTTTTTTTTCGTGCCTAGATTGCTGTCCACCGAAGCTCCTACACCACGGGCCCCTTTGAGCATTATTGCTCACCGTAACGAGACTTACTCCTCGATGTCACCACCTCTAACTGCTGCCACCGACCACCGGCCGACGACACTATGGCGACACTCCGGCGACCTTCCGACCACTTCCCGTGTATGCTGCGCAATATCGTTCTGGCTTCTAAGATGACTCGGACAGCTAGTACGAGCAAGCAGAAGCTGCCACCCGTGAAGAAACAGAAACGACGGGCACCCACACCTCCGCCTTCCTCACCGTCGCCATCTTCTTTGCCACTAGCATCCCCACCTCCAGAGTCTTCTACCGGACAGAGCGAGACACCCTTTCCACTACTTCACGATTGGGAAGTTGCCAGGTTTTCTAAGTTTTGTGCACTTCATTTACATACATATATTGTGATTCAGTAGGATGATATGCGTAAACTTGGTATTGATGTTGCCCTTCGCGCTGCATTACAGTCTCTAGAGTGGGAGTATTTCGCTGATAACTTCGTTCCAGCATACCTTGGGTTAATGTCTGAGTTTTATACTACGTTAGTCATTGCTGAGAATAAGTTATCATTTTCTGCACGCTTTTTTGGGAAACCATTTACAATTGTTGAGCCACTTCTGGTTGACATCCTGGCTATTAAGTCGTGTGGGGGTCCGTTCGATTTTTCTACTGACGGGGATGCGGATAGGGCATGGTATGCCATCATTGGCTTTCATGAGTACACCACTGGCCATGCTCCTTCCGCCCTCATTCGTGATCCACATATGTCTGTGCTGTATTATTTTATGTGTCTCACATTCACTCGAGTAAATGAGGAAAGTCGAGTGACCCGTACTAAGTTATATATTATGTATTGTGCGCATCGTCGGACTGCCTTTAGCACATTTAATTTGATCATGGAAGTTTTCAAGAAAATTATATCAGGTCACCGCACTTTGGTATTTCTGGGTCATATAATCACCCGCATTGCGGAGCACTTTTTCCCTGATGATCTTGCAGGTTCTGCAGGCACCCCTCGGCCCCCTACTGTGATCAACATTCCACTTCTCCAGTCATTTCATCTCATCACCAAAACCAAGCAGAATGGCCAAGAGGTGGTCTCTTATAAGGAATGGAAGGACCGGGGGATGGTGAAATGACTTCTTCACGATCAACCTGCCCAGCTCTCCGCTTACCAAGCGGATGTCGTGGACCTAACGGAGCGCGTGACTAGTATGAAGATTTGCATGGCCAAGATGGCTACTACCTAAGAGGCCCATTGGCAATGGCAGCACGAGCACGCTGCTCGGTTGGAGGTAGCTCAGCAAAAGCTCCACGCACGCTACACATTCTTGGCTGCTACACAGGATGCCTTGTACCCGGAGCAGCGGGAGTACAATGATCGGATGGTAGCTGCCTAAGCAGCCCACTTTGCCGCTCAGCAGGAGTTCCACACACGGATGGAAGCGGCTCAGCAGGAGCAGCTGGAATGGATGCGCGCTAATTTTCCTTTTTTGCCACCACCTCTGCCTCCTGCTTGACAGGGCAGTACCAGTCTTCTTCCCTTTCTTCTTATCTGTTATCTGTTATCGTAGTGTCTGTTATGTCTTTATGGTATTCGTCGCTCTACTGTGATGTTTGTTTGTGTCTTGCCCCCACATTGAGGGCAATGTGTTCAATAAGAGTGGGGGGGTCAACATGTGTTGTCTTTCATTTCCTCGTGTATGTGATCGAGTCTAGGCTGCATTTAGGCGTGTGTTTTTTTGTGTTTGAGTCTGATGTTGTGTCTAAAGTAGATGATGAACCTCCCCCTCGAATTTTTAAACTTTTGTTAGAAGATAAATCCTATACCTTGTTAGGAATCAAGTCTGAGTACGGTGAGTAGGGACGTGTAGGAACAACACCCTTGGTTGTTTAGGTTACTGGTTGCACTTGGTAGATTATACTAGCAACATTGATGAGTGACCTTGTGAGATTTTAGAGCCGAAGGAGGAGACAACCGTTTCTGCATAGCATAAGGTGCCTACATTGCTCCGGTCATCGGGTTTCATGCCATCACTTGAGAGGATGGGGGCCATCTTTGATATTGAGCCTAGAGCCTTAGAGCCGGAAAACCTTTTATATCCCTTGTTCAAACAAATTGAACTTAAGCCTTTTTCTTTGAAATATTATATGTAAGCCAATTATATCCACAATCTTACCCACCTTTGATCACTTTGGTCCGAGGATGCATTAGGTTTTATCTTTGGGGTATTATTGTAAGGGTTCACTTGGTAGAATAGCTCAGGAATGAACAATGGGGGAAAAGGGTAGAATTGAGGCCAACAAAGAAGCCGAGACCTATTGCCGTTGATGTGTGATGTGGAGTATGGTTGTGATTGAGAAAATAAAAGAAAAAAATGTGAAAAGTAAGAAAAGAAAAGTGGGAAAGAGGAAAAAGGAAAAAGGAAAAATAAAAAAAAACAAAGAAAAAAAACAAAAGAAAGTGATGAGAAAGGAATGGGAAAGTTGGAAGAAGAACAATTGTTGAAAGATGGGACTGTGGAAAGTTTGGAAAGAAAGTGAATAAATGGCACGGCTCGAGCTACGCGGTCCATAGAATTGGGTGTAAGATTGGGATGAGTGCATATTAGATATAGTGTGAGATGTTTAGAATAGACGAGAGCTAGAAAATTTTTGTGAGCTCCTCGGCTGGGTGGTTTAGCTACTTCTCACATATATTATCCTCACCTGACCCGACGACCCAATGGAAAGTCCCCTTGATCATTTTCCCCACATTTATTGAGGCCCTACTGAGTGAGACGTATGAAACTTTGAGACTCCGGACGTGTACGCGAGTGATAGGTAGTTAACTAATCATATTTGTGAGCTTAAATTTTCGAACCTTTGAGTGGTCAACTCTCTAGTGTAATCTACTGAGTGCGAAAAACTGGGTTAAACTATCAAGGATGCGGTGTCTGCACGTTCTTACTCCTTGTGCTTAGGTAAGTGAACTACTTGGTTATGGGGAGGTCTTTTGATAAGAGTTTGAAAGTTCTGGGTGTGTCTGATGCGCCTTACTTGGGGACAAGCAAGGAGATAAGTGTGGGAGTGTGATGAGTGTGTAAAAGCTCATTTATTTGCTATGTAGTTTGTATGTTTAAATCGTTGTTCTGTTTGTTTTCGTCTCATTCTGTTAACTCTTTGGTTGTTTTAATGCATTCGTATTATAGAGTAGACTTCTATCATTCGTAATATATTTTGATAGGAAATTAGAGCAGTTCGTGGGCACGTGGATCAAGGGTTGGACAGGACGACGAGAGGAAAACTGGCTGGACTTCCCGCCGCTAGCTAACTAGTGGATGCTAGTCGGCTCCCCGTCGCTGGTTGACTGGCGGACGCTAGTTGGCTCCCCGTCGCTAGTTGACTAGCGTCCGCTAGTCGGGAGTCACAGGGGTTTCACAAAGACGCGACTGGCGGTTTGCCCGATGCAGTTTAAGTCCGACTTCTTATTTAGTTGTGATTCTGGATCCGCTAAAAGAAATATTCAACTTTTGGCCTCATGTTTCGGCCTTAGGACTTAAGTTATATTATTTATATTATTACTTGGCTCTTAAGACTTTTAGTTTCAATTAATCTCCTTTAGGTTAACCTAGTTTGGTGTTAGACTTTTGGCTATATATATATGCATTTAGTCTCTTAGGTTTAGAGAGGACGGACAATTGAATATTGAGACAGCCCTTTAAGCTTAATAAAGTCACGATTCCAGTTAGCTACGGGAAAAGGATTGGCAAGGTTTTATTATCACGACTAAGTTTTCTCTTCCTCTATCTTTATGTTAATTGCTATCATATTCTTCGTTAATCTATCGTACTTTGTTAACATGCTTAGCGAGTAGTTCTCTCGTGAGTGCGATGCCCTAATTATGTGATTACTTGTCTATGTTAGCTATGGTTTGATTATCTTTCGTAGTAGTTGTCAATTGATGATCTTAATATTTAATCTAACTTGATCACTTACATTGTTATGTTTAGTTGATAATAATGGACCGGAAGGCATTAGAATCAACAGAAGAGTCAATTGCATGTCATAATATATTAATGATGAATCTTGATACTAAGGGATAACCCGCTAGGAGTTAACGTCATAATTGAGTTTAGTTTAGTTTTCGGTCTCATTGATGAGCGGAAGCGTTGGTGAGTAATCAAGAATTACCCTAGCTTAGTTTTATCATCCTAATGAGCGGAAGCGTTAAGAAGATGTACTAGAACACTGCGGGTACTAGTTAGAACTTCATAAAAACTATTGTCTCAATATAGATAGGTAATTCATAAGGGTATCGTGCTCGTTCGTCTCCACTGAATCACAACCCTTTTATTTACGTTCTGAATTCGTTTACTACTTGCAATTCATTGCCCTCGTTATAAATCTTTTAATTCTCTTGCTTCACATAAATAGATTGCCTTGATTTTGTGTTCAACCCTCAGTTTCGAACCTTACTTACTCACTATACTATTTGCTTGTGTGTTTAATTGCTTGTCAATTTTTCATACATCAAAAAACCACAGAATATTTTTGATATGAGAAAGGAACACCATATCTGAAATTTTTCTACAGTAACTCCAAAATGATAAAAAAGTATTACTGTAACACCATTTTGGACAAAAACCCATCTCTTCTTCACATTGCAAAGAAACCAACACAATCTCTTCTCTTTTAATTACATCCTAGTTATATTAGTTATTACTCATTCTTCTGTCACTAATTTGTGTATTGATTACTGTTAACACCACCATTTATTGCGTAGGAATTAATAATTTTATTATTAATTTTGAGAAAAATATTTAAAAACTTGGGCCATTTTCTAATTTGTCAAATATGACGTGTCATGAGACTAAACTGACCATAGTTGAATAACCGTAGTCGAATATGTAGGGTTTTTAATGATAATAAATCTCTTCTAACAAAGAGAATAAATACCACATCAAATATACAAGGACCAAAATTCTTAGGATTTATTATGAGAATATGATATTAATATGTCAATAATAAGAAATACGTTGGACCCAAAAACGGGACTTATAAACGGAAAAGCATAGTTTTAAAAAATGCAGTCTGATCGGCGGTCTGACCGATCGGACTGCAAATCGTCCACAATATCGGCTCGTTTTCGGGGTGAAAAATAGACTCCAGTCGAACCGTCTATTTTCTGGTCGAACCGGGCAGTTTTCACCAGTTCGACCAGAACTTTCCCGATTTGGTTAGAAACTTACCTGATTTGGTTCGATTTTTTTGTGTTATGATTTTTTAAGTTAAATTTGGTAAGAGATGTTGAAAATAAAATAATTTTAATAAAACTTGGGTAGGTAAGTGGTTGGGGGAAGGGAGAAAATACAAAATAATCCCTACCATTTATAATTAAATACTATAAAATTAATATATTTTAAATAAAAAAACTTCCGATCCCACCGGTCAGACCGGAAAAATTGGAAAACGTGAGATTTCTGGGTCGTACCAAAACCCGTATTTTAAAACAATGCGGAAAAAAGAAATCACCAAATCCACATCTGCCCATATTTATACCCTTTTCTCTCCTACCCTCACCTTACTCTTTTCCTTTTTTCTTAATAATGGCAATTGGTCACTCTAACCCAAATTCTCACTAGTTTTTCTTTTTCTCACTTAACATGGATTTGACCCAAAACTCCCTCATCACCATCACCATCACCATCACCATAACCATAGAATTTCAATATGGGCAATCTTGACAAATAACAGTTCATCACTTTTTCCTCCATATAGTAACAAGAACAAAAGTAGAGAGAGAGTGTGTGTGTGTAGTAAAAATTAAGAGGAAGGGCTGCTCCTGGTGCCAACTATATCCACAAAGAGCCATTGGTCTTGGTTCTGCTCCTCTTAAACAGAGGCTTTTCTTGTGGGGATGAACCAATATTTTAAAAAACGAACCGGATTGTGATCCGAGGGTTCTTCCCGTTTCCCCGTTCAACCGGGCCTTAGGAGCCAGGAATCATTTGAGCTGTCACAGCCAAGAACAGCAGCAGCATCAATCACACCACTGGGGCTCCTCCTCCTGCTCCTGCTCCGGCCTGTGGCTGCCATCTGCTGCTGATCATACTTGCGCTTTAGAGATGCTGGTCGTTCGCTACGGACGTCCAATGTGGTTGTTTGTCGCCGGTTGTGGCCCTCATAACTGGTAGCTGCTCTTGGATCAGCTCGTAGCATCACGCCATCCTGTAATAGTAGTTAATACTGGCTTTGGAGTGGAGTCTACTTTTGGGATTTCAGCATTAACAAATAACAATTATTAACGTACTTTTGACTTTAACTAGAAAAAGAACAAAAAATGTGTATCATAATTAAAATGACTAGTTATGAGTACGATGAATTTATTTATAAGTGTTAGAAAATTTTCAACTCATTCTTAGGTTGGAAACGAAATTTTTAACATGGTAACGATTGATCTGGTGGCCCTTTGTTGCTTACGAATTGTACTAATTTAAGCCAAAATAAACGATGACAAAATGAGTAAAACTCAATAACACTTTGTCAAAACAAGTTGATATCCATTATTGCTTATAAATTGCACTAATTGAAACCAAAATAAATGGTGACAAAATAAGTAAAACTCAATAACACGGTAGTAGAACCCTTATTAAAAAAAGGCATGGATCGGTACAAATGTAATTATTCTTGGGATTTTTTTTATAGGAATAATAGAACTTTACTAGAAAAAAGAGTTTACAAGACAACTGTAGTATTACGTACTCATATTCACATTTTGCCCCAACTGAATTTCATGATCTAAGAGGTAATAAATTTGAAAATTAAATTCGAGATTAAGAGTCATTTCCTAAAGAAAAGAGAAGATAACGATATGATAATAAAAATCAGTATTAAAATTCTGAGGCTTCTTTTCAATGGGACAAAGGATTACAGATTTTCCAGAGGACAACTCACAGAGTCCATTAAACACAACATCACATCATTTCTTTTCTTTTTGTATTAACATCACATCGCATATCTCACAGTACTATTTTTGTACAAATATTTTTATATTCAATAATTCTTAAGAGTATTTTGTCTAGAAAATTTGTTTACGCGAGAAAAATACTTGTCACTTTAAATATTTGTTACCCGGTCACACATTTTTAAACCACGGGTTAGTATTATGTGGATAGAATTACAAAATACTAAAACAGGCTTTTAACAAATATTTACGCAAACAACACTTGTAATGGCCCAAATACATTCGTGACTGAAGTCGGACATTCGACCTTCGACCCGAGCTTTGGTGTATGTTCCCTCTGGATAATCATGGACAACATGGTTACCCACTATCCTCCCTGAGAAAGGGTAGAGTTAGGGTTTTTGAGAGTGACCATTTTAGCTGATTTGAAATTGAACTTGTTCTTCTCAAGGTGGGATCGTTGATGGGGTAGAAGAGAATCAGCGGTGAATAGAATGGAGGAGTTAGCTGGTCCTTGAAAGAAAGATTCAAGGGCACGAGGAAGAAAATTAGTCCAAGGTTTGTTTTTGTTGCAGAGAAAGTGGGTACAAGAACGTTTAGACTACCCAAGACGAATCCGGAGTGGTCGTCCCAAGGTCAGCCTAACGGAAAGGGTGGAAAAAGAGCTAGACTAGGGCTAAGCTATGAAAACGATAAAGATAGACAATTGTTGTTTGATGTGTTGGTCACGTCTGTCTCCATTGCCCGAGTCTCCTTTATATAGCACATCTTGACCTAGTTTCATCCTTCCCGAGCAAGAAATCCCATCCCGAGTTAATATTTCATTTCCAAATCAACCCGGCTAAGAATAGGAAAATCTAAACTGTCTTCCTTCAACAAGGATTGCAGCGGCAACAAGCTTCCCCACTTCTTCATGAAACATGTCGTCCTAGCTTCCTCAAGTTTTCTGACGTGACTCAAAGCGCTGATACCTAGAAGAACATACTCACCGCCCAAGATCTTATTAGTGGAGGCTCTACCAGGAGAATGGTTGTAGAACCATATAATCCTCATTTTGCCGTTGAGCAGCTTGGCCTTGTCCAAGGAGTACCATTCCCAACCAGCTGCCTTTTCCACGGACACCGAGCCTATCGAGGTTCATACCAGTGAGAAAAGGTGGAGCTTTCCCTCAAGGTAAGCAGCTACCTTTTACAACGAAGCACAATAAGCCGCTTCAACTTCTCTTCCGGTCGTACTCCCACCTTTGTGACTTGGTGGACCACGCTCACGTGTTAGGAGGCTAATGACAAGCAACTAGCCGAGACCTTCACCTTCTTTAAAGAGACACCCCCCACGGCGGACACAATTCCAAGGTCAAGAAAAACCCCTCCGACGAAGAAACAAAAAGTCGACCACTTGGCAGCAAACGACCGGGCGGTTGCTTCGACGCATTCTTCCAAAGCCGAGGAGTCTGGCCCACTAAACAGTGGTAAGTCCCTAGATTCTTACAACCACCATGTTTCTTACTTTGTAATAAACACTTTTATCTGTGTTATTTAGATGTCGCCCTTCGAGCTTCCTCTCCTCCGGTCAGACTTGTGGGATACCCTTCTTTATCCGAAAAGATAAAGACTAACTCCGGGCACTGACTTAGTATTAATAAGCTTTCCGCCTAGTTTGCTCACATTACTTCAGGACTCATCATCCGAGGCATCTCCCATACGGGCTGACCCTACTACTGATCCTGAGTCCACCCGTGTCATCTCTCCTTCAAGGCTTAAAAGAAATTCTTCACGTCAAAGTTGCCCTAGTAATATTATGACCTCCGCACCTCTAGACGATGAAGCCGAGTTCCAAGCGATGATTGATCCTATTTATTCCCCTGGTTATACGCCTTCACCTTTGGCAACACCTTCTTCAGCTGCCGATATTTCTGATGTCAAGATAACCGAGATCGAGTGGGTGCTAGGCCTGATACGTCCAGCTCCTCGGGATGACCCTCATCCCACTGGTGAGGCAGTGCGTGCCTCCGCATTTACAACCACTACATACCAGCGGGCCAATTTAGATGTCGTGCAACCTTCGACGCCTTCGACTGTCGCACCACTTCCTACGGCCAGACCACCGACACCTCTGATCGATGCCTCCGAACTTGTATGTGTTTTTTCCAGCTTTGTTTTCCATATGACTCATTGCTCTTTGGATCACACTTGTTATTCCATACCAGGCATTCTACGAGAGCATAGGGTTCACCATAGATGATTTGATCAATCCTCCAGTCACCGCAGCTTTGGTACCTGAGGTCCCGACACTTGCATGTGCCGAAACAGAAAAGGACAAGCGAAGAGCTAACTTAATCCATTACCTTTGCGACCTTAGGAACCAGACGGTAGGCACTATGCTTTCAGAATCTTCAGCCTATGCACACGAGACCCTCTAGTATTTGATAAAATACGGGCCACCCACCGGCAAACAACCTGCTCCAATTTGCAAGCTATATGCCGACTTTGCCCGTATTGTCCACTGGTAAGCTCCCTCATACTCGCTCTCTTCCTACCATCTTAGTTGAATCTGCTCCTAACACTTATTTCCTTTTAGGTATCAAAGGGGTCAAAGGTACGTTGACTCCATCCATTGCATGGCGCAGAATGCGGAAGCCCACACTAAGACCTTCACAGAGACCTAGAACAACATGGCGTCAAGGGTCACCGAGTTCAAACTGGTTAAGGCTAAAGAATTTGAAGCTGCACAGATGGTTGTCGCTCGGGCTGAGACGTCGAACCGTATCCGAGCTGAGATTGCCTGCCTTCAGGAGAGCTTGATCCAAGCCAACTCCGAGTACCATGAGTCACGAGACGATCTTGCCCGTAAGAGAGAGAGAAGGATAACCTATCATCAGGCTAACATGGAGTACGGGACAACCATCTTCAAGAGTGCCAAAGGCGAGTCAGAGCTTGCTGATGTACTATTAGGACAAGAGAGGAACACCTACGCTAATGATCGAGGATTTATTGACGCCACTCGAGAACTAGTGGACGAAGCAATCTCCTACCTTTCTAAGCCCGAAGCTAGTGTCGCCCTGTCAGAGGGTAGTCAACGGGCATGAGCTTGACCTTCTGAAACTCCCCAATCCCATTAGCTCGACTAGCTTTTTGTGTTAGGGATCTTTTAGGCCATCGTATTTATCATTTATCTAGCTTTGACGTATGTATGCTCAGTCCTATCTAGACCGTATGCTAGACTTGAACATGAAGCATAATTTTGCTGGTCCTTGAAGAGGCCGATGTAGTAACTTAACCTTTATTGATTTTCTTTATTGGCTTTGGACCAATTAGATTCATCGTCAAGTTACATGAGCGACCAATTTCGAAGGCAAACCGAAAAGGCTATCATCATAGACTAAGTAAGATTCTACAACAAATCCATCACCGGTTATGCTACATCTTCCGATTATAAGTCTGCGCATAATCTTTGAATAAATGATAGTCCACGCCTTCCCACATGCTAGGCCGGTATTTCTTCAAGTAAAGCCCATTTATCAGGCGCTCATAAACTTCACCATTGATGTTAGTAAGTTGATAGGATCTATTCCAAAGCACATCGTGCACCTCGAATGGCCCTTCTCAGTTTGGCGACCACTTTCCAAGCTCGAGGTCTTTGCGTCCAAGTGGGAGAATAACCTTCCACACCAGATCTCCTCTCCCAAAATTCATTTTTTGGACCAGCTTGTTGTAGGCTTTCTCCACAATCTTCTTCTGTTGGACGATCGCGTCCATTCCCCTTAGCCTCTCTTCGGGAAGATCTTCAAGCTCAGCCATCATGGCCGAGTCATAAATTGAGTTGGGAGATGTTTGCTTGCTCGGTCCTTCTCAAGGATCGGACTGTCATTTTCATTGGAATCATAGCATCGTGTCCATAAGTAAGGGTGAACGGTGTTGTTCCAGTGGTAAACTTCTTTGTAGTACGAAATGCCCATAATGCTTCTGATAGGGCAAGATGCCATGTTCTGGGTCGTTCTCTCACCGCCTTCTCTATGCATATTTTCAATACCTTATTGGTAGCTTCCGCTTGACTGTTGCCTTGAGCATAATAAGTCATCGAGTGGGTGATTCGGAAGCTCATGTCTCTAGCAAACTTTTGGATCTCATCTCATGTAAACATGGTAGCTTGGTCGGTCGTGATCGTCTCTGGTAACGTGAACCTATGGATGATGTGCTCTTTGAAGAACTGGATCACTGTTTCTTGGCTCACAACCTTTATTAGGACTGCCTCCACCCACTTAGTAAAATAATCAGTGGCTACTATGATGAAGGCGTGACCCTTGGTAGAAGTGGGATGGATCTTTCTGATAACATCAACTGCCCAACCCTGAAATGGCTAAGGCTTCACTATGGGATGAAAGGTGTCGGCCGGAGAGTGTTGAACTTGTCCATATCTTTGGCATTCTTGACACCCCTTCGTGTAATTGATGCAGTCATTTGCCATGCCCAGCCAAAAGTAGCCGTGACGATGCATCAACAACCTCATCTTGATACCCGATTGGTGTGCTCCACATATGCCTTCATAGACCTCCGTCATGGCTAACATAGCTTCTTGTGGACTTGGGCAAAGTAGGAGCAACCCGTCGATGGTCATTCGACAGAGGGTGTCATTGATGAGCTCAAAACGAAGAGCCCTTGTCTTCAAAGCCTTATCGGAGAAAGAGCTTGGGTCCTTGAGGTAGTCGATGTATTCCTGCCTCCAGTCTCGGTCAAGTTGTAATAAAGTGACTTCAACCATCGGGTTAAGCTCCTCTAACGTCGAGATCGACCTGACCTTCACCGGTACGAAGTTAAACTTGGTGAATGCACGAAAACCAGACCCGGTCTGTGCTAACTTATTGGCCTCCATATCCTTGGTGCGATCCACGAATCTGATGATCGTATCTTCAAAACTCTATAATAGTGATCGGGCCGCGTCACAACAGGCTTAAAAGCCTTTTCGTTCGCACTTGAATTTGCCCACCACTTGCTTGACCACTAACATCGAATCACCAAGCACCCAAACGGTCTCGGCACCAAGGTCTTTCAAAATAAATAGCCCCAGTATCAAAGCCTCGTACTCGGCTCAATTGTTGGTACAAGGAAAATTGAGTAGGAAGGATGCCTTTGTCTTGATACCAGCCGGAGACTTGATCACAATCCCAGCCCCGGCGCACTTGTTGGTACGGGAGCCGTCAAACCAGAGCGTCCATGATTTCTTTGCCACCAACCCAAAGTCTACCGAAGTATTAGTGGACATGTCAACGCATGGGTGATCGGCCAAGAAGTCAGCCAGTGTTTGCCCTTTCACCACTCACTGAGGCACGAACGTTAAGTTAAATTCCACAAAGGCCAATGCCCACTTGCCAAGTCTTCCTCTCATGATGGGTCCGACGAGTAAGTGCTTGATGACATCGGTCTGGGCTACCACCTTCACCTCTGTGGGTAAGAGGTAGTACCTCAACTTCCTACAAGCAAAGAAAAGACAAAGGCATAACTTCTCAATGGATGAATACCTTCTCTCCGCTTCTAAGAGAGATCGGCTCAAGTAGTAGACAGCTTACTCCTTCCCGTCGTTATTCTCCTGAGCAAGTAGACACCCAATTGAGTCTTGGGTGGCCGATATGTAAAGCAATAATGGTAGGTTCGGGATCGGCAGAGTGACTACGGGGGGTGAGGATAAATACTCCTCGAGCTCGTCGAAGGCTTGCTGGTGCTTGTCTTCCCATTGGAATTCGGCCCCCTTTAGTTTGAGCAAGTTGGCAAACGATCGTGTCCGACCCACTGTGTTGGATATAAACCGGCGTAAGAAATTTACTTGGCCGAGGAAGCGTTGTAACTCTTTCTTATTTCGAGGAGGTTGGGCTTGTTGGATTGCTTTGATCTTGTTATCATCGATCTCGATGCCCCGCTTATGAACAAGGAAACCCAAGAAGTTCCCCATAGAGAATCTGAATACGCACTTCAACGGGTTCATCTTAAGTTGGTATTTGTGCATCCTCTCGAACGACGCCTGTAACTGCTTCAAGTGATGGGCGTGATCGTGGGACTTGACCACCACATAATCAATGTATACCTCCATGAATTTGCCGATAAAGTTCAGAAAGATCAGGTGCATCCCCTTCTGGAAAGTAGCTCCGGCATTTTTGAGTCCAAAAGGCATCATTACCCATTCGAAGATCCCGATAGACCCCGGACACCTGAACGCCATCTTATGAACATCATCCTCAGCGAGATAAATCTGATTTTAACTCGAGTGGCTGTCCATGAAGCTTAGGACTTCATGTCCGGCCGCGGCGTCAACCAACATATCTACAATAGGCATTTGATATTCATCTTTTGGAGTAGCGGAGTTCAAATCCCGAAAGTTAATACAAACGCGAATCTTTTCATTCTTCTTGACAATAGGTACAATATTGGATAGCCACTCTACATAATCGGCTTTTCGTATGAAGCCGGCATCTAAGAGTCTATCTATCTCTAGCTTGAATTTCTCTACTACCTCTGGCATCATTCTCTTCATCGGTTGCTGGTAAGGCCGAAAACCCGGTCTTATAGGGAGTCGATGCTCTATAAGAGATCTGTCTAGGTGTGGCATCTCGTCGTAGTCCCAAGCAAAGTAATCTTGATACTTCATTAATAGCTATACCAGGACTTTCTCGAAGTCTTCAGTAAGCCGCTCACTGATGAACACAGGCCGGCCGCCTTTTTCTGATTGAAAGAGTATTTCCTTCAAAGGATATTTCACTTCCACCTTATTGTCATTAAACTTACTTGGTGCCGAGTGAAGATCGGTCATCTTTAGTAACTCCAGGGGGTCTTGGCCATCGTCTTCAAAAACGTACTCGGCGCTTCATACTCTGACAAGACGTAGACCTCCATCCGGCTTGCCATCTCTTCTACGGTTAAATTATTCCCGAAAGGCAAGCCTAAGTGGTTACCTCCCGAGTGCAATTGTAACAGGTCGTTGCGTAGAAGGAACTTCCCTTTCGACCGAGCACGCGATCCTAGCAATGCGGCCATCTTCATTGCTCCATACCATAGATGTCGGCACCATCGAGCCATCATAAAAGGCCACCTCGATGTGATTGGTACTCAGGGCGAAGTGGTTGGTATCGGCAGCCACTAGCTCTACCTTGCCATCCGGCTTCCATTAGATGAGAAACTAATGAAGGGAAGACGGGATGACTTGAGCCGCGTAAATCCAATCTCGTCCCAACAAACAGTTGTAGGAAGTCTTGGCGTCTATGACAATGAACGCGACCTCCCTACTCACCGAGCCGATGCTAACTTCTGTTGCGAGCATTCCGAGTGGACGTGTGCTCTTATCGGCAAAGTCCATCATGACCATATCGGTTGAGATCAATCGTTCTTTCTCCTTGTTCAGCTTTCTGAGAAGTGATTGGGGAATAATATTGATGGTAGCCCCATTGTCTATGAGAATCCTTTCCACCGGCTTCCCGAAGATGTGAGCCGTGATGTACAACGGCTTGAGGTGCCTACACATATTCGTGGTGGGCTTTGCAATAGTGATACTATTACTAAAATCTTCAATTATGGGCACCACCACAGACTTCTCCCCGATCTCATATTCCCTAAGATCCCCTTCAATCACGTCCCCTTCTAGGTAACTGGGCTGGTTCTCCTTCGGTCCGAACACGGCCGGGAGGGTGAAGACCATATTGACCAATAAGTCTTGGTTATCTTCACTGAGGTTATCTTCACTCGTGCTATTCTCCACGATTAGCCACTCTCCTAAACAAAAATTACTTGATTAGTTAGGATAAATAAAGTCTTGTTACTGCGTTCTCATCTTACTAAGATTCTACTGACTCGAATTTGAATTAATTGATTATCGGGTAAAGATAAAATTTGCTACTATTATCAACAACTTAGTAGTGCATGTATCATATTCATTGGAATTTGTTTAATTAGTATGAGATTTATATAGTATTAAATATAGAGTCTCTCTTTACGTGGTGGGTTTTATATTGCAATTGGCTTTATGTAAATTGCAACATAAATCTCCCGAAGGTCTTTTTTTAAAGAATACTCTCCGAAGGTCTTGGTTACTTATGCATCAGGATGTTGAATGAGTTTAGTTACATTCGCAACTATACACTTCTACTCATTCCTCCTAGTATTTTATTTCAAAAGGATTTTGACGAGACTTGTGTATTGCAATTTTGTACTTATTAGCAAACTAAACATCTCAGATTGTATAATATAAATATTTATATTACGAAATAAAAATATACTTATTAAAAAAACAATCTTTCTCTTATCAACAAATACAAAAACCATCCTACAAAAACCAAGTGGAGCAGGTCAACTGCGACTGGGGAGTTGGTGGAGCCCACACGGTTTTCCACGAAATTACCCCGGATGTAACCTCCCGACCCATATCGCAAGCCACGACCCCACGACACATCACTAATAAAAAAAAGTAACAATAACCATAAAGATAAAATACCGGTACTAGATCAACTGCTAAAAAAGTTATCTAATTTAATAACAAGTCTCCATCTAAATTATTAAGTAAATGCATCGCGCTAAATCAACGTTTTCTACTTCTAAATTATTTCGAATCTTAATTAGTTGATCTCAATATTCGGATACCAAAACCCATCCAACCGCCACCAGACTTTATAGACCACAACCGACAAGTCATCCCCTATCCGAAAGAGACAGGGAAAAGTAAAGACAAAACCCCCCGGTCCTACCCCACATGACGACGCTTTTAAATTCAATTATTTTCTCCCCTTTCACACACGCAACCAGCCAACCCAAGCCCTAATTAATTAAAGATGGTAACTTTAGGTTTATATTAGGTGAAGGATCCCCCAAATCACATATTAGGGTTACGTCCAAATTAGCCCATTCCCCAGATCCCTCCCCCCCTCCCTTATTCCTTCCGTGTCTCGCTCTCCCTCTCTCCCTATCTCTCTCTCTCTCTCTGTTGCAATCGGGTTCCCAATCAGGTAATTATTTCCAAACGGAAGATGGGTTTTCGGGGGAATGGCGGGTTTGTCTCTGTTAATTTTCTGGGTAATTCCGTGTATCGTTTGTCATGGATGATCGCTGTTACTTTTTTTCCCCTAAATCCCGAGGCTTTATACAGTATTGGACTTTGTTTCCCTTCCAAGCAACCCACCGATCCCTGGGAAACGGGGTAGGATCCGATGCGATCATACCCACCGAGTGTTTTATGCTATTTCTTGTGGTCAATGCTGTTTGGGTTTTTGCTTGTTTGTGTTTGGATTGGTTTCCTCTTGATCGGTTGGTGGGGTTTCTTGTAACTTCCTTTCTGGGTCTTGTTTACTGTGTTGACTTGTTAGTGCTTGTTTTCTTTGCAGGGAGTTGGGTGAGTAGCTCCTTTGTTGGATAAGGTGCCTGGTCGCCCGGGTTGGATACGAGACTGGAAGTCTCTTTTTTCGGTAAGGTTTTCGGGCAGAGTTCGATATAGAGGCCTCTTGAGGACATGTTGGGAAACAAAGATGTGGTATTTTCTTGCTCTGAGTTAGCTATTAAAGTGATTTTGGAGTAAATGAATAAATGGGTCCATGTTTGGTTGCCGGAGTTTTGATTACTTTGTATTTTGCTAGCAGGCTGGGGTGGAACCCTCTGCCCGGCCGCTTAGCCTTGATTTTGCAGGTGTTCCCATCAAGAAAAGGAGGTTTTTTCGATGTCCTTCGCCTCCTCCTGAAGAAGAATCCTCTGAACCGGTGCAGAAAGATGATCCACAGAAGGGGCAGAGTAGTAGCCAATCTGAGAAATTAGGTGATTCCAGTGCTGGGAAGGCAGCAAATACTCTGTTAGCATCCGATGCAACAGGTTCTTTTGTTCCTAAGGAAATGGAGGGAAGATGTGCTGACACTGATGGACCGGGTGTGTACAACACTGTGAAAGTTGAACCGAGTGCTGTGGGATGTTCTGCTCTTTCTGCTATGGATAAGGAAGCCAAACCTATGGTTTCAGAAAAATCTCTCGGTGTTGCTTCTAGTACTTTGTTAGCGCCCGAGGGAACATGTTCTTTTGTACTGAGGAAAATTCAGGGAACATGTTCTAGTCCTAATGGACCAAGTGGGTACAACTGTGTGAAAGTTGAATCGAGTGCTGATAGACCTGCTGTTCTGTCTGCTATACCTGATAAGGACACAAAACTTGTGGTTTCAGAAAAATCTGTTGGTGTTGCATCAAGTGTCGTGAATGATGGATTGAATTCAAGACTCTGCGAATTTTTGAAGGAGAGATCTGATGAACAAAGAGACAAGGGAAGTGTATTGACTATGTCCAAGACTCTAGGGAATCCCGATCTATCATTAGGATTGGAAGAAAAGCACATTTCAAGTCCGGAAGATGGTAAAAGCTATAAACATAGTGGTGTTTGTGGGAACATTGAGACTGTTTCTCTGAATTTGTCATTAGGTAATGAGGAAATCTGTGATAGAGGTACTGACATTGTTGCTGATCGGTCGAACTGGGATTTGAATACCACAATGGACGCATGGGAAGAATCTGTGAAGGATGCCGCGATTCATTCAAAGCCAATTTCCGAGTCACATGATGTTAAGCCTTTGCTATTCTCAGCAGGAACTCAGGAAACTTGTTTCAATTATATTAGTAACCAACTCCTTTGTGAGAGTGACTGCAGATCTCGTACAGGTGATACCGTTTCAGAGACTGAAGAAATGCCTATGCCTGAAGCGTCTCTTAATTTGCAACCCAGTCCAACTATGTTTTCTCTGAATATTGACCAGGAACCTTCCAGCTCATATATTAACAAACAGTTACCGGTTTCCATTTCTAATATCAGCTCGCCGTCGTTTTTAGCTCATAGTAATGCCAGTAAAGTTGGCTCAGGGATTGTAAAACACGAACCAATTGATGAAGGTTTGAGGCTTGATTCTGGGGGTGCTAGTTCCAGAGCATTACATTCTCTGAAATCAACAACAGTGAAGGCTGAGCTAATTGGCAAACCTGGTCCAGATGTGCTTAGGTTATTACATTGTAGCCCTACCGTGAATTTGGTTGCTCCTGGAAGTATAAAACCTGAAGTTTTTCACGAGCCTAGTCTAAGGATGTCTGAGACAGCAAAGGCTTCATCTATCCAATGTGATAAATCTGTCCTGGATAGCAGTGGTCAGTCCACTTGTTCGGCAAATGAACTTAAACGTCCAGATATTTCCGCTCTGAACGGTTGTCAGCCAATGGATAAGCAGGTGCTTGAATGTTGTGAGATGACTGGTACATCCGTTTGTTCTCCCCCACTTTCTGTAACTGGCAATATACCTGATGATTTCAGAGATAATCATACGTCAGGATCCCCTCACAGCATGGAGTTAGCCAAGACGATAGGTGAAGGTGGAGAAACTGTCTCCTCACCTAAGCAGTTACTTGAATGTCGTGAGATGATTGGTACATCCGCCTGTTCTGCCGTGCTTTCTGTAACTGGTGATATACCTGAAGATTTCAGAGATAATCGTACCCCAGGATCCCCTCACAGAATGGGGTTAGCCAAGACGGACGGTGAAGGTGGAGATACGGTCTCCTCACCTAAAAATTCTCCTTGTGGGCAAGTTGGCCATGAATCTGTTCACGTTATGACAGAAATTGCAACTGTTGAGAAAAAAAACACGAACTCCATCAATAAAAGCAAAGCGAATTCTGTGGACAAATTGGCCCCAGCAAATCACCAGGTGCATCCTGTAGGTGATGAGGAAAAGATTTGTTCTAGCCATGGGTTAGTTGAAGAGGAACGTTCTGAGCCAGAGTATGAGTCAGATGGAAATTCTGTGCCTATGGATATAGAAGAGGATGGCCAGAGATGTGATGGTATTGAAGATGATGTACTACCAGAGCCAGGAAAGGATGTTGCTGTAGGCGTAACAAGTGAGGTAAACAAAAATGATATTGTTAATGGCGCCTGTCATAATGCTGGCACCTCCGGAGAACTGCAAGGTCAGCACATACGTGCTGGATTGCATCCGAAGGCAATGGAGAATCCAAGCGGAGACCCTGCTTCAGTTTCAGATATCGTCAAATCTACATTTCTTGAAGAGGAAAGAACTAAGGAGTCTTGCGGAGATGTTTCTTTGGAAGAACCGTTTGCAGTTCAGATGCCTCCTGGTGGAGCAGATGAAGGTGCATCTTTCATGACAAGTCAGCAAGAAATACCGATTATGTCAGGAGAAGCCCTCAATGATTTGGGGACAGCCCAATTGTCTAACCAAGCACATAGTGAAGGCCAAGAAAGCTCTATTACCATCGTTCAAGATTTAGATGAGAATGCTAAGTTGAACAATGGGGACCAGAATCACCTGCAACTTCCAAAGGGGGAAGAGTCCTTAGGTGATGACTCTACTAAGGATCCCAGCACTGGAGTTCATCGTAGCAGAATTATTAATTTATCTCGTGCATCTACTGAGACAACTCCTAGCAAAACAAGCCCCATTGGTAGTTACACAGAAAGATTACCGGATGGACCACTTGGAGGAGATAGAGCACACCCCAGAGAGAGGTGACCATTATTTTTGTAGGAAAAAAATCTCTCTTTCTTGATTGCTCATAGATGTGCAGCTGTCTCATTTTCTTGGATACATTGCAGGAATGATTTATGCTATAATGAGGGTTACCACAGATTTTCAAGGGAGAGGCATCAAGATCGGAGGAACTATCAATTGAATTACGCCAGGGGCAGAAGGCTATATGATGGGAATAACTCTCTTCGGGCTGCTAGGGCTTCTGAATCTAACTTTGTCCCAGAATTGAGAGATTGTCTATCAGAATATGGTGTTCCTAAAAACAAGTATGTAGCAGCGGCAGCAGCGGCTGCTGTTGCTGCAGCTGGGACAGACACTAAATATGTAAATCACAACGTGACAGATGATTTATTTGTTGGTGCTGGACGTGGAAGGAGAAAGGTAGAGGATGACGAGGCAGAAAATTTTCACCGACTATCCTCACGGAGACGGTCTCCTGGTGGTAGAGATGCTGCAAGTGGCATCCAAATGGCTCGAAGAGTTTCAAGAAATATTAATGAAGATGATGGTGAGGGTGTTGGACTGAGGCGTTCAGCAAAGTTCACGAGGGGAATTCATGCTGACGGTGGAGAGCGTCCGTATTCTCGTAACCAACGTCCATACGAGGGAGTAGATAGTCATTTTGGCCAAGGGGCTAGGAAATTTTTGTCCGTTCAGAAAAGGGCACTTCCGAGGTTTCACTCAAAATCTCCAATCAGGTCACGGTCTCCTGGTTCGTGGCCAGCTTCCAAGAAACGGTCACCTGATGCATTTGATGGACCATCTGACTTGCCTCATCGAGGATCACCGCGGATTTATAGGATGGATAGGATGAGATCACCTGATCATGCTGGTTTTCCCTCGGAAGTAGTGACTAGGCGGCATGGTTCACCGACATTTTTTTCCCGTGCAAATGAATTGAGGGAATTTGATTCTAGTCATGAACATGCACATTCTAGATCGATGATTTCTAGGACTCCAACTAGTCATGTTGCACTTAGAAACAATAGGAGATTTGGAGCTGGGAACCCCCGAGATAGAACAGACGGCGATCAGTTTGTTAATCGGCCGATGCATTCAGGCCGATTTCATGAGGTGAGTGATGAAGATAGCGAAGCTGTGAGGAGGTTTGGTGAGAGGAGAGGGCCTGTACGTTCCTTCAGGGCCACCTTTAATGGTCCAGATGACGATAATTATCCTGTTAGCACTGAAGATAGGTCTCTCAGGTTCTTTAGGAATGATGATCAGCAGTTTCAAGGAAGGGTTAATCTGAGAGAGAGGCCTTTTCAGAGAGGGATGAAGAATCGGTCTGTAAATGCTCCTCGAAGGCAAATAGGTGTTGAAGACGAAGAAGACAACTGCACGGGACAGGGAATGTATGATGATGATCAAGATGAGATGTCACGGTTGAAGAGGAAAAGATTTTGACTTGCCTAGTTGAAACATAATAGCATCTGGATCTCTCGGTGGAAAGTTAGTTGTGCTTGACAAATGAAAACTTTGTTGCTGAATAGGGGATCTAGCTTTTTTGGAGTATCTCCTTTTTGTTTAGATCCCCCAGTGTCATTCACGCAAGTTCGTGCTCTCAGTAAAAGCTATGCGGGCCAGTTCTTGAACATTCTCCATTCTCCAACTTTGATTAAAGTACTCGAACCCTTTTATGTTGTTAGCGACGGCTTAACAGGTATGGGAAAAGAATTCCTTAGACTTTAAACAAGTCTAAATCCATGGATGTCCCTAATAAATTCAGCGACCTTCATCAATTTCTTTTCCTATGCTTGATTGTTGATTATTTACTATCATCTCGAAAGGGGTTTGAGTGGAACTGTTCTTCTAGCGCCTCTGCAACTGTTTTGTTGCTAATCATGGTGTTTCTACAGGAGGAGATATGAGGTCTCATGAGGCAGAAAAAGTCAGTGGAGATTCTTGTTATCTGATGACTTCTGGTTTCAGCTGGGCTAACTTGTATTTTCTCCAGTCGGGGATATTGCCTGGAAGATTATTGTTTTGCTGCTTATATTGTCACTGTGCATCCATGCGGCGTTGGCCTTTTTGTGCATCTGCTGATGACCCGAACATGCTTCATTGCTGAGATGTCACTAGTCTGTTACTTGCACCAGCCATCGCTCTGCAATGGAGCTGGATCGACTCAATGCTGCTCTGTGTGACAATAATGTCATGAATTGTACTTTTCCGAACTCACGGTGGAACGTTCTGGTCACATGGCTCTCGCCTACTGGATTAGATGGGTACTCGAGTTACCCTTTAACAGGCTCAACTCCCTATTTGCCAGCCCTTGCCTTGTGCTAATTGAAGGTGGAACCTGACCCTAGTGCTCCGAGGAGCAGGTTCACGCAACCGCTTGCCTAGCAGAGAGATTATTTCCTTCATGTAGTGCTCCTGGTGTACATAACGAGGCTGCAAACCTTGTGATTCGTTTTATTTTGATCATGGTATTGGTGCTCTCATCCGAATGCGAGTAACGGTTCACTACGATTTCTTACGTTGTCGCACGCCTGTCGAAATGATTCGGTAAGTTGGACATGATCTTGGAATGTTTGCAGTGAACAGGCTCAGGAGGAAGAAGTCTGCAGAAAATGGTCGATGTGCTTGTTGTTAATTATTCGGTGAATCGAGTATTTAGAGCTACTCAGATCCCAATCTGACCATCCACATGCCTAAATGAGACGCTAACCTTTGTTTGCAGGGCCATTGGGTCTCCCCCTTGAGCTCATGCACTGAAATTGCTTCTTCAACTTTTCAATTAGGACTTGCTACAGATGTTTGGATGAACACAGATTAGGGTCTGATAAACGAAGGATGTGTCTTCAGTTGGCGGGTATATGGTATATCCGGACACCACTCGGCCTACTAATTTAGATTAGAATTGCGTTTGAATTATTAAATGTGCTTTTAACTACCCAACAATTATATACTAGTGCTGCATTTTTTTTAAACTCGAGTTAAGCTTAAACAATGCTCTCGGACTGCTGATTACAACGAGTGAAATTCTTTCCTAAATTTTATACTACCCTATTTAAGAAATTATATATTCTCAAGTTCCTAATTCTGAAGTCTGATTAATACAAGTTGCAATAAAACCAACGTCTCGAGAGACCTGTTCTTAATACATTCAAACACAGTTTATTATGAAATAAATGTTTAAGTAGTCGTGGTCATGCCTAATTGGGTGAGATTAATAGCAAAGTGGAATACTATATTAAAATTCTCTATTAATATACGTCTGTATAACCCATAACCTAGCATGTATGTATGGGCGTAACAAATACTTAAATCGCAGGGTAACTTATTTAGTTCCATGAATTTTGCATGTACGAGGAACCGTGATTTAATCATACACGAGAGACCCGAGAGGAAATAGACACCTGGCCAAGTGAGCGAACCCGTGAGCAAAAATAAAAGAGCTGGGCTATTTAAGGGATAGTGGCCCGAAAGCAAAATAAGAAAATAGGAACCCTAATACGAAAATCCCCAATTCCCTCTGAGGAACCCTAACTCCGGCGATCGTCAAATTCAACCTCCACCAGACCTAGACCTAGTAGGAAGCAAAATGCCGGTCGACCGTATCAGTTGTTTACCTGACGGCGTCCAAATCCACATCCTCTCTCTCCTCGATACCAGAGACGCCGTCAGGACCGGCGTCTTGTCGCGGCGGTGGCATCGCATGTGGGCCCACGTGCCCGTCCTCAAGCTCCACCTCAGCCGCATGGATGCCCCTAAGATGCTCTCACTGGGCGGAACCCTAGACTCCCACGCTGCCCCCAGAATCTCCAAATTCCACCTCCAGCTCCATGACGGGTCCGTGACCTCTACGATGGTGGACACGTTGGTACGCCGTGCCGTGATGCGACACGTGGAGGATCTGAGCTTGGACTTATCAGGTTTCCGCCGCAAGTACGTTCTCCCCGACTGCTTGTACTCGCAAAGTTGCTTGAGAGAGCTGACATTGGCGTCTTGTAACCTTTTCACTGAGGGTGGGAGGGTGAATTGGGGGTCGCTTAGGGTTTTGAATGTAGGAGTAGGGCATATAGAAGGGAAGATTGAGGATCTGTTGTCGGGATGCCCCTCCCTCGAGTCACTGTCGCTGCGTTTTGTTACTTTGTCCGGTGGGATGCACATTGCTCACGACAAGTTGAAGAGATTGGTGTTAGATAACTCTCATTTTGATTACATGGATTACAAGGTTTACAACGAGTGTCATGTTAGGGCTCCTCAGCTCGAGGAGTTGGAGATTTTGGGAGAATGGGTTTGGACCAGCTGTAAGCTGATTGATGTCCTATCGTTGGTCCGGGTTCGTCTTGTTTTCTTATTCAGGATAAATTACGATGATGCCAATCAGATGTGTGTAGACGCAGCGACGGTGCTTTTTGAGAGGGTTCGACATTGCCAGCAATTACATATTGAAATTCACTGCCCACGGATAATTATTTCCTATTCTCTGCTTTGGGAATTTGGATACATTCCATGACATCGTATTTTGCCAACTCATTATCTTTCTCTGTTGTTCATTTCTTTAGGATCTTGAGAATATGGTGACGGAATCTGTGTGTCCTACATTATCTCACCGGAAGTGCTTGGTCCTCAAAGTGCTCCCTGATGTCACGGAATCTGACGAGGTAATGTTTGTGTTCTTTCCTCAAAGTCCTACATTATCTCTCGGTGGGAAGTTCGTTGTGCTTGACAAATGAAAAGTTTGTTGCTGAACAAGGGATCTAGCCTTTTTGGAGTATCTCCTTTTTGTTTGGATCCGCAGCCTCATTCACTCAAGTTCCGTGCTCAATAAATGTTATGTAGGCCAGTTCTTGAACATTCTCCATTCTCCAACTTTGATTAAAGTACTCGAAGCCTTTGATGTTGTTAGCGAAGGCTTAACAGATGTATGGGAAAGGAATTTCCTTAGACTTTAAACAAGTCAAAATCCATGGATGTCCCTAATAAATTCTGTGACCTTCATCAATTTCTTTTCCTATGCGTGATAGTTGATTATTTACTATCATCTCGAAAGGGGTTTGAGTGGTACTGTTCTTCTTGCGGCTCTGCAACTGTTTTGTTGCTAATCATGGTGTTTCTACTTGTAGGAGGAGGAGATGATATGAGGTCTCATGAGGCAGGAAGTCAGTGGAGATTCTTGTTATCTGATGACTTCCGGTTTCAGCGGGGCTAACTTGTATTTTCTCCTGTCGGGGATATTACCTGGAAGGTTATAAGCTTTAATGGAAGACTGTTGTTTTGCTACTTATATTGTTGCTGTGCATCCATCCGGCACAACAATGTGCCCTTTTATAGACTACTGGGTTAGAGAGGTACTTGAGTGTGCCCTTTTACAGACTCCACTCCCTGTTCGCAAGCCCTTGCCATGTGTTAATTGAAGGTGTGAACTGACCTAGTGTTTCGAGGGGCAGAGAACATGTTATTTCCTTCGTGTAATGCTCCTGGTGTCCATAACGAGGCCGCAAACCTTGTGATTCGTTTTATTTGATCAATGCATTGGTGCCCTCTTCCGAATGCGAGTAATGGTTCACTACGATTTCTTACGTTGTCGCACGCCTGTCAAAATGATTCAGTAAGTTGGACCTGATCTTGGAATGTTTGCAGTGAACAGGCTTAGGAGGAAGAAGTCTGCAGAAAATGGTCGATGTGCTGCTTGTTAATATTCGTGAATTATTCGGTGAATCGAGTATTTAGAGCTACTCCGATCCCAATCTGACCATCCAAATGCCTAAATGAATCGTGCCATGGCCGCGGTGACGCTAGCCTTTGTTTGCAGGGCTACTGGGTCTCCCCCTTGAGCTCATGCACTGAAATTGTTTGTTCATATTTCAACTGGGATTGACTAACCATGTTAGGCTGAATACAGATGAGGGTATGATGAACTAAGGATGTGGCTTCCATTGGCTGGTATGGTATTTGGACATCCAATCGACTGGACCAACTAATATCGGTTAGGTTAGAAGTAGGTAGGGCTTTTGAAACGTAATTGAATTCTCCTAACAAATATATAATAGTGCTGCATTTTTTTTAACTCGAGTTTAGCTTAAACAACGACTTGTACCGACGATTGCCGCTTACAAAGAGTCGAGATATACAAGATGGAAATAACAACGCAGAGCGAAGAGACCTGAAATCTTGGGCTCATCACATGATTAATAGATAACGTCATAAAAGGGACCGGATTTGATCCTGGAATCCTGTTTCTAGGACTATCCTAGACCTAACTCATTGTATCATAACTGGACGATTCATTGTATCATAACTGGGCGAACCAGTGTATGTTCCAAAAAAATTGGACCGCTTTGGGCAACCCATTGCATCATAACGTGTCGAACCATTACATCATAACTGAGCGACCCATTACATTATAACTGACCGACCTATTGCGTGTTCCAGGACGGTCCTGGACAAAAATACATGTCCATGACCGAATCCGGTCCCCATAAAAACATATAATCAAAACTTCAGACGAATTTACTAATTCTGAATATGCTCTTAAAATTCTTTCTTAATTTGTACACTCCTCCCTATTAAAAAGGTATCTATTCTAAAACTCCTATTTCAATTCTAATATAATATATAAAATATCTAATTTTTTGGTTTATACCACATACTATTTGAATATCTAATAAATTTCAAGCGGATAGGATCTTTGAAAGGTTGCAAAGTTGTCTACTTAACACAGCTGTATTTTCAAGGATCCGAACTCGAGAAACTAACTCGTCACCGGTTGGTTTATGATTGTTGATACCTATTATAAGATGAATTTTTGGATAAATTACCATCAGGTCCTTGGGGTATAGTCAAATAGACAATTTGGTCGTTGTAAACCATCGAAGGAGTCCATGAAAACTGATGAGGCTCAATTCTCGCTGGTTGCAGCATTTGCAGACCTAAAACCTGCAAGAATTCAGAGCTAAAATGAGCAGCTTGATTTGCTATTGTAAAAGGAACAATCTTAACATTTTCGAACAATAATTGGTTTCTAGATAATCACAAACTCAAACATTGGTGCGTAGCGAAAGATTTAATTGCGTGATCTTCCTGTGAATATATCATTTGAAACACAGATTTCAACCAATCACCAAAACTCAGATGCAAACTAGGATCAAATTTGTGACCAAAGGGACTGCAGAGCCATGTGGCTGGAGCATGTGGGCATTCAAAAATTAAATGTAAAATAGTTTCAGGGGCAAGAGAACAAATTTGACAGATGGGAGAAGGGGCAAGAGGTGAGCTAGTGCTAGCTTGAGTAAGCTGATATTCTTGGAGCTGCAATTTCTTAAGCACTTAGTAGCCTCTTTTATCTGTATACCATCCTTCTTTGACGTGCTTCCAAATTAGTTTATCCTCAATTGCAGACCCGTAATGATCGATTTGTAAGGTAGCTCTCTGTTCTTCGATTAGAACAAATTTTGGAGTAAATTACTATTCTAGCTCATAGTGGAGAAACAGATTAAATCAGAGAGACATTACTAAAAGATGGAGGAGAAGTCGTCTTTTGTGAGATCCTGGCATTCGACAATTTTGGAACACGGGAGTTCTGCAAAATATTGGTCCTTTTATTATCACCAATCTTAAAGAAAAAAACCCTCTAACAAAGCATCTCTGTCCTGTAATAAGCTGCTCCAGATCCATGAATGACTGTGACCATTAACAGGCTGCAAAAGATCAACATTCCTAAAAAAAAACCTTTCAAGATCTTAAAACATAGGGAATCCTGAGTATTGCAGATTCTCCAGATTTGCTTTTCCAGGAGAGAAATGTTGAACAACTTCAGGTCCTTATAAGTCCCTCAGCTGATTTGGAAGTATGGTTGTTCTACCCGAGCCAATGAATTTTCCTCTTATCCATAACACTAGATCGCCAAAATTTAGCCGTAAGACTATTATGTTTATCACAAAAAGTGGTGAAAATTAGTTAACATTGCATTGTGTAGCATGGAATAGAAGACATAATTGATTTAAGGGCAAATTACTGTGGTATCCCTTTAGTTTGACTAAATTGACAATTTAGTCCCTCGTGTTTCTTAAATTATTTTCCCGTCCCTCGTATTTGATTTTATTATACATCCGGGTCCTTGGCTGACGTCATCTTCCTTTTTTTTATTTTTCGTCATTAAAATGAAAAAAATACCATAAAAATATAAAAATGTCCATCCCCTTCCTCTCGATACTTGCCGGCGTCGACCCGACAACCAAAAACCCAGAAATCGGTCGACTACAAGATCTGCACATTCATGATCGGAGCGTGGAGCAGCTAAAATCGGTCAAAGAGCAGACGGAGATGGAAGTCACCATCCTTCCTCTTCAAAAACCTAAGTAGTCCAACATACGAATCCTCTCTCTCGAACCCCGAGCGGGGAAGAAGACCATCTGTTGAAGATAGTTGATGCTGTTCTTACATTTTTCTTCATGTCCTGGAGAAGAAGTTGATCTCTCAAGAACAAGGACTTCCTTCTCGGCCCATTCGGCCCATTTGAGAAGGGTGACTTATCCAAGCACGTGCCTTAATAAAGGACAGTAACAGATATCTTCAACACCATCTCTTCCCGCTTCGAACACACCAAGAAGAAGACAAAGGACTAGTGAATGAAGGAGAGGAACCCTCTTCAAATCTCGTCTTCTCTAGCCCAAAGCCTCCAGCTTTATCTATTTTCTCTCCCGTGCTAGACCAAGAAAAGGCCTTTCTTGGTGAATTGGCTTCTGGGTCTTCTGGTGTAGTTGAAAAGATTGAGACTTTGGGCTCAGAGCCTCGAGATAATGGCATTTCCGAGGTGGGTTTGTCTCTAATGGGGGGTGGAGCTCTACGGAGGAAGGAAATTTGCTGTGGTGATTAGATAATGTAGAAGAGTTTGAAGTTGCTTGCTTTGACAGAAATTGGGATTAGGGCTTCAATTGTTGTTGTTGCCGCCGGCTCGAAGTCGAAGAGTTTAAATTGGATAAAAAGTTGGGATGGTGATTAGATAACGTCGAAGAGTTTGAAGTGCTTTTCGTTCTTCATATGTTTCCTTTGTTGTTGCCGCCGGTTGGACCTCCAGCGAATTGAAGGAGAGGAAGGAAGACGAAGATTTTTGTTCTGTTTTTAGGGTTATTTCGGTCATTTCAGTGATAAAATGAAAAAAGAGCTAATGATATCAGCAAAGGGATTCGAGAGTATAATAAAATCAAATAAGAGGTGAGAGAATAATTTTGAGAAACACAGGAATTAAATCGTCAATTTAGTCAAATACGAGGGACACCACAATAATTTACCCTTGATTTAATTAGAGTTTCCTTGACAATTGTTTCTGTTTCTAACTATGACTTAGCTAGCATCCTTTCATATATAAACATCAATGCCTTCTTCTTTGATCTTCCCCAAATAGATAGACGACCAAGATATTTGTCATTTAAAGCCATTTGAGACATATCAAGGATATCACAAATAGACTCTTTGGTCTCCAAAAATTCCGATTTAGAGAAATAGATGCTAACTTTATGGAAATTCATGGCCTGGCCTGAGGCATTGAAGAAGTTAACTAGTAGAGATTTCTCTACTAGGTTCAGTGACATTTGCTTTACCAAAAAATAATGTGTCATCTACAAACAAAATAGGGATAATTATCCTAAGGTCCCTGGTATTTGAACAAACTCCTTTTTTAGTCTTTACTATTTTCAAAAGTCTTTCTCGATCCTTCTAGTTTGAAATAATAGTCCTTTTTGGTCCCTGGTTCAGTACCAGAAAATAACTCCGGCAAAATTAAACCTAAAAGGATGAAACTCTCCCTCAGTCAAAAAAAAGAAGAAAAACTCATCTTCTTCAACCTTTATAACATCAAGAATACCAAGAACACACTAAAGAACACCCAATAAAAATTCAAGAACACACAATCAATTAAACACCAACAACATCCATTACGAGCTCTAGAACACCAGAAATATACCACCAAGAACGTCAAAATTAAACAACAAACAACATTTAATTATCTAAACCCAGATCCCAAATTCCTAAACCCAGATTGTTTCTCTCTATCAAAAAATATCTTCGTCCCTGTAATGGGCATCCTAAAAGCAGAAGGCAACAGCTGGGAGGGGATGCTGACGACCTAGGGCTGGGAGGGGACGCCAGCTGCTGTATTCACCGGGATGGATGTAGTGGTGGACGACCCAGCGGGCGCTGGCGGTGGGGGTGCTCCTCGCCATTATTTCAGATCTCGAGCTTGGAGGAAACCAAGAACCCCCTTGACCAGAACAAGAATCCAGCCCCGCCGCGTTGAAGCCGCCGTCTATTAGCTGCGTCGAGAAGGAGTCGTCTCACTCGCCCCATCCTCTCATCGCGACCTTTAACTCTGATTGAACTACAGCACCTCAAACTATAGGGTCTGGACGTCGTACTAGGCGGTGCTCGAGGAGGGGACGGTGGTTGTTGTAAAATAGCTAAAGGACGTCATCTTTTTGAATTGGGGCCTGGTGTTCGATGGTTCCATCTTTTTAATTGAGGTATTCTTAGTATGTTTTAGGAGTGTTAATTGACTTTAGTTAACTGAGTGTTCTTGATTTTTAATTTGGATGTTCTTGAGTATGTTCTTGATGTTCTTGATATTCTAGAGGTTGAAGAAGGTATTTTTTTTATTGAGGGGTAATTTGGTCTTTTCATGTGCCTTTTTGCCAGAGAAATTTTTCGGTGCCGGAGCCAGGGACCAAAAAGGGCTATTATTTTAAACTAGAAGGATCGAGAAAGGTTTTTGAAAATAGTAAGGACTAAAAAGAAGGTTTGATAAAATACTAGGGACCTTAGGATAATTATCCCAACAAAATATGTGCGAGAGCAAGGTATGATATGCTCAAAGTGTAGCCATGAATCTCCCCCAATCTCTTTTCTTGAAAGGCATAATGTCCAAAAGACTCATATATAAACAAGAAAAGAAAAAGTGATAATGGATCACCTTGTTTAATGCCTCTTGAAGATTTAAACTAACAAAGTGGTTGGCCACCGACAAAATGCCATATGAATTAGATTTGATATAGCTCATGCCACATGACACCCATTTATCTGAAAAACTAAGTTTGAGCATGACTTTTTCTAAAAAGTTTCAATCCACTATGTCATATGCCTTTTGCAAATCTAACTTAATAGTCATTAATAAGATTTCCTCCTATTAGCTATCTTAAGACAATGAAAAGTTTCATGAGCAATGATTATATTATTTTGAATGCATCTATCTTTCACAAAAACTCCTTGACATTCTAAAATAAGATTGTCCATCTACGAACTCAATCTATTTTCAAGAACTTTGGAATAGACATTGTATGTAAAATTACATTAACCAATTGGTCTAAATCCCATAAAGGTCAGAGGGATAATGCACCTTGGGAATCAAAGAGATATATTTTTTGTTAAGCTTAGGTGGCACCACAGCTGAATCAAACAAGTTTTTAACAAGTACAATCAGATCAAGATCAATAATAAAATTATATATATGATAAAATATTATAAGAAAGTCATAAAGACCTAGGGCATTGGTGCCTTTTATTGCAAAAGTTGTAGCTTTAATTTCATCTGAAGTGACGGGGCTAATCAAGCTATCAGACATATAAGTTATTATCAGCTCAGGAATGCAATCTAATATGCAAGTAGGATCATAGGTTGATGTCATAGTATATAACTCTTGGAAGTGAAAGGCTACCATTCAATTGATCCTTCAATCAACAAGCATTACCATCTTTAAGTTTAACAATCTAATTTACCTGCCTCTTTTATGTAATATGGAAGAAGGAGATGTTTATGTCTCCCAATGTGAGCCATTTAACTCGAGATCTTTGATGTCAAATGATCTCTTACTTTTTCATAGAGGCTTGCCATTTCTTTATTGATGTTAACTTCATGGACCTTGCATTTCCTAGCATGATCAGTTTATTGAATAACTTGGATTTGGCTTGACAGATCTTCTAAGTTTGCCTTCCTGTTGTAATTAAGATTCCTACTATATAAAATCAAGTCAAAAGCATAAAAATAGATTTTTTTTTAAAGATATAACGATGAAAACTTATAACATGATGAATCCAAGAATGTTCTATCACATCTTGGCATCCATTTTCCTTGGTTCAAAAGGCCTCAAATCAAAAATATCTCTTTTTTATCCTAGAAAAATTTGTATGCAAAAGCATAAAGCAATGATTTGACCCTTTCATTGGGCCATAAATCAGTTGTGCTTTGGGAAATAAATTCCTCTATTAGGCATTAGCTAGAGCATGATTAAACCTCTATAACATGTTGTTACCATCCTGGAGGTTAGACTAAGTAAAGAGAGAACTCTTGAAATCCAAGTCCATTAGATCTCCTTCATGGATAAAATCATGAAGGAGCTTCATCAACCATTTATCAGGGGACAACCCCCAATCTTTTCTCTGATCTAGCAATCAAATTCAATTCTTCCACATAGTGCCAAAGGAGAACTGAATTACTACAAATATAATTAAAACTAGACCAGAAATATCTCTTTCTTGAAGAGTCAGGCTCTCCATAAACAAAAGAGCAACACCAAGAAACATCAGCTTGATTAAACTTACACATGGTACCAATGCAATTTTTGGAAAAACTTAACACTTCAATTTTATTAGACCACCACAACGCGAATCTCCCTGATCTACCATGAGGATCAACATAAAAGCTATTGGAAAATTTGTAGTTGCGACGAATGTGTTCTATTGCTATTCTCTTATATTTTATTTTTACGATAAAGTAAATTTGAGAGAATATTTTTAGAACCATGCCCTTCAAAATATGAACTATTAGGGGATGATCTAATCCCATGTAGTTCTAAATTATGGCACTGTTGTTCAGGTAACAACTTGATAGGAGTAAATTTAGTATTAAATCTACTTAAACTATGCAAATAATATAGTGAGTAAGAAGATTCAAACTGAGGGATTGACACATAAATTGATGCAAAATGGTTCGCTGGGAGTGATTGTGAAGAAGTAGAAATGAGTGAATATAAACAAAAATAACAAAAGTGATGAGAATGTAAATGATAATGCAATCGATGATAAAGAAGAGCACGGTACCCTAACACGTTGACAGGTTTAATTATGGATTTATTATGAATGGTATCGAGAGTTTCTAATGCACTATTCCACTATCACCATAGAATAGCAAAACAAATATTCCTAGGGTACGAGGCAACAACCTAGATTTATTAGTCATGAAGTTTCTCTTTATGGATCACCCTCAGAGAGTTTCATCCGTCCAGACTTTACAGTGTATTATTCGACTAAATCTTCTTCTATAATCTCCTAAATGTATCATAGATATGCTAGATTCATATAACACTCAATCCATTAACTTGAACTAATAACCTACTCCTAATCTCCTCTAGGTCTCATAGAAAAAGTCTACCCCAAGATTAATGACATTAAGTAGAGATAAGTATTAAGCACTTCGAATAATAAACACAAGTTCAACGTTCAATCCACAACCTAACCCATCAAACATGCGGTATGGGCATTGTACTCAAAGAAGACTACTCCTGACCCACATCAATTATGCTCAACATAATCATAGTATTGAGAATGAAAAGTATAAAAGAAAGAGTGGGGGAAGAACTAGCAGGGTTTATATAGAATACCCAAGAGTGAGAAATCTTAGTTTCTAGGTCCTTCTAAAAATATGCGCCAGAAATGATAAAAACGTCTGTGGCTTCTGACGTGGCAAGTCCATTGGGGGGGTATTGGCGTACGCCAATGGATCTCGTTGGCGTACGCTGGTGGTAACTGGCGTACTCCAATAGAACTGATCGCAGAACTTGGCGTACGCCCACATGTCTCAGTCTCCAGCCTTCGACTCCTTGCACTTTACTGCTCCTTGCTTCACACTCAAATCACGATCTATAATCTTTGACCACCTACAAGATAATACAAAGTGTAAACGTCCACTCTCACGACTCAACTGGAATAAAATAGAGCGATATAAAGACAAAATAAATAGAAATCATCACAAATAATATATCAAATAAATATATGAATTGACTCGCATCACAAATCTGCTGGCACATGGGAAGAGTTAAACTGGAAAGATTCACCATTTATTGTGGAGGCAGGAATAACAGGGGAATATGCCTCACTAGTAGCCAGAGTTAGATGGTTCAACTCCAAAATTAGCATCTTTGGTGACTAGGTTGGATTGTTGAGGTTCACACCTCCAGTTACAGTAATCCTCCAAGCTTGCTTCTTCTAGGCTCTCAGTGGAGTTCCAATGTTACCTTTGTGAAAAAGTCCTTGGGAGGATGGTTCCACAAGGTCAGGAATATGAGGAATTGCTAGGAAGAGATGAGAGAGAAGGATATCACCATTATCTTTCTCCTTTTGTGTTTTTCCTAGGTTGAAGAAGATCTGGTGGAGAAAGATATTTTCTCTTAGTGAGAGGTGAGAGAGAAGAGATAGAGCTAAAGGAGGGACGGATTCCAATTACTCCAGCCACGTACGAATTTTTGGGTTAGGGTGGCCTGGTTGGAAGAAAAATACGTGGGAGTAACTGGACTAACTGATAATTGGGTAGGGCTGTGCCTCCCTAACTAGATCAGTTACTTTGGGGCCACATGATGAGGAGCCAGTTTTCCTAGGGTTGATGTGTCTTCTGGACGAGGTCATTATCGTGACTAGTGGCCCCATGTCCGAAATGACTAGACTGTTTGGAAGAAAAATACGTGGGAGTAACTGGACTAACTAATAAACGGGTAGGGATTTGTACCTCCCTAATTAGATCAGTTACTTTGAGACCACATGTTTAGAAGCCTGTTTTCCTAGAGTTGATGTGTCTTCTGAACGAATTCGTTGTCTTGACTGATGGCCCCATATCCGAAATGACTAGACTAAATGGATGTGAAAGAATGAAAATATGCTTCTTCACCTCGATAAGGCCAGCAACTTTTACCATTTTGCCCTTTAACTTCCCAACTTTTTTCAAGATACTTCGAGGGGTAGATTGGATATTTTCTATTTCTTCTTTCCTCTCACCCTTCGATTGTTCCTGTCTCACAGGAGAGTTCTCTAGAACCCGGATTGGAAGAGATAATCCCAGGAGAGATAGAGACTTGCCCGGCGAAGCCAACTCTGGCAAGAGCACCATCGCTGGCGCCAGAATCACCTGACCCAGAGAGAGGTTTATGAGAAGCTCCACATGTTGAGAGGGGTGATAGTGATTGGAGAAACCCGATTACCATCTGTTGTTTTGAACCCTTTTATTCAGAGAGGGTGGATCCGCTCGAAGCCACCGTCCATATTGTCACGATTAATTATTGTCAACTATTTATATTCATAACTTATTTAGTTCCATGAATTTTACAATTATTTCCCAAACACTCGGATATTAATTAAATCGACAACATTGTAGTCCCAATATAATAAAAAGTTGCATGGACGATGCTAGTAAGCGCTACCCGATCGAAGTCGATAAAATAAATATCCGGATAATTTATAAATACGATTTCAATATGTAAACCCTTAACCACCGCGAAAGTTTCACCGACCCATCAACGACCCGGCATATTACCCCAAAGTTTCACCGACCCATCAACGACCCGGCATATTACCCCAAGTCTACCTCCCTCCCTCCTCCGTTCCTCCCACCTACCAGACAGAAAAAAAAGAGAGCAAAAGAAAAATACAGATAAGGAAAAAGAAAAATACACACAAAAAAAAAACTTCGTTTAATCCATCGTCTCCTCAACCAGCATCGAGATTTAAGAAATAAGCTCGCGATACGGATAGATTTCGCTTTTGTGCTTCTTTTTTCGATAATTATTTTCCTGTAAATTTTCCAATTTTTTTTCGAGGTTTCTGTTATCCCTATCTTCTTCTTCTCCGCGTTCCTTTTTTCCTCTCGGAATTCGCTCTCGGCCGTCGTCGCCGAAGCCGCGGATCGCTCATCCCGTCGTCCGATCCAACGGTTAGAGACCGCCCCCTCTCTAATTAGGGTTGGCTGTTTTCTTTTTTGTTTCCGAACTCATTGTATGGTTAATTAATTTCAGGATTCTTGTGGAATGATGAATCAAGGTGCGTACACGCAGGCTCTGCCTCCTGTGGACCCCGCATCGGCTGAGGTAATAATCCCTCTCGTCTCAACCCTGAGGCCTTGTAGTTCGCTTCTTAGGCTGTCGAATCGGGGCTACTGTTGATTTCCGAGTTACTATTGGTTCGTCGTGTCCCCGAATGTTGATGGTTACTCTCTGATCTGAGTTAGTTATAATTTGTTATGATATCGGGAACTAGTTATTCTAGTTTGTGTAGTCAACAATCCGCTAGCGTTTTTGCATTTTTTTTTCCGTGGGCATAGATGCTACTTTTGTCCCGCTTGGTGTGTTATAATGGGAATGTAGTCACGAGTTAGTCTCATCTAGTCCTGCATACAGAGTTGGTCTGATTCGGCAACTTACGAGGATGCATAACTAAACGTTCTGAACTGACTAGATGCCTTGCATGCTTAATCATCATCCCACCAAACTCCTCCTGCTTGTTCAATCCAATCATGTTGTATCGTTCATGCAATCGGAAGCCTTACCTCCATTAATTGCACCCTGGTTTATGATTCTCAATCAACGTTAGATAGAATCCACCTCAATTGGCACTAGCCAAATTTGTCGCTACTGGTAGCAGCTGTTTTCATAGTTACTTATTAGCTATGTTGTCAATAGCGCGCTATAGCGGCGCTATAGCGGCGCTATGTAGCGTTTTGGGCACCCACCGCTACGCTATGCTGCTGTTAAACGCTATAGACAGTAGCGGCTATAGCGGCCAAATAGCGGCCGCTATACCACTTTTTGGCCGCTATTTGGCCGCTATTTGGTCGCTATTTTAGATTTTGGCAAGAATTCCTTAAATACCCCTGATTTTTTAATTGTTTACTTATTTATAGAGGGCATATAGGTAGTTTTGGGTATTGGGCAAGTGATTTTTTCCCTTTTTTCCAGTTGCCGAGTAAGTTAATAAGTTTTGGGTATTGGGTAAGTTATTTTTTTAGTTGCTGTGTAAGTTTTGGGTATTGGGTAAGTGATTTTTCCCCTTTTTTTCAGTTGTCGAGTAAGTTAATAAATTTTGGATATTGGGTAAGTGATTTTTTTAGTTGCTGTGTAAGTTTTGGGTATTGAGTAAGTGATTTTTCTCTTTTTTGGCTTACTTTTAGTTGCTATGTTTGTAATTTGGTAGTTGTTCTGTGTTTTTTTGTTGCCCAGTAAGTTAATATGTCTATTTTTTAGTATTTATGTTTATTTTGTACACTGATTTTTAGTGTTCTCAATAGCGGTCATCCCGCTACCGCTATACCGCTATAGCATTTTAGAGGGGTAACCGCTACGCGACGCTATCTGCTATTGACAACATAGCTTATTAGCTGCCAATTTGGTTGAGTTTTGGCTGTATGTTAGCTTGATGGATTCCTGTTACTCGGTTGAAGAGGTCATTAATGGCATGGGACCCAAAAGAACTTGACAGATCTTTCAGCATGAATTTTATAAAAGGGAAAGTTCAAATTTTTTTCCGTTTCCTTTTCATTTTTTCACATGCCCTGTGTTATATGTGTATGATTAAATCTGCACAGTAAATTGAAGTTCTGGTTTTAACATATAAACGTTTGCTTTCACAGGGTCAATATGCTGTTGATGTGACTCAAAGTCATGCATCTTCATACCTTCCCTCAAGAACTGGGTCTGAAGCTGCAGCATGGAATCAACAAGTGGTTAACTACTCCACCGAGAATGGAGTTGTTTCAAATTCCATCTACCCCCCTGGTCAGCAATCGGAGCCAAATGTGAGAAATTCCCATGATGGTCTCAGTGCTACATCTGTTGCTAGTTCATCAAGTCTGGCAGCAGCAAGTGCAACACAGGGATACAGTAACTATGCAACATACCCATCAGCTACAGATCCATATTCTTATGGAGGTGCTGGATACTCAGGTTACGACAATGCATATCAGCACCAACCAAATAATTCTTACTCACAGCAGCAACCCAACTATTCATACCCACAGCAACAACCCAGCCATTCATACTCACAGCAACAACCGAACCATGGATACATGCCACAACAGGAGCCTAACCATTCATACTCTCAACAGCAACCTACTCATTCATACTCTCAGCCTGTAGGAGCCTATCAAAATACAGGTGCTCCTTATCAGTCTATTTCCTCATTTCCGAATTCAGGGTCTCATGCTGGGACCACAAGTTATTCCGCGACTTACTACAATCCTGGTGATTATCAGACTTCTGGAGGTTACCCAAGTACTGGATACAGTAACCAGGCCACCTCATGGACCGATGGTAGCTATGTCAGTTATACTTCTCAACAGTACCCGAACTATTCTTCAAGTGCCAGCAGTGCATATAGTACTGGCGCTGCACCAACGACATCAGCCGATTATCAGCAGTATTACAAGCAGTGGGCAGATTATTACAGTCAGCCTGAAGTGACTTGTGCACCTGGGACAGAACACTTATCTGCTTCCAGTGCGTCAAATCAGGGAAGTTCAGTTTCTGGTGCCATTGGTGGTTATGGTACATCTACTAGTTACCCCCAGCCATCATCTTACTCTCAGCCTTGGATGCCTGGATCCACTTCCTATGAGTTGCCATCTTTGGAGGTTCGTGCTTTTTGTACATTCTTGTCATGAGTAAACATCTACATAACTTGCTTATATGGGGGCCTGTTTGTATTAATATTTGATTGGACTCTACACAAGATTACTTGCATCACTTATAAACCAAAGTTAAGGCACCATTGATGTTTTCTGCAAAAATAGAACATTCTTGGATATTAATTTCGATAAAATGCAGCAGTGCTAGTGGTGCATTATTTTGATGATTTGGGACTTTATTGCATGCGGAGATTTTTTCCAGTTATGACTCATCATGGATAGGTGTGTCCTTTTATGTTCTTATTGTGACTTTAATTATAGTTTTGAGGTGGTTACGACTTGTTTGTTCACTCATCTAAAAGTGGGTGGTATCAGTGTGTAAGCACTAGAATCGGCCCTTCTCGGGACCTTCTTAACTATGTTTTTCATAACCTGTTTACTTATAAGTTTTTCAGATTAGAAGTTTATAAGTAGGTGAGACTGAAGAAATTACTTGTATTTATATTGTGCACTGATTGATTTAACTTACTAGTAGAATAATTAGTTGGAGTTATGAGGTGCAAACAGCTAGTTTGTGGTGTAGGAACTAACGGAACTCTTGTTATATTTTTGGTTATGCATATGTACTTTCCAAATAACCTAAAACCTTGCATTCTAAAGTTTGGGAGAAACCATGTTCGAGGGACAGCATGGAAAAACTTGGAACTCTTTTCAGGAAAAGCGGATGCATTAGGGTTCAGATACATATTATGATCTGCCATTTAAGGAAAATTTGTGCACTAAGAGATGCCCGACACCAATATATGTGTGTTTGACAAGCGTAGATTATGGGTTGGCGAAGTTCTTTTTCTTCTGGTTATTGCTAATTTGCATAATCTCTGTTTTTGATCCTTTTGTTTTTCTTGCCGTCTTCTTCTCATTTTGAAGCAAGCTATATGATTCCTCTGACTTCTCTTGTTTTGATAGAGCGATATCTTTGTATTTACAAAAACTTTATGTTTTGCTTCTCAGCATGGTGCAGCAAATGCTGTTGCTCATGATTGTCAGACCAAGCAAGGGGCTCCAACTGTGTCCTACCAGCATGCCAGTTCCGCAGAACCACAATTTCAAAAATCTTTGGATACAAAAACTTCTTATGATAGTTTTCAGGAACAACAAAAGATTGCCCCTCAAGTTCCTAATTCTCAATATCATGCTGCTCATCAGGTATCTTCAAGTTATCAATCGCCTGTCCAAAGCCTTCCTTCATTAGATACACGAAGGGTAAACAAATTGCAGATTCCAACAAATCCAAGAATTGCGTCAAGTTTGGCTTTGGGTGCACCCAAAACTGATAAGGATGGTTCTGCTACTCTTGCTCCGGCAAACCCAGCTTATATTAGCGTCTCAATGCCAAAGCTAAACGAGAAAGCTAATTCAGCTGATTCAATGCTTAAGGTGACATTGTTTCTCTGTCGAACTACATTGATGTCTATGTGTTAACACTCAATATTCATTCTAGCTCGTAGCATACTCCCACATTTATGTTCTTTGTTGCTTGTCACCGCACTTCATTATCTAGTGACTTGGTTCATTTTCAATGCATGTTTCTGTTTCTTTGTGCTTGCTACTTCCTAAAGATTGTAAACAAACCTTCGTTTACTGGCTCGTATTGTTTTGTTGAGAAAGTGGATGATGGCAGTTGCTTCTTTTGCTTATTTGTATTTGTGGACTTTTGCGAATCACCTAGTCTATTGACAAAAGCTATATTATCTCTATTTGTGATCTAGCTAAGAGGATAAAATACTTTAAGTTCCTAGGTACTGGAAAGCGAACATCATGTTCAGTTTGTAGTTGTTCTGCTCTTTATTATTGGTTATGCAATTGTGGTGTTTCACTGGTAACCATTGTGAGGATAAATATCAAGCTATTACCATGTTATAGCTTTCACTACCAGTTTGTTTTTAGAGCTTTTAGTACTGGCCTCTTAGTTTTGGTGTATTGTCATGAGTGTAGTTTATTTTATTTTGTTTTTCAAGATGCTTTTGTACTTTGCAACAGAATGTAATTTTCCTCTCCACTTACAAGTGCCAATGCATAGAAGAGAAACATTTTTTTCCCTTGGCATTCTGTTTGACAGATTTATGTTGCAAGAATCGAATAAGTACTAGAATGATCACAAGGTGTTGCAGATACTGAATCCCTAACGAGCCAGGGAGTGAAAATGAATTGTTTATGAGGATTTGCATGAGATTTCTCTAGAATCCAATATCTAGAGCGACGAGTTGAATCATATTCTTGTTAATAATCTTGTGTAGTAACTTGTTATTAGAAACTGTAGGTCATATGGACTCAGTACGTGAAGGTTACGCCAGTCCTTAGATATGTATAGGTGTATGTGGATTCAAAATATCGTCTGTAGAACATGCATTACGCTAAGCCGGTTTTAATTTAATAGACAGCAGCCAGATTAAATGTGCTTTGATATGGTTCTGAAATAATGTAGCTTATTTATCCAAGCGAAAAGGTTGTGGTAGAATGTCCAAGATCACCATCAGAATTAACATGTTGAAACAATGTGATATATCACATTACAGAGTGATTTCGACACCTTTGGAACTTCATCTTGATCTTTTTACCAACATCGGTTTTTGATCTTCAGTTTTGAGGTAGAAGTACCGGAAGAGATGAAGTGTTTGTTTCCAAGTATTTGCTAAAACGAGTGTTTGAGAGTTTGCAGCGGGAGTTCATAGTATGGTGTTGATTGGGCAATGAGTTTGACGTGGTCATCAGTTATTTGTTTTACAGCAGTCATCCATGGTTAAAGCTATCATCATTTTGCAGTAATCATTTTGTTTGGATAACTTGCGAGCTTAACTCTCTCATGCTTTACATTTTTCCAATTCTGATAAGTCTTTTTATCGGGAACACATCAAGAAGTTACCTTTAAAGAGGCTAAGGCTGATGGGTGTTTGTTTTTCTTTATCTCTTGGCATTTTGTATCATATTCTTCTATGGTTTGTTGCCTTAAGTGATGGTTTTGAAGATTACGCCAACTGATAGTTTGCTTTCTTGTACAGAATGGTACATTCCCTAAATCACTGCGCGATTATGTGGAAAGGGCTTTTCATCGCTGTATTAATGATACACAAATGGCAGCTTGTCAATCTATCATGAAGGAGGTGAGATGTATATCCAAAACAATCCAGGCTAAATTTGTAAGGTCTAGATGAGGAACTATATATGCTAGCACTTGGTAAATGTGGTTATACGTACTGTTTGGAAAAACTTTAATAACTTCAAACTGATACTTCCTGTCAATTGTATGTCTGGAGATTGGTTATGTTAATGATGACTGGATTAATTGCTTCGGATATGATTGGTCATCCTCAGATAGTTCTCTTGGTTTCAACTTCTATTGATTTGATCACTTCTGGATATGTGGATATGCTACAATGCTTTCGTTCACTTTTACTGGCATGAAATTTTGATTTTGTCAATACACTCTTGTTTTGCTATTTCTTATACGATTCATATCAAATGTGATTTGTATTGTTTCAGATTATTACCAAGGCCAGTGCGGATGGCACGCTATATACTCGAGACTGGGATGTAGAACCTCTTTTCCCCATACCAGAATCTAATTCTAACAACAAAGAGTATCTCTCTTTCCCTCTCTGTGTGGTGTGCTCTCAGATTTATCCTTTCTGTTTCTTGTTGGCTGAGGCAGTTGTCTGTAGTTTCAATGTTGTTTTTCATGCCTAACAGTGAGCTTCAAATCACTGATAATGAAAATATGAAATCTTTCGCCCCTAATCTGTTAGATTCCCTTTTATGCAGTCATTCACAAACTGCCTCCACAGTTTCACCATTCTCATATTCCAAACGTAGTCCCAGTAGACGAGCAAAAAGTAGGTGGGAACCTTTACCTGAGGTTAAAGCAGCTGATGAACCTATTTCTATTGGTAGTAATGCTGTAAAATATGGTACCCGGGACAGAAAGGTATGATGTTTTTTCTTGGAAATTATGCCTTTGTTGAACATAATATAAAATGACAGTGTTGATTGAATATTTTATTTTTATTCTATTAACTGCTTATACTTCCAATAAGGAGAAGTACCGACTGTTCGCTTCAAATTATAATGAGATGGTTCTCTATGCAGCCTTTTTTTGGTTCTGAGAGCAAGGTTGATGTTATGAGTAGTATCAAGTACTCATTATTGGATCAGAAAACTCATAGTAAAAGTATTGAGAAGCCTGTTAAAAGGCAGCGCATTACAGATGGTTTCAGCATTACTGGTAACGGAGATGCATCGAGTGACAGTGACAAGGAACAAAGTTTGACTGGGTATTATTCTGGTGCTTTAGCTCTTGCAAATAATCCAGAAGAAAAGAAAAGACGTGAAAGTAGATCTAGGCGGTTTGAGAAAGTTCAAAGAAATCGACCGGAAATTAATCACTTCAAACCAAAGAATGCTGGAGGAGGAAACTTGTATAGTAGACGGGCTAGCGCTTTGATGCTCAGCAAAAACTTCGATGATGGTGGAGGCAATGCTGTTGAAGATATTGACTGGGATGCACTAACTGTGAAAGGGACGTGCCAGGAGATAGAGAAACACTATTTGCGTCTTACCTCTGCACCTGATCCTTCCACTGTAATACATTCTCATTACGTCTTTACTATGGCAAAGTTGTCTTTTTGCATACCTTAACTTGCTCACATTCACAGGTAAGGCCAGAAGAAGTTCTGGAGAAGGCTTTGCTTATGGTTCAACATTCTCAGAAGAACTATCTTTATAAATGTGATCAGTTGAAATCTATTCGTCAAGATTTAACTGTGCAGCATATTCGAAACCAGCTTACGGTGAAGGTATCTCCGAAAAGAACTTCACTTAGAAAGTTCAGTTTTTAAAGAAAATGTTGTATCTTTTTGATATTGACACTTCACATATAACATGAAGGTTCCCACTTCCACATGCTTATAGTAACTTCATGCAATTTATGTGAAATCTGGACCGGATTTTATCGGGTTGACTAGAATGCAATGCTAATCACTTTCACTGATTAGGTTTATGAGACTCATGCCCGGTTCGCATTGGAGGCTGGAGACTTACCCGAGTATAATCAGGTGTGTTACCATATCTTATTTTTGCAATAAAAATGTTTGTGCTTGCCTTTTATTTTGACGGGTGAAAACTCCATTTATTACGTAGTTTTTGTAAAACACAGGACATAGAATATTGCAGAAATTGTGCTAAAGATACAAGTGAGCCCTCCTCTGAATTATGACTGTTCTTTTGCTCATTTCAAATCAGATTCTACTCGCATTTCTTTTCTCAAATTCAGCAGATCATAAAATGGTTTTCCTTACTCAATTTATTTGGTTTCTGAGCGCTCATGTCTCCTTCAAGGCTGGACCTGTGGCAAAATTATATAATTTTGGATGCTGGAAGATTCAAGAGAAATGGAGTTGTCTAAGTTTGACATTTACTTGGGCTTATAATTTTTCCCCTACTTTCTTTCAGTGCCAATCGCAGTTGAAAACCCTGTATGCTGAAGGAATTGATGGGTCCCACTTGGAATTTGCAGCTTACAATTTGCTTTGTGTTATTCTGCATTCTAATAACAGGAGGGACCTCTTGTCATCAATGGCAAGGTTTGTGTTCATGTTTTTGGTTGTTGATGGATTTATGTTTTTGAATCTCAAAGATCCCCCGTGTGATTTCCGGATAACTTTTCAATTTTAGTTCTCTTACGAGTAACATGAACAAAAATGAATTGAAAGGTCGTCTATTGTCTTAAGCCTGCCTCTTCATTTGCTAAGTTGTGGTGGCTTATGGACATGTTTTGAATATTCTACTCGTTTTTGTTACAGTATAGACTAGTTTAGTTTCGGTTGCTTCAGGAGGGAGATACAGTTTCTAAATGTGAGAATATAAATGGACGATCGGTGATCCTATTATTTTTTATGTATTTGCGTGCTTTCCAATACAAGACAGATGAAAGTATTTGGTTATATAATAAAGTACTAGGTCACTTCCAAATGGAATTTGAAGTTGAGGTGGTATAATGTACGACAAAGCTCTCAGTTCTACTTTCGATAATTTGTCATGAAAAACTTGTTAAAATCATCAAGAGCATTCTTTTGGACTGATTCTCAAGGTCAAAATATTGGAGAATAAGGTCGAAAATTTAAATTCCGGCTTCTCATATTTTGCCAAAGCAAGCATGATTCAGTTAAACTATAAGCTTTTGGATATAACTGAAGCTCAACTGACTCTTTGTTATTGCTTTTCCAGCTTAACAGAAGAAGCCAAAAAGGATGAAGCAGTTAAGCACGCTCTTGCAGTTCGTGCAGCGGTTTCTTCTGGAAATTATGTGTTGTTCTTTAGACTTTACAAGTCCGCTCCCAATTTGAACTATTGTCTGCTGGGTATGCTGCTTCTTTCTAAAAATTGCTGTTCATACTAAAGAGGCAAGGAGGTGACTGATTTTTTTTTTTGTAGAGCTATATGTTGAAAAGATGCGTTTCAAGGCTGTGACTTGCATTGCCCGGTCATATCGGCCCACAGTACCTGTATCATATATATCTCAGATTTTGGGTTTTTCGAATAGAACCGAAGAGAATGAAACAGACTCCGATGGTCTAGGAGAATGTGTGGAATGGTTGAAGGTACATGGTGGATCCTTAATTGCAGATAACAACGGAGAGATGCTTCTTGATACAAAGGTACTTTTCGTTTCGGTAGTAGTAAACATGCTTGTTAGCGTAAGGGACCTAATTCTTGGAGTTTTTAGATGTCTGCCAGAATTGTTTTCTTGTTTTCTTTGAAGAATTTCTCGTGTTGTGTTCATGAAATTATCCTATCATGAGATTTAATTGCTTCCTTGAATGTGGATAGACCGTGCCTCTAATCCTGATGTCCATTTAAATATTGACCTAGTGGAACATACACAATAGAATATCAGCATCGTAATTGGCTTACTGTGGATTGACTCGATTGCTTGTCCTCTGCAATGAATGGAAATGATAGATTGCTGAAAAATGAAGATCACGAATAAACAAGACTTTTGTGTTCCCCAGTCTTCCACCCCTTCTTTCCTCTCTTGGCCGATAGAGCTATTATAGTATGGAAACTAGGGAACATAACAGAAGGGTTAGAACGATCATTTTATTTGTCGGAAGCTAATAACAAGGTCAAGATAAGATCATTGACTGGTGGAAGGAAACTAATATGGAAATTTATCTTGAAAAATATACGGAAATCTCAGCTTTCCTTGCACTGTTGCTTGTGATTGTTGAGGATCAAGTCCCAATTAGCTTGAGCATGTAAGGTATCAGTTATAGGAGGGCAGTTGAACCACTCTTGGGGACTTGAGGTTTCGTTTCAAGTTTACTATTTCCTCTCTACATTTTTCACTCTTTAGGAGATCTTTGCATTAAGAACTTGGCCAGTTTCATGAAGTTACGCTCAATGTGGTTGTCATAGCTCTCTCTTCCCTGTCTCTCTTGACACCTCACGGTATTGTGTTCAAATGTAATCATGTCTTGTGATGCCACAGGCTTCGACTTCAAGTCTGTATATGCCAGAACCCGAGGATGCTGTGGCCCATGGAGATGCTAACCTTGCAGTAAATGACTTTTTCACACGGACGTTGTCGTAGCCCAAGTAATTGTGCCTGTACTAAAATGTACTCTATAGGAGGAGGATAGGACATCATAAGATCAGAAAATATAGGTTATCTATAGATGGATGGTTGGCAACTGTATTCATCTGGTCAATCCATCCGGTGACCATCTCCTGTAGTTTCAGATAAGGTTAGCAAGAACAGGAAGGGGAAAATTTTGCTCCAGTCTCACTTTACAATCAAATTAGGGAGGGGGGTCGGTTGTATCGAGTCCGTCGCGGTCCATGTAAACTTGTTTTGGTAGCCTGTTTAACAGGAGGAGTGGAGGAAGATCACACTAGTAAACCCTGGAAGTTGTTTCGCATCTATTGTATTTTGGATCACTGAAATTGCATCTACTGAAAATGGTGAGATCTGTGGTTCTTTTGTTTCTCAGTAGGTATAGATGCAAACTTTTTTGCATGAAACAGGACTTGCAACATTGGTTATTAATTTTCTTCGGGTTTTAGATTGTGAATATTGGCGTCGGATCGTCTTACACCACCTGATGTCTATACACTTAATCGGGTCGACGAATCCAGTTCGTTGAGAGTGTTTGTTTGTGCTCAAACAACCACGTTCTGTGCACAACATTTCTGCTCAAAAAGCCAATATTCTCTCAAACTGGTGCATAAGGCTGTGTGTTTTGTTCGATGATGTTAAATTTACCGGTATTTCATGTTCTATCTTAAACGCAAAAAAGTTGTTACTTTTCAAAAGATTTATCAATTTGAACGTGGACTAATTGATCCAATAAATACTTAAGCTGGACTAATTAACCTAGTAGATATCTAGGTGTATAAGAAAGTAAAATCTCAAATGAATTAAAACATTATATTTGAATTCCCGGTGTGACCAAACATAGTTAACAAGATTAACAACGTAGAAAAAAACCAAGGAAGGAAGCGGCATTGCATCTTTTTACTCCTTGGACGACCGGTCGTTGGGCCACACGCTAACCCTCTCTTTCTCGTACTTGACGAACAGAGCCGAAACCCCAACCACGAAATAAATCTGTGTCAAAATTACCCCCGGCGTGTGGTAGTTAATTACGCCTTTGCCCGCCGCCACCTCCACCAGAAGCAGCGCCGCCAGCCCCAGCATCGCCATCCGCCCGTTGACCCGCTCGCTGTACGGGCTGAACCCGAACTCCACCTTCAGCCCCTCGGACTTCGGCTCCTTCAGCGCCACCGGCGGCAGGTAGATCCCCGCCGCCTCCGACGAGGCGGAGGATTTCCGGGCCTTCTTCCCGGATCCGACGCGATTGCGGCCGCGGATCTTGGAGAGGCGGGACTCGAAGTCGTCGTCGTCGGAGGCGGTTTGGACAGGGGTGGGGTCGGGGCCGGGGTCGGAGGAGGCGCGGGCGGGGAGGAGGAAGGGGTGGCTCCTTCGCTTGGGGAGGGCGGGGAACGGCGTCGTCGCGGTGGAAGGGATGGGTGCTGCCATTTCGAAGAATTGGAAAATGCTTCCTTTTTTTTGTGTGGTCAATGGTCTGTAGGTTTCGATAAGGTAGAGCGAGAGAGGTAGAAGACGGTCTATTTTTGTGGCGGGAAGCGTCTGACTAGTGGGTGGTGGAGATGTCATTGGTACGTATTTTCCGCTGAATAATCCATATCCGAATTTTGTCACGTAAAATAGAATTTTGTCTAGTATACATCTTATACTTACAATCTGATATAATATCAACTAGCTCAAATTCTAAATCTGATATAATCAATAAAGAAAATGACAATTTTTTCAAAAAAATTTAATAATGATAATTTTTTCAGAACTAATTTCAAAATTACTTAAGCCAAAACAACTTCATCAATGTCTTCATATTTTCGAAATCACATAATTCTCAGGTTAGGGTAGAGTTTTTTAAGAGAAAAAGAAGGAACGGGAATCTTGGTTAACTCGAGTTTCATAAATAATGGGGGTAAATAAATAACCATAATTAATTTGAAAATAAAAGGAGGGAGCTAATAGTTGATGTAAGAAGAGCAAAGAAGTTTTGAGTTCAAATTTGTGAGAACACAATAATATTAAATATTTATTGGTAAGTTTTGTCACTTTTTAAAGACTCGAAAGTTGATTACTCTTGCCCGATAGATATCTGGAATATAGTATAAAACAAAAAAAAACTATCATCAACCACAAAAGCCAAATGGACGGGCCAACAGGAACCGGGTATGGATTGGGTACGGAATGCCACTATTCCGAACCGTTTGGAATAAAGAAACGCGGGAACTTTTTTGCAAACACGCTAAAATACGGGGACCAAAATGAAAAAAACTACGCACAAACACAGGCCGGATACAAATGCCATTATCACATAACTCCGCATGCCAGTATCACATAACTGCAAATGCCAGTATCACATAACAGTGCATGCCAGTGTGACATTTTTGCAAAAATGTTAAAATATGGGGGACCAAAATGAAAAAAACTATGCGTGCCATTATCATCAACGGGGACTTGCCGTTCTCACAAAAATAAATGCCATTATCACATAACTGTGCTTGCCATTATCACATACTTGCGCTTGCCGCTGCGGTCCCCCTTCAGTCCAAACCGTCCGGAATCAATTCCTTCACTCCGTACCCAATTCAAACCCAACAGGAACCACCACGAATGCAACAATTAGAAGTTTTTTTTAAAGATTAAAAGCTAGAATTTTTATTAATCGTAAATGTTATACAATTATAAATCTTCAAGTTCTCCACGGGACATGTCACCACATTGTCCGAAAGACTTCTTAACCTAGAAGAATTTGCAAACCAATCTCGAACTTGAGTAGCTTGTTTAGGAACAAAGCTTAGCTTACACAATATCCCAATCAACTAAGGAGGTAGCAACGCTCAAAATATCGACTAAGATTTTGCAATCGGATTCCATCACGATGAACCTAAGTTGTTGGTATTGTTGAACATACTTAGCTGCATCCTTAGATGGCCAATAACTCGGATTCAATGGTCGTGGATGCCTTGACCAAAGCGTCTTTGAAATCAACAATGCGACCCTCACATTTCCTGACCACCATTGCTGTAATCTCGTGCAACAGAGACTTTTGGAGATACTTATTTTCCCCTAATTTTTTTGAAAGATAAATTACATCAAGAATACACTTATATCAGAGCTTCAAATCTTCCGATGCCTATACTGCTAGGCCAAATGGCCTTTGGCTTATTTTTCCCTAATGCAACAATAAACAAGACCATTGGAAAAAAAACGTCATAGTGTGTGCTTCTCTTTTTTTTTTTTGGGTTGAAGTAGTGTGTGGCTTCTCTTGGAGGTACTTATTTTCCCCTTTTCCAATTACTTCCCGGACGAAGCATTTAGTTGGATCATGGAATTCATTTTGCAGTATCCCTTCGCAAGGGTACTCGACAAGAGACAAATACTTGAACCAAATCCATTTAATTCCCGAAATTGTTTTCCAAAAAAAAAAATATTCCCAAGGTCAAACAAACACCTAAAACATTTTTCCACATCTAAACAAATGGAGCACAAAATATTAGGGCATCGAAGTGAAACGATATCTCCGATCCCAAAACAGAAAAGTGTAAATTAGGGCATGGATGGGTGACCTATCGGCGATGTAGAGGAGGAGGTCATCGGTGGCAAATTTGTGGATGGTGATACTCTCGAGGTCAACGAGGGAACGGTCAACGGAGAAGGGGCAGAGACGGTGGAGGCAGCGAATGACGCCCGGTCGTGTCTTCCACAGCCTGCTAAAACAATTAAGATCGTCTCCATACGATTCAATCTGTTTAGTCAATCGTGAACTTTATTATCAATGTGAAAATGATGCTTTATATTGATTGCATATAATCATAATTATACGTAAACCTAATTAATTAATGAATTGATCATTAAAAAAAGTCTTAATTAAAGATTATTTCTTGTAGTACAAATTCTTCTTAATGCATTCTTCGGATTTCACGCATGGAGTATTTTTCAGAGAGAATTTGGAGAGAAAAAGAAGCTTCTCTCCACCCTCATTCCGTTTTAAAAGAGAAAGAAAAGGGTTTGAGTTGTTATCTTTATAACAAACTCTACCTCATATAATCTCTATTTAAATTAAATTAAAGATACTCAAATCTTTTTATAAAAACTAACAGAAAACGATATAAAAAAAGGGTATTCGATGAAAAAAGGGAAAATGCAATGCAATGACCAAATCGTCCTCCATGACCTAGTTCAGATATATATCAACGTAGTCATCGTAGTCTAGAAAATAACAATAATAATCATCATCCTCCGACTCCGAATCATTCATGGAGTAGTAGCATGGAGGAGGTGACCCGCGGCACAATGAACACTCCTCTGACTCTGAGAGATAAAAGAGTCATCATCATCATCCGGACGGCGCAACTCCTTGATTTGTTTGGCGCACCTCAGATCTAACTCGCCGTCAAGATGGATCCCGCAACAGTTGTACACGTCGAGCGACTCGAGGCGAGGACAGCCGTCGAGGATGGCCTTCAAATCATCATCTGTTAGGTGTCCTCCCAACTGGAGGTTAGGTGGACCAACTGCCGCATTCTCTTTGCAATGACAAGACACACCCCGCTGATTCCAAATGCGTATTCGAATGATAACCGCTCGAGTAATGGGCAACTGCGGGCAAACGCTTCGAGGACCTCTTCTCGGATGTCGCCGTTACAATGTGAGAATTCAAGCTCCTCCAAGAATGGAATTCAAGCGCCGTTATAGCAGGTGGATAGCCTTGTCTTGATTGGATCTGTCCGATCTTGGCTTTCATTTGCGTACATCTTGTATGCATTCAAATGCCCACGGGTTTGTGTCTTTGATGCGGCCTCGTGGTTATTAGCCGTAGCTTGTCTCGCCAGCTTTCGCCATGGACGTTCGGCTCTCGTAGCCTATCGTCCACCCTTTCTATGTATTTCTTTTCTCGTATTATAATCTATTTTTTATAATATAGGCCTTGAGTCACTTTTCTAAAAAAAAGAATGGAACTTTGACGGCAACTGAAATCAAACCTTCTTTTGAAAGATTATTGTAGTTGCGGCAGGATATAAGCCGGAGGTGTTTGAGATGACGTGATCTGTTAGGTCAAAGTGGAGATAGAAAGTTAGTCAACGGAAACTACCCACAAATTTGGAAAAAGAATCACCATTTTAAAATTTTAGATTCTGAAAAAAAAGAAAAAAAATCCGGCATCATTTGGATATAAAACTTTTCATCGATACAAAATATTAGGGAATCCTTCATGGATGAGCCTGGGGTTAGAGTGGAATGCTCTTCCTGAGGCCAAATTTTGATCTCTTGATTGACAAGATCATACGTTTGATTATTTGTAAAGAATAATTTTTGCTTTTTATCGAATCAGGCCGGACTAATTTAATATAGATTTTCTTGTAATTCTGTACTTTTTTATCCTACATTAATTCTATCTTGTAAATATCAAGTTTGATAATGAAAATTTATTTACCAAAAAACAAAATATTAGGGCATCAAAGTGAAATACTAAAACAGGAACTAGGGCGTGGATGTGTGACCTGTCGGCGACGTAGAGGAGGAGGTCGTCGGTTGCGAGTTTGCGAAAGGTGATGCTCTCGAGGTCACCGAGGGAGCGGTCGACGGCGAGGCGGCAGAGACGGTCGAGGCAACGAATGACGTCGGGTTGTTGCCACCACAGCTTGCACCGCCACACCCGCGCGGTCGTAGATCTTGCGACGGAGGCTGTCTCCATCTTCAGCGGGGTATATACGGTCGCGAAGGTAGCTATAGTAATATGCGACGTCGTTGGGATAGCCGATGCGGATGCGGCGCCACATGAGTGGTCCCAGCAGATGTCCCTCCAGGTGCTGGAAACGTACTGCACTCTCGTCAGCAGCCCGGCCGGCCCGAACCGCGACAGTATGGACGCAAACACGTCCCTGGGGAGCTCCTCCCACTTGAACTCGTCCTCCTCTAGGGTTCTGTGGTGGATGACGAGGCGGTGGTCCCATCGGAACAAACAGACCCTCGCGGCTAAGGATTGTTTCGTCATTTTAAATGGCCTCGCGTTTGTTTATGCGTTTGTATATATATTTACATTTATATTTAGAGTGAGCCGAGGGATTCCTTCCGCGTCAAACGGAAGGGAGTTGCTTCTTCAAATTTGAAACTAATCTAACTTCAAGGGTATGGATTGGGTACGGGCTACTATTCAGAACCGGTTGGAATGAAGATACGCGGAAACTTTTTTGCAAACACGCTAAAATATGGGGACCAAAATAAAAAAAGTCATTCACAAATACAGGCCAGATACAAATACTATTATCACATAACTGCGCATGCCAGTATCACATAACAGTGCGTGCCAGTGTGACCTTTTTACAAAAATGCTAAAATATAGGGGACCAAAATGAAAAAAATTATGCATACTATTATCATCAATGGGGACTTGCCGTTTTCACAAAAACAAATGCCATTATCACATAACTGCACTTGCCATTATCACATACCTGCGCTTGTCGCTGCGGTCCCTCTTCAGTCCAAATTCGTACGGAATCAATTCCTTCACTCCGTACTCAATCCAAACCCCTACTTCAAAATTCAACATATTCTTTTAACTGCGATAATGTTCTTAAAATATTTAAGATTATTGTATTAAGATTTCGAATTCGAGAAATTTGTTAAACTATTCTCCCTATGATCCAGCGGAAATGACCACTCATCGATAGATTATGATTGTGACTTCTCGGTAAATGGTTTTTATTCAGGAAAATATGTTATTTCAGAGAGTTTATTAATTTAGTTAAGTTTTCCCGTAATCATTTTATTCGTTAACTCTAAATGTTTAATTATATCACAACTCCGCAAACCCCAAGGATTTTTAACCTCTAATAATATTTAAAGTGAATCAATGTTGGACATTTTTAGGTGAATCTCTCAATTTTGGTATTTATTTACGTAAATTTGAACTCACGGTATTTTTGAATAAATTAAAGTCTTTTATCACTCCATCACATTTACTGCCAACTGCTGTCTACTTATGGCTTCCACATTCATGACAATAATAGTGTTGTGGGTAAAATTTATGAGAACGTTGAAACAAATTTAGGAACGAATTTGGAGCTGTCGTCTCAAGAGTGATCGAACGAATATGGAGAAAAGATGAATATCGGAAATAATAAGAGAAGAAATAGACTAGAATAGATAGGAGAGAAAAAAAATGGTAGATGAGCTAGAAACTTATTGCGAATAAAGGGGGAGAGGAAAAAAAGAACAATAAAAAAGATAAAAGCTATGAAGCTAAAGTGGTTTGTATGTTTGATGTGTGGTTTTGTCGTTCTTTTCTCCTATGTCCATGCTCGCATTGTATAGAAAAAACTAACCCTAGTCCAATACAAGAAAATCATAGGCCGCGTTCAATATAGAAAAATCTAACGTAGCCCCGGCCTAACAAGAAAAAATTTAAACTGTCAAAACTTTGAATCTAATTTTGACCCCTTTTATTTTTGAATTTGAAGAAGTCATGAACTACAAAGTTGTAGATATATGTCTTATCTTTCTGTAACTTTTAGAATCATATCAATCCAATATACAAACAAAAAGTTACGATTATTTTACCAAAATAGAATTGGCACGAATGTGCGAATTAATTTTTTGCTCCAACAATGCCCTACATGTCAATGTTTTGACGCTAGAAAAAGTGTTGACGTTTATCCATCCTTAAGCATGTGAAAAATTAACTCTACTCCATATATAACCAGATAGCAAGACTGTAATAAGTAGAAATTTTACTATCAAACCAGTCGAGACCTAGTCGTTGGAGGTGTGCAGATGATCACCCATCTCGAGATATATGTGTGTTCACAGCTTTCTAGAAAAGACTTGATTTAGGCTTACATGGTTTAGTAGGAGCTCCATGTCCTTCATTGGAACGACCATAAAATTATTGTTGAAGGTATCTGAGCCTTTTTTTTTGCTTTTGAATCTTTCGCTCCAACCTTCCTCTTTGTGTCTTCGTGAGCAATGGTCATTGAAATTCTGGACACTTGCCCCTCAAAAATGGCGTTAGCCTTCTTGGCACCTCCTTATGGTACCTTTGATAGCTTGTAGGCCTATCACTCCTTGTGGGTCGTGTCCCACATAGTCCCTTCTTGGGCTGCGAAAGTTCCTCCTTGGGCACCCAAACCTTGAAGGGCTTATTTTCCTGGAGAACTCCTTACTCGATCACCATCTGAGTGAGCACTCCTTCTTAACCCACGCGTGTTCAAGCCATCTCTTGCAATTTTTGGATGATTTTGGCCATGCTTTCACATCCTTTTCCACGTGTGTGCACCCACCGAAGCTGTGTGTGACTTGAGGGCTCTCTTTGTAATTTAAAATCTTTAACGACTGAGGTTGAATCGACACGTTAGGTTGTCGTTTCACCATACTCTTACTTGGTTGAGAAGTAGTTGAAGACTTGATTTTATCCTCATCTATCCTCTCAACCAAGCGTATGTCTTGCCCTCCGGCCCAGAAAATTTTGGCCGATAGAAGTATCAACTGCAACGTTGTAGTGCTCTTTATGCCCCCTCATGTCTTATGGTTAAGTTAGAACAAAGTTGGGCAAGCGAAAGAGGCTTACTACGTGTGGAATGAATTATGACTCGGATGTCCGCAACAGTTGACTTGGCAGAGGCCCTAAAATTCCCTTTCCTGGTGATGGCCCAAAGACTCCCTTAGCCGGCAGAAGCCCCAAGATGTCTTTCGTATTTTGATACGGAACTTAGGGTTGTCTCAGTCGCCGATGTGACTTGGGTCGAGCATTGCATTTCATTTTTCTCGAATGCGGGCCTTGCAAATTCAATAGCCTCAGAGTTGACCAATGTTGACTTATTGTTTGTACGACTTCTTGGACAAGGGAAAAAGAAGATTGTGTATATCCGGTCGATTCATGTATGGTCGACACAATTTTAGTCTCAGAATCGCGAGATTCAGAAACTATTCGGTCTTCAACTTCACGTACGCCACTGCATGCTACCTCCAACGGGTGATTTGATACATAGTTATCTATATGGCTTGCTATAAATTCGACATTTTTAAGCCGTCTTTTACTTCTTGAATCGCCTCCTCACTAATGGGAACTGACATTAGGTACTTATTTCATTGTTCTGTACCATGATGTGATGCTCAAGGTTTTATCATAGTCATACCAAAGGCTTCCAACATAGTTCCTTGTCCTGTATTCAACTTTCTTGACAAGAGTTTCAATATCATCAACCAGATAATCAGGTAATTCACAACTAGGATAATAGTTATAATAAAACCATCTTAAAATTACTTTAATGGTCTCTACATTGGACTCCCGATTAGCAGCTTCGTAACAAAAAAATACGCGGCAATCTTTCTTTCATGGTTATACTTTAATGGTCTCTACATTGGACTCCCGGTGTATCTGAGATTGTTAAAGGAGAGGGTAAAAGGGATGGACTATTGGAAGTCGGCGGCGTCGTTTCGGGATTCGCTTTTGTTTCTCGATCATGAGTGAGATGGATATTAATGAGTTTAGAGGAGGATACTATCGTCGTCGTTTGCAATTAGCTTCATCATTGGTCATCGAGATTTACTTCTGACGATCTCCAATAGATTAATATGGGTTCGAGGTGAGCTGAATAAAGGGAATAGTACAGTTTATAACGAGGGGATCTATTGGACATCATTTCCGTGAGCTTTCTTGTAATAATGACAAATTGAGTGCCAACCACACTAGACCATGGTTTAATTGATCGGTGAGATCTTGGGATAAAAATAGGTAATATATATATATATATATATATATATATATATATACTTTATTAATATAAACTTGATAAACATAAATAAACTTCAGTACAATAATAATAATAAACTTTAAGACTAAATAAGGAGATAGACTTTAAAGAGAGAGATAGAGGGATTACAATCGCAGAGGGGAAGAGCAGGTAAGATGATCAAGGGCTTCTATTCTCTACGGGTTTTTCTGACTAAATCACACTCTGTTTTAACAATAGAGGGCTCCTCCTTATATAGGGAGAGGAAGTCCTATTACACAATAGTGGTCAATAAGGGGCAGAAGGAATCTCTGCTTTCGGTGCTTTCGGTGGCTTTGGTGCGTTGTCAGTTACTTTCGGTGGCTGGGGTCCACCATTTTGATAATTCTGCTGAAAGTCGTTGATGCATTCAATAAGGGGCAGAAGGAATCTCTGCTTTCGGTGGCTTTGGTGCGTTGTCAGTTACTTTCGGTGGCTGGGGTCCACCATTTTGATAATTCTGCTGAAAGTCGTTGATGCCGTTGCGGTTCAAAGTCGTTGATGCCGTTGCGGGATGGGTTTATGGTAATCCATCGAAACCAGCACCATCATCTTCACTGAGGGAGATGTACGGTTCTTCTTCTTCTTCGTCTTCTTCATAAGGGGAAGAGGAAGCGTTGGAGTTACTTTTAGCCATCTTTTGCATGATGGAAAAATATTCTTTCTCAGTGCCGGCCGAGGCCAACAAAGCTTGAATCTTGGCCTTGTGAGCCAGGAATTGCGTTTGTGATGGTGAGGCTGTGGCTGTAATTTGGGCAGGATTGGCAGCTTTAAACCAATTGAGGACAATGGTGGTCGTTAGTTTCAAATCTGCACGGAAGGCAGTCCACCATTTGATTTTGAAGCGGCGAACAAGTAGATTGACATTGTTCGTGGCATCATAGGTTTGGAATTCATAATGCCAGGTGCACACCCATGGCAGATAGAATTTCATACAGAACAATACTAGAGGTCCGAAAGGTTTTTCGTTTTGGGGGGGGGGGAGAATATTTTCCTTTGAAAAGGTTGTAACAACCCAAGACATCCTCAGTAAGGATGGCTGGAGTGCAACCATATTAATTCCACAGGGTTAGGAACCAAAATGGAATATGAGCACAATCGAAAGGCTGGAGGAAAAAGAACAGCCAAGTGTGTGTGAACTTTGAGTTTTGGTTGAGGAAGGCGTTGAACCAGGCTTGCTGGTAATCCCAATAGCAATAAAGAGTACTATGGGTAGTAGTTGGGATGAGGGGTAGGTGCTTTGGCTTGTGCAAGGGTTGGTCCCACTGCGACGGATGTAAAATCCGCATGATTTGGCAGGTTGAGTAGGCAGGGGTTGAGGTGTCAGGGGGCTTGTAGAAATATTTTATGGTGATGGATTCTGTGTGCTTAAGGATGGCAGTGTAATAGGCTATTGGTTTGGCAATATCGGCCGGGACCATGTGCTAGCCGGGTGGGAAAATTCGGGCGGCTGCTATTGTGGGGTCATTCTGGTGATGATCTCTTTCAACAAAGAGAAGAGACTGTGTCTAGGTTTTATGGGTGTAAACGGCTTTGGTTCGGTTTGGGGTGAGAGATTGGGAGGGCTGGGAAATGATATGGGTGGTGCTTGGCTTTGAGATTTTTGGGGAGGGTGTCGATATTAAAGCTTGAGAGTTTTGGGATAGGCGTTGGAAAATATCGACAAGTTCGGGCGGGTAGACCGGATTATGTTGGAATTCATTCAACCATTTTTGGATATTACAGTGAGCTTTAAAATCATCTTCAGCTTCAGCAATAGATGCCCAGGTTCGGGCAGGGACAATAGACTTTGTTGCAACAGACTTTGCTTTAGCTTCTCTGGAGGAGGGCTTTGGAGGCATGGCTACCTATTAGTTAAAAACTCACGGGTTAGGAAATCGGGAAGAGAATTGCTTTCTCCTTTAATATAGACAATATCAAAATCAAAAATACTCAAAATAGCTTGCCAGTGGGCAAAGATATGCTTTGAGGCTATGTTTTGAACATCTTTTTGCAAAATTTCTTTTGCAGCTTGGGCGTCAATACGCAATAAGAATTTTTGATTTAAAAGATCACTTTGAAATTTAGTAATACATAGAACAATACTTAAAATCTCTTTTTTAATAGTAGGATATTTGAGCTGGGTGTCATTCCAATGAGCAGAGGTAAATGCGATGATATGCTCATGCGTGCCTTGCTGTTGCTTTAAGATGCCACCATAACCGATATCAGAATCGGTTTCAACAATTTTGAATGCAGATGGGTCAGCTAAATGCAAACATGGTATATGCTGAATTTATTTTTTGATGCGTTGAACAATGCGTGTATGCTCATGAGTCCATGGGCATGGATTTTTCTTTAAACGATCATGCAGTGGTTTGATGATGCGATGAATGTTGGGGAAAAATTCAAAAACATAATTGAGTGAACCTAAAAAGCGTTGGAGTTGAGTTTTTTCAATAAGTTCATCAGGGAATTTTGAAGCAAATGCAATCGACCGATCGATGGGGGTGATTGTCCTTTGGCTGATAAAGTGGCCAAGAAAGTGCATTTTTGTTTGAAAAAGGACAATTTTAGACTGGGATAATACGAGACCGTTTTTCTTTACAACATCAAAAAAGGTATTGAGATGTTTGAAATGTTGATTAATTGTTTTGGAACAAATTAGGACATCATCAATATAGACGATACAAAAAGAGGAGAATGGATTGAAGATTTTGTTCATGATTTATTGAAATTCACTTGGGGCATTTTTCAAACTAAAGGGCATTACATTCCATTCATACTGGCCAAAGGGAACAGTAAAAGCAGTTTTGTAACGATCTTTAGGATAGATCTGGATCTGTCAGAAACCAGATTTCATATCAAACTTTGAAAAAATGAAAGAATCATAAAGGCGATTTAAAAGATCTTTTTTGTTTGGGATTGGATAACGAATCCATTTTAAGACGTTGTTCAAAGGCTTGTAATTGATCACGAGACGTGGAACTCCACGTTCGATCTCGGAGTTTTTCATGACATAAAATGCAGCACAGCTCCAAGGAGATTTGGATTTAGAGATCAAACCCTTTTGTTCTAAATCGTGGATCTCTTTTTCGCGTAAAGCAATCATGTCGGAATTCATTTGAATGGGACGTACTTTCGTGGGGATTTATCTTTCTGAAAATTGGGAATCATAAGGAAGAGTGATAACATGTTTTTTCGAAGCCAGAAAGCATTCGGAAGATCAGAACAAAGCTCGTTAAGGAGCTTAGTTTTAAAAATGTCAATATTGCGTTGGGTAAAAGGATCAAGCAATTGTTGAGAAATACGTTGAAAATGAATAGAGTTTTTAGTGTCATGCAACTCATGTTCTTTTGAAGAAATAAGAGAGTTAAGAAGATGCAATCTGCGCGTGTTTGGTTTTTGTAGAAACGGAAAAATAATTTTTTTAGAAATAGGGGTCTTTATTTTGAAAGAGATACCATCGTGATTAACACTATAAAGAGTAATGAGGTTGATGAAAGGTGTTCCAATAATGACAGTGTGATTAATATTGGAGACAAGTAAGAAGGTGGTTTTAATCTTGGTATCATTGTTGCTGACGAAGGCATCCGTTTTTTGAGTGATAAGCATTTTAGAGTTATTGGCTGCAGAAAGCTTTTCTTTAGTGTGATCTAAAAAATGTTTGGGGACAAGGCCGTCCTTAATGCAGTTAAGATCAGCACCAGTGTCAAATAAAGCAATGGTATCCAACTGAAAAGTATCAGAAAAATATAAGGTGATACGGATCAGGTATTTACGTGAAGTGACGCGCTTGAGAGCATTAAGGAATTCGTTAGGTTGAGGAGTAGGCTCAGTATGATGACTAGACTCAGAATCACTGGAATCATCATCGTTGTTGATAGGAGTTTTTGATAGGAGGTTTTGGATAATAGAATGTGTTTCAAGTTGCTGTCTTCGTAAGTCTTTAAGCTCCTTCTTGATAATCTTGATTTCTGATTGTAAAGCGGGAATGGAAGGAAGGGAAGACGTTTGGGTTTGCTTTGTATGAAGAATTTTGGTAAGATCATAAACCTTAGGTGGGATAGTTACAGATGGAGAAGCGTCAATGGAGTTGAGTAGCTTGGAAAGATAAGTCTTTCTTTTGGTAGGGTCTTCGATGTCATTAGCCAAAGCGAGGAGAAATTCTTGGTCTTGGGTGAGGACGCAAATGGATTTTTCTTAGTCAGACTCAGAAGAGGAGTGGATGAGCTCATCAAGTTATTCCGATTCTTCAGTGACAGAGCTGGAATCGGAATCAGAATCATTGATCATGAGGGTAGAGATCTGGGCAAGGAGGTCGGGAGCCAGATCTAAGGCATGAAGTATTTTGTTCAAACGGCAATATCTGGCAATATGAACTTTACGGCCATATTTGTGACAGACAGTGTCTTTGAAACGATCATCGTTTTTAAAAGAAGGCTTTTTGGAAGAACGTGTGAAAGGTCGCTTGTCATGCTTGGGATTGGACTTGGAAGTGGGACGATAGGATTTGCCACGATAAGATTATCATAACGCTTAGAATTGTCTTTATGACGGTAGGATTTTGAAGAGGAAATGGGACAATGGCAGTCTTTGGAATTTTGAGGGGTGCGAGAAATATCGAATTATTGACAGAAGGATCCAAGTTCTTATTTGGTCTGTCTCAATTCTTTCTTGATGTTCTTCTGGAGCTTTAGATCTTGGCAGATCTGTAATCCTTGCTGTTGGGTGATACTGATGAGTTCACCGTAGGTGAGGGTAGAATAATTGATAGGGGTTCCATGGGTGGTTTTGAGAAATCGTCTGACCTTTTCACCAAGCATAAAAGGAAGACCATCGATAAGCTTTTCTTTCCAAAAAGGCTGATTAGAATTCTTGCGAAGCATGACGCATGTGAGGAAGGTGTTCTTGTAGTGTTGGAAATCACTGAGTTTGTGACATTTGAGATTGGAAAGAAGTTCGGTATTTTTGTCTTTGAGGTGAGAAGAATCACCTATGAAATGAAGAGAAATGGTAAAGATGAGGGAAGAAACTGCATCTTGTACGGAATGACCTTCGGGTGTTAAGACAAGGTTGTCGGCTTCATCATGTTGAAGGCTGTTGAGAATTTCTCGCCGTTGGTCTTCAGTGAGGTAGAAATCCCACCAACCTTTGAGTTGGCCAGAGAATCCAGAAATAAGGATCCCGGCAATGGATTTGTCAGAAATGGATGTTTGTGTCTTGTAAGCATTGGCTGCCATGGTCATTTATTGTAAGAGAGACAGAATATTGTACTCTATCATGGCATTAATATTCCATTCATAAATAGAATTGGAATTGAATTTAGCTTGGTTGAGGATACTGGGTTTTAGTTCGAGAGCCATATCCGGGCCAGGGACAGGAGTCGAAGAGAAGGACCTTTGGGGTTCGTGAATATGGTTTAAAACGGGATGGAGAGAGGAGGATGATCTGATAGACTCAGAATCTGAATCCTGATTGAGAGTGTGGATGGCGTTCGAGTTTGGAGAAGGGGTATCGTCAGCAATAAGGGGGGAGGAAGGAGAGACCTCAATGCTGGAGATCTGTCGTCGAAGGATATCAGCAAAATCCCGATTTTTGTGGATCTGGCGGATACTTGTTTGGGAAACTTGGAAGGGTTTAAAGATAGGTTGTTGAATAGTCAAAATAGGAGTCGAAGAGGAATGCGGGGATGAAGATGAAGGTAGTCGACCTTCGATGTGTTCAAGCTGTTTACCAATTGTACTGAGATGGGTATTACAAAAATTATTCTGGGCAATGATACGCCTAGAATTTTATAAAACATCATCAGTGGCAGTCTTATAAGGAGCTGCTTCAATAGGGTGATCAGCGATGTTGAGATTGATCTGCCTCAATGGCGGATGGGGGGAGGAAATGGTCTCACCAGCAGTAGTTTCCCACTGATTTTGGTGGTGTTTGGATCGGGTAATAGGGTTGGTTGTTTTGGTGAAGGAATTATAGGAGTCAATCATCTCTGGAATACAAGTAGGCATGAGAAATTGTTCAAACCAGTCAAAAAATAAGACCTGGGTTCGATATTCCTCAAGAAACTCATAATAAGAGGTTTGAGTCTGATCGCGTTCAGGTTTACAGAAATTTCTGAAAAACCATTTGACCTTGGCTTTGTTGTGGGGAGCATTGAAATCAGACCGAAGAAAGTCCTTATCAATTTGTAAGGGAATTTCCAGAACGTTAAGCTCGTTATGGAATTGTTGGTTCTCAGTCACCTGTGAAGGAGTGGGGGAAGAAGGAAGGGATTCTTCTTCAGTAGGAGCTTTCGGATGGGTATAAATGGGATGGGGAATCTGAGATCGATAGTTGACATGTTGTAAGGCGGGGTTTGGAAGATCAGACGTGGAAAATCTGGGCTTGTCAGGGAGATGTATGACAGGCGGTGGACGATTAGGAGTTCCTATTTGTGAAACTCTTCCAAGGTTTTGGAATGAAGAGGACATACTCTCGCTACGAGATAGGGAAGGGTTCCCTGCAGATCTTGAGCTAGAGGGACGATTGAAAGTGATACCAACAGTACCACCAGAATAGCGATTGATGCGTGAAACATCATTGCTAGGTTGGGATTCAATAGGTTTGGTCTCAGAGTGATCCATGTCCTCTAAGATCTATTTGTCAGGAAGGGTAACATCCCTCCATTGGATAGCTTTTGGTGTGACGGTGTTGGCGCGTGTGAAATCAGTTTGTAATAAAACGCTTTGGCCTTTGGTGGATTGAAAACGATGCTTTGTTGCAAATGCAGAAATTATGGCTTTATAATGGACTTTAAAACTCAAGGAAATATTCACGGTACCATGCATGAGAGCGTAATTAAAAGTTTTCAATTGGAGAGTTAGAGCATGAAGAATGTTAGGATCACGTAAAGATAAGGTGAGATTGGGATGGCAATCAAAAGATAAAGGGCCACCGGCGAGACTGGACTCGACGGAGCTCATAAGGGAGTCTTTAAAACGGAGATGTCTTGCATCCCTTAAGATAGCAAGGATAGATGTGTCAAGACCGGCAATAGTCAGGGGTATAATACCAACCTGGACTAGTCCGATATGAATGAAGTTGAAACCTTTTTTGCTATGATTTTGAAGAGAATCTTTGGACAATAGTTGAAAAGTTTCAATGGGTTTGGAAACCGACATAGAATGCTCTTCTTGTTTGATAACATAATCATGCTTTAAAAATGGGTTTTTTGAAACGTGATAAATGTCATGCTTTAAAATCTTTGGTAGTTTTCAGTTATCAATACAACCTTTAAAATCTTCAATGATCAGTTCATTACTATTTATATGGCTTTGTGCGTTACTGGGCTCAGTGAAAGGAAGGATTTTCACCCCTCTTGCAATAATGAGTAAGTACGGGATTGTCGTCCCACGAGGACTAAGCTAGGCCACAAATTCAACTCAACCACTAGTTTAGGACTACTATGAATGGATTTGTCAATTCCAAACACAAAATGCTACTTGAAATAAAATTACAACTAAGCAAGGAGAAGGTTAAAACACTTAAAACAAGAGTGAGCTTGGTACCAATGACAACCTAAATAACCAAATGGCATGTGGGGTTTATTGAGTTCGTGTTATGGTCCGGATGTTCCTTAAGCAACTAATCAACGCTCCCGCGATAAACTAGTCTAAATCGATAGTTAATTAGGCTTAGTCAAACCAACCGCGCTCCCGTGACTAATTAGCCAACTAATCCAACTAACTACCGATTATCACCATCATCCTTTGGACAACTAGTCACCTAAGGTGATCCCTCAACAATAGGCAACTAGTTAACTAGTTAAATGGTCCGTTAATCCTAACCCCTCCCGGCGATTAGCATCAACTTAGTTCATAATCAAGGTGATCAATCAAGATTAGGCATTAAACACATTAACTAGTACATAAACCTTAACATATTATCCCCACAAAACCATTGGCTAAGTAGGTGCCATCAAGGCACCAAACTCACAAATCAACTACTCACTCATGTTCATCATACAACACAAATTATCCATTGTACAAAGTAAATAGAACATGAACAACAAAGATAGAGTTTAGGAAAAGCTCAATGAGTGTCTTCAATGGCTCCCTCCTAGCTCTTTCTTCAAGGCCACGTTCTTCTTCTCTTCTCCTCTCCTCTTCTCTTGGTTGGCAGCCACGTTCTTCTTGCTCTCCTCTTCAATGGTGAGCCACGTTTTTTGCTTGGGAGGAAGAGGAAGAGGCAGCCACCGATTTGGTTCTTGGAGGAAGGAGAGAATGAGTGAATGAATGGTGGTCAAAAGTATGGAGAAGTGGAATGGGAGATAGTGGAAGACAAAGTGGAGTAGTGGGAGACAAAGGAAGGTAGTGGAGTATGGGGAATTTTGTAGTGGAAATCCAGCCAAAAGGTGGTAGGATGGCAGCCAAGAAAACGTTCTGGCAAATTCCGGAATGGTCCCGGAATTTTAGCCGATTTCGGTCAGGCGAGTTCTCAGGTTTAAAGCTCGTCTTCATGTGCATTTTTGACCCTCTTAGACTTCGAATCTGCAGATGACCGAAGAAACAAAGTTGTAGCTCCGGATGTCTTCTTTCCAGAACCACCTCACTCGTCTCCATGGGACTTCATATGAGAAAGTTATTGGCATTTAAGTCTCTCGAGGTCAGTTAGCCTAATGTCGTCGCCTTCCCGATCGTGCACCATTCTTCAAGGCTGATCCGATCATCGTTGAAGCGCTCCAACGTACACCAATATCCTCCCCGCATTACCACAAAGCCTCCTTGAAATAAAAATGAACAAAACTAATGAAAATCACAATAACTATACTAAAACGTTCAAAACACGAAATATAACAAAACAACGATAAATAACACACAACAATACTAGAAACAATGGAAAATTGATACTAAAACATATATAGATGATAGAGTGTTTTCACACTCATCACTCAGCCAGTTCATGAGCAGATGAGATGCATGAAGCATTATTGCAAGAAAACAGATCCATAGATGATATTAGATGCAATATACAGATGCAAAAAGAATATACCAGCACAAAGCGAATAGTCTAACTGCCACACTTCGGGACTTACTGTCTGCTACCATGCCTGATTGAGAGTGTGGATGACGTTCGAGTTTGAAGAAGGGATATCGTCAGCAATAAGGGGGGAGGAAGGAGAGATGCAAAGAAAGATGAAAATATTCAGTTGTCAAATAAAAGAAAGAGGAAAATTTCCTTTTTCTTAATATTATTCTATATAGATCTACATAAAATCAAAAAAGCTGAGAAATGATTAGGGAGTGGATACAAGAAAAGAAGTTTCCCTTTGCATGTAGGACAAATTTCGTCAATTATTTTGTTATATTGAACGATTAGAATCAACAAGTAATTACAGGTTGTTTTAAAGTGGTCTCCAATTTGAAATATTTTTTAAAAGAGTTTTAATATTTTCTAAAAAAATTACTGATACAAAATTAGACTAGTCGTACTATTGGATGTCTGTATAATCGATGATATAAATTTAAAAATATGGAAGTGAGTAGATCCTTTTCTAGGGAGAAATGGACGAAGTATGTTAGATCTTAGCTGTAGACGGAAAAGGGGATGCAATAGATGCAACAATTTTTTATTTTGATTTTTAGTGTAATCACGATGTAATTAATTTGGCTTTCTTCGGTCAGATTTCTGTTTTTCTGTTCTTGCAAGTTTCAATGGGTAGACAGATTCCACCTTTTTTCTTCTTCCTTTTTCTATTTTTGGGCAAATCTCTACAAAGCCGATCGCGAGACGAACAAATTTTAGGCTATGCATCAATAAATGATTGGAAGATCAATTACGACTGTTGAATATTTAACGATCTTTGTCTTACCAAAATGTCATGGATCAAGCTTTAGCTTATTTTTTATATCCAGATATAAACTGATGACTAATATTTAACAATTATGTTAAAAAATATTTAATAATTTCTGTATTCTAAATTAGAATTCCAGATTTTTTGATTAAATTAAAATAAATTTTTACTAATTTTGTTGTTGATTTCCTTTGAGTCATATGTTCTTCGAAGATTCCAAGCCCGATAGTGGGTTGCATAGGATTGTCTCGGCCCAGGAGAATGGATCGAGTACTTTCTGAGATGGGCTTGCAAGGATCATTTGGACACTGGTTTGGAACAGAAATAGATGAGTTCGGAAGATTTTTTATTGGGCGCTTTATATATCATACTATTTTAATTATTATAATTTTATTAGAAATACTATTTATTCAAAAAAGGCACGTTCCGTTTCGCGTATAACTTAAAATTTATCTCGTGAAACATGAATCACACTATCATTGTAACATAACTCGTCGCATTTGTACCATAACGCATACCTCTTTTGATTGATTATGTGGAACAAGAAGCCTCGAACTGAATTAGCCGATGATAAACAACATTAACTCTGTAGATTTGGTCGTCATGCCTTTCATGTCGTCTATTTTATAGAAAGAATGCAGCGTCATTCTTTTCTTGTCGTATTAATTGAATTTTATCATACTAAAATTTTAATGAGATTACGGAAGTAACTTAATGCTTTTAGTATACTCTGAGAATTTTACGCCCATTTCATTTTTACTTGGCATGTACGAAAGCTAAGTTGAACAGAGTTAACTAATTCATTGCGATTGGTTAACTATATTCACTTGTATTTATAATAAAAACTTCTACCTTAATTTTTTTTTTTTACAAAAAGAATGATTCAGTGTGTGTCTGCTTACCTGGCATGGCACCAACGATAGAAAAGAGTGTGCAGATCAAGGCAAAGTGTTTACAAAATGAAGCGAGCTATTATTCAAGTCTAACTATTGCCTCTTTTGTTCAAACTATTATTTGATGATATTGCTATCACTGGAGATAGTCTAACCGTCAAAAATGCTACCAAGCTATTTTTTAAATTTTATGGTATTTAGAGTCGCATATTTTTTAGCCATATTTAAGAACAATTCTTTTAATAATATTTTTTATATTCGTATATTTTGAACCCAAAATATTCTTCAATGAATGTAAAGGGAAATTGAAGACGATGTACAGAATCTAGCTTCCATCAATGCCACTTAAGGACATAGGGTAGATCAAATATTTCCTTCGATTGAGATTAAAAGGGACTCTTCAAATATTTCATACATATACCAAGCTCTTTTAACAACTTAAACCATGTATATTAAGATCTGAACAATAAAAATGAAAGAAAATTAAGCAAAAAAATTTATTAAATTGATCTTGCATAAAACTATATATTTATGTATTACATATAACATCTATGCAACTTTTCTAAAGCAATCCAACCATGAACGAGGTCCAAACCTTCAAATTTAAAGACAAAAGAAAAAAGAAAAAAATTAGTACATTTCCTCCATTTTCTTCACAATCACCTCCTCTTGTTCTTGCTCCCCAACAACAAACAAAAATAGAACAATACCCTAAACAAGAACCCCCAAGCAATGGTAATCCACAAGCAACTCCACTTGCTAAGATCAGTGACCCCTTGCTGGTCCAACACATCCGAGCCCGTCGTCAAGCACGTGGAGCTGGTGATCTTCATCCCTAGAGTCTTGCTCATCGAATCCAACAGCTTCAGCTTCATCGAATCCGCGACTTGCCCTAGCGGGGTGTTGTCAAAGATCTGAACTCCGCGGACGAAACACTTGATCGGGTCCTGGAACTCGTTGTGAAGCACCCCTTCATAAGGGTACTTGACCAGAGATAAGTAATGGAACCATATCCAGTAGGCGGGGATCCGGTCTCGGTTGATGAAGAAGCCGCTGAAGAGGAGGAAGTAGGCTAAGATTGCCACCACTATGGTGTACCCGAGCATCACGTGGGGGACGACGCCGGAGAGGAAGGTGACGAAGGAGCTGCCGGCCCAGAAGGAGGCTAGGATGATGAGGAAGTAGAAGAGGAAGCCGGAGAGGTCGCCGTCGAGACCTACCGCCCAGAACGTGGTGGCCGAGAAGGCGAGGGAGAGGAAGACCAAGCCAGGCATGGCTGTTAGAGAGTGGGACAAGACGTAGGACGATCTTCTATAAGCGTTGTACGCTGTTTCCCTCATGAAGATGTACCTGTTGTAATAATAATGGGCACGGTATCAACTCGCTATATTATGTTAGAATTTTCATATCTAATCCAAAATATTAATACAATAGATTAATAGATTTTTTTTCAGCTATAATCAAATTCATTGTAAGCGATAATTTAAACAAAAGCTCTCTTTCGTAGATGGTCATCATCTGTCTTTTAGATGATATATACGATGTATGAATTAATTGTTACTTTGTGTATTAAGTTATTTAGTTGACACTTCGTAAAATAAATAGACTTATTAATCCCACTCATATATATTTATTTACATTCTTGGGTATATGCTTCTTTAATAATGTTTTTGGGGTCGACAAGAACACATTAAGTCCACCTCATGTATAAAATTCAAATTTAAAAAAGAATTGGGAGGATACACAAATTTCCTCCATTTTTTTGCTCCGACCAGAGATTTTTATTTTAAAAATATTTTATCAACTAATAATAGTTAATACTAAAATGTTAAATAATTCTAAATATTCTAATTTTATAGCAAATTTATTATTTACAAGTATTGAAATAATAGTTTAGTCACTTTAATGTAACATTACTCGGAAAAAAAATAATAGTTTAGTCACTTTCGGTAATTTGATGTGGACCGATTAATGGTGGGTGGCCATCCAAGTGATCGAACCACATGTCCTAAAACAATGATAGAATCATGTGCCAGATGCCTTTCCCCTTTGGGAACAATAGCTCAGGGTTTTTTTATAAAGTTCGTTGGGAAAGTTGTAGCTTGCTAGCCCATAAATGATTGAAAAGTGGAGTAAATTCTAAGTTGGTAGCTCACCTACAAACGTTTTAGCTTTTTTGGAGTTCAGTTAGAAGCTGGCCACTGAAACAACTTCATCTACCTCATTCCTCAAATGATATTAAAATCCCGGCCGCTAAACTGTTTTCCAATAACTTGTTCACCAAACTAATATGGATAGAGTGACGTTGGACTAGGACGTTTCAAATCAAACCATATAATACAAAACACATATTTTCGGAACACTCACTAAGTCGATTAATTCAAATTAGAGTAAAATATAATTTTTTAATTAGTGACAAAACTATCCAAAGAAGTAGTTTGGTCAAATTCGAAATCTTTTGTTAAGATAGAACTAGTTGATCTAAGTATTTATTGTTTTGTATAAATTTACATTAAACATATAAATGTTCCGGATAGATAAGTGTTACAAGTACTCGAGCCAAGTGCTCAATTAACTTCTGACGTACTTGACACGAGATCCGTACGATACTAATTAATGATCGAAACTATTTCATCTTCCAAATTATGTTTTAATAAATGTTTCTACCTGTTTTTTCTAATAGTAGGTTTCCCCATTCCATTCATGAAATAATATATAAAAATAGACATTTTTCTAAAAAGATATATTAATCTTACGATAATTCATATTTTAGGCCATATGATTCTTATAGTTCGATTATGTATTTCACATCATTTTATAATAATCTATCATCAAAAAATATATAATTAATTCAAATTCATTATATTGCACCCAAACACTCTTATATAATGTAACATTTAAAACAACTATTACCAGGTAACCTTTTTTTCACCAAATACTAATTTAAATCTGCATCAACTACCACTTATCAAAACATACAACAACTTATAAGCCTAGTTCAATCAGTATAATTAAGCAAATACTAATTCTAAACACATTTCACTCTGAATAGATTCATACGGTAAATTCGGACACTCGTGTTCTATCAACTAATCATCCAAGTTTGGGAGATATTTGAAAAAAAAAATTGGAATCTAGTTAGGAAATAATTCATTACTCAATCTAAAGACTTACCTCTCTTGCAAGAACACCGGGAGAGCATCAGCACAAGTGTAGAAAGTGGTTGACATGGCAAAAGCGAAGAACCCTACCCTCTCCTGAACTCCCTTGGGCGAGTTATCCAGCTGCCAGTACATAGTAGCCAAGATGAACCCGGTGACCAGAACCGCCCCCAGCCGGATCCCGAACAGTTCCGGCTGCCTCCGCGAGTTCGTCACCGTCCTTCTCGACAGTACTGCCATCTCCGTCCACATCGGGTTCGCGAATCTCGGGACCATCGATGATGCCCCGGAGTCAGCATTCGTGGCCCCGGAAACCAGCTTCCCTCTCGATATGCTCGCGCTTATCGCCTCTTTTAGGGACAGGCCGCTGTCGGGGTCCGGATCCGGACCCGAACCCGGTTGCTTCTTGCTCTGCCGAGACTTGTTGAACTCCACCATGCTCCTGGTACCGCTCGGAGACTGCTCCAGCTCTCGGATCAGGTCTAGGGCGAACTCCGTCCGGTTTTCGGACTCCGGTATCGGGTGTCCGAACTCGGTAAAGAACGAGGGGAGGCTGTTGGGAGGCCCGCTGTAGACAGTCTGCCCGCGGGACAGGAACAGTAACCGGTCAAGCAACCCGAGGATCCGGTAACTCGGCTGGTGGACCGTCATAATTACGATACTGCCACTCTGGGCGATCCTTTGAAGGACCTTGACGACCATAAAAGCGCTGGTGGAGTCCAGCCCGGAGGTAGGCTCGTCGAGGAAGAGAATGATGGGGTCGTGGATGATGTCGATGCCTATGGAGACCCGGCGCCGTTCGCCACCCGAGACGCCACGGTGGCCCTCGTCTCCTATGACCGTTCGGGCTGCATTTCGCAGCCCGAGCTGGTCTATAAGGGCCTGAACACGGGCCTTCTTCTTTGACTTTGATAGAGTCTGGGGCAGCCGGAACTCGGCCGAGAACATTAGGGTTTCCTCGACTGTCAGCATGGGGAACAAGAGGTCGTCCTGCATGACGTAAGCTGAGATCACCTTGAGCATTCTGGACTCGAGGGCCTCCCCGTTTAGGGTTACGCTCCCTCGGAGTGAGCTCTTATCGATCCGGTTCGCGAGGGCGTCGACGAGGGTGGACTTCCCGGACCCGCTGGCTCCGAGCACGGCGAGGATCTCGCCGTCTCGAGCCTCGCCGGAGATGTCGTTCAGGAGGGTCTTGGTCCTGGGCTCGTGGCTGCGGAACGGGAGGCGGAACTTTCGCCGGACCTTGACGTTGTAGTTGAGGTTGTTGAACGACAGGATGAACGGTATCGACCGAGGGACGTCCACGTCAGCTCCGGCAATGTCGATGGCCTGGTGGACCGGCGTGTCGCTGCCGTCTCCCACCGCCTCCTTGCGAGCGTCGCCGACGCGCTTGAGGAGCTGCCCGAGCGTCCTGGACATCCCGGACAGCGGGGGCGGGTCGACTTCGTTTTCGAATAGGTCGAATGTGGACTGGGAGTAAAACGGCGCCGTTTCGTGGCTCGGGGAGAGGTTGTTATCGGCTACCACCCGAGACATTCACTTCCTGTCTGTGTTTTAAACGCGAGAGGGAGGGGGAGTGAAACGGCGTCGGGTAGAGAGAGCTTAAGGGAGGTTTTTGTTGGTTTCTCTTTGGTTTCGATGTGGGAGGTTGGGGTTTGATCAAGGTTGTTGGTTTGTTTATATAAGGAAGGTTTATAAGAAGAAAAAAATAGGTGTGGGTAATAGGGGGTAATTACCAGTGTTAGGTTGTTTGTGTTTTGTTTATTTTTTAGGTAAAATTTCATATTAGTATTGTGTGATTTGGTAGATCTGAACACAATAATTACGTGATTTAAGAATGTATGACCGAATGAAATATGTTTCTCTAGTTGGTACTACAATAAATTGTTAGGACAAAAATAGCCCTAATTATTATTTGAAAAAATTAGTTTTAGCTTATTTTTTGTTTTAAGAAATAAATTAGAAATTTTTTCTCATCCTCTCTTGCTATTTTTCATATCAATTTTTTATTTTCATATTTTTTGCCAAAATTTCTGTTCAAATTGTGGGATGTCAACTAGAAAAATATAGATAACTCGATTAGGTATTTTTAAATTATAGGGCAGCATGATACGCAAAATCAACTAAACCAAATAGTATGAAGACAAAAAAATTTATTTTTTAATGAAATGTTACAGTGAATGGAATAGAAGAGGATGGTAGGAGAACGGTTACCTAAAATCTCCTAATTTGTTCTGTATACGCCTCCAGTTACTTGGACCAGGAGTGTACACGTGGAAGGATCCCGTTGGTTGAAGAACGCCAATTTTGCAAAATGGGTGGCGATAAATATTTGAATGGGTATTCGAAGTAGGTTGGGTGTTGATCTACTGTTTACGTAAGCCTTGAGGTAGAAAAGTCGAGGCTTAATTAATTAATTAGCAGCCGAAAATTGAATGAAGGCTTAAAATGGGTAGTGAAAATGAGGGTGGATCCACGATCAGTTTGGCCTTTTTTGGATCTTGTTTTTTAGTCTATAGTATTTAGAGTCGAGTAGTATTACACTCGTAAAAATTTAGGGATGACTATCTCAATGATTTCTTTTAGCAAAAATTACTTTCCAGTCCTGCGTGTTTGCTTAAATATACTAAAAAGTCCTCATGTTTGAAAAAATATGCCAAAATCTCTCGTGTTTAATTTTATTATACTCTCGGGTCCCTCGCTGATGTCATCAACTATTTTTTTTGTTTGTCATTGAAATGACAAAAATACCCTTGCTCCGGTCATCTTTCCGACGAACACCAACTTCCGCTCATCTTCTCCGCGAAAAAAACCCAAAAAAATAAAACTCACTCAGAAAATCGGAAAAAAGAGAGAAGGAAAACCGCTCATCTTCTGCGGTCATCTTCACCGTCTCCTCCTTCGGACATCGTCTTCTTCACGCCGACGACTGCCCATTGTCGATCACATCTTTGTAAGCCATACCGAACTCGCCCTTCCCCGCCATCCTGCCCCTCTCTCAGAACTGGTTTTCGTCAGAGAAGCGATCACCTTCAAGCCTGAGGGTGATGATGTGGGCCCCGAGGGTTGTCGAGAGATGCTGCCACCAGTTTCGCTGTCCAGCTCGTCTCCCGACGCTGTTCTCAGTCCCGGCAATGCCCTGAGGGTTCTGGCCTCTGCTACAGACGATAATGCCCCTGGTTTGAGTTTCCCCTTTGCTGATTTAGGGTTTTTGTTGATGCTGCTCGATATGATGGGTTTTTGTCAAAGTGGACGACGGTGACCATAAAATTTAATTACAAGTCAGATGTTCATGGAGCCGACGTACTTCCCATCGCTGGACGCCGCCAAGCCGATTCGAGCTCATTGCTGCCTCGACGACGATGACAATTGAGGATGTTTTTATTTGGTTGGGATTGATTGAAAATCGAGGAATATGGTTCTTGACCGATTTGGGAATTACGTTTAGGGAATTGGGAATTTTTTCCCTGGTGGTTTGTTCGGGTTTCCGGCGGGGGACTCAAAGGTTGAGGAAGGAGATAAATTTTTGTTTATTTTTTGAGAGTATTTTGGTCATTTCAATGAAAAAAATAAAAAAAAAGAGTTGATTGACATTTTCATTGAAAAAAAAGAGTTGATTGACATCAGCTAGGGACTCGAACAAATAATAAAATCAAACACGGGAGACTTTACATATATTTTTCAAACAAATGGGACTTTTGAGTATATTTAAGCAAATACGAGAGACTTGAGAGTAATTTTCCCTTTCTTTTATATTCGTAAAATTTGAACTCAAGATATATTTAAATTAATCCAAAATTTTTATCATTTCAACAAATTTTCCTTCTAGATTGTTTGGCTAGACATCTAAAATGTTGTACATAATAAGGTTTAATTTAATGGTTACCGTTGGGATTCGGCGGGATAAGAGTACGCTTAAGAGACAATAGTTAGCTGTAAAAATGGGGGTGGGAAAAATGTACATTACTTGGCATATGATCAGATATTGCTGTCGGTTCCTAATTCGCTGGAAGAGCTATTTATATTTCTTTGTAGACTTTACTCCAAGTACTTGTTCTAATATATTAAGGGAATATATGTGAAAATGAGTAGTATAGGATAAAGTTGTATAGATTGTAACTAAGTAGGAGATAGACCTTTTTCAAGATTTTTTAAAATTTTCATGTAAAGGTTGAGATCCAACCATCAGGGTCCTCATGATCACACAACCAAGATTATACCTTACTCCTTAATTCATTGATTAACAAAATAATTTAAATATATCAAACTAAATTATTAAGAAAAATATACTCACAAGTCACACCTATATTTACTTCAACATTCAATGATATACAATGTTTATGCTTATTTTTAAGTTAAATAACTAGTGATCTTAAATTAGCTCAAAACATGATTTTTTACCCTCTAATAAACGAGACAAGAGGGTGTCACGAAACAATTAGCCCAGAATCTTATATCCGTCTTTTTTGGAGCATTTAACTCTTACAGTAATTATTATGAGAGTGAACGGCAATGACGTTATTAGACGAGACCAGAAGTTTCCACTAGGAAACCTAAATTTAGTCTAAACTTTCTGTGTTAACAGTTAGTTGATCCCTAGCACCATTTAAATTTATTCTAGATTAATTAAGAATTTTTTAGTTCAATTTTTTTAATAAGTAGAATTTTACTTATTTAAAAAATATCGTTAAAATAACAAGTAATTGAACTTGCTATTAATTACACTAGGTAGTGCTTGTGAGCACGTATTGCCTAAATAGACAAGAGATACATATCTAAAAGTATCGCTAATTATATAAGAATTATCTCAAGATTAATCCATGTATATCTTTCATGACAATCATGTGTTTTGTCCCAAGCAGTCTAGCCAATTCGGGGGTTGGATTGGGTAAGAATGCCCCATTTCAAATGGTTTGGAGTGAAGGCACGTTAGGATTTTTTTATAAAAATGAAGAAATGTGGAGACCAAAATGAAAAAAGTCACACGGACCAGTATCGTAAACAGGACATGTCACTGTCGCAAACACGAAAAATACACTAGCTAATATGACATAACAGGACATGCCAGTATCACATAACGGGGCATGCCGATATCACATAATGGGGCATGCCAGCGCGGTCACCTTCACTCCAAACCGTCCAGAATGATTTCATTCACTTTGTACCCAATCCAAAGCCGCCAATTCGTACAAAGCAAAATTTCTAAGCGGGCCAAGCTCTCTGTTAAATTTATTTTGTCTACATTTTGATTTCGTACGCCTTTAGATTTGATTTTTTGGGCTAGTACTTTTTCGAATATTATTAACTTCATCGTCTGTTTTTTTCCCAGGCCATCTTGCATCTCCATGTTCGAGTCTGCATTATCAAGCCCCTCTTGTAAATATTCATCTTGGGTGTCCTGAATCGAGGTTAAAATATTTCATTCATATTAAAAATACAATATTATTAAATATTTGTTGATTTTTTTTTCACTTTTCAAACTTTATTTGACTTATCTGTATTAATCAATTAATCGGCATAATCAACACACTGATGATTCGGAAACTCTGTACCCGCACGCAAAGCACATGTCCTTCGACATTCTAGAAGCCCAAAACGACACGTACAAGTGGTTAGCGGATTAGGCCCGGAGTGAAGTGACAATTCTGGACCATTTAAATTGAATGACTGATAATGACATATTCTGGTTCTGATAATGGCATGTCCCGGTTATGACATTGGCATGCCCAGTTATTGATAATGGCATGTTGGTGATCTACTGCCGTGCGCAGTTTTTTTCATTTTTGTCCCCGTGTTTGAAATTTTTTGTAAAAAAATTCTCACATGTCCTTCAGTCCAAGCGGTTCGGAACGAGTCAATTCCGAACCTAATCCAAACCCGTACAATTAGGTGCGTATTGTTAAAAATCTATTGAAATTTCCAAGATAGTTAACAAACTATTTCTCTAAAAATATAGTTTTAAAAAAAGAAAATAATGATTAAAGAGCCGAGATATTAGTAGGTCACCTCCCCTAAGCGGTCGACACGTTAGTGTCAAATGATAGTGGGCTCGCTTCATTTTCATTTTTTATATTTTATAATAAGATTATTAATCTACGTAATTACCATAAAATTATTTGTATAAAACTGATATTTTCTCGTGACGAATTCAAATGAAAAAGGTGGTCAAGCATAATACGTAGGTAGTTTGCAAGGGTCTTGGCCCACTACGAATTCCCTTTTCGTATACAATCGAGAGTCAACTTTGGAAAGAAATGGTAAAGTTTGATTGGTAGGATAACAATGAGTCTCATCTCGATTTTTAGGAATCGAGGGGTCAATTTTCATTCTGTGCAGAAGTAGAAAAAAATTTTACCAACTAAAAGATATTTAGGTTAACGACATAAAAAATATACTAATTAAAAGAGGACTAAGATTCAAACCCTGATATACTGTAAAAAATTTACTCACCAAAAAAATTTTACTTAAAAGGAAAACAAAGCCCTAAATTCTGGGCAATTACTAAATTTAAATTCACCAAAAAAAACCTTGGGAAAAAAGAGGAAAATACAAATTTATTTCACAATCTTGCTTGCAGGGTGAATATGGTTGTTAATTGTAGGTCCCCTTTCCTCTTTTTCTGGAATTGTAGGTGCCCTTTCCTTTTTTTCTGGAATTATAGGTCCCTTGCGGATTCTTGTTCAACAAACAACTTTCCAATCCGGGAATCTAATTTTTGCAACATGCAACGATTTATTGTTCAACAAGGCACATAAATTTATCAGTTTAAATCACCCGATATTCAAACATTTATTGAATCTTCAAGTTCGGTAGGACATTTCAATGAATACAAAACTCTCGTATTCATATATAACTAACGTAAGTTGACATTGAGAAAAAAACAGTTTAGAACAACAAGACCCAACAATGAGGTATTTTACAATATCACTAGGAAAGAAGATAAGTTTTGGTCGCGGTTACTACCGGCTCACGTGGTCTTCTTCTGGAGAGGGCGAAACGATAGGAAAACGAACCAAAAGTCAAAGAAACGGCTTGAAATAGCCCATTGTACAGGCATAGAGGTAGGTTGATGTAGATAGGCTACTTGCAATTCTACCAAATTTAGGAAAGCTAACAAACACCCATAACATGAGAGGATGTGGTCATTTTTGTTGAGAAGTCAAAGATAGATATGGTGGCGAAGCTAGAAATCATGTGAAAATGCACATGGCGCTTTTGTTGAGATGGGTCTACATTTCTTTAGGCCTTGGCTTAGCCATCTTAGTCCCGGATGCAACTCTTAACTGCCCCAGGGGCAGGGACGGAGCCAAAAATTTTGGAAAATGGGGACAATATAATTTTTTAAGCCCGACTAGCATATGATAAGTCGGTAATTGGTTATTCTGGTTTCGATTTTTAGGTTGATTAATTTTTTACTAGGATCAATTTCTAATTTTAGTGGGGACATACATTAAAAAATATACCTAATTATCAAACATAAAAAAATTAAATAGGGGCAATTGCCCCCACTTCCCTTAACCTCCCTCCGCCCCGTGCCGAGGGGTTAGGGATTCAATGAGCATTAACTACTCGCATGTGTAGACTCTATAAAAAATAGAACTTGTCCGACTTTGAATACTAGGAACTGGCGATAAAAGGGTTTTTTTTCCTGTTTGGTGTTACTATTCAGCACATTTTTTCAAAAAGGAGTCCAATTTTAAAGTATTGTAGGAGTGGTGTCCACGTGGCACGGATGCCAAAAAAAGTCAAATCTTGGACCAAGATCTGACTTTTTTCGTCGGATGACCAAGATCCGACTTTTTTTTGGCGAATCTATCATCCGGCCAAAAAAGTCCAAGATCCGACTTTTTTGGTCGGATCTTGGTAGATAAGATATCCGCCGAAATCTTCAAAAAAATTCGGATGACCAAGATCCGACACATAATACGTCGGATCTTGGTAAAATAGACATAACATGCGTTTTGTCTTGGTGGTAGAAGGTGCTATTTTTTACTCAATGGTCATAGGTTCGATTCCTACTTCTTACAATCTTGCTTTTAATTTTTACTATCCAACCGAAATATTATATTAAATAAATTATATTGTAATAATTAGACAAATAATTCATGATAGCCAAATTGATTTAAGTTGTGGTCTTTAGACCTAAGGTCACAAGTTCAATACTCAACTTTGGCAATTTTTTTATCACTTCGTTTACTAAATCATTCACTAATATTAAAACAAAATTTTTTATTAAATATGGTGAATATTAAAAATTATGGTGAACATTAAATCACTTCGTGAATGATCGGTATTGAAATTATGGTGAATGATTTAGTAAAATAAAATTATGGTGAATGATTTAGTAAAACGAAGTGATAAAAAAATTATCAAAGATTAATTTAGTAAAACGAAGTGATAAAAAAATTATGGTGAATATTAAATCATTCACTAATACTAAAACAAATTTGTTGAATATTAAAAATTATGGTGAATATTAAATCACTTCGTGAATGATCGGTGTTGAAATTATGGTGAATGATTTAGTAAAACGAAGTGATAAAAATTTTATCAAAGTCAAGTATTGAACTTATGACCTTAGGTCCAAAGACCACAACTTAAACCAATTTGGCTATCAAAAATTACTTGTCTAACTTTTACAGTTGAATTTATTTAATATAATATTTTTGTTGGATAGTAAAAATTAAAAGCAAGATTGCAAGAAGTAGGAATCGAACCTATGACCATTGAGTAAAAAATGGCACCTTCTACCACCAAGACGAAACGCATATCATGTCTATTTTGCCAAGATCTGACTTTTTATGTCGGATCTTGGTCATCCAAATTTTTTTGAAGATTTCGGATATCTTATCTACCAAGATCCGACCAAAAAAGTCGGATCTTGGACCAAGATCTGACTTTTTGGCCGGATGATAGATTCGCCAAAGAAAGTCGGATCTTGGTCATCCGACGAAAGATGTCGGATCTTGGACCAAGACCCGACTTTCTTTGGCGTCCATGCCACGTGGATAGGGATGGCAATTAGACCCTTACCCTGAGGGTCTACCCTGATCCAGACTCGAAGGGTCCAAGACCCGTTGACTTTGACCGGGTCTAGATCCTGATCCTGATATTTTAAAAGGATAAGGGCATGGGCATGGATCTATAGGATCCTGCCCTGATCCTAACCGAATTTTTTTAATTAATATTAAAATAATATGCATGTATATTAATTATTAGACATAATACAAATTCTCAATTTTGTTGGTAGGTAAATATTTTTTATTAAAACAAAAGTTCAAAACAGAGGAAGCGCAAAAAGAAAGACAAGATAAAGGGGCCCGATATTACATCAGTTATAACCCCACCCCGACCAAAACGTTCCCTCAACCTCAAGAGGTAAAGAAGAGGGACCTATAAATTCTTGTAGGCAATCAAGAAAGTGAGCAGCGGTTGATTGTGAATGATCAAGGCATCCGTCCAAAGGATCCACTCTTGGACATGAAAGAGCACAAAATACAGGAGAAACTCATTATTGTACCTCGCCTCATTGAAGATAATACCATTACGAAGCAGCCACATGCCCCAAGTAATAGCAGCAAAAATTACAAACCAAATTCTCAATTTTAACTTACCCAACTTCAACTTTTTTTTGATTTATTTTTTTGGTTTCTTTGTATTGATATGTTTAATGAATGAAAATGTCTCATTGCTATTTGGAAACTATCAAAAGATAATTTAATTTTTAACAATTAAATATATTTAAAAAAAATACGGACCCGCAGGTCGCCCTGATCCTGGCCGATTTTTTAGGACACAGATCCTGCCCGAATCCTTATTTTTGAAGAGGATAAGGGTAAGGATCTGGGTCCACCATTTAAAAAGAGGGTAAGGATCTGGGTACTATAGATCCTACCCGGATCCTGCCCATTGCCATCCCTACACGTGGACACCACTCCTGCAATACTTTAAAATCGGACTCCTTTTTGACAAAATATGATGAATAGTAACACCAACCCCCGATAAAAGTACCTCTCAATACCCAATATTTCTCTTTATGGACCAATCATAAAGTATTTGGAGCTTTGTAATTCTAATGGCAAGTCTGCGACTACTCAACCTTTGCTCGACGATCAGAAATGGCAACAATGATCTTCGTCAATACCCGGATCTTCTCTAAACATCATTAGCACAATGAAAAAAAATGAGGACAGATTCGGTGCTGCTGCCCCCAGCAACACCAATCTGATATTATGGAATTGAACGGCAAATTTGTGTCGTTGTTCAAGAACGATACATTTGTGCTGTTATTTAACAACGATACATCAGGCAAAAATAACTGCACATCAATTTTATAAAGACAAAAACGCAAAGGCACATCAATTTCAAAAACAAAAACACAATGGCGCATCCATTTCAAAAGCAAAAATACAACGTGACGTCAATTTCAAAGAAAAAAATCAAGCTAGGGGCAACCGATTCCCAAACTGATAGAAACCCATATCAGAACTCCCAATCCACTCAAACGCAAGCTTCTTCACCTATTACTGGCCACACTACTACCTACAGAGAACGTCATTGGCCCGGTGAACAGCTGGCTCAGGTCGAGCTCCCTCCCGGAGTGAGCCGCCACCGAGTTCAGAACCCGATCAACCTCCTCGTCGCGGACGAGTCGGATCGAGTTGACCCACCAGCGCTGAGCAGCTCGGAGATGCAGACTTGGACGAGGAGGAGTAGATGACGGTGGTGTGCCGATGACAGTCGCCTTGACGAGGCCGGTTCCCGAAGGAGCCGATGACGGTGGTGTGCCGATGACAGTCGCCTTGACGAGGCCGGTTCCCGAAGCAGCCGATGACGGTTGGGGATCATTGTTGGCTAAAAAGGGGCGTTGGAATCCATATAGCATGGTGCTAGTAAACTCACGTTATCAACATTGAAAACGCTTTAAAAACATTCCACTTTCAGAAAAATATTATGGGAAGAGAACTACAATTTTTACTGGAAAAAGTCCACTTTAGTATGTGGTTTGATAGGTTAACACATATAATGTTGTGGTTTAAAAAATGACCAAAATGGTCCAAGTGGTTGACTAACGTCCACTAAAATGCAACTGCCCGTGAACCACCATTGAAATCACACGGATCATTTTGTTCATTTTTAAACTAAATGACTATATATGTCAAATTGCAAAACTACAAAGTACTAAGGTGTACTTTTCCCTTTTTTATATATACTACGTGATATTGGGATATCTACAATGTCATCTATTTCGATTCAAGTATGATATTTGAAAGATGACAACACTCTCCTAACAAATATATAACATTGCTCAATTCTCAATTACTCAACTCGAAACTTATTGGTTAAATTAAAAACCGATTCAATATAAAACAACGAATTAAATGTCTAAGTAGGAGAATAGATAGCAATTAATGTTTCATACCATTGAGGCACATGCAGGACACAATCCCGACCAAGAAGATCAAAATTTTGAAAAGCTTCAAAAGCCCAAGTGCCCAACAAAAAAATATAGGGTAAATTACGCTCAGGCTCTTGATATTTGATATATTTCACGCTCACCCCTTTATTTTCTGGTAATTGATTAAAAACTTCCCGAGGTTTGATTTTATTATATTCTCAAGCCCCTCGCTGACGCTGGAGAAGTGATTAGTTGTGAGTTGGGACGATTTCCTCTTGATTTGGCCAAAATTATTCCAAAGGAACACTGCAACTTATCATCTCATATACTCAGCTTTATTTGGCCAAAATTATTTTAAAAAATGCAACTAATCTTATAACAGAAGAGAAACTCACTCAGGCCAAGACATTAATAGAAAATCCAATTTCCTTCCATTGTCATGAAAATGAAAAACCTAGGACAAGACATTAACAGAAAATCTAATTTCCTTCCATTCCTTTACTGGTAGGGTCCTTGGGTTGGGTTGTTCGTGGAGTTCTTGATGGATACATTTATTTTCTTGTAATGAGAGGCTTGTTTTTAGTTTTTTTAGTGTGGATGCTTGTTTTAGTACAACAATGGAAGAGAAGGGAAAGAGGAGAGGAGAGAGACGAGGCAAAGATGGAGGAGAGAGAAGGAGAGAGGGTAAGTTGCCCTTTGAAAAATTATATACAAACCAGAGACATTTTGATAATTTATAAAAGTCCAGTTGGCATGCCACTTAAACCTGAAAAGTTGATGTGTCGTTCTACTTGGCCGGACAAAGTCCGCAAAACTACCCGTGGATCTAAGTAATATTAATTGACTGCAATTTAACTCGATTGATAAATTTGTTACCACAGAATACTAAAATAATTTTTTACAATACTACATGGTACTAAAATATACTTTTCTCTTAAAAAATTGAAATTTCAACAGTTCGTGGCCAGTTCTCGTCGCGGGTTTCATATCAAGAATAGTTTTTAGCCCCGGTTTGGTTTCAAATCTATTTGGAATTCATCTCATTCGCAAATGATATCCATTAGAAATACATTCAGACTTTTTCTGAGGGTTAAACATAGAATTCATTTCAAAATAGTGAGTGCAACTTCTTCTGCAGAAGAATTGCAGACCGTAGAACAATATAAAGGCCATCAACAAATAAAGAGTCCAACACATTCATCTTTTCATTAAAGATAAACCAGAAACAAATCACAACCCCATTGCTCCAACTTCTCAAATTGATAGACCAGAAATAAAACCCCACTGAAGATATAAACCATTGGAACCTTGCACGACTACCTATCTACCACATCCTGAACATTCAGCTTTTTCACTAACCCGAAGAACCCAATTAGTATCTAGCATAATCCATTAAAGCCTTTGAAGCTTCAAGTAAAATAGCCATAAGGAAGACGGACGAAATCTTAGGAACCCATTACTAAGAGAATAGAAAGAAAAAGAAGAGTAGCTGATGAAGGTACATGGACAAACTGACTGAATGAGACCTGGGGTTACGAGAAACAGCAAGTTACCGGCGACAACAATCACTTTGCAGGGCAAGCAGCGGATGGAGACGTCGGGAGAGCAAGGGAGGTGGGCACGAGAGAGAGCCAGCAAGGAGGAGATAGCGAGAGGGGCGTGTCGAGGAAGACGAGTGGATGGGGAGAGATGGGAAAGTTTGACTGAGAGGTGAGGTTATGTTTGAGAATGGCACTTTTATCTTTTCATCTTGAGAAGTGTATGCAAATCCATAGATGGATCCCTAAATGAAATCCATGAAATAACTAAACAAGGCCAACTTAAGATACGTAAATGAATCACACACTTCAAACTAACCAAACATGAGCATGCGAATTTATAAATGAATTCCACGAATGAAATGAAATCCAAGGCCAACTAAACATGGCCTTAATTTTTCATACCATCAAAGCAGATGCTCGACACAATCAAAAGATCAAGAACAAAAGTTTGAAAAGCTTAGATGGCACAACAAAAAGTACCGAATACCAGGCACAAGGACCCAAGTGTTTTGCATCTAATTAGATTGATGACCCGTCGAATAGGGAACCGACCTCTAAAGGTATTACTCACATGTCATCATCGGTGAAGTTGACAGCTAGATCCCAGTAGTGGCCAACTCCAGCATCTGCAAAAACCTTTCTCGCTGCAGCTTCAGTCATGCACTCAAGAAAAGAAAACTTGTGGAAGCAGGCTTTCGCAACGCTGCCCTGCCACACCAGCGAGCACTTATTTTCAGGTTTCTCCTCGTTATCATTTCCATCTTCTTCATTTACCGCCTCAGCCCAGTTTATGCGCCTAAGCATCAGCTTCCCGTACCTTTTGATGGACTTGTTTCCACCCTCAACCACCACAACAGTTACTCCGTCGGATATCACACAGCAGCCGGTCAAGCGGTTCTCATGAGCATTGACATCCACTTTGAAGCGAGTCTTCTTATCTGATAGCTTATTGATTTTGTAAACTGAAACAATGGTTTCCAAAGTGTTGGAGTCATCAAAGAGTTTCCTCTCCTTCTTCTGTCGACGCTCGGCAGGAGTAAGTTTCCGAGCAACATTCCTGTCAATGTGAGCTTGTTCACGTTCAGCAGCAGCACTGCGGATTTCCATTTCAAGCCTGGTGGGATCTTGTGTTGCTTCAGAGCCAAGAACTTTCATTAAGTTGCTCATTTTTACTTTCGCTTTTGGAGGCTCAATCAATCCCTGTCTAATCATCTCCTGTTTATCCTTTTCCCGAGCCAGACGACGCTGAGTTCTGAGTTTTTTCTGCTCCTTCTTAGTTAACTTCAAGGGTTGAGGTGGTGGAGGAGCTGGCTCAGCAGGGGGCTCGATGGGTCGAGGGTGTTCCACATAGATAGTAATCTTCTCCCTCCTCAGCTGATCGTCACTAACGTAATCACCAATATCAGTATAGTTACCAGAAGGTAGAAGAGGTACATCCCTGAACAGAGTCAACAACACCGTTACAAAGGCAAGTATTGTAACAAAAAATATCAAATGAAAAAAAAGACATGAACAAGTAAACAGAACAGAAATCAGTTACTTAAAACATGATCTGCCAATTACTGTTGATGTAGTTCGATAACATCAAATCAATCAAAACAGCAGCACAAGGAAAACACACACACTAACTGCCATCTCCTTCAGAAAGAGCCATTACCATGAACCAACAGCAATATTATTACTCGTATTGTACTTGATGATACCAACAAGGCAAGGACTGATAATTGTAAACATCACTAAGAGCCATTCAGCTTTTCCCAGTAAGGACAAATTCAAACTTTAATGTATTATGATCAAGGGGAAAACTGACAATACATCATGGGGGTAAAAATCAGAGCAGGTTATGAATATGCAGTAAGCAATGGAAAAAGATTCAAAACATGGTTTGCCTGATTTCAAATGCAGCAGACAACAGAATCAAAGAAGCCAAAACAGGGGGCTGGGAAGGCTTCAAAGAAATAGCTCTAACTGAACTACTTAACAGCAGGCAAGAACTTTTGTGATGAAGGCACAAAAAGACACCATTCAGGGCTAGATAAGTGGCACAAAGACCACTCAATGCTAATAAATGCACCAACTGTCGCAAAATCATCAGATTATATACACTGACGAATCCATAGGAACTCCAATATTTGACACTTACCACCACTCAATTTCAGGGATGGGGTCCTTCATCTTCTCTTTAGTTATGACTCTCTCAGAAACCTCAATCAAATTGGGATTAATATCAGGGGCTGCCTTTGCTTTAGCATGCAGAGCCTGCCTTGCTTTCATATCTTTCGCTTGCTCGTCTCCAAATTTATTCTGGGATAGCAACATAAAATGCTTAGACAAAGTATTCAGAAGGAACATTAAAAAAAAAGTATATCGAAGGCACAGTGTAGAAGTTGAATTTATTTAGCAGGTACCTTGATCTTCATTATTTCAGCCTCTTTGGCCCATTTGCCTTCCTCTACAAACTGGAAATTGCCTCTTTTAGGACGCAGCAGCTTGGTCTTGTTCACGCCCATTCTTGGATCAAAATAGGGGTTTGATTCAGGGTCCATATCAATTTCAGGCTTAATAATCTGAAATGCTTCCTTCTTCAGCTTGTTGATGTTGACCTGAAAGGTTAAAATGTGCATATTACACCAGAACCAACATAAGAAAAAACTAGAAAGCTGACACAGAGAAACACTGTAAGAGAATTAACTAAACTATAAAGGTTCAAACCTTTAGAGTGCTCAGGTTGCTTGGTTTGGTAGCGTTAATCACATTTCCATGCTCGTCTATTTCCCTACCAAGTGCATCCACGCGAAGAACAGGGGCCTTATTTGGCTTCTGCGGTACAGATATATCAGGTAGCATCTGTCCGGGGAACAGGTTTATGAGAGGTGCAAACTGTGGATCCTGACGAAATCCCATTTTAGCAGCAAGTTCTTGAGCGCGTTTAACTGCTTCATAATTAGGTAAACCAGTGAGACCAGGAATAGACGGGATGCTAGTAACAGCAGAAGAGACAGATGGACTTGGCATTGCAGCTGCGGATACTGTAGCAGAAGTTGCTTGTGTAGCTGCTGCACTACCAGTGGATACTGCAGCTGTGCTCTTGGTCAACTGCATAGAACAAAATAAAGTTTGAAAATGATTGTAAAACGGAGACAAGCTTATATGGCAGACCTGGTTGTGAGAGAGAAGACAAAATAGTTTCCAAGAAGAAAAAAGGGTTCAATGTTCTGCATTCATGGAAGAAATAACAAAAGGAAGTCATTAAAACAACATACTTGTGGTAATCTTTTAAGCTTCTCAGACAGTTGTTTCTGCATCTGTAAAGCTTTCTTAGCTTTTGTCAAAGCATCAAGGGATAGACTTCCACTTTTTCCAGCAGCCGAAGATGATGTCCCATCTGTACTAGATTTTCCAGGAGCCTCATGAGATCTGGTAACACTAACTCCCTTATTTTCATTTGTGTTTGAAATTGAAGATACCTTGGAAGGATCGGGTTGAGGCGGGGGAAAATCTCCCGAGGGATCAGTGAACGATTCCACAGTGGCACCCTGAAAAAAGTAGCAAGTTTCAAATCCCGTATCAACAAACTAGGTTACCCACGAAACCAATTCAAATGCAACTGCAACTGCACAAAACAAGCAGAATCCGACAATACCATGAAATGTAATACGCAACACTGGCAAAAGGACTCGGAAATCTCACATTACGTCAGAGACAAGTACAAAGTATCACAATTTCAAGCATGAAGCAGCCTAACCAAAATATAGAACGAAAATTTAACTAGGTAATAACCGACAATCGAACATTGAGCAATTATTGCGATGCACAGCCACAAAGCAAACCCCTCAATTTCACTAGGTAATAACCAACAATCGAACATTGAGCAAAATACTGATAACAAACAAGATGACGAGTACGAAGCCAGAACAGTGCAAGAAAACTTACATTCCCGTTGGAGGTGCCATTACGGATAGTGAAATCATCCGCCCCTTCCTTCTTAACCCTAACCTCAATACCCGGCCCCGCCACATCATCTCCCGCATCCCCCTCGTCCTCCTCTTTCTTAACCTTCTCCCCGAACCTCCGCCGCTCCCTTTTCCTCTCCCTCTCACTATCAACCCTAGAGCTTTCGTTATCTCCTCTAGCCGCCTCGTCGCCTTCCCGCTCCTTCCTCTTCTTCTTTCCTTCCTCCCTCTCCTCGTACGGCCTCTCCCGCGAGTTCCTCCGGGGCTCGCTCGACCGCTCCCTGTCGCGGGACCCCTCCCGGTCCTCGTGCCTCGAGGATGATGACTTGGTGTGGGACCGGGTCCGGTCGCGGCGGCTGTCCTTGTCCGATCTGTGGCGGTGGTGAGAATCAGAGTCGCGGTCCCGCGAGCGGTGCTTGTGGTCCTCGCGGTCGCGATCGTCGCGGGAGCGATTGGAGGACTTGTGGTCCATGATCTAGGGTTTCGGTTTTGGGTGCGGAGAATAAAGTAAAGTTTTATCCTCCTCGCTTCCTTGGTTAAGGCTTTTTGGTTTTTTTGAAGGACGTCAAGGGTGTGAGATGCAAAATACAAATAGGCCCCAAGTTTACATAAATAAATAAATAGGATAATTACTGTCAGACCCCTAGTATTTGATATATTCGGTACTCAGGTCCCTATCTTACGGAAATCGATTAAAAACTTTCCGAAATTTGGTTTTATTATACTCTCATGCCCCTGACTGACGTAATCAATAATTTTTTTTAAGGAAATGATGTTTCTACCCTTAACAAATAAATAAAAAATTAATTTAGGGAAAATGACTCTGTAGTCCCTGGAGTTTGCTTAAATATACTAAAAAGTCTCACTGTTCACAAAATACACGCCGACCTCCCTCTAGTTTGCTTCACCATCCCGTCTCTGCCGTCTCCATCCCGTCTCCATCCTACCTTCTCGTCGTCGTCTTCATCCCATCTCCATCCCACCTTGTCGCTGTCGTCTCCACCCCGAAGCTTCACCATCCTCAAGACCCACCCTCGGGGACCCCCGACGGTCTCAAGACCGCTCAAGCCAGGACCGTCTCTGACACAAACCCGAACTCAGTCCAACTCCCTTCCAATCAACTGCTCGCCCAATAGATTAGGGGGTCCATGACGACAGGACGACTGAAAGACGACGGTGGATCGAAGGACACCAAGGCAGAGGAATCGAGGACGACGATAGCAGAGACAGAGCGATAGATTCACTCGAGACGACGGAGCTACAGGCGAGAGCGACGACCGAACGACGGGATCGGGACGTGGGACGACTGGGACGCTGGGATCGGGGATTAGACGATGAGCAAGTGACGGGGACGACGAGGACGACGAGGACGACGATGACTCCGAGATAGGGAACAACGGGGACGACGACAACGCCGAGATCGGGAACAACAAGGATGACGGCGAGGCTGGGGTCGACGAGTGGACGACGGGATCGAGTATCATGCTCATTAAAAAAAATTTCATTCTCCCAATAAAAACTGTGTTTATAAATTTATAAAAACTAACATATCTTGTCTCTTGATTTTGGACAATTTCTTGCAAGAAACAAGTCAACAACATACCATTGCCAAATTTTAGTGGAGCAATTACCAACATTAAGTTACGATGGAATTAATTTTTTAATGAAAATTTTCCAACAATAAATTAAAAGAATAGTGGTTTCTCTTTTTATTTTATTTTTTTTGGAAATAAAGGTTTTCTTATAAACCCAGAAAAATAAATCCTATATACACCTTTAAAAATAAATTGATCAACTGTGGTAACCAGAAAACCACAAGCTTTCACCTTCAACATGAATATGTATTTTTTAAATATTAAAAAATACATAATGAGTACCTTGCTGAATGGGTACCCACACACACACATCTACACCATCACCCGCACAGGTACCCGCACCCCGCACTCTTGCCAATATTGGGTACCATGATGAATGGAACAACACTAAAAAATCAAAAATTGATTTCATGGCGTACCTGGCGGGGACTCTAGTCTGGTGACCAATTTAAAGCATGTTTTGTCAGAAGTGTGGGTCATCAAACATATACATGACTCCACATGCCAGGGCAGATGATGCCTGAGACAGATGATTGATGTAGAGACGGTCATTCTTGCCGCAGTTGTAGTAGCTTATGAATTTAGCAACTCCATCTTTGCATTTTTAGAATGGTGTTAAGGATAGTCATGAGAGTCTAATACATTTGAGCCAAATTCAAAATTTATAATCTCCCTCCCTCCTATCACCACTGCATAATACAATATCCAAATCAAACTTCAAAATTAAGTTGTCTCTCTCAAAACTCCAAAATGACAACTTGTTGCAATATTTGCAGTTTACAGTTTTCATTTTATTTAATCGAGCATCATAAAATTTATCATTATGATCAGAAATAAATTTACAGCAAGTACTTAGGTGACTTTATATCTCTACTTTAATTTAAAAAAATCTCTTAGCTGTATCTCTTAGCTTATATATCTTTTTTATTCGCGCCAGGAGTGATTTTGGTGTCTTTAAGTAAAATAGTTTCAGTCATACCTCCATTTTTTACATCACTATATATCAAATGGTTGAGTTTATATTTCCAAGTGTAGTTTTCAAAGACCGAAGAACTACAAAATGTTATATAATTAATATATTCTATTGATTAATTTTTGCATCAAATAATAAGGACATAACTTTATATTACATAAATAAATTATGCTGAATTCTTTTCTCAAGTAAACTAATCTTTGTTTATTTATATATGGGTTAAAAGAGACTTAGTGCTTGTGTTATTACAAATAGACACTTTGCATTATATGTTTCAAACCGTCTTACAAAATAGTAAAATATTGACGCTAATGAAATAGTAAAATACTGAACTAAATAGATAGAGCATAGCCAGAGCTAAATAGATAGAGCATACCCAGAACTTAATGTAATATATATATATATATATATATATATATTATTAGAAAAATTATCCTAAAAATGGTTCAAACTCTTAATATCAAGCCTTGAGTTTCAGCCCTGTGAACACAATTTAGAACTGGACTGGGCTTCGGTCCAAACACAATTTTTTGTTTATGTTTCACATTTCCTTTGCTTCTCCCTCAACCCTACATTTCCACCCATTCTCCCTTAAACACAGTGAAGCGAAAGCAAAATTCATCCGAGATCCGTTCGCCTCCGACCCGAGCTCTTCGATTCAGGTCCTTCTCCTCCCTAGGTTTCTGATATGCCTTCGAGCCTTCCTTTCACGAAAGCCTACGCCGCAGACTATGCATCACAGTGCGTCAGATTCTTCTGGCGCTACTTTGCCTGGTCTAATTCTAACAACAAGTTGAGATATCATCAGGATAAGGTCGCTGGGATGGCTCCAGGTCATCCCCTCCTTTATGATCGCATGGCAGATCTTTACGCAGAATCTGCTACGGAGGGACAACACAGGTAAGCGCTTATGAATCACTACAATGACAGCACACCTGCCCGTACCTTCAGGAGTCCTCTCTCACGTACAGCATCGGCGCTCTCCCTGGCCATCATGTACACGTTCGATGACTATGACAATGATTTCAGAAGTAATACGTTGGTTATTGGCCATCAGCCCACCGCCCTCGCGTGATGGCGTCGATATTTACCTGCCTAGGTACCCCATTTGCGAAATTACCTATCATTGGCGGTGGTTGCGCGGTTATAGAGGGGCAGGCTCAACCAGGTGGCGATGTTGCTGATGACAAGGATGAGGTTCCTGAGGACGAGTATTCTGAGGATGAGGTTCCTGAGGTTAATAAGTTTACAACTGGTTCAAACCAATCTCCTTTGGGTTATTTTAGAGCAATCTCTTCAACTTCTCGTGAACAATATGCATCACATCACAAAATAACATGACACAGAGACAATGAATCGAGCGATATATTTTAAGGTGAGTCTCTTAAAGATATTTTTTTTACATTTGTAAGATTTAAAATTAATTTTTTCCTAAAACAAATCCAAAATTTATACCACTTGGATACAAATATCAACAAAATTATTTCAACAAAATTTAAAATAACTGTTATTTAAGACTCGAGACTTCTATTTAATTTCTCTATTTGTTATATGAATGACTTTGTTGGATTACGAGTATACTTTTTGATATAGATGACTAGTAGCTAGGTTAACTGTGACTTAGCAAATGTGCACAATATACCGAGAATATATTTTTATTTGATTAGAAAAGATGACTGAAAGACACGTATGAATGTAAAATAAAAATTGATTGGCTTGTGGGAGTCGAAATGAAACTTTTTGTTGGATTTGAAAATAATTTTTTGTTGGTTTTCCCGAGGAGCGGTGTATAAGATGAAAAAAAAGTTGAAAAACCTACTCAACACTAAGCTGTGATATTTGAGTTTTTTTATTTTTTATGAGTTAAAAATTAGTAAAAATCAAGGTTTTCAAATACGACCCGGAGGTCGATCCGGAGTTTGAGACGAATCACAAGTCGACCGGTCTGACCAGTTGAATCACCGATCGGACCAGATTTTTTTTAAACACTATTTTAAAATAATATATATGTATAATTGTATATGTAATCACATATACACATCAAAAAATCATCAAATACATTATGAAACTACGGAGATTGATAAAATTTTCTCAATTTTAATTTTTTTGGTCTCTTTCTTTTTTTATTTGTTTGAAATTTCTGACCAAACCAAGTGACCAGCTCATATTTTTTGATTTTTTTTAAAAATCATGATTTTTGGTCCGACCTTACCAACCGAAAAATACGAACCCAAAATGTTGGAGTTGAAAAGAAACCTTTGTTTGTTTTCTTGAGGAGTATTGTATAAGATGAACAAAAATTGAAAAACCTACACAACACTACACTATGATATTTTAATTTCCCTATTTTTTATAGGAGTTAAAAATTAGTAAAGATGAATGAAAGATATGTATGAATGTGAAATGAAAATTTGATTGGTTTTGTAGGAGTTGAAATGGAACATTTTGTTGTAGTTGAAAAGAAATCTTTGTTGGTTTTCTTAAGGAGTATTGTATGAGATGAAGAAAAGTTGAAAAATCTACACAACGCTACACTTTGATATTGGAGTTTCCCTTTTTTTTATAGGAGTTAAAAATTAGTAAAGATGAATGAAAGGCATTGTAAAATGAAAATTTGATTGGTTTTGTAGGAGTTGAAATGGAACCTTTTGTTGGAGTTGAAAATAAATCTTTATTGGTTTTCTTGATTAGTAATGTATAAGATGAAGAATATTTGAAAAACCTACACAACACTACACTGTGATATTTTAGTTTCCTATTTTCTATTGGAGTTAAAAATTAGTAAAAATGATGAAAGACACATATGAATGTAAATGAAAATTTTATTGATTTTGTAAGAGTTAAAATAGAATCTTTAATCGGAGTTGAAAAATCAACTCCTTGTTGGTTTTCTTGAGGAGCAGTGTATAAGATGAAGACAAATTGAAAAACCTACACAACACTACACTGCGATATTTGTTCTTTTAAGGTAAAAAATTATCAAATACATTATGAAACTACGGAGATTGATAAAATTTTCTCAATTTTAATTTTTTTGGTCTCTTTCTTTTTTTATTTGTTTGAAATTTCTGACCAAACCAAGTGACCAACTCATATTTTTTGATTTTTTTTAAAAAATCATGATTTTTGGTCCGACCTTACCAATCGAAAAATACGGACCCAAAATGTTGGAGTTGAAAAAAAACCTTTGTTTGTTTTCTTGAGGAGTATTGTATAAGATGAACAAAAATTGAAAAACCTACACAACACTACACTATGATATTTTAGTTTCCCTATTTTTTATAGGAGTTAAAAATTAGTAAAGATGAATGAAAGACATGTATGAAAGTAAAATGAAAATTTGATTGGTTTTGTAGGAGTTGAAATGGAACATTTTGTTGTAGTTGAAAAGAAATCTTTGTTGGTTTTCTTAGGAGTTGAAATGGAACATTTTATTTTTGTAAGATTTGAACTCAATTTTTTTCTTAAATAGATATAAAAAATTATACCACTTGGAAAAATCCAAATAGCCAACCCCTCTACATTTAATTGCATGTTTTAAGGTAATATATAAATTAAGAGGGGTGCTTTGTAATTTGGAATAATGTATGAAGGTGGAGTGGTCCAATAATATGTGACATTAAATTTGACACAACATTTGTTGGTCTACCATATCGTTGGAGACTTAATCCATCTATTTTTTTTCTGGACTTGGTTCGGCCAAAATGATGGGTAGGATGACCGTTTGGTTAACATTATTGTACTCTCAATAACTATAATTCTAGATATTTATTAAAAAACTCAAGTTCTAAACGACTTAGTTAACTTTGTCAAAAATCATCTTATATACAAACTACTCACTAATCTAATTTCAAGATTTCAAATAGTAAAAAAAATTCGACAATATGGCGTAATTGATTTGTTATTGCAAGTTACATTGTTATTTATAAAAAGTTAAAAGCACACAACTTTGAAGATACCCAATTCTCCTCCACCACCAACATACACAAAACATGTATTTTATTTAATACCAATGAGAGTTGTTGATTTAATTAACAAGATAATTTTTTCAGAAGTTTTTTTTCTGATTTTACGAATGTAAAATACATCATCGGGAGGATCACTTTTGAATAAAACCCTACAGTGTTTAACTCTGAATAACAAATATTTACAAAAACGAATGTTATTTTTTTCAAAAACACAATTCCCTTAATTTTCATTTTTTTTCTCATAGTCAACAATCCCATTGCACATTTACCTTATTCCTATGTCATTCCCAAGTTAGAACCGAACGTGTCCTAGTTATCTATGTTTTCTTTTCTTATAAATTCATCATCATTTTCCTTGAATTCCATTAAATGAGAAAATAGGAAAGGTTTCGATAAGTTCTCCTCGTGAATGCTTCTGGAAGTCGTGTTTCATCTAGCCTGTCTCTTCCCTTGGAATTGTGGCCAGGTAGTCCATTGCCTTGCAGTTATTCTCTGAGGAAACAGATTATTTTATTGGATCACTCATCACACTAGATAAATTAGATTGAATATAAAGATTTTAATTTTCCTTATTCAGAGTATCTAGTTTGTGTACATTTGGTGAGTTAAGAAAATTAACATATGCATTATTTCGATAACACAATATTAGTATCTAGTTTGTGTACATTTGGTGAGTTTACTTACTTCTCCCTCCTCCCTACAAGCCAGGATATTTAAAGCACGCTATTTTCCGGCCTCGGCATGTTATAATCCAAGCTATGCTTGGCAAAGCATTCAAGCGAGAATCGATCTACTTAAAGAGGGATTGGACTGGCGAGTAGGCAATGGCGAGGATATCAATATATGGGATGTCAACTGGTTACCCGAGACCCCTAATGGTCGGATGATATACCTTTATCCGGGAAGTGATTGTTTTCAGGTCGTTGCTGATTTATTACTGACCGAAACAAACAATTGGAATGAGCAGGTTGCTTATTCGGTTCGAACAAATGGACTTCGAGAAGTGGTGGAAAACCTCCCCTCATGCGGCATCCTCTTCCTCTCAGGTGAACTACTGGTCTCTAGTTTGGTCTTTGCCGTGCCCGTCCCGGATAAAGATATTTTTATGTGTTAAGAATTCAGCAAGTTCGAGAAAAAAATGCGCAAAGAACACAGACCCAAGAGATTATGTGGTTCGGCCTAATGCTTACATCAACGGGGAGAAAGGAAAATTTTTATTGATGGATCAAGATGAGGTGTAAATGGTCAAAGTAATGGAGGGTATTTTTTTAATGTCAGGTGACTAGTTAAACAGACATTAATCTCAACATTAACGATTTTGATTTCTCAAAACTCAATAGCTAATTGACTAAAAATCGTACTTATTAATACATTATGTCAAAATTTAGAGATTTCAACGTAAAAGTTTGCTAGTTTGATTGCTTCTCCATTCCTGTTTGCTACATCTTAAGCTCGTACCTGGATTTTGTGTCATTGGTGTTACTTTATGTATGTTGGAAATTAATATTTTCATTGCAGATTTTAAAGCGGGATTTTCTCAGTTTGAGTTTTTCTCCATCTACATCTCTAGGTGAAGCGCGAGGAACTGCTCCAATTTGCACAAGGAGCGATTTCGGGATTAAAAGTTAGTGCAGACCTTGGAAGGTGCTTTAAAATGAAGATCAAAATTTTGAAGACAAATAAATTAAATTAAAAAAGCTTCGATTTGGAGAAGCTGCCAAGTTATGATCCAGAAAAGGCATCTGATGAAAAGTTCAAAGACACTATGGAGGTGAGGTTTAAGTTCGGGTGGGATTGTATTCATGTGTTTGAATGGAGTTCTGGCAGCTTAACGTGGGTATTCTTTCAATGTTGCACCTTTTCCATGGAGTTTTATTGCAGCAGAATTTTAACAAGGGTGTAGTTGTAACTCAATTTAGGACAGACTAGAAGTCTTGCTCCATTAGACTAAAGTTTTTTGACAAACTAACTCACTGAAATAGATCAAGTCGTTATATTTATAGATACGGTTTTTAATAATTATTAGATCCGTAGATAAGATTTTTAATAAAATCTGATGGTCCAAACAAAATTCTCTCCGTAGAGACGACTTTTAAGTAGTCTCTACCAAATCCAAAACTAACCCAATCATACGAGACAAAGAACTTTTTGATTAAAAAAATGGCATCCCAAGGTGACATTGGGTTGGCTCACAAACCAATCCCATCTTTTTAGTGGGACACATTGCACAATGGAATTGATGGAATTATGTTTGATATAATTTGTGTGGTTATAAATATTGAAGTTAATTTTTAGTATAAAAAATAAAAGTCTCTATAAATAGAATTTAATATTGACATATTTTGATGTACAATATAAAATTTTCTCTTTTCTAATTACAAAAAATATTAAAACTACAAAATCCTTTTGTGACTAGGGGTCGCTGGACACCGATGAGGTCGTCTAGCCTAATTTTTAAATCATTTTTTAATCTAATCCGAGTGGTATGGCACAATGTTATTTTTTAATTATCTATAAATAGACCACAATAATTTCAATTCATATTTTTTAATTTTTTGTAAATACAGCTCAATATTTTTAATTTTTAATAAATAGAGTCTAATTTTTTAATTCTCTATGAGATCCTCTAATAATTAAATATATTTTTGTATTTTTATTAAAATTTATATGTAAACAGAAATTGATTATAAATAATATGTAGATCAGAGAAACTAATTATTTCGTGACCGATTTGGACGAGGTCACTAATATAGATAGAGAAAGGTTGGAGTTCGATTGGTTGTAAGTTGTGCGTGGATGATAAAGAAATTAATTATTTATTAGAAAGTTTGGTTGGATTGGGTTTGATTGTATCGTAGATAAATGTAGTCTTAGGATTCCTAATCTTGTCCCCATCATCTTGCGCTCGTCAATTATAAGTGTTTGTCGTTCCGAAGCTGCCACCCATGAGGTACGTCGCGAGAAACGACACTTGCACCGTCTTCCGCGCTCCCGAGGTACATCCCGATGAATGACACTTGCACCGTCTTTGTGCCTGCTTTCGATCCATTGACTACGCCGATCTGAAGCCTCATAAAGAGGCTCGGATCTAGTTTAGCAGCTGCAATTTCTTGCCATTTCGAGACAAGGTCCGTCACTTGTTAAGTACATGAACAAGTTTGATCTGCCAAGCAACAATAACACCGAAGCTCGCACCGTCTTCTCCTCGGATAGCCCGAAACAGATCCTCTCCCATTGACGCATAGCATCAAATATAACTCACTTCAAACACACACACACACAAATATATATATATATATATATATATATATATATATATATATATATATATATATTATTCGACATAAAATTCACAACATTAACATAAAAAGTTGTTAAGAGAAAATTTATGTAGTTTGCTTTAAAAAGAATACAGTTTTTTCTTTCAAAGAGGAGAAACTAATTTGAAGAATTTCCACATTAATACCTTGTTATATGACCTTAGTTTTTTTTGTTGGTAAATGGATTAAATTTTATATACCCTAATATTTATACTAAATAGTACAAAAACCTATTCTATTTGTTAAATACATGTCTAATCTCCTCTATCACGTAGAAATTTTATGTACAAAATTAAGTCTGGGGTCCGAACTCCTTAGTTGAATTTGACCATCTAAATCATTTCTGAGCATGATGGGTAATAGTATGAGTGAGAAGCTTCCGATTACACCATTCACCTTAATAGATGGCTCAGTTCCTTGAAAGTCAAAGCTCTCAAAAAATAGCTCCAAAAAATACGTACCACACTTTTTTAATCATCCTACCATGAACCAAACCCAACCACTCATCTAAGAAACTGTTAATCGATGACAGTCTACACCAATTCACACCCACCTTATGCACAAAATAATCCCATATCAAATGTGTACTTGAGATTTCCACAGCATAACACTTGACAACTTGGGCAGTTGTCCAGCTATTTGTCACGACACGTAAGTTTTTCATTTGTACTCCGCGTGATTAAAAAAATGATGACGTAGCTATCTAGAAAATATCAAAAACAATCCTGATATTCTCTTCTCCTCGGCATCCTCCCCTCGTCTTCTTTCCGTTGACCATTTGTATTATAGTTTCTTCTCCCTTTGAAACACCTAGACCACACTTGCCAAAAATCAACCACGAACCCAGACTATCGACCGGATGATCGACGAAGTCGACGATTAACCGTCGACCGGGACTGATTCTCGTCGAGTTCATCAGTACTTGATTCCGCAAATGGAGCACGTCCGGGGCGTAAAATTTGGTTTTTTTTTTGGATTTTATCCATAAGAAAGTTTTTATCGTTACGAACTATTCTAAGTTTTTATTGTTACAAACTAATTTTATGGAATAAGCTTCTTCACGTAATCCGACCTGTACTTGAAGCAAGCTGATGGTTTGGGAGTCTTCCTGTCAATTAAGGTCTCAAGTGGAGTTCCCTTTGGAATACCATACCAGAAAAAAAAGGACGGACTCGATCCACCTTATTGCCATACAGTCCTTGATCTGGATACCCATTTCAAGACAAGGTCGGTCGCACCCTGGTCGATTTTCTTGTCGACTTGGAAGACCGTCGCTTGTTCAAGTACATGAACAAGTTTGATCTTCCAAGCAACAATATCATCGAAGCTCGCACCGCCTCCTCCTCGGATAGCCCAAAGCAGGCCCTCTCCCATTGACTTCCTGTCCAGGATCCTGCCCTTGGCATCAACTATGTTCGCATCGATATAATCAAAGTGTTTTGAAAGGACATTAGCAACCCAATTACTGCCATTTATGATGAAACCGTATCTCCAAATCTCGGACAAGAAGCTCCTCGGCGAGACATATAAGATTTGACAGCAGATGATCTGGTGCATTCCCTCAACCAGTTTCAATTTGGATTCAACTAACATAGCTTCTTGGTGTGGTCAACTCAATAGATAGAGGCTGACTTGAAGATGAATTTGATTTATTCAAACCATGTATAGACTTTGATTTCGGTTTTAGAGCTGTGATCACTTAATATAATTGACTGAATTAATCCAAATATGTCCTCACCCCAATGGGGACCAGGTAATATCACAACATCACAGCAATTGAAACTGTTAATTTTTTTTTTTGAAAGGATTGAAACTGTTAATTGACAGTGTCTGAATCTGAAACTACTTTTTTTTAGCAAGAGGATAAAAAGAAATTCAAAATATTTCAAGCTAGTATTATTATTTGAGACTTTGAGTTGATGCACTATTATTTCATTCGACACGATATCATTATTTTGATACTATTTTTAAGTTGCGTACCATTATTTTTTGTTATCCCTTTATTTTTTTTAAATAAATTTGTTATCCCTTAATTACTCTGGAATGCTGTAATAATATTTTGCTCGTGCACTATTATTTAGAGGATTTTTGAAATTTTTTGAGAAAAGTCAAAATTTTAAGGGTTAAAGATATGTGTTATTAGAAATAGACACTTTAGATATTGTAATTTAAAAACACCCAATAAACTATCTTGTGTTTATCTCCGACTACCATTCCGGTAACCGGAGATTACATGGCATTTACATGGGACATTAGATTCAAAAAATAGGCTGACGTAGATCAATAAAAAAAATAAACAATAGATTCAAAAATAGGTTGATGTGGATTAATAAAAAAATAAAAATACTCTTCCTCTCTCATCTGTTCGTCTACCTCCTCCAAAAACATCACCTCTTTCTTCAACCATGAAACATTACCCAAAAATCAAACTGTGAAACCCAAAGGCACCACCAACTTCACCTTCTACTCCATCCACCCATCGATCCACCATTGTCATCGAAGGACCTTGCCTGCCCCGTCGACCCTTCTTTAGCTCATCGAAGTATTTTCCCAAAGAAAAACACGATACGGAGACCTACCAGATCTCGCCAAAGCCGATGCCTTCGAACTTCCCGGCATAGGGTTCGACGCACAAGCCGATATCGTGCATCGAGGTCATCCGATTCTGCACCGCCTTCGACCACACCGTTCTAGCCTTGACCCCGTGACCGGAGATACGAGATTCAGACCTCAAGTATGAGAGCTTCGATCCCGTTCTAGTTTTTGTGGGGTATTGTCCCACGTTGAGATGTGATGCTGCCGTTGCTGGGAAAATTTGAAGAGGGGAGAAAAAAAGAGTATTATTTTTTTATTTACTAAGTAAGTTACATCAGCCTAATTTTAGGTCCACTATGGATGCCACATAATCTCCCGTTACCTGAGTTTTAATTCTGACAACAACTCATTTACGGAATGGTGGTCGGAGATAAACAGAAGATAGTATTTTCGGGGTTTCAAAATCACAGGATACATACAAAGTGTACTTTTTTAATAATACATGGTACTAAAATATTTTTAACCTAAATTTTAATATAAAAAATAATAAAAATACCCCGCACTGAATAATACCCAGATTGGGCTCCGTTTGTAACAGAAGAAGCCCGGTAGGGATTTAAATGGTTATCATGTGAACTTGAATTTAGGATTGGATATGGGCCGCGTGAACAGAGGCCCCTTACCACACAGTATAACGTAGGCTCTAAATATCCGGACATTTATGTTACTTTTTTAAAAGTGATAATATTGTTTCAACAAATTTTTAATATTGTTTTTAAAAATTTGAATTCGCGATCTCTTCAGGAAGAAGAGGAACTCGGTTATCAAGCCTAATAGGTAGCTTCGTCGCTGTTTTGACTGCTTGTTTGAGATTGTTGGATACAGGATTGGTTCCCGCAGTCAACGGAATGTGCGTAGTATATGGCAAGTGTGGGTTTTGCGGTCCAATTGTTCGACCAAATGCCCCAAAGAGATGTTTACCTGTGGAATGAGTTGATTTCGAGTTTAGTCCAATAGAAGAAGGATAAGGGTTTTGAAAATTATAAACAATATTGAGATTGTTTTGATATTATTCGGATAACCACGTCATATTTTTTTAATCACACAGTTGGCAAGCCATTTGGTAGTCCAGCAGCTACCTGAATTGTGAACTATCACAACATTGAAATCTCATGTACGCATGAGTTTTAAACTATGGACTTTTCCATTCTTTTTAGGGATTTACATTTCATATGTTGCAAACATTTTGTAATGGGTAAAGCTAAATTTAGAATTTAACACCAAGATCTAAGTATAAATAGGATAAATCCCGCATAATTATATGCACAATGAGATATTAGATTGCAACCGGACGTGAGTAAAAGACAAAATAATTTTATTTAAAAAAAAGGAAAGAAAAAAAAGAGAGGAAGGTGAGGTTGGCGAGCAGGGCCGGTTGGGCCAACCCCGACGCCAACCAGCCATGCGTGCTTTTTTTCTTATTTCACAATCTAACCCCTATGACAAAAAAGAGAGGAAGAATATTTGTGGAAGCTTGCTTTTTCATTTACAAGATAAGCACACCGCCCGCCTGCTGACAAAGGAATTAGTAGGTTTTGTTTTGTAGAGAAATATATACAAAAAGGAAATAATATTTATGTAATACGGGACAAAAAGTTGTTAGTCACCAAATCTTCACTCGAAGCGTGATCTATTTTCCTTTCCAGCTCAGCGGGCCCTTTTTCTCTTTTGGTCATGCATTCCTGACTATATTTCATTTTTGGTTCCAACTAAAGATTCTGCGGGCTTTTTCTCTTTCTGGGCTTCACTTAAGTCTGGCCCAACTTGCCAACGATCATCTTCCTTTTCTTCCCGCCGACAGATCAACTCTTTCTTTCCTCGATCAACTCTTTCACTTGAGTCTGCATTCCTCGTATTACACACATTTAAGTAAATTGTGTAATGTTCCGAATCGAATAGAATAAGACCCGACATCTTGTTTTTCATTTTGTAGCCTCTCCCTCATGTGTTTCTCGTTGCTTTTCCGATGTGGTACAGTAAAATGAATAAATTCCCGCTGGGACTTCCTTTTCCTTCCGCTGGAGTCCCCAAATTACACCTTCTTTCAGCTTTATGGCCAACATTTGCGCACTCCAATCCAATCTTTGGCAAATTCAGAATCTTGGAAGTTATAAGATAAAGTAATTTCATTTTTGCGTTTAGTGCATTTGTATTGTGAATTTAGACTCGAGTTACATTATTTCAGGCATTGATCTCGCCCTTGATTAATGAAAAAAGGCAAAATTTATCAGATTTCCTAACAACGAGTCTTTCGGCTCTATCAGAATTTCTACACTGCCTAACTAATATTTTTCCACCGGAATACTCTGCTCGAACCTGAAGAAGCCGTTTTAACCTCCACGAGCCTGTTGAAGTTCCCCTTGTAGAACCTGAGCCCGTAAGTGGTTGCATCCCGGAACGTACCATTCCCGCTGCTACCAATGCTGCCAACGTCGAGGTCGCGGTAATTGAGGAATGCTTCCCTCGGATTACTCGACACATAGGGCGTCATAGCCTTGAACGTTGTCGACGACAAGTTCACGTATCGTCCAGCGACATCCTCCCCTCCTTGGAACCAGATGTTCAAGTACTGGATCTTGAAATTGATACAGCCCGGTGGGGGAACGGAGTTGCAGTCGCAGGGATCTCGCTCATTCTCCCTCCGTAAGGGTTCCATTGAATACTCGCTTCCCCCACCTCGATCAAGCTCTTCCAAATCGATTCGAGGCCCGCCCTTGGAATAGGCTTCCTCATGTAATCCGACCTGAACTTGAAGTAAGCTGCTGGCTTGGGAGTCTTCCTGTCAAATAAAGTCCCAAGTTGAGTTCCCTTTGGAATACGATACCAGAAAAGGACGGACTCAACCACCTCAGTTCCATACAGTCCTTGATCTGGATACCCAATTCAGGGAAGCTACTGCTCATCAGGTCCACCAGATCTTTCGCCCTCCCCAGGTACATCACGATGAACGAAACCTGAACCGTCTTTGTGCCTGCTTTCGATCCATTGACCACACCGATCTCAAGCCTTATAAAGAGGTTTGAATCAAGTTTGGCAGCTGCAATTTCTTGCCATTTCAAGACAAGGTCGGTCGCGCCCTGATCGGTTTTCTTGTCGACTTGGAAGACCGTCACTTGTTCAGGTACCTGAACAAGTTTGATCTAGCAACATTAACACCGAAGCTTGCGCCTCCTCCTTCCTCGGATAGCCCAAAACAGGTCCTCTCACATTGACTTCCTGTCCAGTAACCTGCCCTTGACATCAACTATTTTCGCATCAATGATGTTGTCAACCGAAAGACCGTATTTTCTCAACAAATTTCTGTACCCTCCACCCGAAAAATGCCCTCCTACGCCTAGCGTCGAGCAGACACCCGCAGGGAAAGCGTGAACATTGCTTGCATTAGCAATCTTGTAGTACAACTCGCCGAGCCACGCGCCAGCCTCGAACCAGGCAGTCTCTTGTTTCATGTCAATATCAATAGAACGAAGATTGAACATGTCAAGGATCACAAAAGGGATGTCCGACTCGTAAGAGAGGCCCTCGTAATCGTGCCCGCCACTCCGGATCCGGATCTGCAATCCATTCTTCTTGGCACACAGCACAGTGGCCTGCACATGGGATACGTCCTTGGCAGCTACAATTGGAAGTGGTCTCTAGGCGACTTCATCAGGAAATTTTGCTTGTGCTTGGCGTAGGACTCGAAAACAGATTCGAATGTCGTGTTTTGGGGAGTGTAAATTGCGCTGGAGATCGGATAGGCTGCGTTGGATTGTGAAGGAAGACATTGCAGGAAGTTGTCAACTTGGTTTCCTGCTGAAATGGTAACAGCAGCAGAGACCAAAAAGATTGAGAACAGAACAAGTTTTGAAGATTCTGAGTTCCTCATTCTAATAAACATTTCTCTTTTTTTTTTCCTATAACTCTTTGGTAACCGTGTTTTGGTATGTTTTCCTCGGGGTTGGATTGGATACGGAATGCCACTATTCCGAACCGTTTGGAAAGAAGACACACAGGAACTTTTTTACAAACGTGCTAAAATACGGGGACCAAAATGAAAAAAGTCACCTACAAACACATGCCAGATGCAAATGTTATTATCACATAACTGCGCATGCCAGTATGACATAACTGCACGCCAGTATGACCTTTTTGTAAAAATGCTAAAATACGGGAACCAAAATAAAAAAAATCATGCGTGCCATTATCATCAACGGGGACTTGCCGTTTTCACAAAAATAAATGCCATTATCACATATCTGCGCTTGCCGCTGCGGTTCCTCCTTTACTCCAAACCGTTCGGAATCAATTCATTCACTTCGTACCCAATCCAGACCCATTTTGCTCAACAGGTTATGAGTTAGTTATATATTGGAAATTTTGGTCCGTTCGAATCCTTTATAAATAGCATTTCCATTAGACCAAATCTTAAACGACCAAATATGGACCAAATGACGAGATTTCAACGCTCTGACTGCGGTAGTCACCTTAACCAAAAGACTAACATTGTTAGGATTATTTAATTTAATAACTAAAAAGACGAGAACTTAAGAAACGATCTCTAGACAGTCCGGAGTGATCGTCCCAAGGGCGATTATAAAAAGCTGAAAAAAAATACGAAGGCAAAAAGAGTTGAGGGAAAGAGATTGCATTAAAAGAAAAGGAAAAGAGAGTCTAAGGAAAAATTTTGTGATTTTTGTGGGGTCCTAAATCTAACTCCCACCTATGCCTATTGTTGGAGCACGAAATTAATGTCTCAAATTGATGACGATCTATCTCTGGATGTGCGAGAATTGGCTCGGACTCGTCGGTACGTGGAGCCCGGACGAGAGGCCTCTCTCGCTCACGTAGGCGAGCCCGGGCGAGAGGCTCCTCTCGCCCATGTAGGCGAGACCGAGCAAGAGATTTTTCTCGCTCATGTTGGTGACAGCCTCTCGCCCACATGGCCGAGTCCTATCGAGAAACTCGTCCTACATAAATAGGCGAGAGGTCGGTATGAGGCACGAGCGAGGAGCCGAGTGAGAGGCCTATGGCAAGAGGTCGAGTGGCGAGAGGCCTACGGCGAGAGGTCTAGAAAGAGGCCGAGTGAAAGGCCTACGGCGAGAGGCCGAGTGGCGAAAGGCTGAGCGAGAGGCCGAGTGGCGAGAGGCCGAGTGAGAGGCCTACGACGAGAGGCCGAGCGAGAGGCCGAGTGGCAAAATGCCGAGCGAGAGGCCGAGTGGCGAGAGGCCGAGTGAGAGGCCTACGGCGATAGGCCGAGCGAGAAGCCTAAGGCGGGAAGTCAAGCGAGAAACTTAAGGCGGGAAGCCTAAGGCGAAAAGACGAGCGAGGAGCCTAAGGCGAGAACCCAAAGGTGAGAAGCCAACTTGGACCCGAGCGGGAAGCTCATTTGACCTTCGTAGGCGGGAAGGCAATTCTAGGAATAGGTCCACTTTGGTTGAGGAGGTCGTTAGCTTGAGCCCATTTTGGGATTCACTTTGGGCCTGACGAGATGTCCGTCTTGGGCGATGATGGACTTTCAAGATTTTGCGTGGGAGATTCGAGAAGGTCAAGACGATCTATATTTTCCTAACTTGAGCCGAGATTCTCAATATTTGGCAAAACTTAGTAAGTTCCTCTTTAGGCCGCGATTGCTTAGTCATCACATTTTGAAAGCTTCCTATTCGAGGACGGGATCTGCTCATTTAAGGAAGACTGCTTGTACTGAGCCGAGAGGATCCCGTCATATTAGGAACAAATAACTTGAAGCAGATTTCTCGGGATTGAGACTTGGAGACGAAGGTCTTGAAGGCGGTTTAGGATTTCCTATTATGAAGGCGTTAGGTCAAGGCACTCTATATAAGGAGGGCTCGGGCGAGAGAACGGGGATCAACAAACACAACAACAAACTACTCTTCTATCTTTATCATTTTTCCTTAGCTCGTAGCCTAGCATAGCCGGTAGCTTTAGCATAGTATAGACTGACCTTGGGACGACCACTCCTGATCCGTCTCGGGTTACTTGTTCACTTATCTCTGCAACATATTTTTGGCACGCTCGGTGGGACTAAGGAGGGCGTCTGAGAAGGCGGTCTAACATATTTGTCCAGCCAAGGGTATCAAGAAGTTTGTTGCTTCAGTTCTTTCTAAGGAGCCAACACCTTTCGCCTCTCAACTAAACGTGAGGAGGAACTCACCTACCACAGCTCTCTCCAAAGAGCCAGCTAAGATCAACGTCGTCCCGATGGAGTTCTATACACCCATCGCCCCAATGGAGACATATGCCACTTTTCGTGCTCGAAAGCTCTATGAAGAGCCTTTTGGGCACTGTGAGAAGTCCTCACGGTTGGTCATCAATCAACACCAAGGGATGAGCGTATCCACTGGATCAGCTGTACCCGTCCAACCGGCCTGTGGGAAACCATGGACCGGTCATATACCTTTCATCGCAGCTCCGCCATCATCGGGTGTGTTCGACTATGATCTAATGCCCGAAATTCCTATGTATCTCCCGTACCAAACAATTTGTTACATGGGGACACATAGAGTGAACTACTCTGGACAGTACGAGACCGCAAGGATGGGGGCTAACAATGTCCAAGCGGGATCGAGCTGGTACCAATCGGCCCTGACCCAAGACTGGTCATACCCATCTAGGGTCTCGGCAGACCAAAACTCTTTCAAAAGGAGGGATGTTTGCACGAATCATTTGTTCGACTCAAGGGTTTTCAATCCTACCTCGACCCTCCAGGTCATGGATCAAGCACAGATGGACTTAGACGAGAAGGACAACCGCCATCCCATCAATCGATAAGAAGAGCTCGATAAGGATGATGAGCTCGATGACGACGACGTCAACCAACAAGAAAAGCTCGATAAGGATGACGAGCTTGATGACGATGATGTCAACCAACAAGAAGAGCTCCATGAGGATGACGAGCTCTATGACGATGACGATGTCAATCGACAAGAAGAGCTCGATGAGGATGATGAGCTCGAAGATGATCACATCAACCGACAAGAAGAGCTCGATGAGGATGATGAGCTCGATTACGTCAACCAAAAAGAAGAGCTTAATGAGGATGACTAGATTGATGAGGACGACATCAGCCGACAAGAAGAGCTCGATGAGGATGACATCAACCGACAAGGAGATCTCGATGAAGACGATATCAATCGACAAGGAGATCTCGATGAAGACGATGTCAATCGACAAGGAGAGCTCGATGAGGATGATGTCAATCGACAAGAAGAGCTCGATGAGGACGATATTAATTGGGAAGAAGAGCTCGATGAGGACGACGTCAACTGTCAGCTGACATTGGGGTCTACCCGACCACAAGGGATAGAAGGGCAACCTTTATCTTCCCAATCTGAGAATTTTATCCCGCATCAATTCTTGGAGGACCAGTCATCGATGGGTCCTCACCTTATTGCTCATGTCGCCATAGTTGGCTTCGACCGAAGTCAAAAGAGAAGCCACAAGCAAGAGAAGGCCAATCCTAATACCCAAAGGAAAATACTTGGGGGGCAGGGATGACCGGACCCTAAGAAAGCAAAAATTGATCCTAAGTCCCGAGAGGCAAGATTCGGGGGACACGGAAGGCCGCCTGATAATGAAATACCAAACGCTCATAAGTCATTTCGTTCAAAGAAAGCCGATCATCGCAAGCGATGGAAGGCCGACCTTAAGACTTGAGGGGCAAGACTCGGGGAGAAAGGAAGATCGCCCGACAACAGCGTTCCAACGGCTTGGAAGTCCTTTTGTTTGAGGGGAGCCGATAGTCCTAAGCAAGGAAAGACCGACTTTAAGACCCAAAAGGCAAGACTCGGGGGGCAGGAATGGCCATTCGATATTGGCATCCCAAGAAATCAGAAGTTCTACTATCCGAGGGAAGCGGACAAGATGTGGAGGCTTCGCCATCCTCGTATCAAGGTGGACCTTCAAGATAGGTCCAACCCATATCGGTACGCCTTCAACCGGCTTAGAGATAAGAGGGTCATCCCTGATCCACCAACACGAGACGTCCTGGCCAAGACCCAGAGACGTCGCCTTGAAAGGAAGATCCAGAAAAGAAGGTAAGCCATCAAGGACCTAGAAAGGCAAATCGCGGAGCAAAGGGTTGAGCTGGAGAAACAAAAGGTGCTTCTAACTCATCCGTGGGTGAAGTGTCATTCTGCCTCAACTCAAAGTTGGGCGAAAGAGTTGGAAGCCTCTAAGGCAACAATGAGAATGTACCCCAAACACGTCAAGGAAGTTCGACCAAAGGCACCCACTGACCTATGCGGTAAGTTGATTTGTAAGTGGGTACCCAAAGTCCATCCCAAGAAGGACGCACATCGAGAGGCCGTACCCAACCAAAAAGAGAAGGAAGTCTCGGTTGACCTTGAGATAAGGTACATCGAGTTTGGGGACTTCCCAAGCAAGCTGGAAATCAACGTGACGCCGGCTATCCTCGGATTGAAACCTGGCCAACCAAGCTACTTCAAGGGTGACGTGACTAAAGGAGACCTTATTGACCCTCGAGTAGGAGAGACATACTCAACTATACTTATGGTGGGGGACTTCAATGGTAGCATCACGATCGTAAAGGCCACCCGAGGAAGATGCGAGCGTTTAAAGCTCCTTTACATCATGGCTCACATCAGCAGGGAGTCGGTCAAGAGAGTTCTCGTGGACAACGGGGTGGTGAACGTCCCTCCTCACTCACTTCCTAAAAGGTCGAGTGAGGAGAGGGAGATACTAACCTCGATCAGCACGGTCATGACCAACTTTGGCGAGAAAGGACAAAACTCGATCCGCTCTGGTCAGGTAGTCCCATCTTCCAACCACCAATGTCTAATTCAATGGAAATTAGATGGAAAGGTGGAGATCGTGTTGGCCGATGCCTGTCCATTCATGTCGGTCGCATGCTACATTGAGGTGGTCTTCTACGACAGGTTCATAGTGTCGACAAGGGTGGCCTTGAGTAACATGGATGATCAGTTTTCCTGGTATATGAGCTCGGTCAAATGGGAGGTCCTTACAGTCCAATGGCCGATAAGTGCCATACCCAGGGGGCAATCCGTCCGTCTTACTTACAAGGAGTAAGGCGATACGAAAGGTGACAAGGTAATTGGAGGTCTACACATTGTCACCATACAAGTCGATCGGGTACGTCTGTGAGGACGACGACCTAGACCTCCTAGAGCTGTATAAGAGTAATGACCATCACCTTTCTCCAAGCAACTTACTACCGTCAAGGCGGAGGTGAGCAACCCTTTGGCACCACAAGTTCGTCAAAACAAGGATATTTAGAAAGGATCACGTCAACACTTCTCGCCTGGCCATGCCGAAGCATTGACGTGCAGGGGGCATTGTTAGAGCACGAAATTAATGTCTTAGATTGATGACGATCTATCTCTGGATGTGCGGGAATTGGCTCGGGCTCGTTGGTACGTGGAGCCCGGACGAGAGGCCTCTCTCGCTCACGTAGGCTAGCCCGGGCGAGAGGCTCCTCTCGCCCACATGGCCGAGTCCTATCGAGAAACTCGTCCGACTCAAATAGGTGAGAGGCCGGTATGAGGCATGAGCGAGGAGCCGAGTGAGAGGCCTACGGCAAGAGGTCGAGCGACGAGAGGCCAAGTGGCGAGAGGTCGAGCAAGAGGCCGAGTGAGAGGCCTACGCCGAGAACAAAGATTGTCAGAGGTGAATTTCTCCTATCCCTCCTCATTCATGTTTTTGCCAGGCCAAATTTTTAGTGCAAGGTTTGACAATGCATCAACAATATTGTGGTTATCATTATTACGAATTCAAATAACCAACAATCGCCACAATTGTGCAGGCTTGCTCTAGAAGACATAATTCTTTCTTTGTACCCTATGTTTCACAGACTCATAGAAGACACTCAGAGTTATATTATGGTCACTACCTTTGAAATGGATCATTGCCGGTTTTAAAATTGCGGTAGCCGGAGATGACATGTGCAAGTAGCCAAACAACTATCCGTAGAATAGTAGTGAATACAAGTTCTTCGACTGAGTTTTGGGTCCACAACGCTAGTTTTTGTTCAAGGCTAACAAACAATGGGTAATCGAGAGCAGTAGAAATGTAAATAAAAGTATACTACTGATAGAATTAACATATGGATCGCTGCACGTTCCACTCTCTTTCTTGAATGCACCTGCAATGGCCTTGTGGACTGCTCTTTCTGCTGTCGTCCTTGGTTGTGTCCACAACGCCATAGCAGAAGCAATCCCGCATGAGCCGTTCCTGCTGATGTTTTCCTCCATTCCACCCGCAAAGCCTATTGCGGGCACAACCCTGAAGAGAGAGGGAGAGGTAGAGGTAGAGGGAGGGGGGGGGGGGGGGAGAGAGAGATTCTAATTTATAATTATATTTTAATCCATATCTGATTACCAACTACCTCATCATTGCCAAGTCATCTCCGGCTACCAGAAATTTAAATCCGGCAATAACTCATTTTAAAAGTGGTAGACGTAGTAGGAATGCAACTGTTGAGGTTTGTTTCAAATGATTCCATATAAAATTTTCTACAACTATAATTTTATGGTCTAGTGGGATCAGCTAATTATGAAGAATATATTACTCTATATATACTTTTCGGGTTTTCTCTGATTGCACTACTTTAAAAATCATACTCGTACAAGCACTCAAACTCCAACGGCAATCAGATCTGCGTCTATTTTGTAAACCACTATGATCAAGATATGCATATTGTCCTACAGAGTTGATAGAAAATGAAAAGTATTGGGTAGCAGACCAAGTTTTCTGTTTTGTGTCTGTCATGAATGATGGTAACTTCTTAGTTGCCTTGTTCAATTTTACTCCACGTTATCTGTAAATGTAGTATTGGCTCTGTTTCAAATGACTTCATGGAACAGGGAAGTGAAGTCGGCCAGTGGAAAAGGGAAGGGTCTGCCTCAATCTCTACGTGCATCGGCTCGCATCTTGCGTTGCCAATCTCCTGAAGGTGTGTGGTTTTGTATCATATGGTTTGGCTTTCTGTTGAACTTAGATTTGGGTCCTTTGGACTCGTGTTATCTATCCAGAACTGAGTGATCTGGTGGTAGAAGCTGCTGGGACTGATGGTCGTTTGGCTCGACGCCCTTTAGAGCCTACCAAAGAGGCAGAAGCGCATCAGATTCTACTGGGACAAATCAATCAGCTTCTGGAAGAATACACTGCATCAATAGAGGTAATTTCTTTAGTTCCTAGTAAGTAATCCTTTTTATGTGCACCAAATCCGCTTCCCAACAAAGGGCTCGTGCTTCTTCTTTAAAAGACAGAAATAGTATGCTAGTTAACTGGTTTATTTTATTTATTTTTACGATGTTAAGCTTTTTGCTCTTTCTTTACAGTTGTTAGAGCCCGCCTCGTCCATTTTTGCTCCTAGAATGCAGATGGCGCTGGACCTTCTCTGTGGTGAGCTTCGCGTCCTCGAATCAGCATCAGCATGGCTGAAGAGTTACTGCAACAAGTTGTTGGACCACAGCACTATCAGCAATGTCGATGATTGTTGTTAAGGATGTGCATCCAGCTTTTCCAACTTGCTACTCGGAAGATTATTTGGACACTTAATAAGTTGACTAATTCTGGTTCGATTCTAAGGGACTCGAGCTTGAGACCTCTTGGTTAAACCAGGTACAAGTTGTAAGTCCAGCGTGGGGTGTTGAAGGCTTTGATCCTTTCGTTCTAGGAGAAATAGCCTCGCATCATAAAGCTCTCTCAACAAGTATGTAAGATTGTTGTATTCCAAAGAACTCGAGTTTGAGACCTCTTGGTTAAGCTAGGTAAGAGTTGTAAATCCAGCTTGGCGTGTGGAAGGCTTTGATCCTTTTATTCCGGGAAGAATAACTTCACATCATATTGCAGCAGGCACAAACTGGTCTAAGCTAGAACAACAACTCTTTCGCCTTGTTTCATTAAGGTTTTGTAGTCCTATTGGTATGATATAATTGGCCTGTAGAAATAATTTCCTATCTTCGTATTGAAATTTTGTTGTACATTTAGAAGATACGAGTATAGATGATTCGAGTCACACAAATCTGCTTTTGCGTCGACCGTGTCTGTCTCTAGGGAAACGTGGCCTTGCGACTTAATATTTTAACTACAGAGAAACTTCCAGGTGCTTTCGACTTTACATGATAAAAAAACGTCCAGTGGTTAGCGAATAAGAAAGTAATATTTAATCAAATTATATAGATGACACAATCGATTTTGAACAGTAAAAATCCGATACCCGTTATTCGTATATGTTATTCGAATTTTTTTCTGGATTCGAACTCGTATAATTTTATATTCGGACTCTGATTCGGATTATTCAAATTAAATATTTCGTATATCCAAAATATCTGATTAATTCTTTTGAGCGGCCCAAAACCTATAGCCCATTAAACATTACAAGTCACATACTCATAACTTATGGGCCATAAGTACGTAACCCAATTACCCAACACAAAAATTGATCCCATTAAAAAGAAGTAGAGAGCTATGCAATGTCATTGTCCATTGAGTTGCAAGTATTTTGTAGGCCACAGTTGCCTAGGCTTTAACAGCAAGCCACCCTTTTCTTGTATAAATTGTCCTTTTAGTTTCTCTTCTCCCGTGGAAGAATCAATGGTATCATTAGCTTAATTAGAACTATTTTTGTAAAAAACAATGCCAGAGAATCAGTTTGATTCTTTCCGTATCAAGCATATTGGTTACCATTTTTATTTTTGAAGGCTTGAAAAAATGGATAGTTCGAATTATGCGTATCTGTATCTGAAAAAAGTTCGGATATCGGATAATAGATAGTGGAGAGTTCGGATTCGGACTCGGATACTAAAAATACTTATTCGGATAGTTCGGATAGTTGAAAATTCGGATAGTTTGGACTCGGATAATCCGAATGTTCACCCCTAGATAATTGCATAAATTTTGGGAATTTTTTTCAAAATAGGCAAAAAACATAGATATATTCCCTAAATAGGCAAAAATTTAATATATTCCTAAAATATGCATAAATTTAATTAAAAATTGAAAAAATAATAAGGAGACGACCCTACAGTGGGTCGACTCCATTTCTTTGCCTTATAGTTAAAAATAATAATAATGGAGGCGACCTAAGTGTACGTCGCCTCCCTGGCAGTAAAATTTTTTTTCTAATTAATGAGACTCTTTTTTTAAATTTTATAAATGGTATAAGTGTTAGATTGTCCGAATGAGTTAAATTTTGATTTAATTTTGCTTAATTCATTGAAATCTACGCTTAGAGCTCAAAAAATTATGTGAAATAAAAAAAAATTACGTTCGAATATCCGAGCAACAAATTGTCCACTTAGCACACTTAAAAAATTAAAATTAAAAAGGAGAGTCGACCTAGTTACAGGTCGCCTCTTAACCCACTTTTTTTAGAATTTTTTTCTTTTAAAAGTTAATAAAAAAAAGATGTGCATGAGTTAATTTTTGTAATTTTATAAGTGGTATAGGTTGGTGTTAGATTGTCCGAATGATTTAAATTTTAATTTAATTTTGCTTAATTTATCGAGACCTATGCGTAGAGCTCAAAAAATTACGCAAAATAAAAAAAATTAACCCATTCGAATACTTGAGCAACGAATTGTCCACTTAACATACTTTAAAAAACTAAAAATAAAATAAAAAGGAGAGGTGACCTAGTTGCAGGTCGCCTCCTTAATCCATTTTGTTTTATTTTTTTCTTTTAAAAGTTGCATAAGTTGGTGATCGTTTATCCGAACGAGTTAATTTTTTTTTGATTTTGCACAATTTTTTGAGCTCTACTCGTAGATCTCAAAAAAAAGTAAAATTAAATCAAAATTTGACTCATTTGAACAACCTAACACTAATTTATACCACTTATAAAATTTTAAAAAAATAACTCATTTACCTCTTTTTTTATCACAAAATTTTGAAGTTACTGCCACATGGTGGAAGAAGCAGGTGAGTCGACTCCACTATTTTTTTTAATTTCGAATTAAATTTCTACCTATTTTAGGAATATATTAAGTGTTTACCTATTTAGAAAATAAATCTATATTTTCTGCCTATTTTAGAAAAAAATCCCTAAATTTTGTCCATCACCGAAGACAGGTGCTAATATCAAGACAGTTGGGAGGCATAGAGAATGCTTGAACATGCGGATTCTTTTTACGAAGGTTTTAATATGTGCATGATTAATATGAAAGTCTAAATCCTAACCCTTATATTAAAATCTAAATCCAAATGATATGCATCATGACAAATCATGAAAGGCATGCACAAGTGCGCTTAATGCAGGCTGCCTTGATTACTTATTTATTTCATTTTCTTATTATATGCATCTGCCCCTCTGTATATAAATCAACCATTCACAAGAAAAGCATTTAATTTGAGAAATAAAAGTATAATATAATATATATTTCCTTTATATGGTGGAACGCGACAGCTAGTCAACCAACCAAATTTCATGAAAAGCTTGCTGCTCGGTGACAATTGGCAATTGCTGAAATTGCATTCACTAAACAAATGCAATTTACAAAAGCAAACCTCTAAACCCATTTTAACCTTGAGAGCCGGTAAACCCTCTAACCAATTACTACAAATACTAAACGTTAAATACTTGTAAAAAATACGAAGTGTTAAATAGAGTTGGTCAAATTAGTAAAAAATCTTAGGTTAAAGTTTGATGAGCGTACAAATTTCCTTCCTAAAATGGAGTCAAATAGTATTTGACTTTAATGTTTAAACATCTGAATTCAAAGTTTAATTTTATAATTTTAACATTGATACCATTTCACATCTAGCCATTTTGGATAGATTAATACATCAGGCAGGATGACTTGGTCACCTTGGATCTGAAAGTTGACCTGTCCAAGATAGGTTAACGTTAAGTTTTAAACCATAATTTTATTTGATTTTCAAGATCTGAATTCTGCTGAATTCATATATTAAATTCAGAAAAAATTTCAACGTATCGGGACGTTATTGTATTCTACCGTCCTCACCGTATCATAAATTTTTTTTCTTTAAATTAAAAGTTAAAATTCACCACACACTAGTACATTATGATTTTGAATTCTTTGACAAAGTAACCGAGATTTATCTTCATTGTGACACCCGCTAATTCTAATTACTTAAGATATCTATATATCTATTATTAATTTATTATGTCACATCACTAATTTTTGAAAATAGGATAAAATTATTAGCATTCAGAATTTTATCTGGACCAAAATAAGATCGACGAAGTCCAAATCGGGAGCCGAAAACTACACGTATAAAATGAATGATATGATGAGATAGTTTAAATAATTGAGATTATCACGCCGTTTTTGTCACTAGTCAGAAAATTGACATGTACTTTAGTTTAAACTAAATTATATCTCTAGCTCCTCATTCAAACAAAAATGGAAAAAGTCCACTTTAGTACCCTGTGGTATCGCCCAAAATCACTTTAGTACCCTGTGGTAAAAAACCGACCAATCGAGTCATACTTATTCCAATTAATATCAAAAAGGGCCTCGGGCAGCTGCCCGGAGCTGCCCGGATCCGCCCGAACCCTGCCCGGGTTACGTGGCCAGCCACGTCACCAAAACTTGATGACGTGGCGCCACGTCACCTCTTCTTCTTCTTCTTCTTCTTCTTCTCACCGTCGCCGCCACCACCTTCTTCGTCTCCGCCACCATCGTCTCCTCCTTCACCTGCAAGCCCCCCGCCACTATCATCACCGCCAACTAAAGAGACCAGATGCCGGTGATGGACCACCCCCGGTTTGGATGGAGAAGCTCTTGGGAGGCAAGTAATGAGGAGAGCTGCCCCCGGTGCTCGGCGCTATCATCACCGCCACCTTCTTAATGTTCTCTATGGTTGTTGTTGTTGTTGCTGTGTTTGAGAATCGATCGCCCTTGCTAAAAATAATGTGCTTTTTGTTGTGGCAGCGTCGTGGAGTGATCTCAGCTATTCTGACTGACGACAAATCAACCCCTTCGATGATTGAAGACAATGGTGAAAACCTCGGCGTTCTCGGGCTTGATCCTGGCCTGGAACCATTCAAGGGCCACTTCAAGTACAGAATGAGGAGATATTTGGAACAGAAAAGTCTCATCGAGAAACACGAAGGTGGTCTTGAGGACGGCTTCGCCCCCACCGCCGTCGGGAACCCCGCCGGCGAGTCTGCCACCGTCCCCCTACGTCCTGCCAAAGCCGAGCCCGTCTCCTCCGATCCCCGCTGACAACAAAACTATCGCTCCTCCACCCAATCCAACCACCATCCCTCCCCCGTATCCTGCGTCCCCGCTAGCGCCGAGCACCGGGGGCGGCTCTCCTCATTACTTGCCTCCCAAGAGCTTCTCCGTCCAAACCGGTACGTCCAAACCGGGGGCGGTCCATCATCGGCATCTGGTCTCTTTAGTTGGCGGTGATGATAGTGGCGGGGGGCTTGCAGGCTGAGGAGGAGACGATGGTGGCGGAGACGAAGAAGGTGGCGGCGGCGACGGTGATAAGAAGAAGAAGAAGAAGAAGAAGAAGAAGAAGAAGAAGAAGAAGAGGTGACGTGGCACCACGTCATCAAGTTTTGGTGACGTGGCTGGCCACGTAGCCCGGGCAGGGTTCGGGCGGATCCGGGCAGCTGCCCGAGGCCCTTTTTGATGTTAATTAGAATAAGTATGACTCGATTGGTCAGTTTTTTACCACAGGGTACTAAAGTGATTTTGGGCGATACCACAGGGTACGAAAGTGGACTTTTCCCAAAAAAAATCTCTAACTCCTCCCTCCAACTAGGGGTGAGCATTCGGGATATCCCGATCCCGAATACCGAATACCGAAAATCCCGAATACCGAAATTCGAAAAAAATTCATCCCGATCCCGAACCGAAATAATTTCGGGATATCCCGAATACCGAATTATAATTTCGGGATTATCCCGAAAATCCCGAATATCCCGAACGAGACAGAAGAGGATAAGCAAATCAACAAAAAATTAATTGAATGCATGAACGAGACATGCCCGCCTAACCCGACCATCTCATCCAACAAACCCCACATCCTCCCGAACTCCAGAACAAGAAAAACTGAACAAGCACAAGCATATCACCATCCTAACGACATCACAACTCACAAGAACAAGCAAACAATTTCCAAATTAGAAACCCTAATTTTTTTTAATTAGAAAACCTAATTTACATTACCTTAAGACGACGGGATCGCCGAGACGGGGATGTCCTTTGGGGTCTCCGAACGAGAGGGCTTGCGTCGGAGAGGTTGTCGCCGAGACGGGGTCGTCGTCGGCCGTTTGGGCTGGCGGCGAATTTTTTTTCTCTAAGAAGAGAAAATTGAGAGAGAGTCGAGAGGGAGAGGAGAGGGCCGACGAGGATGGAGAGGAGACAGAGGGCTTGCGTCTCTGGGTTGTCGCCGAGACGGGGTCGTCGTCGTCGGCCGTTTGGGCTGGCGGCGAAGAGAAAATTGAGAGAGAGTCGAGAGGGAGAGGAGAAGGGGCGACGCCGACGAGGATTGGAGACAGAGGGGAAGGAAGGGAATGGTAGGTTTTTTTTTCCTCTATTATATATTATATACCTCGTAAAATTACATTTTAGTACTTCGGGATTTTCGGTATTACCGAAATAATACCGGTATATACCGAACCGATCCCGAATACCGAAATTACCGAAATTTTCTCAAAAACCTTACCGAATTAACTCCCGAATACCGAACTCCCGATCCCGAACTCCCGAATACCGAAAAAAAATTGGGATATCCCGAATACCGATCCCATTTGCTCACCCCTACCTCCAACTACGCTCACCCGCCTCCTCCTAAAAAAAAACTACGCTCACCCGCACCCAATCGCAATCCCAAAAAGAAAGACCCCCGCTCCTCCTCCGCTCCCGCGGCATAAAAACACCTTTTGAATACCAACTATATTTTCCTCATCGGACCAAAATACCCCTCCTTACTTTTCAAAATCTCCACTTCCCCCCCACCTACAAGCATATATCTCACCCCCTAAAATCTCGCGAAACGAACGTTTCTGCAAGATTTTGAATCTCCCTCTCCAACTGCCAGTTAAGGCAAGTTTGTAACTCTCCGAGCAGATTAATTCTGATTCGAGCTCGTAAAATCTTAACTTAAAACGTGTCATTTTAATTAATTAGAAAGCAAAAGAAAAGAGCATTTAATACCGAATCCGATTTTCCATTTATAGCTTTCCTTTTAAATTGCATTCTCTTGTGATTCTTGTAACGTTCGCTCTCTCTCTTCTCTCTCTCTCTAGGGCTAGCGAAGCGAACTCCGACCGTTTCAGTGTGGTGGAGCTTTTTCCTCCTTTTTCTTGTTTCTTTCAAGTCTTTTTTTGACTTCAGTTTTTCTAGGAGGACTCGTGGAAATCCAAGCGACCGGACGTCCAGCTTAATAACCGTTTTTTTTTTCAGGTTTGGCCTCTCGTTCTTTAAGCTTCCGTACGCTCTTCCAGAATTGAACTTAGTCGCTTGGTTAATTAATCTCGGGATGTGTTGATGCTTCTCTCTTAGCTTTTTTCTACTGTTCCGGAGGGGCATTTTGGTAATTAATTTGGGAGGGGGAGATCGATCGACGATCGATCGTTCTCAAGGTTTTTAGGTTATAGTTCCTTTCAGAAAGAAGAAGAACAAGAAGAAAAAAAACGAGGTTTTAGGTTTTTTTTTTCTTCTAGTCCCCAACCGTTCCATTGGTGTGTGAATTGTCGGTTCGTTTGCTGATGTTCTCGGAATCTTAGGATTTCGATACGGATCGATTCGATATTGCTCGACTCTGTAGTTTTCAGTGATCCAGGTTGTCTTACATGTTGTCATTGCTGATCCTCTATTTATTGATGATTTTCTGCCAAACAGTTAGTGGTCGCCGAGCAATTCGAGCGGTGCTGCTTCCTATGAGCTGCTGGTAGCTGCCGCGTTTGATTACCACCAATGAAGAAACTCTTCTTTTTCAGATCTTCCTCGAACAACAACAATGCCGGGTCGCCACCGTTGCAGGAGAATCAAGCTCATTGGGAGGCTCCAATGGGGACCGGAAAGAATAGTCGAGTTGTTGACAAGTGCGAGAATAGTATCATTGGCAGTCCTAGGGGATTATTCTCAAAGTCCCGCAAGCAAGCATGTGATAGCCAAAGTCCTGGCACCTGTTCCGCTCTTAGAAGAAGCCGTTCATACTCTTCGGGTTCCTTCCCTGTTGATGGGCTAGAGGAGAGGAACAATTATGGTTCAAGTAACTTTAGTTTATCACCTTCCATAAGCAAAGACAATACGGATAAGCGTTCTCAACATTCAGCTCGGTGAGTCCTCTGGTTATGGTTGTCTAGAAAAATAATTTTCCATATTTCTTTTTATTACTAACGAAGTGTATGTATGTTGACAGAGCCAAACGATCTCAAGATGGACATTTCCAACTTGCAAATGGTCACGCGAGACCCAATTCTTCTGGTTCTTCCAAATCCCATTATGATTCGTCAGGAGTCTCTACATGCAGCAATGCATCCACCAAAGTGTTGGATCGGTACATTGATGAAGAGCATCAACCAGAAAGGAGCCAATCAAAGAGAAATCCTTTGAAGAACTTAAGACTTCCTCCACGATCTCAGTATACAGCACCTAGTTCGCCTTCAGAGAGTGCCAGCAACAAGCCGAGGTCTATGTCATTTAGAGAAACAAAGAGTGGGAATTTTCAATATTCTTCCGGGGATTGGGTTGAGACAGAATTTGGTCATCAATCTCCCCGTAGACTTGCAAAGAATGTTATTGAGAAACTCTCTCAAACTTATGCTCGGCCTAAACCAAGTTCCAATGAGTTTGGCCCAGATTTTCCGATCACAATTGAAGATATCTACGGTGGTTCAGTCGATAGATGCTGCTATGATGTAAGTTTGGACCTTCCTACCCATACAAGTTTTCCTTTGAAGCATTCTGATGAAACAATTAATGACCATAATGGAGTTACTTTCTCATGCTTCCAGAAACCAGATTTCTTCGGTAACAGTGTTGAGGATATGAAGTCTTATCATAATGAGGACAATGAAGAGCTTGAATTACATCGGAAGTCCAAGGAAGCTGAAGAAAGGGTTTTGCATCTTTCTCAGCAAATTGAGCAGGAAAGGTTTCTTCAATCTAATGGGTTTGATGTCCCTTCTTTGATCCAGACAATTAGGAACTTGACAGAAGACAAGATGAGCTTGGCAATCGAAGTTTCAGGTCTTTTGAAGGCTCGTATTGCTGAGAAAGATTCTACAAAAGAAAATCTTAGATTAGTCAAGGAAGAGTTAGATTCTCGTGCCAAAAGACTAGAGAAGGAAAAGAATGAGTTGCAATTGGCATTGGAGAAGGAGTTGGACAGAAGGTCGAGTGATTGGTCGATGAAGCTCGAGAAGTATAGATTAGAAGAACAGAGGCTTCGCGAGCGAGTTAGGGAGCTGGCAGAGCAAAATGTCTCGTTGCAGAGGGAAACTTCTTCTTGTAGTGAGAGGGAAACGGAAAGCAGAAATATGATTAAGCTCTTGCGTTCAAGATCAGAGGAGCTGAGTGAGGAGAACAAAAAAGTAAAAGAAGAACTATGCGAATTACAAGAAAAGTCTGAAGCTGCAGAAGAACAACTAGACTGCATCACTAGAAACTTTGAGGAGAAGAATAAGGAGTGCAAAGAACAACAGAGGTCCATTTCAAGGATGTTGAGAACCTGCAGCGAGCAAGCAAAGACAATTGAGGGGTTGCACGAAAGATTATTGGAGGAAGGTGAGAAGCAACAATCTGAAAAGCTTGACAGGCAAATCATGAAGCTGCGGTCAGAGCAATTGCGGTTGAGTGGTCTAGAACTGGCACTTAGGAGGGAGATAGAATCGTACATACTTGAAGTTGATTCTCTTCGACATGAGAATATACACTTGCTGGAGCGATTGAAGGCAAATGGAGAAGAGGTTGGGATGCTAACTTTCAGGTTAGATAAGGAAATGTGGTCTCGGGTGTGTGGCCTACAAAATCAGGGGCTAACGTTACTCGGTGAAAGTTTTGAGGTTGGTTCCAAACTATTGCAGCATGTAAAAGAGAAATCAGGGCGGTGTTCAGAGTGCAATGATATTGCGTTTCTTGGAAATGGTTTAGATGGGCAGTTGGTTGTTGAATATGAAATGAAAGTTCAGGGCATCAGGCGGAAAACTGAAAACCTTTCGAGAAGTTTGCAGACAGCATCCTCTTTGCTGCAGGAGAAAGGCGACATGGTTGCATTAAGATCTGTGTCTCCATGTATTATTGAATCGCCCGGGATGCTAAAACATAAAAGATCAGAAGTAAGTTGTCACTTCTACCTTCTCATATTCAGTTTACTTGATAATGGAGTTGGTGTTGATTTCTTGAGACCCTTTTTCAGGAAGCCTTGAAGTCTGAGCTGAAAGCAGAAACTCTGCTTACTAGTTTGTTCAAAGAGAAGCTCTACTCGAAAGAGTTGGAAGTTGAGCAGTTGCAAGCAGAAGTGGCAGCAATAGCAAGGAGCAATGACGTTCTCCGATGTGAAGTCCAAAATGTGCGGGACAACATCTCATGTCTCTCCCATAAGCTGAAAGATTCTGAACTTCAGGTAACAGCCCCCTTGGTTCATTAGATTTCTGATTCAGTATATGTTCCTTGGCGAGTCTGCTTGGTTGCAAGGGAAAATATCCGAGCACATGAGGAAGCATGTTTGCCTTCTGTAGGGAGCAATTTGGTATTCTGATTAGGCAGAAGCTCGACTGCAAGTTTCCGAGCTTTGATATCATAGCCTTCACAACTGTTTCAATGCACATGTGTAGCAAGATCACAGTTTTTTTTTAATGAATTGGCAATATGTACGGATTTAACTTGATTTTCATTGCTTTAGTTAATTTCACTAAAGAAATTTGCAACAGTCATGCGAACAAACAGCCATGAAAACGACAAGCAAAGCTGGTATTTGAAACTTTAGCTTTTAGCATTCATCGTGGTAGCATTTGGGTTGCTAGGTGTTCTTTGGTTTGATAAATCTGAGATATCCAACTAAAAGAAAGTTTGTTGGACAGATCCAACAGAAGAATGACAACATTTATCGGCTACAAAGTGAACTCCAAGATTATACCGAGAAACTCGCCGTTGTGGATGGAATTCTGTCGAAAGTTACAGACGAAAGAGATCAGATGTGGAAGGAGGTAAAGCAATACAAGGAAGAGAACATGCTGTTGGATTCAGAGGTGAACATGCTGAAGAAGAAGATGGAGGCACTGGAAGAAGATGTGCTTCTCAAGGAAGGACAGATCACCATTTTGAGAGACACCATCAACGACAGGCCCTTCGATCTCCTCGCCGGCCGGGATTCGAGAGAGTTCTTGTTGAATTGAGTTGGAGATTTGGTGCTTTTGCTTGAGATTGTGTAAACTGTTCATAGGGGTTTCTGCACTATTCTATAGAGTTTTCATTTGGCCAAACGTGGATGACTTTACAGGTATATAGTTTTTCCAGATTTTCAATATTGAATTGTTCAACAGTCTAATAGAGTTCTCCGTACTAATTGGTATAGAGTTTTCTTATCTTCTATATTCACATAACCTACTATTTTAATTTTTTATTGTTGCTACTACTTTGTATTCCGAAACCACGAAGTCGACTAATCTAGGTTGATCCCGTTACGGTTTTTTGATTTGGCAAAATGTGAATGACTTTCCAGGTATATAGTCTTTCCAGATTATCTGCTCAAGATCTTTCTTCCATTATTGAATCAACAGTCTTGGGTATATAGTTTTCTTATCTTCTAAATTCACATAGACTACTATTTTAATTTCTAATCAATTTTAGAATTTTTCAGTAATGTTTCTTGTATGGAAATTAATTATTTTTTGTTCTCTTTAGTTCTTCTCCTATCTTATCAATTTTACTCTATGCTACTCTCTCTCCAAACCAATGAGGTTAGAAAAAAAATATAATTACTTCAATTTATGCAATCTTACGATACCACTCATTTTATATCCATTCATAACGTGTGAGAGAAGCTCTAACCCAAATGCAATGCAATCCCGCCGAACACGAACTTTGATTTTACTAACGTGTGTGATGTGTGAGTACAACGACAGACTACGGGGATGACGCTGCGATTCTGAAGCTAATGATGATATGAGAAATGTTGGTGTACAAAAAGAACATGAAGCCATCCACAAATAGCAGAGACAGACGCCTAGGCTTATGGCATCTCTTACAAGACAGAAATATTTCACTTGCAATAAAGCTAGATAGTATAGAACGAATCAGCCTTGCATCTGCAATTGGACAAGATTTCGATTCGTGCGCGTTACACGCCGAGAACATACCGCAACGAGTTTGACAAGTACTGAAAGATCACAAAGATGATGAGGATTTCCAGAAGTCGATGTGCTGTCGTTGCTGCAGTACCAGATCAAGATCGTGTTATAGGTCGACAGAATATCACAATGCATCAAATAATTTTATGAGTGTACTGCTGGTGTAGGTATGACTTGCAGCATGTTTACCTTTTCGATAGGTATCTTCGCTCTCACCGAATCAAGGAATGCCAAGTCAATATCAGCCACAGTGATTCCGGTCGTAGTTCGATCTGAAATGGGAGAAATGAAAGATGTAGGGATGAGCAAATTCATTATGGCCGACCATATTCATGCAGTTATGAATGTGAGTACGGTCAACTTGAACAGTAGATTTCGACCAGAAACATTCTAACAGCAGTTCTGAGTAGTAGTAATATGGCCACCGCACCTGGCAGTCTACCGACGACGGTTCCCCAAGGATCAATTATCAACGTCTCACCGTAGCTTTCTCTCTTGTCATTATGGTTTCCAGCTTGTGCAGCAGCGATTACCTGTTTCAAACTCATCCATGATTGGTCATCTACTGCAAGTAGCCATATTCATCATGAACATAGCTAGGAACCACTGATCCAACTACATACTATACACTATAAAAACCACCAAACGTCTAACAAAGATGTTGAGAAGATTATTTCCGTACATAACATTGGGTCTCAATTGCACGGGCACGAAGAAGAATCTCCCAATGTGCCTCGCCGGTTATTTTTGTAAATGCTGAAGGAACCAGCAGAATCTGCAACAAGATAAAAAGTGCAAGGTTCGAGCTTAGACACTATAAAGGGCATTCAAAAACTTTTCTTAGGACGAAAAGACCATTCATACTTGCGCTTGATGTTGGAACCTAAGCTGCTGGTAAAGCTCTGGGAATCTCAAATCATAGCAAACCGAAAGACCCAATCTTCCAGCAGGACTGTCTACTGCAACAATATCCTTCCCTGGAAAGGTAGCAAGTAAGGATAGGTGACATTCAGCAACATTTTTAGCACGCCGTTAGTAAAAGAGCATAGAAACTGCAACTTAGGAGAGATAGAACTTGTATGCTGCCTGAATTACTATTTGGTAAAAGTCTACTTTCGTACCTTGAGGTGACCGACTTGCACACCACTACCCCGTGGTTTAAAAATGTCTGACCGAGTGACAGAGGTTCTTATAGTTGACACTTTATTATTTGAACAATTTTTTGGACAAAAATATCCTTAAATACTGTTAAATAAAAAACTGAAAAACAAATCAGAATTAATATGAAAAATATTACGAGAGAGGAAGATGAGTTTTTTCATATTTTTTCTGATTCGTTTCTAAAAAATTTAAAACTTTTTTTTCCTTAACTATACGTTTTTTGTCCAAAAAATTTGTTCAAATAGTGGATGGAATGTCAGCTATAGAAACTTCCATCACTTGGTCTTACATTTTTAGACCACATGGTAGTGGTGCGCAAATCGGTCAAACTGCATGATACTCGAGTGAACTTTTACCTTGCTATTTTATTTGTCTTCATTTTGTATCTCTAAAGCATGTTTTAAGTGACCATCCCAAAGGCCATAGCAAATTAAAAGAAACAACTGCATGATGCCGATATTCAGCATCAAAAATATAAACCAAGTTCCATCATGAGTCCTCTCAGAAAGAAATCCGAGTTTTGTGGCCCATGGTACACAACAATTGTGAGAAAACACAGTAAAAAGCGGAAAAACATCCTTCACATCAACCAGCTAGCATGCATCTAAGTCAAAAAGGGGGCCGCTTCTCCTTGCACAAAGATTAAGTTTATAAGTGATATTGGGACCATACAGAGTTTTCCTCGAGTTGTCAAACGTCAAACAACTAAATGAGCTTAACAGAAAGTTGAGAAGATGAACAACATAAGTAGTCAAGTATCATGTGTAGTTTGAGAATTTACCAGCTTCTGTAAAGCTACTTTCCTTGTATACTCTTCCACCAGGAACATCTACATCAAACCTTCACTTCCACAGAAGACGATGTCATTAAGTGATCACACCCATCAACTAACACGACACAGAGAATAAAGCTACGGAAATGTTTGATAAACATTTAAGAACAATAAACCGATATGAAAGATTCATATTGAAGAGACTGAGACTCAGATATCAAAGGAAGATGGCAGTTCTTGTGCTTGTCAATGATTTCTTAGTCATGAATCCTTACACAGCAGTTAAATACGGAATGGAGCGGAATTGGAGTATTCTTACAGATGCAACTCAGATAAACACTTCATGAACGAAGAGATTAAATCCACCAAACTTGTGCAGAGATCTTACAGATGTATTTTGCAATAAGTGCTTCTGATATTCCCACAATCATCGACAATAACATGTGTGTTCCTTAGGTGCTCTTCATCAGACCCTCTCTCCTGAAACCCTCCAAGTGACAACCAAATCTTCGACTCCCTGAAGTTTCACCGCCACAGCCTACACTGGTCAGACTTCCTCGTACGTTGCTCAAAATCGAACTACGCCAGCCAATTTAAAATTTGAAATCTATTTCCTTATATATTTAGTTCTCACCTGGCCAGAGAGCAATACTTTTGCATGACAGGGCCATCCAAAGACTCAGCAATTTTGACGCTGTCGCCATCCTTTGCTCCGATGTACGAAAAACTCTCTGGAAAACAAAGCAGCTTTGCTCCAGCTGATGCCGCTTCCTTCATCACATTAACAAAGACTCCCAAATTAATAACATTCCCCTTTCTCCCACTACAGCCATCGTAGCGGCATGCAAGGACAGCAATGCGCACGAGATCAACCCGTCACGTTAGAATTTCCATATCCAACCCAAAAATTTAAGACAGTGTTAGAATATCAATATCAAACCCAAAACCTTAAGGCAATGAGTTTTTGAATTTTCGACACTTATAAATTAGTCCACCATTCTTGCACTAAGCAAAATGGTATTCTCAACACGCCCCTTCAAACGAGACCCATCGGGTCGAAGATTGCACGAGCTTTGATTTCACCTAAGTGCGAGAAATGGGGTCATGCGAGCACAATAATGAGCACGAGATCAACCCGCTCTGATACCGTGTTAGAATCTGAACAAGTTCACCGCTATCGCAACTAGTGATCAAAAGCCTTTAACCAGACGAAAAGTTGGATCATTTAACTAACAGAAGCCAAAAAGTTCGATTCTTCAACAAAATTTCTACTGGGAATCCAAATGGTACACGCTCTAAACCTGACTAGAATTATCAACCTACGGACTCCAAAACTAAAAAACCCAATAAAAAGAGTAAAATAAAAAAGGAAAAAAGGCCCAATTTTTAGTCGCTAATTCTCCAGGGAAATAGGGAGGTGCGTACTTTAACGAGGCGGGAGCAAGTGGCGAAGTTGGCGGACAGGTCGTTGATGGAAGTCATCTGGGCGGCAGCGACACGCACCGCCATGTCCGATTGCGCACGTGCCAGGTGGGCGACCTGTCGCCGGGGAGTGGAAGTGGTCGTCCTGTTGGATGGAGCAGCCAAGTGGGGTATGTGGAGTTGCAGGGAAACCCGCGTCATTTACTATGTGAGGTGAAAGTGTGCATTGCCCACGTGGATTGCGTTTTGTCTGTTTTGTTGACTTTTTTCATGAGAAAAGTACATTTAGTACAATGTAGTTTCAAGTTTTTCTCATTCAGGGCCTGTGATTTAAAATTGTTAATTAAAACCCTGTAGTTTTCCAACTAATATCCGGGCAGGTCACTAATATCACATAGCATTGCTTTTATAAACAAATTTAGTACTGATTTGATAATTTATCCACTGCCATGTCATCAACGACTAATCCAGGTGACTACCACGTGGTACTCCACATAGGCATCAAAACGATGTCGTTTGCCCAAAAAATATCGGATCAGATCTGGGCACCTCTAAGTGATAAAAATTGGAATAAGTTGGACCTATTTGACGGGTTATCGGAGATACCACAAAGTACTAAAGTGAACTTTTTCCAAATAATTATTTTAAAATGTCCTTGGTTCTAACCATGGTTTTAAAAATGTGGTTAAACCAACAGTCGGACTGGTTGGACTGCTAATCACCTGGATTACCGCCTCAGATCTGGTGGAACAAACTACAAACTAGGGAACTGCTCAAAATTCGGTGAGACCGGACAATTGGAACAAAATTTTGACAAGTATTTTTCTGGTACATTAGGTTAGACCAACTAAATAATGGGCAACTTGGATTTTCTGAACACGTTTTTGTCCTTCCTTGCACACGCAAGGAACTTGTGGTATCAAACAACAATTTTTGGCACAAAACGCGAACGATAGACTACTTCCTTATGTGCAAACATGTAAAATTTCACTGGGAGTGATTAGAACATTATCGCCAAAAATCCTCAAAAGTGGAAATGAACCCTAACTTCTCAAATTGGAAATTCTTCCCTGACAAATCGACGATTTCGTCGATAAGTTCAACAATCTCTCAATTGGCGACTCCCCAACATCTGTCGATGTTCGGTGAGGGCCACATCGGGTCAGGAATCAGTCTATTCGACTTGTTTTTCATTCGGATCTAAAAAAATCAGAAACCATAAGCGACGATCATCAACGGGGAGCTCGCGGAATGACGTTCAACATTTACCTAGAAAGCAATAGGACAACAGTACATGGGAGCGGATCAAGGAAGTCGACCCGATGAAGGTTCGCCTCACGGTCACGTCTTGTTCCAGTCAAGGATGAATTCGTTGTTTACCTGGGTGAGAAGACTACAAACGACGGTCAACGAGAGACTAAGAGACTCCAAACGAGAAAGATTTTGACCGTGGCACAAGGTGCACAACATGAAACTTTCAAGAGATTTTGGGTGTTTTGGAATCTCGTAGAGATTCAATGGATTGAGAAGGAAGAGGGATGAAATTCTCAAAAAATAAAGAAGGAATAGGGGTGAAGGATGGGAAATGTGTCATGTATGGAGGGATGAATATGAAGAGGGATAAAATCTTCGGTCTGACTGACAGTTCGACCAATCAAACTGGTCGACCCGAAGGCCGGAAAAATTCTGGATAGACTCTCGGGTCGTTTAAAAAAATCTTGGTTCTTATTGTTCGGTCTGAATCGGTCCAATCTGAGCTATTTGCTCACCTTCCTCCGTGTGATATCAACCAAAACTTATTCCGCGTCGAATATTTTTTTTCCATAAAAAAGATACCTTGGCATTCCCAAATAAGGTGAGAAGAAGACGAGAAAAAGATGGCTAGAATGATGGGTTTGTTGGCGGTCAAAGTCAGAAAAAAACCCAACATAAGAAACCCTGAAAAGAAATTCCCATTTTCCTCCAGAAAAAGAAAACCACACTCACGCGCTCTTACCTTAAACGTCATTACATAGATAGCCAATATAAGCCCTAAAACGAATCAGAGAAGAGGGGCCTCTTATCACCCCCCCTCTCTCTCTCCTCTCTCTCTCTCAGAAAAAGATCTCTGCTTTATCAACAAAATCGAAACTTTTTTTCCAATTTCCCCTCCAAATCCCTTCCATTGGCGTTCTCCCAAATAAATCCTTCAAGTTTTGGGCTTTTTCTGGGTTTTCTCCTTTTGTTTAAAAAGCCCTATAGTTGAAGGATCATTTTAACAAGTTTCCGGCTTTTGGCATTGTCAAAATCCTCCTCTGGGTATACCAAAGTTTTGATCTTTGTTTATTTTTTTCAATTTTGAATTTTTCCCAATTGATTGCCTTTTGGTTGTGTTTTCAGATTGATGGTTCCTAGAACACAACCCTTTACCACCTTAATTTGATAAGGTATGTTTTAATTTGATTCTCTATTTAAGGTTTTTTTTTGGGGAGCAATTCTTGATGTTGATGTCCCAGAAAGTGTCACCCATATGGCAGTTTTGAATGCAACATTCTGGGTGCTTTTGATTTGATCAATGCAATTCGTCGAATCGACAAGTTCTGATCCTTGTCTGATGATAATTCTATAGCTTATTGATTGTCAGGGAAGATCAATTGTTTCTATTTTAGCCGAGCTCTTCTGATCGGATAAGGCGGTTGTTGTTGTTGATGATGATGTTGTTGTGTTTTGGTGATTACATGGGGATATTCAATTCATTAGCTTGATTGTTCTTTCGGTGGATTATAACCCGTCCATCGAGTATTAACCGGCTTATGTAGTGGTTTATTGATTGGTTTTTAACCTATACTATGTACATGTTCTTCTCACTGATGGTTTTGTTGATGTTCTGAAGGATTGCTTGGGCTCAGTGTATTGATTGAGTTTGTTCTTTGTGTCTGCAGATTAATGTTGTCTGCATTTGTCAATGCGTGGTTGATTTCTGGAACTTCTATCCCTAGATTAGAGATTAAGGAACAACTGAAGCTAAGAGTAGGCTTCGGCATAGTTGTTGACAGTGAGCTTTGGAATAGTTTGATTGCTGGGTTATTTGGTTAAGAATATGTAAGTAATGGTATCGACGACATTCATGCGTTTTGTTTACCCTTGCTGGAAGCCCACTGTCGCGGGTGAAAATTCTAGCAGAAATGGGGATTCTAGCGGTCGCTCTGATGGACTACTATGGTATAAAGATTGGGGACACCATGTTAGTGGTGAATTTTCCATGGCAGTAATTCAAGCTAACAACTTGTTGGAAGATCATAGTCAACTTGAGTCGGGGCCTTTGAGCTCTCTTGAATCAGGCCCTCAGGGAACCTTCGTGGGGATATATGATGGCCATGGAGGTCCAGAAGCTGCACGATTTGTGAATGAGCATCTCTTTAAAAATATCAAGAGTATGCCCTCCTCTTCCTTGCTGAATATTTTCAGATTGATGCATATTCGATGCTTATCTATTTACAATGAGTGCAGAGGAGCATGAATGTTGGTTGTTTGTGTTTATTTCCCATCGGGTTAGTTGTTTGTTGCTGTTTTATCCATTCCAATTACTGACGTGTATGTTTTTGTAAAAAAATGCATCCTGCTTTCTTTTGCGGTTTTGGTTTTGTTTTGCCTGCTGTACTGACGGGCTATAATGGTGCAGGGTTCACAACAGAGAACAATGGGATGTCGGCAGATGTTATAAACAAGGCATTCCTGGCCACCGAAGATGAATTTCTCTCTCTAGTAAGAGATCAGTGGCTGACCAAGCCACAAATTGCATCTGTTGGTTCATGCTGTTTGGTAGGTGTAGTATGCAGTGGATATCTCTACATTGCAAATGCTGGAGATTCTCGAAGTGTTCTGGGAAGACTTGATAAGACATTTAAAGATGTCAAAGCTATTCAGCTCTCCTCGGAGCACAATGCTAGTTTAGAAAGCGTGAGAGACGAACTGAGATCACTGCATCCAAATGATCCCCAGATTGTTGTCTTAAAGCACAAAGTCTGGCGCGTGAAGGGTCTGATCCAGGTTGCTTTCGCATGCTTTGCTAATCTCCATTCCTCATCTTAGTAATTGCCTGCGAAGTTTAATATGTGAGAGTTCTGTGGTTTTGCAGGTATCTAGGTCTCTCGGTGACGCTTATCTAAAGAGGTCAGAATTCAACAAGGAGCCTCTGCTGGCTAAATTCCGACTGCCTGAACCATTCGATACCCCAATTCTTAAAGCTGAGCCTGCAATTTCAGTACAGAAACTCTCCCCTGAAGATCAGTTTCTTATATTTGCATCGGATGGCTTGTGGGAGCATCTTACTAATCAGGAGGCAGTGGACATTGTCCACAATTTTCCACGTAATGTAAGATCTCTAATTATTATAGATCCCGTCATTATCTTTCTATTGAATATGGTAAGTTCAGCATTCCACATTTGCTGTCCGCAGTTGAGTCGTAGGAGTCAAAGTCACCTACTTCGTGTTAATTTAAGTGGTAGACATAATCGCCTCAAGGAAATAGGTCGTTTAAACGGTCTCCGTGTTTCTCTCTGCTTGTTTCCTTCAACTATTATCGTAGCATTGTTTTTCTTGACAAGTTTCATCTGTTGCCTGCCAGGGTATTGCCAGGAAACTTCTTAAAACTGCACTACACGAAGCTGCAAAGAAAAGGGAAATGAGGTACTCGGACCTGAAGAAGATCGACTGCGGCGTGAGGAGGCACTTCCACGACGACATCACTGTCATAGTTTTGTTTTTCGACTCGCATCTGATCAGCCGCAGCTCCTTCCGCGGTCCTTCGCTATCTATCCGAGGGGGTAGTGGTGCCTCCAGAAGTGCTAGCAGCGGCTAGAATGTCCTGGAGGTTATAATTTATCTTGCACTAAGATTTATTCATTTGTATCGAGAAATGGTCAAATTTTTTGTTTCATAAGAGAAAACTATATGAGAAATTTTGTTTTTTTTATCCTTCATTGTTTTGGTTCTTGTAGTTAAATGTCATGCTTTTTTTGGGTCAACAGATTGTCTACAATCTTTTGCTTGTTGGGTCAACGGTTTCATGGTAGCTCCTAAGCAACTAGTTGACCATCGTTGCGTGTTGGAAGAAAGAAATATTCCTCATCTGTCTCATTTATGAGTTTGTGCAAATTAGGGTTGCTTTGAAAGTTTCGCGTCCATTTAAGATAATTGAATTTTTTTCAAAATCTTTACGAATAAAAATTACATCGGACCGATAATCCTCAAATCCGTTCTCTGGGTTGAGATTGGACCATTAGCCAGACCGTTTAAACAGCAGGAAAAATCTCTCAATTTCCGATTTTTTTAAAACTCTTAGGAGCTAGAAATAGCCTTGTAATTGGATGAACCACAAATTAAAAATTAAATACGAGAGATATCCTTAACTCAGTACATAGAACGGATTGTGTTTAACCCTGGAGATCATAAATTTAACAAAAAATCTAACAAAACTCTATAATCATTTAAAATCTTTATTTGTGAATTGGGTCTAGAATGGATGATGCAATTGCGTTGACCATTGTTTCAACCGTGGTCCTAATTTTGGGATTGAATCAACCCGCTCTCGTCCAATTGTTCATATTTAATCTCTAGTTCTTTCAAGTATTCGACATACATTTATATCATATTTTATTTTCTTATTAAGTATTCAGAAACACTTACCCCTCTTATGGAATGATCTCAGGTTTCGAGCTAGCTTTGAATTCCAGAATTCTTGATGCATGTCCATATTTTTTCTTTGAGATCTATTAGTCGAAGTTTTCAGATAATGGGTCCTTCGTAGTCCTACTTAGAGACTATATCTATTTTTAAATAAATTTTATATTAAATTTAGGGATGGTAATGTGTAGGGTAGGGTAAGGTATTGGTAGGACCTTATCTATATCCTAGTTTTTTTAGTTGGACCCATACCCTACACTCGATCCTACAAAATTTTAATTGTTAGTTCATACCCTACTTTCCTGAAGACCCAAGGTCTACACGGTCGGTAGGGTCCAACCCTTTAACGTTCTGTACTTTGATAATTTTTAATGAAAAATTAATTTCTATATAATATTTAAATAAATTCAAGATATCTACTACGTTACACATCAACATTCAATGATAAATTGATGAAATATCAAATTTTGTAACTTAATTTCAATAGTACAAGGTTTTTCTTTTCGAGTTTGAAGTACATAAGTGATTCAATAAAAGAAAAATATAGAATGTTAGATTCTAGTGATCCATTATTCGCGACATCTTCTGACCTGTTTGTGTAATAACATAATAAATATGTTAAAGTTAACCATGAAATATATTATATATATTATAATACAATCTAATTAAGATCTAGCTATGGTCTAATTAGAGTAGAGTCTAAAATATGATAAAAATTAAGAGTATGGCCTGACCCACAGGGCCTAACTATAGATCCATACCCTACACTAAACTCAGTCAAAGTCAACATACCCTAGACCCGTAGGGTAAGGGTAGGGTCCGTCCCTTAGGATATGAGTAGGGTCCGTCCCTTAGAGTATGAATATTTATGCTATCCCTAAATTAAATTCATATCAACATTCATCTGGGGGTGTAAATAAATTACCAAATAAAACTTTACAATATTAATTTGTAAATAAATAAATCCCGTTTAGAACCATGGTTTTAAAAAACGACCCGGAGGCCGACCCGGGATTTCTCCCGTACTCTGGGTCGGCCGGTCGGACCGGGCAAACCACCGGTCGGACCAAAATTTTTTATTTTTAAATATTTTAAATAATATATATATGTAGGTTAAAATATACTTATTTTCCATACAAAAAAGTAGACTTAATTTTGTATCTCTCCACTCTATAAATCTACTTTTATTTATTTATTTATTACTTTATAAATTTGTCAAATCAATTTTTTTCCTCGAAAACTACCAAAAAAAGTCAATTTCACCCATTTTTGTACTAACCGGGTTCGACCGGTTAGGATGGACCTCAAAATCGGCCGGTCCAACTGGATTTGGTCCGGTTAGTACAGACCCCGGTCAAAAGCCTAAAAATGACCCGGTCTAGTGCCCGTTTTGCGGTCCAACCGGTCGAACCACCGGTCGGATCGTGTTTTTTAAAACCATGTTTAGAAACAAATATAGTGAAAATGAATTGTTAGTGTAGTTTTAATGATATGTCTCTTACGGATGGTCCATATAAATTCATATACATATTGTAACTATTTTGTTATAAATTGTTCTAATTATAATAACAATTCACACAGCGATATTTGAAAATGAAATAGTTCAATTAAATATGCGCAGGCACAAATATAGAAATAAATTTATCATTTTGACCTACTAAATATGAAAAGGGTTTCGACAAAGACAATGAAAAATGATTTAAAAAAATCACAAAATACTCAAGTGACACCTCAGGTTACTTGAGTTATTCCGCCATGTCATTAATTTATCTGCGTGTGATATTATCTTATTAATTTTATCTGTGTGACATGTCATGTCTCTAATTTGATGTACGTGGCATACCATATGGTCCGTTATTTGGCACCGTTTATCTCATCCTCGTCCAAAATTGAATCTGAATATTACTGAGTTTGCTCTATTTTTCCTTAAATTATTGAAATGAAATGCCACACAAATAAAATTAGTGAGACGACATGACACAAATATACAATTAATGACGTAACAGGATAGCACAAATAACGATAGTTAGTGATTGACACTTTATTTTCAATGAGGTAAAACCTCCGTCACTCTAGAATTTAAAATCACGGGACACTAAAATGAACTTTAACCAATCAACTGATCCATAGTTGTTCTAAACGAAAGATGGCCACACTCAGTCCCTCTCATCCTCTTCCTCCTCCTCCCTACCTCTCATTCTACTCCACTAAAACACTAAACTTCCCCCGCTATTCGTTTCAGCTTCGGCCACCCATTGTTATTGGCCCCAGCTCATCCAAGCTCGGGCTCTTTCCTATATCAGCAACTTTGGCTTCTCGGTACGGAGCAGCGTCTTTTCCTTTGTTCCTTCTTTTTTCCCTTTTCCAAATTAGAAACCCAGTAAATTTGTGAATTTTGTTCCACTGCGAACAAATAATTCATGTTCAAATCGGGTAGAATTTTTTTAATGATGTCACGAAAACATGTGGATTTTGAAATACAAGATATGGTCTAATTCTTTTTCCCCGAGGAGTTGGACTAACGATGTTTAAATGCTTTTTTTTTTGTCCACAATATTACCATCCGGATACTCGTCGAACTGATTAACAAGTCGTGTAAACATTTACGTTCCGAGGGTTCAAACTCGAAAGTTCTAATTATGTTGGAACAACCTCTCACCATTTGATCTGCAAAGTTGATACTAGCTAGATTCCGTTCAAGTGAATTCAAATTTCTTATCATCGATTGTAATAACGGCTTTACTTGGTGTGTCTTAAACTAATAACGAACTTTTGAGAAGTTGGTTGGGTTCTAACGTCTCTCTTCCTCTGATGCAGAAGCAAGGGAGAAGTGCTTCCACCAGCCTTTACTTCCACTTCGGACCAGCCTCCATTTTTTGATGGGACGACAAGGTTGCTTTCTGCTAACCAGTTGTTTTATTTATCTCGTGGCTGGACAGATTATTTGTTGTCTCAAAGTAATGACTTAATGTTATAATAACTGGTTTATGCTTCAGGTTGTACATATCTTACAGTTGCCCGTATGCTCAACGCGTGTGGATCACCCGAAATTGTAAGGTAAGAGTCTCCATTCATGACAACCATGAATCTGCTGCATGTAGTTCTCGTCTTGTTTTCCGAATTCGGATGCAATAATGGGTCGAGATGAACTTGGCGCGGTGTTGGACTGGACCGTGTTGCTCATAGCTCGATGTGCTATACATTAGCTCAAAACCTCATCCATTGGTTGGTGATCTTAACTAAAATAGAAAGAATGATTGATATTCTTTTCTGCAGGGCTTGCAGGACAAGATCCAATTGGCTCCCATTGATCTGCAGGATCGACCGACCTGGTACAAGGAGAAAGTTTACCCGGCTAACAAGGTATACTTGTCTACCATATGGAAACAAGGTTCATAATGCAAGGCCAAGCTGAAATAAATATAGCCAATGTGATATGGCGATGGAGATTTTGATTACCCATTTTTGTTATGTGTCGAAATTGTACCCGTGGATGAATTGTGTGGTAGTATGAAAGTCCATCAGGCAATGATTAAATGTGTATGTTGTTCTTGTTTCTTGGTTTATTTATGTTGTACAAGAACAGGTGCCTGCACTTGAACACAATAACGAGGTCCGAGGGGAGTCGCTTGATTTGATCAAGTATATAGACAGCAATTTCGACGGGCCATCTTTATATCCCGAAGTAACACTTAATAATATCTGTTTTTGTTCTCCTTGTACATAATATCTTAGACAGAAAATGATCCGGTTTCTGCATCAGGATTCTGCAAAGAAAGAGTTTGCAGAGGAGTTGTTGTACGCGGGCGAGTTACACAAAGCCGTAAGGTCCTTCCTCAAAGGAGAAGCAAATGAAGTTGGTAAATCGATCACAAGGCTTTCCTCGTGCTTCCGTTTTCCGATATTGGATCAGTGGTCAATGTGAAGTAGCTAGCTAGTATAACGATCTTCATCTGCAGATGCTGCATTTGACTACATTGAAATCGCCCTCTCGAAATTCGACAATGGCCCTTTTTTCCTTGGCCAATTCAGCCTGGTATGTGGCAGGACGAAGAATACCATGCCCTCAGACTTAAGATCTTCATTTGCTTCATTCAAGTTCATGCTTCCATTATCTAACACAGGTTGATATAGCCTACGCTCCCTTTATCGAAAGATATTACCCTTCCTTGTTGGAGCTAAGGCAGTATGACCTCACAGTTGGAAGACCGAAGTTGGCCAATTGGATTGAGGTAAACTTTCTGGTTCGAGGAGGATAGGACTATTAAGCTTCTCTACTATGTTTTAACGCAACTGCATTCCGAAGGCTCGGATTCAGAACTTCTGATTAAGTTAAAATAACTCGTTATCAACTAATCTACTAGCTTAGTGAGGTAATGTTTGTGTTTTGTAGGAAATGAACAAGAACGAGGCTTACACCCAAACCCAGCGCGACGCCAAGGAGCACGTCCAGAGCTACAAGAAGCGATACATGGTATACTTCTGTTAACTTTATACAAAAAATAAACGACATTCATGAAAATTTGACGACCTTGTTTTTTCGTATTGTGATCTACAGATCTAGTGCAGGCTCAGCAATAAAATGGGTGCATCAAATTGCGTCTGCAACTGCAGATTCCACACTTCATCCAGGAGGACTTCTGCAATCTTAATATCCATAGAAATGTGGAGCAATCTGTTCACTGAAAAATATTGCATTTTGGTAGACTTCATATGTTCTCTTACGAAACGAAACACATTGTCTTCAAATTTAGCGACATTTTCACGCGGGGATCTCGGTCGAAACGGAAGTACAAGACATTCGTAAAATACGAATTGCACAGTTAAGAACCACTGGATCTGAAATCAGTTCCCTACTTTTAGGAGACAAACGAGTTAATTTGCACGCAAAATGAAAAGAAGTTGTGCTTATATGCTATACCCAGTTGTGTCTTTCTGCACAACAATTGAACAATTAGAATTGTATCCAACAGAAGTAAGAACCCAAAAGAATGAGGATGTGGGTTCAGGTTAGCTTGTTCTCTGTATCTCACACAAGTTATCTCGTTGACATCAATTTATTTGGGGCTCCTTCAGATATCGGTTTCTTCGCAATCAGCATTGATGTCGTACCAGGACAACCAACAGGAGATCTCGGGTGGGGAACATCTTCATTTCAGTATATCCTTATCTACAAAATATTGACAAAGCAAGAGTTAAGGGCACGATATAAAAACCCCTTAAAGCACAAATAGAAGTTACAGAGAAATGCCAGGACAGAGGTAAGTCTCAGCCAGACTAACCTGATTACGGGTAGACTTTTTAGAGGAAAATATTTGGCTAATTGAGCACATATTTCAATCTCAAGGCATATTCCACAAAGCATGTATACAGAAAACATAGAACAGATACAATATTGAATTTTGTTACCTCGCCTGCACATGCCTCCTCGCAAGTATTTTATGCGTGCAACGGAACAAGCACCCAAACCATACTACTTAGAAAGTACTCGCCAAATTTTGCTCATGTACACGGTGAGGGACCATACAGAAAGGCCGGCAGAGATGTAAAGCAAAACAACACCCGAAGCGACCAAAGCCCCTGGCGCTCCAAGACTGCACGAGAATATTAAAAGAAAGGAAAATGTAAGACAAACAATCCAGTATTTCGGGTAACATTTTATCCACAAAAGACTTGGTTCCAAGGTTTTCAACTGGTTTATTGAGCAAGGAAATTTTGATCATAGCACTGTGGATGAAAACAGCATTGATACCTGCTCTCTCGGGTTGCCAGGAGGATGGTCAACGCAATCATCTGCGTGGCAGTTTTCCATTTTCCCAAGTTATTTACAGCAACTGCCTGATAATAGTGATATCAGGTGTCAGCAATGACTAACAGACTAATTGGCTGTTTCCCCAGCGGCTAAAATCTAGGCAAGAAGGTTATTGGCGATTAGGGGTCATAACAGGCACACCATACCTCTAAAAGCCTGCCATCTTGCGAAGCGGCCCATTCCCTAACAGCAGACATAGTTATCTACAGAGAAGTAACAAATTTAGACTTGGCACTAGATCACACACAATAATACCAAGCATCATATGTCGACATAAAAACAATAAGCGAATGAATAGAGATAGTGCGCCAAGACCAACAAACTGTCAAACCAGGTACGGGATAGCAAATTGATGGTTATGCAAATACAAAAAATATGATACCTCACGACCAATGATGGCAATTGAAGGTATCGTCAGCAACCATGGCACATATCCAAACATGGGAACTTCAAATGGTTGGGTACACAATAAGACCAATGTGGCGCCGACCATAAGCTGCAATGGTCATGCGGGAATAGAATATAACAAACCGAAGATGTAGCAAATCAGACAAGCCATTTAGCAGATGCCAATGAGTTCATGGAGGAGAGCAAGAATACGGGATCGCATATACCTTGTCAGCAACCGGATCCAAAAAAGCACCAAAAGCGGTTCCTAAACTCATCTGCAAAGACAACATTTAATCAAATCATTCACCTTCAGCCAAAATCGTAAGCAGCAAATTCAAACCCTATGCCTCGGCCTCCACTCCATACATGGAGAAGAACAATGACATACCTTCCTAGCTAGGTACCCGTCAAGCCAATCCGTGACAGCCGCAGCTATAAAAATACTCGTCGTAGCAGTTCTTCCCCACCAACTGTCCACGTAGAAAGCTACGGAACAGAATACACAACGTGAACAGGTAATCCAAGTTTTTCTAGGTCTTGGCTCCCATGAAAAAAAATCTCCAAATCTACGGTAAAATGCGCAACGATTAAAACAATGAGGCGACAAAACAACACCACAAATCGGAGATCCGCCAAATGCCAGAGGATAATAATAATAAATAATAACAATAATAATAATAATAATCCATTTAAAACACGAATCGATGAAAAAGGGGGAAGGGAGGGGATAACTGGCGATGAGGAGGGGGACGGCGGCGACGCGGCCGAGGGTCAAGACGGTGGGCAAGGTGAGGAACTTGGAGTGGCGCTTTTCCATGTCGTCGAGGCCGCCCGACCCGCGAGGGAGTGGGTCGGGTCCGGAGGGTGGAGTCGCGGCGGAGGAGGAGGAGAGACACCTGGAGGAGACGAACAAGGAGAAACGCTCGGAGGAGGCGAACCCTAGGAGGAGTGGTGGTGGTGATGGTGGTGGGGCCCAAGCAACGGAATCCCTTTTCTTCCTAATACTATTATTGTTGTTGTTATCTTTGTAGCGGTTATTATTGGCGGGGTATTTAATAGAGGGGGGATGCCTATTATTGGTATAGTGCGCCAGCGGGACTATCCTGCGCGCGGGCGCCGGCCATTTGCAGGAGGGAGGCTGCTGCTGCTTCCTCCTCCAAAACGACGCCGCTGAGCTGCTCACCTTCAGTGCCAACATGTCGGTGCGGTGCGTATGGGAATGGAAGGATACTCGATGGAGAGAGGACGGAGGAACCGTGTGCGTTATTCTTCTTTTTTTTTTAATCTCTTTTATTGTTTCTCTACGGAGGTTACAAAGGAGACGGACGATTGTTTTCGGTATTTTTTACTCTTCTAATAATATTTTTTAATATTAAATATATTGAAAATAGATATTTAGTAGATGGTACTGTGTGCTAGAAAACACTAAATAAACACTAAATTGTGACATGAAAAGTATGTAATATCTCCATTAAAAGATCTTAAAATTGAAACATCAAGAATTGTTTTCTCTCTCGTCGGTGTTCGAGCGCCCCCTTTTGTGATAACTAGTAATTGAATAGTTGGAGGAGGGGACTGACGTCATAAAAGAAAACGAGAGAGTAGAGGTCGGTGGCTTCGGGTCAGGATTCAGATTCGGTCTAGAATAGAGTATTCCGGACCGTGTATATTAAAGAAAGGGCAGGTGGCAAAATGAAAAAATGTTTAAGACAGGAACAAACTTGAAAAAGGGATTTGAAACCAACTACGCTAAAAATGGAAAAGAGACACTTATGCAATGAAACAAACTCATAACCTCAATTTCTTATCAAGATTCTAATTAAAAGAGAGCAAATCAAGCTACCAAAATCTTCAATTATCATTTATTATCGCTAATTAATTATTTAATTTTTTATTATAAATATTATTAAATATTAACTTGTCATGTCATTTCACATAACACGTCATACCATTTTGACAAAATTCCGACATACCATATTTCCTTTAATTATATTAAATTCTCAAGCTTTAAATTTTTTATTACAATTAGTAAATACAAAATACGTATAATACTCGAATTGATATAAATGTGCATACCATTTTGACATAATCGATCATGTCATTTTGACATAACAGAACATATCATTTTGACATAACCGATCATGCCATTTTGGCATAACAGGGCAGCAGATTCAAATACATATTTCGCCTACTGGAAGGGCATCTCAGGTGAGGAAAAAAAGGAGGAGAGAGGAAAAATAGACGAGGATAAATTGTAGGAAGAAGAAGGAGACGGAAGAAAAAAAGGAAAAGGGAGAAACTTACCGAGGAAGCTGAAGAGAGAATGGAGAGAGAAAGAGAAAGGTGGAAAGAGAGAAAAGAGAGAAACGTGATTGGAGAGAGAATTAGTGGAGAAAAATGAAGAATAAAAGTACAAAACTACCTCGTATTTATATTGGTCGTCAGATCTCATTGGCAAATATTGGGCCTCATCCGACGTCCCCCATTAAGTTCCAAACGGTTTGGACTCACTTCCTTTCAATCCGGACCCAATCCAATATCAGTGGCATCTATCTCAATTTTGTACCTTGTGGTTTCACATTTTTGATATATAATCTTGTAGTTTCAAAATAACTTTTTGAATAATGTGGTTACAACTTTCTGACATTTAGAGTCAATGAGTCAATGAACAAAACCTAAAAAGAAAGACCCATATAAAAAGACAAACTTTTCAACGAATCAATCTTCAAAAGCCCCAAATTTTGACAAAAAGGGTAAAGATTATACCTTTAGGAAGTGAAGCGTCCTCCTTGAATTTACTGACAATATCCATGGGTTCCATCTTTAACCTTCAAAAACCTAACAACACAAAAAACAAACAAAAGCTTCAAGAACGACCTCATAAACGCACAGAACTAGAAGTAGAAAAATAAATAAAAAATGACAAAATGTAATATAAAAGTTTGCCCGAGTTGACTCACCGATTCAACCAACTGAGTCGGGGACGAGGAGCCAATCCAACGATGGGCAGGGGTGTGAGGGAAGGAGGAGGAGGAGGAGGGGCATTGTCTCTCCTGTCACTATTGCACATTACACGGTCTAGACGCTTGGATACTCGGATTAAAAAATTGTCATCCACGGTCCAATAAGCCTGCATTGATAAGACCTAGTGCATTGATGTGCTAGACAAATAACAAGTTCTAAGGAGAGAAGGTGTCAGAGCTACCGTGTCGCTCCTCTAACGTCATAATGCCATTGAAGTCCCCTCCAAGTACCCAGGGTGTGATAATAGTAGTGTTGAGTGCAACGAGCTGGTCCTATAGACATCGTCGCTCAGATGCTCTAAGGTTAGCATAGATAGTGCAACTTGAATAAACTGGTCACCTCGAACCTGGGCAAAGAGATGTACTGAGGTCATATTCCAAAAGAGCCATATATCACCACCATGCCTAGAAGCCTCAATGCGCTCCATGTTCGAGAATTATCAGCACATTAATAATTCCAAAATAATATAGAAGAGCTAGACATAATAAATAAATAGATGGGAAAGAGATAAACAAACAATGTGTAGGTCTGCATTAGACCACCATTGGCTCTATGTCCACCTCAGGGACCGATCATTTCTTCATGGGCTGAATTATTATCTCAGAGTGGACAACCTAATCAACTAAGCTCGGGGGCTGAAGGCCTGATTCCTGGGCTGCTAGAAAGAAGGTCCCTTTGTTGCTCGCCTCAACTAGATGGGTTGGCCCTCATAGGCCAATGTGTGAGTTGCGAGTGCTGGCGTCGCTCGGCCCTAGTAGTGATCTCCAGGCCATCCCATTTTATGACTCGTTGCCTCTTTTTTGCCTTGGTTGTGTTAGGGTCCTGCACTTTGAGCTTTCTTTATTAGGCTAAAGGTTTTGGGCCAGGTTTATTGGCCCTAAGTTTATTTTATAGAGCCTTTGCTTTAGTCTATTTGGTAACCGCCTAGTTTGGACTTGATTTTGAACCTACAAGAAAGGGAAAGATAAGTGATCAAAGGTGTGGGATGTGGACTTGATATTAGGGCCTGCAGTTTCATTTTTGGATAAAGTCGTTGATTTGAGAAGCTTAAACTAGTCTATAAGGGTGGAAGAACCATTTTTGAAAGTGTCTGTTGAGTCTTGGAAAGCCGTACATGATGAACTGAATATTCCAGCCTCCTGTAGCGTGAGAAATGTTGATTTAACTGTTGAGAGAGCCAACCTTTCCTTCTTTCTCGAGGCCGTTATGTGGTGGTTTGGCACAGAATTTTTGGCGCTCGTCTTGCTGGCAGAGACGGCACTCTCATCTACTGATTCAGGCTTGTTCATAGACTCAAAGCGGTTATCAGTGATGGTGTTAGCCATATTTATTATAGGCGACAATTGTTAGCGGTGGATGACTGTCATCCACGCTCCAATAGAGGGCTTGATGTCTTGGTCCACGACTACTTGATTCTAGTCAGCTTCCATGTCAGACGAGTTCTTGGGGTGCACTTGGTGGGGCTATAGAAGAGCCATTCGAAGAGACCGCCGTTAGGTATAGATTCTCTGGACATGCCTCAGTAGACCGTAATTCTCGGGAATGGGCAGCTGAGGTATAATGCAATACAAATACGAGCGTAGCAACCCCATTGCACCATGATTGTCATCTTGTCTGCTTTGTAGGGCTCGCGAATGGCCTACGTTATGGTGAGCAGTACCTGGGTATAATAATTTAGCATTGAGTCATGGACAATACGACCATTGTGTTCAGGTCAAAATCAGGTGTCCAGCGACGTATTGTCAAGTAATAACCCATTAATGTTCATGACCTGTTAAATAGTACGTTGTCCTTGTGTACCTGGAGCTCAAAATAGGTGAGACAGTAGCTATTAAGCAGGTCGATGAGTGTTATGGATCCTCGTGGCTGCCAGATGGCACAAACACGTCTCTCAATCACTTGGTAGGTCAATAATCGACCCAATATCTTAAAAACGGGGCAATTTGCCCATTGTGGGGTGTGCTCAACAATAACACTCTGCTGTACATCAGATTAGAGTGGTTGCGAGGGTCTAACTTCTTTTTAGATAGATACCAGACCAGCGCTAACAACGTCCCCTTTCAAGGAGAGGCTGTTGTGCACCTCAACAGATTTGAAAAGTGATGAGCGTGAAAAATGCTCATTTTTTCATATTATTTAAGGGTTATTTCAACCAATTTTTGAGTCTTTGTTGTTCGAGTCTAGAGTCTTTTATGTCATTTTTAGGTTCGTTGTCTTGAATAGTTTAACTTATCGTATTTGTGGTCTTTTGGAGGTATTTGGAGCTGTTCGGTACCATTCGGAGTGGACACGAAGCAAGGCTTGAGCGAAAGAGGCCAAAACGAGATTCTGGAGGTCACCAGGTGATGGAAATACCCACCGATCAGCATATTCGCCAGCCGGTCGGCGGATTTACCCACCGGGGGGTGGAGTCAGCAGGATGCGACACTAAAGTGGCCATAACTTCTTTCGCCAACATCGAATTGAGGCGTGTGAGGTACCGTTGGAAAGCTAAGAAGAAGATCTACATTTCATCCTCTAATAGTCAAAAGAGAAGAGTACCATCTCCTATTTTATTCATGAGGTGCCTATATATCCCCGGTGAGTGGGGTATCCGGCTAACACTCTTATTGTTTCTTTTGAGTGGGTGTCTTGTGGGAGGATGGGGAACTATTTCTTGAATAGTTTGAGCCTAGAGCCATAAAGTTGACCTGATAACTCTCCTTTGATTCGCCCTTTGAGCCTAAGCCATTCTTTGCATATACATATTCACCATGTAAACTTCTCTCCAAATTTCTCCCACCTTTGACATCAGTCCGAGGTTGCGCATATGATTTATTTTATGGTGATATTTGTAAGGAAAACATGGTAGAATAGGCTTGAGTGTGGGTTTAATCTTTGAAGAACCGGGTAGAAAAAGGGCCAAACTAAAAATGCCAAGCTTTGAAAAATCCAAAATGTTGCCAATTATGAATAAAGTAAGTGGAGAAAAGAAAAGAAAGGAAAAACAAAAGTGAAAAGCAAAGAAAAATGAAAAAAATAAAAGAAAAAGTGAAAAAATATCAAAAAAGAGCAAGTCGTGATTTGAATAAGGCAACCAAATAAAAGACAAGCTTGTGCTATGTGGGTATAGGTCTTGAGGAATAATGGGTTGAGCGAAATTAGATTTAGGGTGATCATTTAGACTAAACGAGTGCTAGCATACCTTTGTAACTTGCACCTCGGATTGGATGGTTTAGCTACAATCCATACTTTTATCCCCACCTAAACCTCAACCCCATTACAACCCAAACCAAGGTTCCCTTGATCGCAACCTCATTTCATGTGAGATAACCCCGAGTGGGAGTAGGATATCTTATGACACCGGACATATTCGCAAGTGATATGAAGTTGACTACCAAATAGTAAGCTTAAATGAACTCATATCCACTAAGTGGTCAACCCCCGAGTCTCACCCTCTTCAGGTTAAGGCTTGTTTAAACCCTCGAGGGTGTAGTCTTTGCGTATTCTTATTTTTACATCCGGGGGAGGGAACTACTTGGTCGTGGGGTGGTCTTGCAATGTGAGATCAAAGTTGTGGGGTGTTCTTTTTGCTAAGGGTGTGCCAACTCTTGCTCTTATTATTTGTGTCTTTGAGTCTAGTTTGAGTCTTTTGCTTGAGGACAAGCAAAGATTCTAGTGTGGGGGTATGATGAGCTTGAAAAATGCTTATTTTACCATGTTATTTAAGGGTCATTTTGACCCATTTTTTAGTCTTTGTTGTTAGAGTCTAGAGTTTTTTACTCAATTTTTAGGTTCGTTACCTTGAATAATTTAACTTGTCGTGTTTATGGTGTTTTGGAGGTATTTGGAGCTGTTTGGTACCATTCAGAGTGGACACAAAGGAAGGCTCGAGTGAAAGAGGCCAAAAGGAGGTTCTGGAGGTCGCTGGGTGGTGGAAATACCCACCGACTAGCTTATTCCCTAGCCGATCGGCGAATTTACCCGCCGGGCGGTAGAGTTAGCAGGGTGTGACACTAAAGTCTCCAGAACTTCTTTCTCCGACATCAGATTGAAGCGCGTGAGGTACCGTTGGAAGGCTAAGAAGAACATCTACATTACATCCTCTAATAGTCGAAGTCCAATTCAGAGTGGAAGGGGGCAAAAATAAGAATCTTTGCTGCACCTCGAACTAGAGCAGGATGCGGGCGCCGAATGGCACCAAAATCCCTCGATCGGTGGGCGCGAGGTAGAATGTACACAAAAATGGGCCAAAGATTACCAAATTGACCTTGTAATGATCTAGGGTTTTGTTGGGGCCTATAAATACCCCCTCTTAGCCCTCAAAATACTTTGCCAATTTATTTGTATAGTTTTGGCCACTTAGGATAGCTAACACTTCTCTCTCTCTCTCTAGGAGAAAGCTAGAAGCATTGAAGAAGGAGGAGGAGCTAGGATGCTCGAAGACCCCTATGAGCTTTTCTAAACTCTTTCCTCTTTAAATTAATGTTTGTGACACTAGCTTGTTTATAATGATGTTGAGTTTGAGTTTGTTGATGTGTGAGTAGTTGTGTGTGGGTCGGGTGTCCTAGTGTGCCCGAGTAGTTTGGTTTCAATTGGGCTTCACGGTTAGGAGTGTAGCAGGTATGGATGCATAATGCGTTGGTTTAATGATGACCTTGTGGTAGGCTTGAGTATAGATAACACCTTTCCAGCTTATAGGTTCTTACCAATTCACCGTAGCATAACTGAAGGACTTGATTGAGAAGGGAAACGTGGAGATACCTACCCGAATGGGCTAGAGGAGACCTAACGTAGTGAGACTGAAGGGTTGAATCTAGCTGGCTATTAGGTAGAGCTTTAACGAGTTGGGAATTATGAGGATAGTTGGTGACACATGCACTCTTGTGTGATTGACAACCCACGGTGATAAGAGAGTCTCCATGGGTTCCACTTGATACCTAGATCCCGATTTTGTGGTGTGAAGGACTTGATTGAGAAGCGCCATACCTCAGACTCACCTAGGCCCACCACGTACTTAATAAGTCCATAAGAGACCAAATCACAAAGGCGGCACTTGTGATTACCTTGCCCACTACTTCTATTCTAGGTTACCTAAGTTTGTTTATAGTAGTTTAGGTTGTTAATATTCTCCCTCTTCTATTTAAGCACACCAATCACTATTTTACATTTGTCCAAAACTAACTAGTGAGTTGTTTAGGTGCTCTAGATCCTGCTCCATGTGGATACGACAACCCTACTTACTCTTTATTGCAAGGTGGACTAAAAATCCATTATCAAAAAGCTTATCGTGGAACGATAGTGATGGTGGGTCAGGAGGTTCATCAGGTGGGTTGACTCTTGCACCATCCATATCCATAGGAACATGGATGGGTGGATAAGAAGAGGTGGAAGACGGGGTTGAATTTAGTGCTACTGGCCCCTTATCAGCACCATTCTGACAACATGGGAATACAGCGATACGTCAGTTTTTCAACGGCACATAAAAGTGTAGTGACACATTACCTAACGTACCATTGAAAAACTAATACGTCGCCATGTAGATGTATCATCGTGTAATGTATCACCGTATTCTGTGTTGTTCGATTGGTATTACTAGGGTTATGTTGTCCATACCCAATCGCTTCTCGTGGAAGACGGAGCAAGGGAGGCAGGTTGCAGATCGAGAGAGGTCACAAAAAGGTTTATCGGTTTTAGAGGACTTCATCGAGGTTTTTTTGTTCACGTTTGCTAAAATATTTTTTGGGCAAATTGCTCTGAGCCCCCTGGAGTTTGCTTAAATCAATGTTTCAGCTCCTCCTGTTTCGAAATCAAAAATGTGCCCCTAGTTTGCTTTTGTTGAACTCTAAGGCCCCTCGCTGATGTCAACTAGTCAATATAATTTTAAAATGACAATTATACCCTTCTTATAAGAAAATAAAATATAACTCTTATTCAACCTCTGCCACAAAATCTGTACAAAAGCCTTCGGTGTCTTTTTTTTCTGATGAACGAATCACTAAAATCTGTACAAAATTCTAATTCCTTGAATCAAAGAATTATCTTTCGCCCACCTAACCAATCAATGTATCCCGATAACCCTAATCCCCCAAAATGAAAGAAGATGCACAACAAAATTTCTGGGTTCTTAAGCTTGTGGTCGTGGGAGAAGGTTTGGATGGAGGAGACAGGAGATGCACTTGAAATTGATTGGTTAAGCTTGGTTGGGTGCTCCGTTGGATTTTTTTCCTTGAAGGCCAATATGGGTTTTAATTAAAAAATCAATTTTTTTTGAAGAACTTGATTTTGGGTGCGCCTCACCATTGTGCAAGAACTTGAAATCATTATCAACTAGATGATGATTATCTAATTGCATGTGGAAGAATCGATGGTTACTTGGATTAGGAATGGAGGAGCAAAAGTGAAGATGGAGACAAAACATAAATATGGTCTAGTTGAGAATAAATGGGCTTTCATCTTTGTATTATGTTGTTCTTGTTATGTTAAGCTATGGGCCTATTATATTTAGGTAGTGTCATTGGCCTTAGTTTTTTTATTCACTGTGTGAGCCGTTATCTTTTCTTTACAGTTTTAGTCCAGTAAGGAGTCTTATAAAAGCCTTGTAAGAAACGTGGGAATGAATTATGTCAATGTAATAGAAAATTAACTAAGTTGGTTAAGAAAATTCTCTCTTTAACCTCCCACTTTCTTTCTGTCCCATCCTCCTTTCTTTTGAACAACTGTTTGAAAACCTAAACAAGTTACTTGCTGGTTCCTGGGCGATTGTAAATGGATCTTGTTCGTGTTCGAGTAATTTTCCATGCTTCATTTGGTATCAGAGCCATTCGTTCCTTGGCCGGTATGTGTTCGACCATAATGATGACAGACAAATTTAGAGTGATCGAGCCTGAGCAGGCAGAGGGACCGAAGAAGTCAACGGATTAGGTGAGAGAACTTTTTGATCGCATACTTGAGATTCTCAACAACTTCCTTGACGAAGAAGATGAGGAGGAAGAGTATGAGCTCCTGCTTCATAAGGAGGAGGCTGCGGTGGTGGAGTATGCTGATGACTCGGAGGGTAACAAATGTGTGAGATTAGACAAAGTTGATGAGGTATTTGTTGGATTTGACAAAGAACTTATCGATGTGGTTGAAACGACCAAAACCAAGGCTGTCCAGGTTGTACCTACACCCAAATCTGATCTTATTTCAATGGGGTTGGGGGAGTTAGGTGAAGATGTAAAGGTGAAGCTTTCTAGGGTTGATGAAGTTGATGATATTAGAGATGGGTTATAGATTACAGAGGCTAAATTTGAGAGAACTGGTGTTGGTGACTTTAGGAAAAGGTACCCATCACAGAACAGTAGCAAAGCGGCGCTAACAAGCATTTTTGGTGGATTTGGAGTTTCTCCTAGGGTAATTTCGATGGGGAATGAACATGGTCAGTCTTTATGTTTTGAAATTGTGAACTTAGAGAATCCAATTGATGTCGAGCCAGATGTTGAGTTGTTTCAAGAACAAAAAGTGGATACGGATGAGTGGTTATCTGAGCGGGCTCATAAGAAATTTAAGAGAAAAGTAGAGTTGAAAGTTTCTTCAGAACAGGGCATATATTCAACATCAGCAAGAAGGATATTTTCAAGATACAACTTGAGCATCATCAGATAGTAAAGAATAAAGCAATTCCAAAAGGCAGTCTAAAGTATACCAGATCTTCTCAAAGTGTTGTCAAGAAGGGAGAAGGCAAAGATGGTTTCACCAAGTTGCTAAAAATTTACCGATTACGTATCCAGAATAAGATGGCTTATCAAGTTGATATGAGCAAAGTTTCTGGATTTGTTACCTCCTCAAGCGCTGAAGAACCTAACAGAGAACTCAATAAAATAAATTGGAAAGTGATTGTTAACAAACTTTCTATGCTGCTGTTGCAAAAAGTAGTCGAGAAATAAGTGTTAAGCTTGAGGCTACAGGCTCCAAAAAGAAAGAAGAGGAGTACCTTCCTTTGTATCATCTATATTTGACAGGCAACATTTTTGCGGACGCAGATGGTCGTACTCTAGCGGCCAATAAGAAGAAGATCTTCTTGCTTCATTTTACCTGTACAGGAAAGAACGCATAAGATAACAATCAGCATACTGCCATCAAACAGAGAGAGGATTTCATGTTGGAAAGGGGTTTATTAACAAGACAGATAATTAGCTTATGCTCTACAACTCCTAGAGGCCACAAAAACTCATTCAACACTTCACATCAAGCGACAGAGAGGGTTCATCAAGATGGTTCAACATCCACTTAAGAGCAGGCAAACACAATACATTAGTTCTAACTACGTTGATCATTATCAAAGGGCTGAAGAAAGAGAGAAGATTGGCGTACATGGATTTCACACCTTGATTTGCATGTCAAAGTTTCAGGGTCTTGCATGGTCCATTCGGGTTTGCTACGCCATTCCACCCTATGGGCATCAAACTTCAACACAATATCTCATCCTTAACTATTTGGGTCACCATCAGACCATTAAAAGGGGTAGGAAGGTGTTACTTACTTGCATTACTTGCTCAAGTGTTACAGATTTTGGGGAGCTGGAAGTTGGACAAGAAGACAACATGTATCTCTGATAGCACCAAAGAGGACAAGTTTACTGTAGCCACCAGAGGTAGAGGTTGCGTCGTCGAACGAGCTCTACAAGAAGAGATGTTCTACAACCTTGCATACAACAGGCACAAAATCATGGTGGCAGCTACTATGGACCACCGACTTGACAAGCAGAATCGGCATGCAGCAACACATGAGCTTACCCAGTCGAGCGACTCCATCCCATGCAACTGCATGATGGTGCTGATGATCCGCTGGTACCGAACGACTGTACAAGCAATCAGATGCGTGTGAAAGGTTGTGACACGTGACAAAGATATTTCCTTGGCGAGCTACCATGAACCAATAAGTCGCTTCCCTTCCATTTCCTTGAGGACAAGGAAATTAAGTGGGGTGGAATATAATGTGGAAGAATCGATGGTTACTTGGATTAGGAATGGAGAAGCAAAAGTGAAGATGGAGACAAAACGTGAATATGGTCTAGTTGAGAATAAATAGGCTTTCATCTTTGTATTATGTTGTTCTTGTTATGTTAAGCTATGGGCCTATTATATTTAGGTAGTGCCATAGGCCTTAGTTGTTATTTTTTATTTTTTGCTGTGTGAGCGGTTATCTTTTCTTTACAATTTTAGTCTAGTAAGGAGTCTTATAAAAGCATTGTAAGAAATTTGGAATAGATTATCTCAATGTAATGGAAAATTAACCAAGTTGGTTAAGGAAATGCTCTCTTTAACCTCCCACTTTTTTTCTGTCCCATCCCCCTTTCTTTTGGACAACCGTTTGGAAATTGACCCAAGTTGCTTGCTGGTTCCTATGTGATTGTAATTAGATCTTGTTCATGTTCGGGTAATTCTCCACGCTTCATTTGGTATCAGAGCCATTCGTTCCTTGGCCGGTGTGTGTTCGACCATAATGATGAAAGAGGAATTTAGAGTGATCGAGCCTAAGCTGGCAGAGGGACCGAAGAAGTCAACAGATTGGGCGAGAGAACTTTTTGATCGCATACTTGAGATTCTCAACAACTTCCCTGACAAAGAAGATGAGGAGGATGAGTACAAGCTGTTGCTTCACAAGGAGGAGGCTGGAGTGGTGGAGTATGCTGACGACTCGAAGAGTAACAAATCCGTGATATTAGACGAAGTTGATGAGATATTCATTAGATTCGACAAAGAACTTATCGATGTGGTTGAAATGACCAAAACCAAGGTTGTCCAGGTTGTACCTACACCCAATTCTGCTCTTATTTCAATAGGGTTAGACGAGTTGGGCGAAGATGTGAAGGTGAAGTTTTATAGGGTTGATGAAGCTAATGATATTAAAGATGGGTTATGGATTACTAAGGCTGAATTTGAGAGAACTGGTGTTAGTGACTTTAGGAAAAGGTACCCATCATAGAATAGTAGCAAAGCGGTGTTGACAAGCATTTTTGGTGGATTTGAAGTTTCTCCTAGGGTAATTTCGATGAGGAATGAACATGGCCAGTCTTTATGTTTTGAAGTCTTGAAATTGGAGAATCCAATTGATGTTGAGCCGGATGTTGAGGTGTTTAAAGAATAAAAAGGTGGATACGAATGAGTTGCCCGGGCGGGCTAATAAGAAATTTAAGAGAAAAGTAGAGTTGAAAGTTTCTTTGGAGCGGGGCATATAATTCAACATCAGCAAGAAGAATGTTTTCAAGATACAGCCTGAGCATCATCAGATAGTAAAGAATAAAGCAATTCCAAAAGGTAGTCTAAAGTACACCAGATCTTCTCAAAGTGTTGTCAAGAAGGGAGAAGGTAAAGATGGCTTCACCAAGTTGCTAAAAATTCAGAGATTATGTATCCAGAATAAGATGGCTTATCAGGTTTACATGAGCAAAGTTTCTGGATTTGTTACCACTACAAGTGCTAAAAAAACTAACAAAGAACTCAATAAAATAAATTGGAAAGTGATTGTTAACAAACTTTCCTATGCTGCTGTTGCACAAAGTAGTTGAGAAATAAGTGTTAAGCTTGAGGCTACAGGCTCCAAGAAGAAAGAAGAGGAGTGCCTTCCTTTGTATCATCTGTATTTGACATGTAACATTTTTGCGGACGCAAATGGTCGTAGTCTAGTGGCCAGGAAGAAGAAGATCTTCTTGCTTCACTTTTACCCGTACATGGAAGAATGTATAAGACAACAATCAGCATACTGCCATCAAACAGAGAGAGGATTTCATATTGGAAAGGGGTTTATCAACAAGACAAGATAATTAGCTTATACTCTACAACTCCTAGAGGCCACACAAACTCATTCAATACTGCACATCAAGCGACAGAGAGGGTTCAATGTCCACTTAATAGCAGGCAAACACAATACATTAGTCCTAATTACGTTGATCATTATCAAATGGTTGAAGAAAGAGAGAAGATTGGCGTACATGGATTTCACACCTTGATTTGCATGTCACAGTTTCAGGGTCTTGCATGGTCCATTCGGGTTAGCTGTGCCATTCCACCCTATGGGCAGCCAACTTCAACACAATATCTCATCCTTAACTATTTGGGTCACCATCAGACCATTGACAGGGGTAGGAAGGAGTTACTTACCTGTACATTACTTGCTCAAGTGTTACAGATTCTGGGGAGCTAGAAGTTGGATAAGAAGACAGCGTGTGTCTTCTATAGCACCGAAGAGGACAGTTTACTGTAGCCACCAGAGATAGAGGCTGCGTCGGCGAACAAGCTCTGCAAGAAGAGATGTTCTATAACCCTGCGGTTGTCGGGTTCTTTACATACAATGGGCACAAAATCATGGTGGCAACTACTATGGACCACCAGCTTGACAAGTGGAATCGACATATAGCAACACAGGAGCTTACCCAGTGGAGCGACTTCGTCCCACGCGACCGGGTGATGGTGCTGATGATCTGCTAGTACCGAACGACTGTGCAAGCAATTAGGTGCGTGTGGAAGGTTGTGACGCGTGACAAAGATATTTCCTTGGCGAGCTACCATGAACCAATAAGTCGATTCCCTTCCGTTTCCTTGAGGACAAGGAAATTAAGCGGGGTGGAATATTATGCGGAAGAATCGATGGTTACTTGGATTAGGAATGAAGGAGCAAAAGTGAAGATGGAGACAAAATATGAATATGGTCTAGTTGAGAATAAATGGACTTTCATCTTTGTATTATATTTTTCTTGTTTTGTTAAGCTATGGGCCTATTATATTTAGTTAGTGTCATGAGCCTTAGTTGTTATTTTCTTTTATTCACTGTGTGAGCGGTTATCTTTTCTTTACAGTTTTAATCCAGTAAAGAGTCTTACAAATGCATTGTAAGAAACGTGGGAATGGATAATGTCAATGTAATGAAAAATTAACCAAGTTGGTTAAAGAAATTCTCTCTTTAATTTTCCACTTTTTTTCTGTCCCATCTCCCTTTCTTTTGGACAACCGTTTGGAAACCGACGCAAGTTGTTTGCTGATTCCTGGGCGATTGTAATCGGATCTTGTTCATGCTCGAGTAATTCTCCACGCTTCACTACTCCTTTAGCAACAAGAACATCGAGGAACACCAGGCGAAGCTAATTAAGCAACTCGTGGAGTCGATGCAGTGAATTAAAAAAAATGCTAGACGAAGCCCTATACACCAGCAACGAGACGAAGTCCTCACTGCCATCTTCTACCAAACTTGGTTCTGGAGACAGGACGCTGAAAAAATAGGAGGATGAGGTTGTTTGAGTTGATTGCGTTGGTTGGATGAGGAAGATGGGTCTTGGGATTTTGGAAAACAAATTAAAAAATTGGAAGCATACATGACGAGAGAGGTAAGAGAGAGGGTATGCGTATTTTTTTATTAGAGAAGTATAATTATTATTTTAAAATTATGTTAATCGAATAACATAGAAAGGTTTTAGAGTTCAATAAAAATAAATTAGGAAAGTCAAATTTTCGATTTCGAAAAAGGAAGGTCTGAAACAGTAACTTAAGTAAATCCTAGTGAGCTGAGGGCCATTTGCCTTTTTTTTTAAATGTAACTCTCTTTTTTTTTTGTTGAGAATTTCTAATGTAACTCTCTCGGTGCGCACAAACAAGAAAGTAACTATGCTTTTAAGTTTTAATAGCTGATATGGTCGCCCTGTGGCCACTCATTCATTACAACTTATTTATCTGTCAATTTCCTTTTAGTAAAAGAACGGAAATTGTATAAACTAATTATTGCGCACCGACACCAAATTTCCCCAGTTGATTGCCATCTACAGAGAGCGATATTATTTATTGTTTTTTACTTCAATTATCCTGTACTTACAAGTAACTAATGAAGAAAAAATAATAATTGAAATTAAAATTTAATTCCAAAATAAGTCCAGTTACTTAACCAGCAGAACCAGTAAGTTATTCTTTTACAGTGCAGTGTTTCCTGAATGATCTTGGACTGTAACCATTTTGGCATTTTTGACATTCTGCAAATATTTAATATCATGATATATTTAAATGTCAAATTTGAAATCTCATAATTCTTAATTTTAGCTAGAGGTATCGAGTAACCGCATATTTTTCTCTTGTGCTTCTTGCAGACAACTATATATTTTTTTCACTATTATTAAAAATTGCAGAACTTGATATAAATGATGAGAGGCTTAATTTAAACGTCATAATTTGAGTAAGAAGCAAACATAATTCAAAAGCCATCCCCATATTTAATTCTGAAGTAATCTTGACTGAATAAATTATACGAGCGGGTAAAGGTAGAGTAAAAATCAGGCCGAGGGTAATCACGAAATGTATACGAAAAGTACAAATTAATTCAAATATCAATTATTTGTATTTTAGTTTAATTAAGAGATATTAAATTAAAAAAACAGAATAATATCTGTCGGAACATTTTTTCATAATGTCCTAAATGATTTGAACATCAATATTAAATGTTCGAATAATATGTCATGTAAAAAATACTAACAAATATTTAGATCGAAGGACGAGAAATTTATTTTAACTTAACCAAATATTAAATTTGATTTTTTGTAATTTTGTCACTTTTTCAAAAGTTTTTATTCAATTCGTACTTTAATTATGATATAAAAAAGATATTTTCCAAGTAAAGCAAAAGGAAGACAAAAGGAAACAAAAAAAGTAAACCCAAAGATATCCGCCGCATGTAAATTGCAATGAAATGTAATAACGTGACGCCAATCTCGCCACTTCCATGGTAGAGTAAAACGCCCCCCCGGCCCCGGCCTCCGCTTTACTTTTCTTTTCCTCAAAACTCAACCGTTTCGTCTGGTCAAACAATTTCCACTCCCAAACCTCCACGCTCCAACACTCGCCGCCTCCCTCCTCGCTACTCTCTCACTCTCTCTCTCTCTCGGGATCGATCTCTCTTCCTCCTAAGACGGCGTCGTAGCGAAACGGAACGGGCAGTTCCACAGAAAGAGAAGGCGACCAAAAATGAAGGCCCAACCCAAGGCCTTAAATCCTGTCGTCGCTTACGAGCACAAGAGGTAAGCAACACACTTTAAAGCCTCCATTTCTCCTTCAAAGTCTCTGATCCGTTCAATTTGGGGGCCCACACTGACTCGCTTCGAACTCAGTCCACTGTTCTGAGTTCGTGGAATCGCGATCCGGAGTTTTCGTCTTTGACTTTTGGATACTGGAACTTTAGTAACCGCCTATTTTTTTTTATAAACTTCTTTCTTTTTTATTTAAAACATAAATAAATATTGACGCGATGATGATGTAATGGTTTAGCTAGGGCCCGGGAGGCGCAATATTGGAAACGCGATCGGGATGTTAGTGGTCGGTGGATTGTTCCTGGTGCTATTTGTGTATTATGTTGTTGTCTAATCTAAGTCGGCGATCTCTGGAGGCAGATTGTAGGTATAATGCGGATTGTAGGATAACCGTTATACTGTTGCTTTTTAAGTTCTTGATTTGCTTATTTTTAGATTGTTTTTGTTCGTACGGAAGGGGTTTTGGTGATCGCGAAATGGATTTGGAATGTGTAGGGTTTTTGAGGAGTTCTTGTTTGGTGTGTTGTTGGATTGTGCAGGGATGTGTATGGATTTGCGGTGAGGCCGCATCACGTGCAGAGATACCGAGAGTACGCTAGTATCTATAAGGTTCTTCTGCCACATTCTCATGCCTTTCTGTAGCTTACTGTATTTTATTGCTGATCTAATGATAAGAGGAGAATGACAAATGATTTGTTGTGAGAACTGATATTTGGGAGTAGCTAGCTTCATTAGAAGTGGACGAGTTGAATTTATGTTCCTGCTTCGCTGAGGGTTTGTATTTTTAAGAATGATGCAACGTTTTATCCGTTCTGCATTTCCTCGAAGAGTGCTCTAAGATAATGAAGTTGGAGAAAGGAGCATCTTGTTGATGTGTGCACAATTTCAGGAGGAGGAGGAGGAGAGATCAGAACGGTGGAAAAGTTTCCTGGAACGGCAAGCCGAGTCATCTGATTCATCTGTTAACGAGTTACCGTTGAGGGAAAGTGAGAATGGTGATTCAGCAGAGCAGCAGACCAGTAATGACTTTGAGAAGCCAACTGAATGTGCTTTCCTTAACAGTGAGAAGCCTGGTTCGGATGTCATGCCTGCAGAGAGGGGAGATGAGCTGCCCGAAACTAATAAACAAACGCATAAAGTCCAAATATGGACAGAGATTAGACCGTCGCTGCATGCTATTGAAGACATGATGAGCATCAGAGTCAAGAAAAAGGGAAGTCATCAAAACATCCGTAAAGAGAGTACAAGAGATAAGCCACCTGCTAATGAAGACGCCAAGGTTTCCAAGGGAGTCTCTGAAGAAGATTCTGAGGACGAGTTTTATGATGTAGAAAGATCGGATCTGGTTCAAGATTCCCCTTCAAATGATGGTGTCAGTGTGTCTTCCACCAGTAATACAGATGCTGATGCAGTCCCTCTGGAGTCCTTGTTTCCATGGAGAGAAGAGCTTGACGTCCTGGTTCGTGGGGGAGTCCCAATGGCACTTAGGGGTGAGGTACATGTCATATGCATTCAGGAATATGCTTTTTTTTACTATCTTTAAGGAAGATAATCTCTTTGGATTTGACATTTGAAAGATATCTGTTGTAATCCTAGCTCTGGCAAGCATTTGTGGGTGTAAAGGCACGCCGAGTGGAGAATTACTACAAGGATCTACTTGCTTCAGAAACTAATTTGGAGAATCAAGTAGACCAGCCAGATGGTGATGCTAAAGTTTCCACAGAACCTATTTTCAGTTCTGAAAAATGGAAAGGGCAAATTGAGAAGGTCATAAAGACATCTTGCTATCTGTCAAAAAAAAAAGTGCAGTTGTTCCTTGGTGGCTTCATGTGACCTATTTGGTTGTTTGCTTCTATGCTCAAGTTCTTTGTTGTTCAAATTGCAGGATTTGCCTCGAACATTTCCAGGTCATCCGGCTTTGGATAACGATGGTAGAAATGCTTTGAGGCGATTGCTCACAGCCTATGCCCGGCATAACCCCTCAGTTGGTTACTGTCAGGTAGTGTGATTTCCAACTTGTCTGATCCCTGGGATTCCATTTTGTTGTACAACTGTGGACCATAAAGTAAAAGATTGAATCCATGTGCAGGCAATGAATTTCTTTGCTGCTTTATTACTGCTTCTGATGCCCGAAGAAAATGCTTTCTGGTAAATGGAAAACTTCGCCGAACAATTTCTTCATTACGTATCTTTTGGTGGAGGGGAATTTATGCTACTGGTCCACCCTTGGAACATAGACAAAATTTTGCCTGCATATAATTTTGTTATTAGGCTGTTTTCTGATACTTCTGTATTTTGGCTGAATGTGCTTCTGAATCCTGGTCAAAATTCAGGGCATTGATGGGTATCATAGATGATTATTTTGATGGGTATTACTCCGAAGAAATGATAGAGTCTCAGGTAATGCTTTTGCATGTTCTTTTTGCTCTCTCGCGCTGTCCCAGGTTTGAGTTTACCAGACTTGTATGTACTGGTAAACTCACGGGTGTCCTGTTGTTCAATGCAGGTGGACCAACTTGTTTTTGAGGAGTTAGTGCGCGAAAGATTTCCTAAACTTGGTTGGTTTTTGCTTCAAACTTTTACCTACATCTTCTACTATTCTGCCATTCAATGCCATCTGTCTCTTAAACGATCTTTCTTGTGCAGTCAATCACCTGGATTTCCTGGGAGTACAGGTGGCATGGGTTACTGGACCGTGGTTCCTTTCCATCTTTATGAACATGCTTCCTTGGGAAAGTGGTCAGGATTTCTCCTTGCAGGATAGATGTTTATTTAGTTTCTGATATTAATGTTGAGGTTTGACAATTGATTGTTGGTTGGTTCCTCCTAGTTTTCATTCTGATGCTGATCCTTATTGAGCTTACCTTTATTTAGTTTCTGATATTGACGTTGAGGTTTGACAATTGATTGTTGGTTGGTTCCTCCTAGTTTCATTCTGATGCTAATCCTTATTTGAGCTTACCTTAGTGACCTAAATTTCCCAATGTCACGTTCAAGTTCCCATTGATTATTGATTGCTTTTACTAATCTTTCCATGCTTGCTGACAAGCTGACATAGCAAGTTAACAGTAAAAACAAATTATCAGTAGCTGGTGACGTTGGCTAACTACATTCTAGCACAATGTTCCAACAAGGATAGAAAATTCATGGAGCTCTGTATAAGCTAATTTGAATTTACCTCATGACTCCTAAAGAAAAAATCTTTGCTTCTCAGTTCTGCGAGTTTGGGATGTGCTTCTTTTTGAAGGAAACCGTGTGATGCTATTCCGGACCGCCCTTTCCCTGATGGAGTTATATGGTACTGGGTAAACAATGTTGAGTTTGTTAAGAAAAAGCATTCATTAGTTGCTTCTCATTATTCCCGAAACTGGTTTATTTATAAGCCTCAATATGTTACCTGTCTTTCAGGACCTGCACTGGTGACAACAAAGGATGCGGGGGATGCAGTTACTTTGCTTCAGTCACTGACTGGGTCCACATTCGACAGCAGTCAACTTGTGTTGACAGCTTGCATGGGCTACCAAAATGTAAATGAACCCAGATTGCAAGATTTGAGGAATAAACATCGATCTGCTGTTATAGCAGCTGTTGAGGAAAGAACAAAGGGACTTCAAGCATGGAGGGATTCTCAGGGTTTGGCGAATAAGCTCTATGATTTCAAGCATGATCCCAAATCAATATTTGTAGACAGCAACAAGCGGACGAGTGGTGATTTATCTCGCTCACAGTCTGGATCTAGTACTGCAGATGAAATTGTTATTAGCTTGACTGGGGATGGAGGAGTGGATGTTGTTCCAGATCTTCATGACCAGGTATATTGGTACTGTGCATCTTTTACTTCACTATGGTATTGCATTCCCTCACATTTCTGGATTCGAAAGATTTTGTGATAGATTTAATCTTACAGCTGTTAACTACATCTATCCTGAATGCAATTGATGAGGATTGTGCATACATGCATTTTTCTCAGCTGTGTCCATCAATGCATGTAATAGTCTTGGTGTAACTGTATTAGTCACTGCGTGGATGTGTACAGGTGGTTTCGCTGAAAGTTGAATTGTGTAAATTGCTAGAGGAGAAACGCTCTGCTCTTCTCAGGTTAGCATTAAACTATGAAAGGGTGATAGTTCATCTTTTTTAATCATTCATATTTTCCAATTCCGGTGATTTTTACACCTTCAAGTAGAAGGGGCATCTGAGAAGATGGGCTATTTGTTGGGTGAATGAGAACCCAATTTCTCTAGGGTGATAAAACTTAAATGTAGACCCACACATGTGATAACTGAATATGCAAATGCTTGATGAACAATAACGAATGACTTAATTTCAATAAATTCTTTTCTTCTTTCGTTTCAAATGAAATATATTGTACACTTGAAATAACAATTTAGAACAAATTATGCTGTCATCAATTCCTGGCCAGGGCTGAGGAACTAGAGACAGCACTGATGGAGATGGTGAAGCAAGATAATCGAAGGCAATTGAGTGCTAGGGTATGCAAAAATTTTCGTGTTCTTTTCCCCTTCGTCCATTACTGATAATTTATAAGTGGTTCATGTTTTGCAATTATTGAAACGTCAAGAACAACCCAGTTAAAGATTTTTGCTTGATAAAATTTAGTTGAAGAGAAGGAGAAGGTTTGACGCTAGAGTAGCTCTATAACTTCTTCCTGAGGAGCAAATTAGTCTAATTTACCATGAAGAAATGCAATTATCCAAGTTCTTAATGCTGCATCCAGGAAAAGAGAAGAAAAATGCAAACATAATAACCTTAGACCTGATCATTCAAATAATGAAAAAAAAGCTGTTATATTTCGTCATGAATTGGTCAAGTTATTAACTATGACATGAATTCTTTTCTCCCAATAAACGGAAAGTAAAGCTATTCACAGATATGGTTTAGTTGATCATATTTTTGTCACTTGTGGATTGAAAAACTGTAAAAGTACTTGAGCAAACTTCTGATAATATGGTGCCAACTGTTGGAATGAGATTGATGCTGACAATTGTGAGGAAACTTAAGTTTTCCTGTTATCTTACATTATCAAGTTTACAATGTGTTTTTAAGCTCAGAATCCTTCAGGAGAAAATATCATATACTGGGGAATCTCTTGATACTTGTAGGTTGAACAATTAGAGCAAGAAGTTTCTGAGCTGCGGAAGGCTCTTTCTGAGAAGCAGGAGCAAGAAAATGCGATGCTTCAGGTCTTAAATTTCCACTCTCCTCGGTTCTTATGTTCCTCCTTTTTTGTCGGCTTTATGAGGATGCTAAATTCTCACTGCAGGTCTTAATGCGGGTGGAGCAAGAGCAACGATTAACAGAAGACGCTCGTAGATACGCTGAGCAAGATGCAGAAGCACAAAGATATGCTGCGAACATTCTTCAGGTTCATATCCTTTTCCTTATTCTTCTGTTGATTGGCAAATTCGTTCTGGAAAGTCAAAAGGTTTGGAAGAATTATATAGATACTTTAATTGAGGTTTGTGAGATCAAAGATTTTTAGAATTGCAAATCTTGAAATTCTTATTGTTGCTTTGGCAATCCTGGCAATGCTGAAGTGCTGTATCTGTTAAAATGATGCTCTATAAGTTATTGGTTCTGCGATTAAGATTGGATGGCTCTAACGCATAATTAACTGACATTGGTTTGACATAGGATTACATGTTTGGAGCCTGTCTGGTCGGATGTTTTTGTGGAAGCATGACCTCACTTTGCTCATGTTTTTGGAGCCTGACCTGGTTATGGATGCTCTCCTCATCCTAACCAGTGTGTTTATAGGTGAATTTAGTGGTCTGGAGGGAGGAGTTCGACATAATGTTATGCTTTCTGATTCTGGACTGGTTAAATTATCCTAATAGTCTATCAAGCTTTCGTAGTAATTTACTCCAGTTGTTCCATGTATTTTTTCCCTTTCTTTCTCCAGTTAAAGAACATTCATTTAATATATTCTTCTCATCCGTTGTACCCCATGTATATGCAGGAGAAGTATGAGGAGACCATTACATTACTTGCTGAAATGGAAAAACGTGCAGTTATGGCCGAATCAATGTTGGAAGCCACCCTGCAGTACCAATCTGGTCAACTTAAAGCGCAACCTTCTCCAAGGTATGCATTCAATGTTCCAAGACTTGAAAACATTGAGATATACCCTTGCACTTAGGCACATGAAGTAACTGGTTATCTCAATCTCTTGCAGACAAGTGAATCAATATAAACACATAATTTTGTCCAATAATAGACAGTTTTAACCATCAATTGTGCCTTGCAAGGCCCCAATTTCTACATGCGGGATTTTTTTCAAACAGAGATTTACTATGAGCTTTTCTATACATTTTTGTTTTGTGCTCTAAGATTGTGATGTCTTTCCTTCCCCTATTTTCTTCAGTGTCTTTTTCCCCTTCTTTTTTTGGCCCTGCACTCATCTCTCTTTATCTCAAAAGAGAGAATTTCAGTTTTGACCAAGAAAATTATAGTACTCTGAATATGGTACCTCTGGAGTACCAATTTATCTAGTCACAATCTCCCTCTGAATTTATTTAGTGCTCAGTAGCCGCTAAATTCTCGTCCAGGTCTTCACACCCCCATTCACCTCGGCATGATAATCAAGAACCTGCACAAGAGGTGCCGCCAAGGAAGATTAGCCTTCTTTCTCGGCCATTTGGACTTGGCTGGCGAGACAGAAATAAGGTTTGCTTTCTGGCTTTGTCTCCCATAGATTGTTAAGGTGTTCAATTTTATTTTGCACACCGAATGATTACGGTGGAGGATTTTCTGGAATTAATACAGGATATAGTTGTCAATATTTTCATGGCTTGCTGCTACACCAGGACATGACAATGGCTTGGTTTACATCATGCTTTCTTGGACATTTTTTGAACTGGGTGGCCATTAGATTGGATAAAACATGGTTAATGACTAAAATAGCTCCTCTCTCTTTGGATAAAAACGGGGTTTTTTCTAAAATAGGCAAAAAACTTAGATATATTATCTAAATAGGCAAAAACTTAATATATTCTCAAAATAGGCAAAAATTAAATTTAATTCAAAATAAAATAAAAATAGGGAGACGACCCATGTACAGGTCGACTCCCTCTTTGTGCCTTAAAAAAAATTTAAAATAATGGAGACGACCTACTTGTAGGTCGCCTTCTTGACACTTTTTTTTTTAATTTCGGTCGATCAGCTTTTGACTTTAAACGAATTTTTGACATCGTTACACTCTGTATTTGGAAAAGTTATAAACTACAAAGTGGTAGATATATGCTCAGCTTTGCACAGCAACTTGAATCAACTCAATCGGACTTCGGAGTAAAAATTTGTGTCTCCCAACCGAAATTAGTCGATCGAACTCGATCGGTTTTTGACTTTTAATTTATTTTTGACATCCTTACACTTTGAATTTGAAAAAATCATAAACTACAAAGTTGTAGATATATGTCTCAGCTTTGTATAGAAACTTGAATCATCTCAATCGGATTCCGGAATAAAAAGTTGCAAAAATTACTTTTTCAATCGAAGTACAAGAGAAGAAAAAAAGTAATTTTTGTAGCTTCTTACTCTGGAGTCCGATTGAGGTGATTTAAGTTTCTATGCAAAGCTGAGACATATCTAAAACTTTGTAGTTTATGATTTTTTCAAATTCAAAGTGTAAGGATGTCAAAAATAAATTTGAATTCAAAAACCGATCGAGTTCGATCGACTAATTTCAGTTGTATCTACTAATTTCAGTTGGGAGATACAAATTATTACTCCGGAATCCGATTGAGGTGATTCAAATTTCTGTGCAAAGTTGAGACGTATATCTATAACTTTATTGTTTATAACTTTTCCAAATACGGAGTATAACGATGTCAAAAATTTGTTTGAAGTCAAAAGTCGATCGAGTTCGATCAACCGAAATAAAAAGAAAATGTCAGGGGGTCGCCTCCATTTTTTTTTAATATAAAATTGGGGTGACGACCCCTGTGTGGATCGTCACCCATTTTTTTAAATTTTAAATTAAATTTTTGTCTATTTTGGGAATATATTAAGTTTTTGCCTATTTAGGGAATATATCTAAGTTTTTTGTCTATTTTGGAAAAAAACCCGATAAAAACTGTAGATTATGAAAATTTTCTTGGTTCATTCTTTGTGGCTTGTAGATGTTTTTAACTCCATGATGGTACCGTTGGTCATTGAATTCAAGATTTAAAGAGATCAATCGGGGTTTTGTATGTGGGATTTGGGTTAGCACGTTTTAAGGTTGGTTGATAAGGACCGGTTGCACTTTGACATGAAGTATCTGTTCACGTTGTTTGCATTCGATTCCGGATGGTTAACCCGGACACTTTGAGTTCATGTGCGTCGCTATCGAACAAAATTCTTGGTCATTCAACTCCAGGATGCTAACTTGGTTGAGTGCAACAGGAGAAAATCGGAGAACCTGAAGACGCAAACCACAAGTCTTCTACAGAGGGGGAGAGTCCAAGCACTGGACAGGACACAAATGGCCTTCACGTGACAGAGAGAGTAGAGTGACGTGGTTTCGAGTTATCGGCCGCCCTATATATTCTCCGTTCTTTGCCCGGTTTTCTGGTAGATAAATCTGTACCGAAAGGTTCCGGGAGAGTATAGATTAAGTTTGCATTTTGTCATTCTTTCATTAGACAGCTATCACTGTAAAGTTCCACCAATATGTTCATGGTTATTAAGCAGCAACGAGACAGTATAGAGTAGAAAGAAAAATGCAAGACAACTATATGATGCCTGCAGGACAACCGCTTGTACTATTTTTCCAGTATCTCGTTTCAGTTTTGGTTCATAATTTTCCTCTTTACCGAACCCTTCACCTCGACGAAGATTACATAATGTTATTGTAAATTTGGACAGTACCACGTGTATAAGCAGTGGCTTCAAATCTTGAAGTTAATTGTACTCGACAACTTTACGCCAGGCAAAGTTTGTGGTATATACAGATTCAAGTTCTAAAAAAAAGATTCTAAGTTGTTTTCCATTTCTAAGTTCTTAAAATCCCTATAAAGTGATATTGGAACCGGAAATCCCAGATGGCCGAACAACCGGGAAAGATTGTATGTGCTCTTATGAGTAAACAAAAAAATGAAGTATTGGATACTCGATTGATGAGTTTTAAATCACAAGACCATAAATGTCAATCTGAAAATACCATAGGGTATCTGATGAGTTTTTAGACAACAAGAGACAGATCTCTGTTCCAAAACAAAAGGAAATAAGTTGAATCTGATGTAGAATAGGCATGCACTTTGCAGCCTTATTTGCAGAGGTTCTTGTGCAAACAAAATTTGGAATACAATACCTAAATAAAGTTGAAAAAACCAATGACTAGTTTAGTACACAATGACTGGGGCAGCCCATATTCTTCAACCGAGTTAAGATCAGCTTGTAGAATGGGTCGTCCCACATATTTCTGAAGTCTCAACGAGTTTATTACCATATAATTTATAACAGCTTCACCTTCCCGTCTTTAAATAATATGCATGCACATCTTCCACGCGCAAAGAATGGACCTAGCTTACCATATCCGAATACGCTACAAACAACAATGTCATGCTGCCGCAGACCGTTTATGTTCATGGTCTTCAAGATTCAGGGCTCGAAGCAGCTTTGGCCAGGATTCAGGAATTCCGCCGGGAAGGTTGAACTCCAACAGCTTTCCACGGCTACGGTAGAAATCTTCGACTGGTTGACTCTGCCAGAACAAGAGTATTCATGTCACTCATAGACAGTAATGTCACTGGAGAAATCTCATACCACAAATATATAATACTGTAAAACCAAAATAGTAAACGGTAGCCCCCAGATGTAGTGACAGACAAATCTTGGGAGATGGCCTTCTAATTTTTCAAACATTTAGCTACTACAGATGCCACTTAAACATGCTGGAAGGCTTTGAATTTTAACAATCTATATCCAGAGATGTTGCAAGAAATGGGATTAACGCCAGCGTTCTATCTCTAGATTTGATGATCTGAGAACGCAGACATCCCACGCATTTTCAAAACCCAAACTAATGCAGGAAAACAACAATCCATTTTTCATACTTTTGTTTGCTTCACCGACACTAAACATTGTAGACGCACATTATTCATCTTGCACGTCATTATTATTTTTTTTTTTCAAAACAAACTCACAGATACTGTAGCCAAGCTGTGGAGTCAAGTTAGTCAACAACACGCAGATAAAGTAACACGGTGTTGTACACAAATACCATCTCATTGTAGATGCGGAGTCGCTCCTTGACAACTTCTTCTGTATCGTCCTCCCGCTGTATGAGCTTTGATGCACACTTTGTCGGAGGAAGCAACGGAGCCATGTACATTCCAGGTTTTCCGTCCTCACCCTTGATGTCTATGCAAGCAATGTTGTAATTTCCGCCACACTCACTACACATTCTTCTTCCAAGGCATTTGGCAAGAAGAGCTTCTTCCTGTAGCTTCAAGTTAATCACCAAATCGATGTCGGTGACACCCTCTAAGATTTCCTGCAGCATTGTCATATCATAATTATCTCAGTAACCAGCGCTAAATAAAGCAAGATCTAACGCACAAGCAAAGAGAAACAAACTGAAGATGAATAAACCCATAACAACGAAATCAAAATTTTATCTTTGCAAGACAAAAGGCATCATCCACGCACGTGATTCAATGACTCGAAATGCATATACTCCTTGGAACATCTACTATGCACACAATCAGGATGGACCAAGAATTGTCAATAACCAATTTTTCGCACGGGATAACACAGACAAACAAACATACAAAACAAGCAACTCCCCCGGGTCAAACCAAGGAACATCCGCAGGGTCTACGGATTGCTCACCGCTTGTCTAATGGTACGAGGAAACCCGTCAAGTAAGAATCCGGTCTCGCCCTTGGCCTCGCCGGCCTCGAGTCTCTTCGACAGCAGATCGATGATAATCTCATCGGACACTAACTTCCCCTGGTTCACGATCTCCTTGAGCTGCACATCCAAGATCGAAACTTTATTAAATTTCTCAAGGTGGGTTCAAATTGGAAACAATCAATTCAACGAAAAGGCGCGACCTTGGAGTCGGAGGACCGGAGCTCGTCGCGGACGAGATCGCCGGTGGCGATGTGGGGGACGCCGAGGAGGGTGGAGAGGCGGGAGGCGTAGGTGCCCTTCCCGACGCCGGGGCAGCCGAGGAACACCCACTGCACGTTCCTGTCCGTCTCCTTCCTGCTGATACGCCGAAACGACGCCGGCGCCGAGGACGACGACATGGCCCGCGTTAGGGTCGCCTTCCCGCTCCTTAAGAACGCCGCCATTTCCCCCTAATGGTTTTTTTTTTTGCCTTTTTTCGTTTGGGAAACAAAAATAGGGAAAGGGCAAATTAGGACATGAGTCGGGAGACCTGCGTGCGTTTAAGTTAGTTAGGTCAGAAAGCTTCCTTTTTTGCTTTTCTATTTTTTTTCCTGTATTTTTGATATTCGGACATTAGTTAGATCTGACTAATAATTCAAGTTGAACTGGATGTGTTTCGTTTTTTGTGATGAGTGGGTGAATAAATTTTTAATCATTAATTTATGGGAAAAGTTCAATTTTGTATATTGCAGTTTCGCATGTTTTAGGTATGATCTTGTACAATTCAACGCCGACAGGTTAAAAAAAATGCTGAATTGGCGCACCACGTCTGCCTCGTTTTGAGATTCGGATTTTGGAGGTCTCCCCGAATTTTTAAGTACTAAAAAATTGCAGCCACATGATTTAAAAATATTGTTTTGATTCTTTTGAAAGCACGTGATCATATTTGAAATCACAAGTGCAAAATTGAACTTTTTTCTTAATGTATTTTATTAAAAATAAATAGCTTATTTTATAATTTAATAATGAAAATTTTATTGACACTTATAAATAATGAAATAATTTTTATAGTGAGATTTTTTGTCATTATCTGAATTTAATCTTTCTTGCTCCATTCTTCTCTTATATCATTAGATTAAGTGCTCTAATTTTGCTTTAAATAATGGGGGAAGGCCGAAGGGACAACAACAACGTCGGGAGTGCTTTGCTTCTAGTTGGTTGTGTGAGGGAAAGTGTTTTGTCTTAATAGTGGGGTTATACGAGTTGAAGCTTCTCCACCGCATTCCGACCTTCAATTGATAAGCTGCAGTCGGTTAAAGTTGGTCCACGCCACGGTAATAACTAAACCCGGAGATTTTTTAGATTAACCACACGATTCTAAATTCATATTATAGACAAGACAATAACTCTTCTCTTACAATTAAATTAGTTGACCTACTAATTATTCGTTTAAGACTACCTGCATTTTTTACCGATTGTCATTCTGCTTCATTTACAATGCTCTTATCTTTTCCAATATGCAAGATATCAAATGAAAATACTTCTCTTGAATATTAATTTTCTAAAATACAATCATTTTATTTGATTCGGGTTATACACAACTGAGATTTGCAAATGGGATTTCATAATTCAATTAATTGACCATGTATAGATGTAGGAATGAATTTTTCATTTTTTAAAACCAACCAAATATAAAGACACGAATTTGCTAATAAAATCCACAAAATAAAATGAATTCTTCTTGCAACCAAGTATAGTGAAAAAAAATCGTTTGTTTTTATGTATAAGAAATATTATTGCGAAGTTCTATTTTATATTATCGGATATATTTTAGTACAGAAAACTATTTAGATGATCAATATGAAATCTTTAAAAACCAAGTTAAAATAATATAACTGTCAAATCGTTATAATGAAAAGGGTATAATTGTAATTTCGGAGGAATGGATGGAGATTTCAGTTGGTTCACCTTGCCATTAGTAGATAGGCGACCACATAGTACAAGTTGAACATTGTGGACTCCTATTTAGGAAACGGCTCACCGAAGTAACCAAACGGTGTGTTTTCCATTCGTAAACATCGAACTCAAGAACCTAACTGGATTTTGTCTAACAAGCACTAATACAACACATCATCATAGATCAGAAGGGTGTCGGTTTTTGACAAGGAAGGCCATACAAGAGAAGAGGACATAACCTCGCAAATATTTTGAAGGATTACCCTCTCCCACAGAAGAAAATAAATCATCAAAGCATTACAGGATGAAGAAACACTAAAAACTACACACCTGCTGGAGTTAAAGGATTGCATTCGTCTACAGGTGATCACTCCGCCCATCATCGTCACCGATCCCCTCTCCCGCGTGTCTGCATAATAAGTAGGCTGTTAAATTAGGATGATTAAACCCGCGAAAGTAATTTAGGACTATTGAATTGGAGATGATATGTCCGGCATTACGAGCGAAAAGCTACAGGAGAAGTTGAGAAACTGACCGCCAAGAGGACGTCAAATTCCGAGCTTTCCTGTCCAACTGGAGGTTTTCCAGAGCAGTAGAAGCTCTGATTACATCTTCGGGGATCTCATCGCTATCATACCTCCAGTTGAAATCGTCTTTCCTATACGTAGGCACTGAAGAACCTGCTCTCCTATCTGCATTAAGCCCACCATGAAACTTAGATTCTTCAAATGTCCAACGAGGTGGAGTTTACATGAGCAACAAATATAAGAAACGTTGATACAAGAGATTTATCGCTCACCAGATGACTGGGAAGTAGCAGACCTTGAAGTGAAGAGAGATGAGGTGATCAGTGCCAATTTTAGAGAAAACTGAAACAGCAAAGATGAAAAAAAAAGAGAGCTATATGAACAGAAAGGTAATTGTACCTTCCCATTGGAGGTAATCCACTGACACCGGATGATGAAGAGGGTCTTCTAACATTTCTCGACTCTAAACTAGACATGGACTCGGATGCTGGTACTTTCCTTCCATTACCCCTACCTTGGGAGTGGGACAAGTTCTGCAAGACATAATTTCAACGCACAGTGGGAAAAGAGTATGCACATTAGAAGGATCCTTCATATGGATTAGCTCTTCCATTCAGCCACAACATAATTTGCTAATTATTAAACAAATGAACTTCAACAAATATGAAAAATCCATCAAAGATAAACCTCTAGAAAACTAAAATCAACATCCAATTTAAGGCCTACCTCAAACTTCAAAAACCCTTGAAAAACATCCAAAAGAAGAGGACCGTCCACATTTCTGTTAAGATCATACCCACTATTGCTACAAAATTCCTGCAGCTCAGCCTTCCAAGAATCCTTTTGCTGCATTACGAAACAAGGTCATACACTTCCGTTAACAAACTTGAAAGTACAAGTGATTACAAGAACGTTAACATATTGAAAGATTACATGATTACCAAATTGCACTCCGGTTGATAAACTTTTAATGTATGATTTAGCTGTGCCCAGTCCAAGTATTCACATATTAGAGCTGTTAGTAACCTCCCTGCATATCAGATAGAAATTGGCCGTCAAAATTATCAGTCAAGTTGTGAACTTTAAGTCCCAATCAGCTCGGAGCAACAACTGGCGAGAACATAATCATGTTCACTCCAGTGGTTAAGCTCATTTTATAAACCAGCTTCTCAAACCTCACCCAACAAAGCCCGAAACTGTGATTGAGCAGAGGAGTGATCTACGCACGTCCAACTACACGGAGCCTTAAATCATTCTCAATTTATTTCCCAAAAATAACCGTTAAAGACTCTTCAATCCACTTGAATCTCAAATGCAACAATTTTCCGAGCGCCTTGTGTCGACCAACGTAACTAACGCATTGCAAAAACCGAGAGGTGCGAGGCAAAATCGGTAGAGAAATAACCTGAAGGGGAAGCGTGAAGATTCTTGGCGCGGTCATTGCAGCTACCCAACAATGCAGGAGGTAAGCCTTCCTCCTTCTCAACCACCTTGTCCTCCTCTTCAATCGCCTCGAAAACGCTCGCCCGCAGTTCCGCCTACCCAGCATTGAACCAAAAATATATTAGCCACAGAAACAAACTTCCAATACTGGGTTTCAGCCGGAGACGAAAACCCTAGAACTTGAAGCTGTCCAAGTTACTGAATTGTGCGAGCTCAAATCTTCAAACCCTAACTAAAGTGAGATCCGATCCGATCCGATCCGACCCGACCCAAAAAAAAAGGAGCAAAAGGGTAGAGAAAAAATTGAAGCAGACCCGGATCTTGGCGAGGACGCCTTTCTTCTCTAGGGTTCGAGTGACGAGAGTCTTCAAATCCATCATTTCTCTCGTGTAATCATCCATTTTCTCTTTTCTTCTCTTCTCCTCTCTCTGTGTTAGCTTCTTCTTCTTCTTCTTCTTCCTGCTCGTCTCTTCTGAGGATTTCTCTATCTGGGAAGAAAATAGGAAAATCCAAAGAAAAAAGAATTACTTATGAGGTGAAAGAGGGAGAGGTGGGTGTGTATTGGGCGGGCCCATTGTAGGATTGGGTTAGTAACTTTCACACTGGAATGGGTCGGGAGCGAAGGAAATCATTCCGGACAATTTGGAGTGAGGGGAGTACTAGGGGTAAGTTCGGTGCAATTTTGTGGTGTCGGTGTCAAAATTGACACCGCACTGCACCGCACTTTTGATGTAGCCGAAATCCACATCGTCGGTGTGACAATTTAGGGAAAAATCGTGGTGTGGCGATGTCACGGTGTGCAATTTAATGGTGCGGTTTTGCAATTTGAAACTGCAAATTAGACCCAATTCGCAAGGCCCATTTAATAGGCCCAAATTTGAAAAAACTTATTTTCTTTAACTTTTTTGGTAAAATACCTAAAGCTCGTTCCTAAGCAACAAAAGCCCACCAATTCACAAAAAAATTAGGAGCAGCAAACGATTCAACAGTGCAATTTCATCATCCAAATACAACACAGCAAACGATTCAACAATTCAAGTTCGAGTTCAATAATTAAACACCAGTAAGTTCGAGTTCAACAATTAAATGCCTATTCTTGCCTCTAGGTCGTCATCTTCGCGTTCAAATTCTTCCTCAAGTTCTACATATCATAAGAAATTAAATTAGAACCTAAATATATTATGGTAAAGAAAACTAGAATTTGAACCAATATTCGAACCAATAGTTCCAGGATTTGAACAAAAACCAGAATTAAAACTGAACAAAACCATAATATTCAGACCGGAGGTCACTACATGACACATGACACATACTTTCCTCTCTTGTATATCACAGTTCAAACCATCGATTTTCCATCGAACTAGATTTCACGTACTCATTTTTACATAATAATATTAACGTTATACCTCTAGTTTCATAGAGACCTCGAAACAATAGTTCATTATTCTTTTCCATACACTCAGTAGTAGTGAAGTTCAGCAATTTACTCCTCCATCCTACGTTGCAAAGGCCATAAGAACACAGGAAGCAAAAACAACAAAACGGACAGCGACTAAAGCATAAAGAAAATGGACAAAAGCAATTAAAGCAAAAGGAACATGAACAAGCACAACCAACCCCTGATGTTGAGAAACTTTACGGTGGTCTCTCCAGACTCCATACCAAGTCTTTATGGTGGTGTCTCCATACCAAGTCATTTGATGATTTTGTATGTTCTTACCAATTAATTAGAGACATGTGGACAAATAATGCCACTTCATATAATCTAGTGCAATGAGTATTTAAGGTATAAAATCTTACAATTAATGAAGAAAGGTTGTCAAAAAAATTAGATTAAATAATCAGCTTGATTCTAGAATAATTTAAATTAATTTCCTTTTTGAGTGGAGAGAGAATTCATTAAAAAAACTATTAGAATGATGCAACATTTGATAAAAAATAATGGAGAGTTTAGGTGTTTAGTAAAAATTGATATATATGGTGCAATAAAAAGTTGAATAATGATGTTATGATAATGAAATAGCTGTGAGTGTCTACAACAAAAGGAGATTAGTTTTCCACGAAAAAACAAAAGGAGATTGGTTATTATGTTAAGAATATTGTACATTATTCTGTAATTATATGATTTAAAGTTTTGGTACTCATTTTTTTTAATTAAGACAGTTTTGAAATACAAAAGCTAAAGGGGTTTCCTCTATTTCTAGAAAACAAATTACGTTTTTGAAATCATCTTTCACTAATTTTTAAAGGTATTTTATGAGTTTTGTAAATTTTCTATTTTTTTTTTGTTACCATGAATTTTCTAATACATGGAGTGAAATAAGTTTGTAAAAATAAAATTCGGTACAGAGTACATGAAACGTAATTAATTTAATTTATCGTGGGATGAAGCACAATTATTTAATCTAATTTTTTTGATAATCTTTTTTATTAATGACAAGATTCTATACTTTAAATAGTCATTATACTAAATTATATGAAATGACCTCACTTAGTCCACATGTCACTTATTAATTGGTAAGGACATATCAAGTCATCAAATGACTTGGTATGTAAGGACAACCATAAAGTTTCTCCCTGATGTTACCTTCTCTTCTTTTAGTAATAATAGTCGCAACCACCGATTATCAAAAACAGCAAATTAAAATTCAAACAAAAATCAGAATTAAAACTGAACAACGCCCATGTATATTCGAACCAATATCAACATCATATTCGAACAAAACCAGAAGATAAGTAGATAACCATGAATTTTGGATTTTACCATAATGGGTCGAGTTTCACTACGAAGACGGATGCGTAGAGCGGTGGACGCCGGAATCAAAACTGAACAAATGCACAACTAATTAGAAATCAGGGTTTTTACCTCAGATTGGAAAAAATTTAAACAAAATTAGGGTTTTTACCTTAGGGTTTCTGAGGCGGTGGATGACGACAGACAGAGAAAGGGAGGAGTGCGGTGGAGGCCGGAGGTCGGAGAGGCCGTGATATTGGTCGGAGTAGAAGAGGTGTAGGAAGGGTGGAGGCCGTGATGTTGGCCGTGATGGAGAGTAGGAATTGGGAGGCCATGAGGTTGGAATGGATAGGAGAGTTATGGGGAGAAAGTTTCTGGGAAAAAAAGGGTTATATACTAAGATAAAACGACGTCATTTTTGCACATGTAGATATATACTAAAACGACGTCATTTTAATTACAATTTCGCGGTCGGTCGGTGTGGTTTCAAACCAACACTGAAACCAAACCGCACCAATTCGGTGTCGGTTTGAAACTGTACCACGACACCGATTGGAGCTGCGGTTTAGATTTTATCGGTCGGTCGATTTGGCGATCGGTCAATTTTATGATTTTGCGGGTTTCTGGCTCACCCCTAGGGGGCGCTGGCATGCCCCGGTTACGATACTGGCATGCCCCGGTTACGATACTGGCATGCGCCGTTATGTGATATCGGCATTTATTCTTGCATGTGTTTGAGACAGCGGTATGTCCCGTTTACGATACCGGCGTATTTTCACTCCAAACGGTAAGGAATGCATGGGGACATTCCGTACCCAATCCAAACCCGTGTAACTTAGTACTCGTTGATACCCCTAAAAAAACTTAGTACTCCTTGATTATATTACTTGGGAATTATTTTTTTGAGAGTTTAAATACTTAGTATATTATAATAAATAGGAAATTTAACCTGAAACAACTTATTAAGTTTCAAAGGAGGAAAAGAAATCGAGTCCCTAAGTACTAAGCCTAATCTAGCAAACTGACAAACTCAATCAGTAACCTGATTTTGTAGCTTGCCAATCAACCCATGGTCACAAAGGGGTGAGAATTCCAATTCCTCCCTAAGCTCCTTGACAAGGTTCTCCACTTGTCAATTAACATGCGATAGAGGAGAAGTGAGAAAAACATGTGCCAGTAGGCAGTCATTTTCCACGATGGTCTCCATTGTATGGAATTGAGAGCGCACCATATGGAGGAAAAGTTGTATCGCCCTCAGTTCAGCTTCCACAGATGATGAACCTAGGAAAAATCTCTTCCAGCTCCAGCAATATGGCCAACTCCTCCTTGATCATGAATTCTTCATCCTTGCACGATCTTGCATGGTTCACTTTCTGGAGTTGCTGCAGCTGGTAGGTTAGTAACTCAGTTCTCTGTTTCCTATTATCATTCATGTTTTTACTCCAAAGAGATAGGTCAGTGATGAGTGTGGAAACACTCTATCATCTATGTATGTTTTAGTGTCGATTTTCTATTGTTTCTAGTATTTTTGTGTGTTATGTATCGTTGTATTGTTATATATCGTGCTTTGAACGTTTTAATATAGTTCTTGTGATTTTCATTGCGTTTCATTCATGTTTATTACTAGAAGGCTTTGTGGTGATGCGAGGAGGATATTGGTGCACTTTGGAGCGTGTCAAATGCGATTGGATCAGCCGTGAAGAATGGTGCACGATCGGGACCTCGACGACACTGGGCAGTCTAACCTTGAGCAACTCAAATAAAGATAATTTTCGCATACGAAGTCCGATGGAGACAGGTGAGGAAATTCTAGAAAGAAGACATCCGTGGCTACAACTTTATCTCTAATGGTATTCTTCAGATTCGGAGTCCAAGAGGGTGAAAAATGCATCCAAAGTCAAGTGTTAAAACTGAGAACTTGCCAACCGAATTTGGCCGAAATTCATGGCCCATTTCGGGACCATTCCGGAATTGTCCATGACTTTTCATGGCTGCCACTTCACCACTTCATTGCTGGCATTCCATCACCTAACTCACCAACTTCACTCCACTACCTCCCCCTTTTCTTCCACTACTTCCCATTTCTCCTCCACTACTTCCATCTTTACACTCCACTACTCCCATCTTTACACTCCACTACTCCATTAACTCCCTCTCTCTTTTAGAAAGGCATGTTGGCTCATCATTATAAGGGAGGGAGTAGAGAAAAACGTGGCTGATCTTAGGAGGAGAGAGTAGAGAATACATAGTAACCATTGTAGAGAGTTTGGAGAGGAATTGTAGAGAGAGCTTAGAGAGGAGCTTGGAAGGAACTTGAAGAAGGAGCTAGGATGGAGCTCTTGAAGACATCATTGAGCTTTCCTAAACTCTATCTTTATGTTCATGTTCTATTTACATTGTTCAATGGATAATCTGTGTTATATGTTGAATATGTGTGAGTAGTTGATTTGTGGGTTAGGTGCCTTGATGGCATCTACTTAGCCTATGATTTAGTGGGGTTAAAATGTTAAAGTTTGTGAACTAATTAATGAGTTTAATGCTTAATCTTGCTTGATCACCTTGATTATGAACTAAGTTAATTCTAATCGCCGGGAGGGGTTAGGATTAATGGACTATTTAACTAGTTAACTAGTTGCCTATTGATGAGGGATCTCATTAGGTGGTTAGTTATCCCAAGGGTGATGGTCATAATCGGTAATTAGTTAGATTAGTTGGCTAATTAGTCGCGGGAGTACGGTTAGTTCAACTAAGCCTAATTAATGATCGATTTAGACTAATTAATGGCGGGAGCGTTGATTAGTTGCTTAAGAAACACCCGGACCATAACACGAATTTAATAAACCCCATATTCCATTTGGTTATTTATGTGTCATTGGCACCAAGTCCACTCTTTCCTTTATTGTTTAAATCTTTTTATAATTTAGTCGTTGTAGTAACCAACTCGTGTGTGGAATTGACAAATCCATAACTCGTAGTCCTAAACTAGTTGTAGAGTCGTATTTGTGGCCTAACACTTAGTCCTCGTGGGACGACAATCCCGTACTTACTCTTTATTGAAAGAGGGGCGTAAAAACCCCTCCCAATAAAGAGTAAGTACAGGATTGTCGTCCCACGAGGACTAAGTGTTAGGCCACAAATACGACTCTACAACTAGTTTAGGACTACAAATCATGGATTTGTCAATTTCAACACGAGTTGGTTACTACAACGACTAAATTATAAGAAGATTTAAATAATAAAGGAAAGAGTTGGCTTGGTGCCAATGACACCTAAATAACCAAATGGCATATGGGGTTTATTAAGTCCGTGTTATGGTCCGGGTATTTCTTAAGCAACTAATCAACGCTCCCGCCATTAATTAGTCTAAATCGATCGTTAATTAAGCTTAGTTGAACTAACCGCGCTCTCGCGACTAATTAGCCAACTAATCCAACTAATTACAGATTATGACCATCACCCTTTGGACAACTAACCACCTAATGAGATCCCTCATCAATAGGCAACTAGTTAACTAGTTAAATGGTCCATTAATCCTAACCCCTCTCGGCGATTAGAATTAACTTAGTTCATAATCAAGGTGATCAAGCAAGATTAAGCATTAAACTCATTAACTAGTTCACAAACCTTAACATTTTAACCCCACTAAACCATAGGCTAAGTAGATGCCATCAAGGCACCTAACCCACAAATCAACTACTCACACATATTCAACATATAACATAGATTATCCATTGAATAATGTAAATAGAACATGAACATAAAGATAGAGTTTAGGAAAGCTCAATGATGTCTTCAAGAGCTCCCTCCTAGCTCCTTCTTCAAGTTCCTTCCAAGCTCCTCTCTAAGCTCTCTCTACAATTCCTCTCCAAACTCTCTACAATGGTTACTATGTATTCTATACTCTCTCCTCCTAAGATCAGCCACGTTTTTCTCTACTCCCTCCCTTATAATGATGAGCCAACATGCCTTTCTAAAAGAGAGAGGGAGTTAATGGAGTAGTGGAGGAAAAATGGGAAGTAGTGGAGGAAAAGGGGGAGGTAGTGGAGTGAAGTTGTTGAGTTAGGTGATGGAATGCCAGCCATGAAGTGGTGAAGTGGCAGCCATGAAAAGTCATGGACAATTCCGGAATGGTCCCGAAATGGGCCATGAATTTCGGCCAAATTCAGTTGGCAAGTTCTCAGTTTTAATACTTCACTTTGGATGCATTTTTCACCCTCTTGGACTCCGAATCTGAAGAATACCATTAGAGACAAAGTTGTAGCCACGGATGTCTTCGTTCTAGAACTGCCTCATCGTCTCCATCGGACTTAGTATGCAAAAGTTATCTTTATTTGAGTCACTCGAGGTTAGACTGCCCAGTGTCGTCGAGGTCCCGATCGTGCACCATTCTTCACGGCTGATCCAATCGCCTTTGACACGCTCCAAAGTACACCAATATCCTCCTCGCATCACCATAAAGCCTCCTAGAATAAACATGAATGAAACGCAATGAAAATCACAAGAACTACACTAAAATGTTCAAAGCACGATATATAACAATACAACGATACATAACACACAAAAATACTAGAAATAATAGAAAATCGATAATAAAACATACATAGATGATAGAGTGTTTCCACACTCATCAGTCAGTAGCACAATAAGAAACCCTTTTTCCTAAAAACCAAGTATGGGGATCCCGCAGAAACGTGTTGCCAAGAGTGTCCAACAACAGCTTTGCACCCATCCTCTCCGGTCCAATACTCCTCAAACTTGACGTGCCTTTTTTCGATTTTAGAAAAAGTCAGATTGGGAGCAGATAACGGTGGTCTAATCCTATTAAAGGACTTGAACTTTAGGAAAGAGGTTCCTCCACCTCACATTCTGAAGAGCCCATCAAGTCTTTGTTGCATATTATCCATATCAAATTGGTAGTTAGTCATAGTGTAGGGATGACCCTTCAATTATAAGTCAATCAACTCCCCTCATTGATGAAATCATGTAACAAATCCATTTGCCATCTTTCAGGAGAGTTACCTCCTAACGTTTCATTAGCACTAGCAACCAAATTAAGATCTCCAATGCACAGTCAAGGTTCAGAAGTAATTTTGTAAATTCTAGACTTGAATTTATGTTAGAAGTTCCTCTCTTAGCTCTCTTTTAGCTAGACTTGAATTATTGGTAGAAGTTTCAAATTCAAGGCTCATGAATAGAAATAACACAATCAGAAGAATTATCCCCTTATCAAAAAAAAATCATTTTGTTTTGCATTTGATCTACTAACAGTAAGGAAATATATGTCTACTAATTCTCAATGTATTATTTATTTCTATGCCTGCAATGGTTCTTGGAGCCCAGTTAATTATATTCCTAAAGTCTAATGTTTGCGTCGAACATGATTTCATAAAATTCCGAATGCACTTTCAGCCTCTGGACCATTTACTATCTCTGGACCATTTCAAATTTGAGTTACAATATTTGCAATGAGTAAGAAGTGCACACATAAAATTTCTCAAAGTATCATATTCTATAACCTCCCGCGAGCCTCGCTACTTGGCACTCTTCATGAATAATTTTTTCCGTTAAAATATATCATTTTTTATTCGATAAGTTAAAAATATAACAAAATTTATCAATTTTGAATAATATATGTAGACATAATTCGTCAAACTTTATTTGATTGGATTGTTGACCAGATAAGAGGAAATTGCATCACTATAGTAGAATATTGTGAATTTATTTTCTATTTCATATGTAAGTGATATAATATATATTGTTATAACAAAAAATTACAATTAAACCATATATAATTATATCATTTATTTATTCTATCAACTCTGGCGGAGCTTGGCTACTTCGGTCTCTTCATAAATAAATATTTCTGGAACGTTAGGAATGTCAGTGCTTGTGTAGAGCTCTTGTCTAGTGGTTTAGTCGACTGCATCCATAATTAAAAAATGTCTATTCAGAATAAGCAAAAATAATTTAATCACCAAAGTCAGAAGCATTAGAAACAATAAGAGTATAAAGAGGATAAGAGTAGTTACTTAGGCATTGGGAGACACAAGACTTGTAGCACTGCCTACTATCCTCATCATCAGCTAGCAGGAACCTGGCGTTAGCAATTGGGGATGGTGAAGGAGAGTGACGAGGAGGGGGCCTGTGGTAGGGATGGTACTTTTGGTGACGCTTAAGTTCATATGATTCCTTAGTATCATAACCAAGTGAATCATATTCGTTAGCATAAGAGATAAGTGAAGGCGAGGGTGTGTGGTGATGTTTGTGTTTGTGGCGAGGGGACTTGTTGTGACGCTCAAGTTCATACGATTCTTCAATATCATAACTAAGCGAATCATATTCACTAGAATCAAAGACAGGTGAAGGCGATGGCGGGTGGTACTGTTTGTATCTGTGGTGGGGTAGGTTCTTGTGGTGGGAGACTTGTGGTGACGCTCAAGTTCATAGAGCTTCTCAAAATTATAACTCAGTGAGTCGTATTCATTAGCATCTGAGACAGGTGAAGGCGACAATGGGTGGTGATATTTGTGTCCGTGGTGGGATGGGTGCTTGTGGTGGGGAGACTTGTGGTGATGCTCAAGTTCATATGACTCTTTAGTATTATAACTCAGTGAATCATATTCATTAACATTAGAGATAGGTGAAGGCGATGGTGGATGGTGATGTTTGTGTCTGTGGTGGGGTGGGTGCTTGTGGTGGGGAGACTTATTATGATGCTCAAGTTCATATGATTCATCAGTATCATAACACAATGAATCGTATTCAACAACATCAGACACTGGTGAAGGCGTTGGTGCATAATGTGGGTGTTTGTGGTGGTGACGCTCAAGTTTGTATGATTCCTTTAACTGAGAGTTAAAGTTAGGTTTGTAAGTATAACTCTACTCATAGTCTGGGGTGCACTTTTCATAGCACTTGTATATTCTCAAATGACTCTCTGATATCAGTGCATCTTCACTGTCTTTTACTTCACTTTGTACAAGCATTGCAAATAGTATTAAGAAAAGTGAGAGCTCAACAACCATAACTTTCTCCATCTTTTTTTGCCTTTTTTGTTCACTCCTTTCAAATTCCTTTTGGTTGATCTTTGTTATAAAACTTAAGATACATGGCTTATTTATATAGGCTACGCTTAAATTTATTTTAAATACTCTTCATATTTGGCTATGGCAAGTTTATTGAACATTTGATTTCATTCATTTTTCTATTTATGGAACACAATCATTGTGCATTCTCCAAAATACGTTATCTCTTTGACTTTATAAAGTTTATTCTCTCTTCAACTTACCAAAAACTATATATTCTCTTTGACTTGTCAAAATACATTCTCTATTCAACTTACCAAAAGTACATTTTCTCTTTGACTTACCAAAATAGATTCTCTCTTTAACTTACATAGATACATTTTCTATTTGACTTCTAATAAGTATTTTCTCTAACTTACCAAACACACATTTTCTCTTTGACTTTCAATAAATCCATTGTGTCTTTGACTTACTAATATACACTTTCTGTTAATGGAGATGGTTCTTTATTGCAATCTTATTTTACAATTTTTTCCTCTTACAGTACTTCAAACTATATTTATCTGTTTGCATATTACAATAACATATTTGAAATCAAAACCTTATTTAATTTTTGCTCGATAAATTCATTGCTTTTCTATAATAGAAAATTTTCTCTGTACCGAATCAGATTCATTGAAAAATTAGTGATTTTATTAAAGTAGTAATATAATATAGTTTTTAGGAACATCCTTTTATGAATTCATGGTCTCAACAATACTATAAATTGACACTTACTTGAGATTACAAACTTAACTGAAACAATATAACCAAATATGATCATAATAACTTTTGTAGATATTTAGATTCAATTGGATTTTCTCTGGCTAATTTGCAAAAGTTTGAGTGTTGTCTTCTCGAACTGCAAAAAATAGTTAAGAGTTGTTGCTTCTATTATCAATTAATTAATAATATTATAAATTAATACAATTTTGGATCCAAAGTTATTAATTTGTAAAAAAATTACTAGTAGAACCTATGTATCAATGAAGTTCTTGAGAAGGTAATATGAAACTCAGTGCGATTTGGATCCATATATTTATTTGACACGTTTAGTTTTGATGGGCTTTTGTTGATTTTGGGTAGTAAGGAACATGGACCAAGGAAAGGGCATATATTCTTTTGCTGCTATTTTTAATGGTATCTATCTTTGTTGATTTCGGATATCGGATTTCGCCATTTCGGATAATTGACTATTCAAATTCAGATAGTTTAGATTGTAAAAAATTTGGGTAATTCAAATTATTCGAATATTTACCCCTATTTGCCGGTGTATTTAGATGCAAGAGAAAATCACTCTCTGGTTCCAACAGTATGCATAAATTATTGATTTGGTCTTTGCTATTTCAAAATTTTGTTTGCTCTTCTCCTTGTTTTGTCAAATGTTACACTCGAGAGGTGAGGACATCTTGGGGCAATGATGTTGAGTCAATTTTTTTCCAAAGTCACAAAATAGGGGTTTCGTTGTGATGTGGTAAATACAAGGGATCTGGACAATCTAGATCAGGTGGGGAAGAGGGAGGAAATTGAGTTTGATGATGGAAACGTGGACTCCACGCGCGTGGGAGTAGCCATTGGGTCTTCTGGCCGCGCGAAGAGCAGGGCGCGAGGAGCACGCACCAAGCAACGCGGGATGACCGTTGCCTTAGTTATGCACGATAGAAATAAGTGGGCCTATTTCTATGTAATTTGTTATTCAGTTGATATTTGTTTAGCACTTGTTCTTCCACTTTCTTCCTACGTTTCTATGACTAAATTATTGTTTTCTTTCAATTCTAGGATTTAATTGCAATTTGTAGGACTAGCTGGGTGCCATCCCCTAGTTTCTATAAATATGTTATTATTTGTAATGTTGATTATGTTATAAATGAATAAGTCAGTAAGAGAACTCTCTCTCCCTAATATTTTCTTTCTTCCTCAACATTTCCATTCAAAACTGTTGAGTGATCTTCGAGTGTCTCTCTTGTGAGAACTTCTGGTGATCTTGCGCATTCCATACACCAAACTCGGTTCTAATAAGAGCATCACGCCTCCCTCGCGAATGGGGTCTCACGACAAAGATTCTCCAAGTCCATCAATGACAATTCCCTCACGTGGTAAGGTCGCCTAAGTTAAATTCGCTGCAAAACCTTGATTAATGGACTTCGAGCGTTGGATGAGACTCGAGGTTGATGGTGGTGGTCAGGTGAAGGGACGCGATTTCGTAGGTGGTGGTCGAAGACAATAAAGGGACGCAAGGTAGATGGTGGTGGTTTAAGTGGTTATTAGGGAGACGACAGTGATTTTTTTTTTAATTTTTGGTATGCGTATATAAGTCATTTCACATGATATAATAATAATAAATTCATTGTTGACTACAAAAAGATTCAAAGAATAACATTTAACAAAATTAAAAGGTCGAAAAAATATTTTTTGAAATAGAAAAGACCTCATAAGTAAGATAAACTAAGGGTACCTTGCAAGTCAAGAACACACAACAACTAAGATTAAACTAAGACGACTAATTACGTGAACAAGCTAAAGAAAAGGATACCTAAACTACTAGCAAATCTAACTACACGCCTAGAGAACAATCGTTCCTAAAAAATGATGCTAATTGATTAGGTGGATTTTGACGTCTGCCCTAGCAATATAGAGAAAGTAGAATGTTGAACCCACAGAGAACGGGTCCTAGATCGTAGAGTAAAAACTATCAAGGAAAGGTAAATAGCTAATGATTAAAATCGTAATAAATGATATAGAGAAAAGTGGGAAAGACACCCCTCGCACAACCCTCTCAACTCGATTTCTCTTGGGCTTTATTTTAGCGTGCGGCGGTCCTAGGTGAGCATAGTACGGGGGTGCATCACTGTTACGATCATCACACCCCTAAAGCTTCCTATTGGGATAAATGAAAAATTACCAACACCCTTCGCACGTGTGAGTTGTCATCCTCATGCAAACGACCACGGGCCACCAATAAACCCCTCAAGTCCACTCATTAATGTTTCACGTAATGGCAACTAACTTAGGCTCTTCACTATGGTTCCTCGAACCATCGTCGATTCTTCAGCTCGATCCCTCGAACCACTTCTAGTCAATTAGTGAGATATTTCCATGGGCCCTAATCCGTCATGTGTATTAGAGGGATCGGATTTGGTCCTGGAGGCCAAATCCAGCACGGTGCTGGAGGATTTTTATTGAAGGACACGCGGGAACTATTTTACAAAAATGCAAAAATACGGGAGTGCAAAATAAAAAAAACCCACAACCATTGAATCATAACTGGGTAAACCATTGAATCGTAACTGAGTAAACCATTGAATCGTAACTGAGTAAACCATTGAATCGTAACTGGGTAACTGGGACGGACCCCGATTTATCCGGGACGGGAAAAAACGGACCATTGAATCATAACTAGGTAGACCATTGAATCATAATTAAGTGAACCATTGAATCATAACTAAATCAACCATTGAATCGTCCAGGATGGTCCTGGTTGGATTTGGCCTTCCAGGACCAAATCCGCTCCCGTGTATCAGATGCACTAGATCAATTGATAAGTACTTCGTTTGAGTTAGACTCATTAAAACCAACTACTAAAGTCGTCATTAACCAAAAGTATTAAGCACGGGTCCACTAGATCAATTAGCAAGGAGATATGTGTAGATTAACCTAATAACCCCCACTCTAATCCATTAACCAAAGGTATTAAATCTCCCCACTAATTCACAACCTAACTGTGAAAGCCCATTCGAAATCGTGTCAATCGGGGTGCACTTAGGACACCCAACCCAAAAAGAACTACTCACACACCATAAATGTAAGGGGAAATTACTCTCAGAATCTTAGTGTTTGGTAAAATAGACACTGAGGATCCTGTAGTTTGCTTTCTGATTTTTTAACCCCTATAATTTGGGTTTATTATACTCTGGGGTCTTTCGATGATGTCATCTTCAATTTTTTCATTTTTGTCATAGAAATGACAAAAATACCCTTTAAAAAAATAAAAAGTTAATCTGCTCTCTCTCGATTCTCACTCCACCAACCTCGACACCACCTCCTCCACCGACTTCCTCGACCACATGCTCTCCTCCTCCATGAAGGAAGGTCGAGCAATAGACCTCCTTGAAGTACCCATTCAATGAAGCCATATAAAGAGTCATGATTCTCCAACAGCAACCCGGCAATCTCGTTATGGCCTTTAGCGGTGCCAAAATGGAGAGGGGAATTAAGGCCACCGAAGGTGGAATACTTGGCGAGGCACGGGTTACATCAAGTCACCATCCCTTGCCGCTTACACCAGGTCACCGTCCCTGACACCAGTCACTCACCGGACGTTGAGCACCCAAGCCGAGCATCAGGTCATTGTCCCTTGTCGTTTACACCAGGTCACCGCCCCTCACTGCTTACACCAGGTCGCCGTCCCTCGCCAGTTACACCAGCCGCTCGTCGGATGCCAAGACGTGATTCATCCCCTTTTTGATTTTTGATGGTCGGAGGGTTAAAAAATGTTGTTGAAGAAGATTGAATCGATTCAAGATTTGTTTTTTTGGATGATTTTGGTTGATGTCAGAAAAATGGCCGAAAATAATGACCAGAGTTAGTGTTCGCCAGAAAAATGATCGGAGAAGATGACCGAAAATTTTGGTTGACCAGAGCAGGATTATATCCATCATTTCAAATATAAAATAAGAAAAAAATGATTAATGACATAATCGAGGGACCTCATTATATAATAAACTCAAACTAGAGGGGTTACAAAATCAGAAGGCAAATTACAGGGTCCCCAACGTCTATTTTACCAAACACCAGGGTTCTGAGAGTAATTTTTCCTAAATGTAAAGATAAATGCAATGGAAAGGAAAGCCATTGCAATGTAAACACAAAAGGGGAGAGAGAGAGAGAGAGAGGGAGAGAGAGAGAGGGAGAGAGGGAGGGAGAGAGAGAGAGAGAGGGAGGGAGGGAGAGAGAGATGTGCAAGTGTCGTGCGGTACTGGAATGGCTTAAGTTCGGGTTACATTTTTGGGCACAAAAATGTGCAAGTGTCGTGCGGTACTGGAATTGCTTGGTGATGGGTGATAAGCTTCTCTCTTCTTTCCGATTGGGTGCCGTCAGTCGGTATCGCCAGTCAGGCGACATGGCAGTGCTGTTAGGAGCTCTTGGTGCCACCCGACAAGCATTTACTTTCGGGTAGTCTTTCTCTTAATGAAATTGATGGGCGATGATTCGCTTGTGGTGAGGGCGGCAGTTCAGGTTGTAGGGAAAATTTTGCCATTTGGCGGGTGCCGTGTAGTGCTGTGACTGCCGTCCGACAGTACCCTCTAAGCATGCTGCCGAACGACGATTCTCAACGGGCTTGTACGGCAATATAGAGTGTGAGCTGATTTCACCTTAGGGCGAGTGCTGATCTACACTAGGACTATCGTGCGGTAGTGTCCTCCTCTTTAGTGATCATCGGGCAGTGATTCTGACTGTGTTTGGGTGGCAGCACAGGGTCTGGGCATATTCTCCTTCTAACACGAGTGTCGTGCGACACTTGAGCAGCTCAGCAACACTCTTCTTCTTGTTCTCCTTGTCCAAAAGTTCTCCTTTTACCCCAATTTCCTCCTAAAAGCACAAAACTCAACAACTTAAGCCATTCGAGGAAGCATACCATAAAATGGCTAAAAAGACTCAAGACTCGACACTTTAGACACCAAAACGATAGAAAAAGACCTCTAAAAGACCATGTTGAATGAGTGTTTTTAACAGTCATCACTCTCTCTCTCTCCTCTCATCTTCTCTCTCTCCTCGTTTTGTTCTGATTGTGTATTTTTTCGATTTTGCTCTTGTGGGATTCAGCCTCCGCGCAAGACGTCCATTATCAAGAAGAAGCTGGCGAAGATGATGATGGGGCTGTTGAGTGGTATCCACATCATCAGGCTTTGCTGATGTGGCTTGGTCTACATGGCTGGGCGGGATCCGAGCAGTTGTCCGTTGACCTAATTGATTTTAGTTTGACTTAATTGATCGATTTTATACCACACAGGATACTAAAATAATTTTTCGTGATACTACAGAGTACCAAAGTGAAGTTTTTCCTTCTAAATACTCTGTGACCTCAGGTTTTAATTTATCAAATATTTTTGGGAAAAATACTCAAAAGGTTTTACCGTTTGACATAATATATTTGAAGTTTCAGTACCTAGTAAGTAAATTAATGAGTAAGTTTTGAAAAATCGAATTTATTAATTTCTCAAACTTAGGAATTATTTTCTCCTTCTCCGTATTTTACCGTATTCGACGTAGTATATCTCTGCAGGTGGGCGCGAGAGAGAGAGAGGGACGGAGAGAGAGATGAGGTTCCCGAAGACGACGACATTACCGTCCACGCTTTTAAGAAGCAGGGCGCCGGTGCTCGCCCGACCCCACGCATCTCGTAGCATATCGCCGGACACCCAAACTAAACGGTGCCGTTACTCTTCCAACAACTTGAAAAAGATTTTTAAAAAAAACACTAAAAAGCGAATAATTTAATTTGATGATAAAAGAGTTGTTTTTTCCTGGTCTTGTGTGGTGTGGCAGGTCACCGTCTTTTGGGATAGCGTTTGACATCGACGGGGTTGTTCTCCACGGCGGAGTTCCGGTCGGCGGCTCCCCTTGCGCTCTTAAGCGGCTCTACGATGATTCCGGTGAGTTTTTCTAAAAAATATTGTTTATCTAAGTGCGCGAGCTTTCTTCTGTTCTGGGTTTAAAGAAAATTTAACGACTTTATTTTTTAGGTTTATATTGTCCGGTATCCGGACACCTGTAAAGAATGATGATTGCAAATTCGAATTAGAAATTTAACGAATTTATTAAATGGAGAAATTTTGTGTATATTAATGAATCTGAAGTTTGGAGATGTCAATATATTGATGGGAGAGTTTTTTATCCTACATGACACGAATTTGTATTAGTTGGCCGGTGGATATCTGGATACCAAGTGGTATAAAATATAAACCAAAAAAATATATATTCTTGTTGAGAATATCACATTGTTTGATGCAAGACGGGTGAGCTAGTTTATAAACATTGAAAATCTACCAACGCATTACCTTAAGGTTTTTGGTTGGATATGTAGATTCTAACATGGTATCAAAGTGGGGTTGATCCCGTGCCCATTGTGCACGTCGGCAAAGTCAAAGCCCGTGCATTCTTTGACCTGATGGGTCTCGTTTGTGTAGAAAATCCACCTACCCATTTACTTAAGATTTTGGATTGGATATAAAAATTCTAACAAAGTACAGACATAGGCATGGTTTGATTGAACTGAAATGGAGTTGTGGTAGTGTGGGTGAAGAATCTCAATGCTTTGCTTTCGACTTTGTCTGTGTTAGTTTGGTTTGTTCTACTTTTCTCTCTACTTTACCAAATGTACTGCATTTTAAACTTTTATTCTGCTTCTATCAGGATGTTTGAAGGTCCCTTTTCTGTTCTTGACGAATGGTGAGTTGGGAATACTTTACTTTATGCTTCAGGCCCTCGTGTTGTGGGTGATGATGTTTTATCTCAAGTTCAGTCGTTGAATAACAACCTGTTATTTTTCATTAGGTGGTGGTGTCCCCGAATCTAGAAGAGCTCTTGAATTAAGTGAGCTTCTTGGTGTGAAGATTGTACCTCATCAGGTAGTTTTCTTTCCGTTGTATCTTACCAGAACTTTATCCGGTGCGGTGTGGATGACCACTGTTTGACTGATGGAAGCGACGGGTAGCCGGCTTTTCGTCCTCGTACAGGTTCTGCAGGGGCATTCCTCTTTCAAGAATTTGGTCAAAAGGTACTACCGCATCCCTATTGATTGTCTTAGATTTTATCTCTAGAATAAAGACTTGTTTTTTTATCTTGTGGCCATTACTTTCTGTTCTGTCTTAAGAAACCATCAGTTTTGGTTTTCATTTGTGTTTCCTTTTTCATATGGACCATTGTCAATTCTTCTGTTAATGGTCGAGTAATTATCAACACTATGCGTTTTGGTGCTGGCTTGAACGGTACTCGCAGCATTAGCTGCTTGGCTGGAGGTTGGTTGTTGTTAGTTTGTGAATTCGATTTTAGAATAGCGGGCAGCTTTCAGCAAAGCAACCAGCTCCGTGATACAAATCAGTAACTTCATGCCAAGCATCGTTGTTATAGAGTATCTTTCTCATTATTCAACTAGAGAGACGGAAATGAGGATTCTTGATAATTGATACTAAGGAACAAAAAAATGATTGGTTATCGTCCATCATTAGTGTTGCATTCTAGATTTTGAAGTTGATCATCATATTCTTCATTCGATAAGCTGATACTTCTTCCCATATCTTCAATTGCTTTACAAGATATGAAAATCAACTAATCGTGGCTACTGGAAAAGGAGATCCTGCCCTTGTGATGTCGGAGTACGGTTTTAAGTAAGTCTTTGCCATGTACAGCAATTTAAGCACCCGCTTTAGTTCCTACTTCCTAGATCTTAAGATTATGTGATTCCATTTTTCCCTTTCTTTTTGACTGCATTTTTCCCTTTCTTTTTGACTGGACAGGAAAGCTCTCTCCTTGGATGATTATGCTTCTTATTTCGACAACATTGACCCTGTTGCTCAATACAAAAGATGGACAACTAAGCTGCCGCCCCACAAGAATTCTCCATCGAAAAGTACGACGCCAAAGTATAATCTTGCTTCTGAAACAGTCGAGGCAGTATTCGTTATCAGTGATCCTGTGGATTGGGGCAGAGACATCCAGGTATCTTTCCACGGCGTGGCCAGTTTCACAGAATAATAGTGATTGAATAAATATTAACAAAGGGAAACACTTGATACCATACGATGTACAACACCGTCTTGCTAGTTAACTTTCTAGTTGCACATAAGTGACTCACTCACAGATTGACCAACTTGCTTCCATTTGGTTGTTCCTTTTGTAGACTTCCTAATATGTTAATGGGTATTATGTTGGGCTTTCACGCCATGTATATTAACTAATGTAGAACTTGCAACAGGTACTCTGCGATATTTTACGATCTGGAGGCGTTCCTGGACGACGCAGTGGACAGCAGCCTTCGTTATACTTTGCTGCTGATGACCTTGAATATCAAGTACTGTCGCTTATTTGATTTTGAACTTTTTATTGTTATTGCCCGTGAATTGGGGAGTTTCTTCACTTCATGTTGCTTGGAAAGAAGAAAACTTCCAGCAACCTAGCTTTTTTCGGCAATTCTCTAACCCGTGTAGTTAATACTGTAAAACCAATTGAGTGCGTCTTGCTTTGTTTGAAGAAATTAGGAGAGAATTAAGTCATCCACGAGAATTTTTTCTGCCTCGTGTATATCTCACAAGTTTATAAGATGGGAAGAATCTAGTAACGCTGATCAGCTAATTCATGATACAGGCTGCATTTCCCTCTCGGCGTCTTGGAATGGGTGCTTTTAGAATTGCTCTGGAGAGCGTATTTAATACGTAAGGCGGCCAGTGTATGAAGTTAATTATGCATGTTTCTTTTTTGTAGAGACAAACGTTACCATTTGTTGAAATCTTAAGCTGCACTGGAAATTGAAAGAAGGCGAGCCGAGTACGATTTTTGTGTTATAACAACAACAAATGGTTGACTCGAGCAATGTCAGATTGTGTGATAACATGTTGATACTTGAAAAGGCCCATATATGGCATTCTAGTTGAGATGCTGATGGATTGATTGTTTTTCTTCCTTTTCAAGGATTCACTGTGAAGATTTGGAGTATGTTTCCTTTGGGAAGCCAAATCCCTTTGTTTTCAAGAATGCTGAAGCTACTTTGAGCCTGCTGCAGCCATCTTATTCCGATAGCTCCAAGGATCGTGGGGATCTTGGTTCGGATTTTTTCAAGACTCTGTACATGATCGGCGACAATCCGTCAGTGGACATAAAAGGCGCTCGACAGGTTTGTCTCCGCAATTCCTCGGAGTACTTGGTTTCTCAGCTCCTGCAATGCCATTTCATGGTCAAATGATAAGAGAGAACCATGGTTTCGTTTCAGGCTGGGGTTCCATGGTTCTCTATCCTCACAAGGACAGGCGTTTTCCGAGGAGCGAGTAACCATTCAAAATTCCCAGCTGATCTAGTAAGTAAAATTGGCTACATGAATATAAATAAATCTACCACAAATTCAATTGAGCATATCACCTTGACCCTTTAATGTTAGAAGGGAGGGGAGGTAAGGGACAAAAGCTAAACCCTCTCCTATCTGCAAATTGTTACCTCCTTAAAAAGTCGACAGTGTTCGACTCTGAATATCTAAGGTTCACAGAAGAAAATTTGTTACTCCTAATTGGGAGCCAAGTTTTTTTTTGTTATTGTTCTTTTGACACTATTTCCTATATTTCCCCTATAAATTATCAACTTCCATAGTACTCAAGGTTATATTAGTAATTTGAAACCCAATAATATCACATTAGTGTGCCTCTATCCAACTTATTAGTTTTAGTCAATGTACTCTCCTTCCCCTTGGCTCTTTTTTATGAAATTCAACTGTATGCTAATGTATATCCAATCAGTTGATTATTGGATTTATCAAATACTGATTTTTTTCTGTCAACTGTGGCAGGTTGTCGACACAGTGTATGAGGCAGTGGACTACATTATGAGAAGAGAGTGCATCTCTTAGCTCTCTTTTAGTTTGAATTTCTGTTAGAAGTTTCGAATTTAAGAATCACAAATTAAAATAACATAATTAAAAAAAATCTTCTCTTAAATAGGATTGGAAAAAACATTTCAAGACTTTCTTTCATTCATTTTGCTTTGCATTTGACCTACTCACACTAAGGGAACATTTCTCAATGTATTATTTCTTTCTATACCTACAACGGTGCTTGGAGCCCAGTTCAATCTATTTCTAAAGTCTCAAGTTTTCTTGGAACATGATTTCATAATTTTCTGATATACTTTCAACCTCTTATTGGTAAAGAATGATTTAATGTCTCTCGACCATTTCAAATTCCGGTTATAACGTTTGCATTGAGTAAGAAGTGCACACATAAAATTTCTCAAAGTATCCTATTCTATAACCTCCCGCGGAGCCTCTCTACTTGGTAATTTTCATGAATAATTTTTTTGCGAAAATATTATTTTTTATTCGGTAAGTTGAAAATATAAAAATTTTTCTCAATTTTGGATAATATATGTAGACATGATTCGTCAAATTTTATTTGATTGGATTGTTGACCAGAGAAGAGGAAATGGCATCATTGTAGTAGAATATTGTGAATTTTATTTTCTATTTCATATGTGATTGATATAAAATATATTGTTATAACAAAAAATTGCAATTAAACAATATATAAGTACATCATTTATTTATTCTATCAACTCCGACGGAGCCTGGCTACTTCGATCTCTTCATAAGTAATTATTTCTGGAACATTAGGGATGTCTGTGCCAGTGTAGAGGTCTTTTGTCAATCGATTTAGTCAACTGCATCAATAATAAAAAAAGTTCATTCAGAATAAGCACGAGCAATTTAATCACCGAAGTCGAAAGCATAAAAAAAAATAAGAGTACAAAGAGGATACGAGTAGTTACTTAGGCATTGAGAGACACAAGACTTGTAGCATTGCCTACTATCCTCATCATCAGCTAGCAGATTAGCTAGCAGGAAACTAGCGTCAGCAGTTGGAGATGGTGAAGGAGAGTGGTGAGGAGGGTGCTTGTGATGGGGTGGGTGCTTATGGTGACGCTCAAGTTCATACGATTCCTCAATATCATAACTAAGTGAATCAAATTGGTCAACATCATAGATAGGTGAAGGCGACAGTGAGTGGTGATGTTTGGGCTTGTGGTGCGGTGGGTGCTTGTGGTGGGGAGACATGTGGTGATGCTCGAGTTCATATGATTCCTGAGTATCATAACCAAGTGAATCATATTCGTTAGCATCAGAGACAAGTAAAGGTGAAGGTGACGGTGGGTGGTGATGTTCGTGTTTGTGGTGGGGTGGGTGCTTGTTGTGGGGAGACTTGTGGTGACGCTCAAGTTCATACTGTTCCTCAGAATCATAACCAAGTAAATCGTATTCATTAGCATCAGAGACAGGTAAAGGTGAAGGTGAAGGTGACGGTGGGTGGTGATGTTTGTGTTTGTGGCGGGGAGACTTGTGGTGACGCTCAAGTTCATACGATTCCTTAGTGTCATAGCTAAGTAAATCATATGCATTAGCATCAGAGACAGGTGAAGGCGACGGTGGGTGGTGATGTTTATGTCTGTGGTGGTGTGGGTGCTTGTTGTGGGGAGACTTGTGGTGACGCTCAAGTTCATACAGTTTCTCAAAATCATAACCAAGTGAATCGTATTCATTAGCATCAGAGACATGTAAAGGTGAAGGTGAAGGTGGGTGTTGATATTTATGTTTGTGGCAGGGAGACTTATGGTGATGCTCAAGTTCATACGATTCCTCAGTGTCATAACTAAGTGAATCATATTCATTAGCATCAGAGATAGGTGAAGGCGACGGTGGGTGGTGATGTTTGTGTCTATAGTGGGGTGGATGCTTATGGTGGGGAGACTTGTGGTGACGCTCAAGTTCATATGATTCTTCAGTATTATAACTTAGTGAATCATAATAGTTAACATTAGAGATAGGTGAAGGCGATGGTGGATGGTGATGTTTGTGTCCGTGTTGGGGTGGGTGTTTGTGGTGGGGAGACTTATGATGATGCTCAAGTTCATATGATTTCTCAGTATCATAATGAAGTGAATCGTATTCAACAACATCAGAGATAGGTGAAGACGACGGTGCGTAATGTGGGTGTTTGTGGTGGTGACGCTCAAGTTTGTATGATTCCTCTGATCGAGAGTTAAAGTTAGGCTTGTAGGTATAACTCTTCTCACAATCTGGGGTGCACTTCTCATGGCACTCGTATATTCTCAAATGACTCTTTGATATCAGGGCATCTTCAATGCCCTTTACCTCTGTTTGCGCAAGCATTACAAATAGTAGTAGGGAAAGTGAAAGCCTAACAACCAAAACTTTCCCCATCTTTTTTTGCCTTCGTTTTTCACTCTTTTCAAATTTCGTTTGATGTTTGTTATAAAACTTAAGATACATGGTTATTTATATAGGCTAGGCTTGAATTTACTTTAAATGCTCTTCATATTTAGTTATGGCAAGTTTATTGAACATTTGATTTCGTTCAATTTCCTATTTATGGAAGTTAATCACGGTGCATTCTCCAAAATACATTATTTCTTTGACTTTATAAAGTACATTCTCTCTTCAACTTACCAAAACTACATTTTCTCTTTGACTTGCCAAAATACATTCTCTATTCAACTTATAAAAAATACATTTTCTGTTTGACTTACCAAAATAGATTCTATCTTTAACTTACCAAATATACATTTTCTCTTTGACTTCTAGTAAATATTTTCTCAAACTTATCAAACATACATTTTCTCTTTGACTTCGAGTAAATATTTTCTAACTTACCATACATACATTTTCTCTTTGACTTCCAATAAATATATTTTCTCTTTGACTTACCAATATACATTTTCTATTTATGGAGAAGATTCTTCATTGCAATCTTATTTTATAATTTTTTATGTTACAGTACTTCGAATTATAATTTAATTAATCTTCTATAATATAAATTTTTCTCCGTACCGAATCGCACTCATTGAAAAATTAGTGACTTTATTAAAGTAGTAATATAATAGTTTTTAGGAACATCCTTTTATGAATTTATGGTCCCAACAATACAATAAATTGACACTTACTTGAGATTAAAACTTAACTGGAACAATATAACCAAATATGATAATAATAACTTTTGTAGGTATTTAGATTCAGTTGGATTTTGTCTCCGCCTAATATGCAAAAGTTTGAGTTTTGTCTTCTCGAATTGCAAGAAAAAAGTTAGGAGTGGTTGCTTATATTATCAATTAATTAATAATATTATAAATTAATACAATTTTGGATCCGAAGTAATTAATTTGTAAAAAAAAGTTACTAGTAGATACCTATGTATCAACGAAGTTCTTGACAAGGTAATATAAAATTCAGTGTGATTTGGATTCATATATTTGTTTGACATGTTTTGTTATGATGGGCTTACGTTTGATTTTGGGTAAGGACCATAGACCAAGGAAAGGGCATCTATCTTTTGCTTCTATTTTTTTTAATGATATCTATCTTTGTTTGATTTTAGATATCAGATTTCAGACAATTGATTATTCAAATTCGAATAGTCAAATAGTTAATTCGGATAATTCGAATAATAAAAATTTTGGATAATTCGGATTATTCAAATGTTCGATCCTATTTGCCAGTGTATTTAGACGCAAGAGAAAATAACTCTCCGGTTCCTACTGTATGCATAAATTATTGATTTGGTGTTTGTTATTTCAAAGTTTAGTTTGCTCTCCTTATTTTGTCAAATGTTACACTCCAGTGGTGGGAACGGCTTGGGACAACGATGTGGAGTCAATTTTGTATTGTTTCTCAATTTATCTATTGATTCTCAATGTATTGTTTCTTCTTATACCTTCAACGGTGCTTGGAGCCCAGCTAATTCTGTTCCTAAGATCTCATGTGTTGCTTGGAATATGATTTCATAATTTTTTGATATACTTTAAGCCTCCTATTGATAAGGAACGATTTAATATCTGTGGACCATTTTCAAATTCGAGTTACAAGGTTTGCAATGAGTAAGAAGTTCACACATGAAATTTCTCAAAGCATTCGAACTTTTAGTGATACCTTATTAGTTTCTAACGTATTACTACTACCCGGATTAGTTTTCTTCTATGCTTCAACATAGTCATGTAACTCACTACAACGACTCAAGTAAGACACTATTGTTAGAAAAATTCCTATAGTGGAATATTGTTGGACCATATTTATAATTACGAAAAATATACTAACTCATTGTTTTAAAGTTTTGAGTTAGATATAAAGATTCTAACATATTAACATAGTGGGTTGATTCTGTGACCTATTATGCTTGTACAATCTCCTTAAAAGCAAGAGAGCTAGAGTCAAACCCATGTAAATTTTAACCCCGATATATATATATGATTAATATTCAAACTATATACATCTTGTATATTTGAACCTGAATATATATCTGGATTTTTTTTATCTCCAACCATTGGTGTCATTACTGCATGTTACGTATCTTGTCTCTGGAAAATACATGACACTAATTAAATGATCATCAAAATTTCCGTAAAGGAAAACCAACTGATCATCGACAATGAAAGGAGACAACCCTTAAAAAAGGCATTCATAGCAGATTGATGCATGTAATAAGTCTTCTAACTAAAAATTTATGACAACATTCGTAAAAAGATTCCAATATGTATTAACACTATTAGTTACGTTCTTGTTTACAAAAACTGTTTTAATTTGTTGCATTTATCCAAACTAAAAAACAGCGGCCATGGGGAAAATTCCATGTACAAAATATATTTTTTTGTGTGCATCCACGAACTATATTTCGACATAAATCAATGAGATGCGAAATTTAATTAGATCCCTTCTATATCACCAACTTCAATTTGTCAACTCTTGTAATAACCAGGGGCGAAGGGACGTGTAATTGAGTGGGGCAATTGCCCCCACTTAAATTTTTTTTGTAACTAAGTATATTTTTTAATGTATGTCCCCACTAAAAAATTGACTAACCTAAAAATTTGGATAATTTTATCTTCGAATTTGGATCTAGATTATCCAAAAAATTTATTTCGTATTTAGATTCGGATAGAAAAATATAAATTCGAATTATCTTAATATCCAAATAATAAATATACTTAGAAATGAGGAGTTGTAGTCCAAGAAGTGAACTGGGCCGATTTGTTCAAGAAAGAAAGTTCTGACCCAAAAATTTAATTTTCTTAGTGCTCACCGCACCTTTTTTTTTTACTTTCCAATTTTCTTTATTTATTCTAATATAGTAAACTATACCAGTTTAAAATCAAAATCATTCTGGACCCTAAAATATTCAAGCTGCTCCGATCACCCCTAAAGTGCTCCGGTCATCTCAATAGGACAACTGGTATTGTATTTATTGTTATTTACATTTTGGTTGCTTTAGGTTAGTTGTTCTGTGAGTATTTTTTTGTAATTTATTTTCGTGATTTCTTTTGATTGCTTTATCGTTGTTTCTTGAACTTTTATGATCTGTATGTGGGTAGTCTTGTTGTCATTTTTTTGTAAATTATCTTCCTTATTGCAGTATTGAATTATATTAATCTGTTTGGTTTTATATTTCTGATCTGTTATGGATAAGTACGTGACAAAAGGTAAGAGGCCTATTGACGAAGTTAGTGGTTCTAAAAGCACAGAAAGGAGTTTCAAGCAAGCTTATATCGAGATTGATTTGGAAAATCTTCCTTCAGATCCTGGTTTGAGACCAAGAATTTCATTATATCATCCTGATGTCTGTGATAGAGTAAGAAGAAAGTATCTGTTATCTGGACCTTGTCAACCTAGGCGACACAATTTTTAGAAAAAGAAATTTGGAACTGTGGCACGTTCTTTTAATCCCGCTTGGTTTGATGATCATAAAACTTGGTTGGAGTATAGCATAAACAAAGAAGCTGTATTTTGTCTTTGTTGCTATTTATTTAAGTCTGAAAATGACAAGCACGGAGGTGGAAACTCCTTTGTTGTGGAAGATTTTAGTTTCTGGAATAAACCAGAAAGGTTTACTACTCATGCAGGAAAACTTAACAGCAGTCATTCTCAATCCGTGAAAAAATATCATGCTTTGATGAATCAGAAACAACATTTGAGCACCTATTTTAGTAGGTATTCTGAGTTGGAAAAAAGGCAGTATCTTATGTGCTTCTGATTCTTTAATTACATATATCGAGAAAGACGTATTTGATTGTATTGACAATGTAGCTATTATGGAGCGATTTCAGCGCATGAGTAATCGTAGAGGACAATTATAAATGTTGTAATTACATACGTTGAACTTTTTGGAAAAAAAATTATATTGCCCCCTCTCCCCAAATTTTTTGGCTCCGCCCCTGGTAATAACCAACAAGCACTTTTTACACATAGAATTTGAAATATTTTAATCAAGAGATCTCGAGTTCGACATAGTTAAAAATATAATAATATTAAAAATAATTGTTAGGAGAATTTTATAACATTTTAAAACTTTCACACAGCCCGATGAATTAGTAGGTTACCCGATTCGGGATGACGAAGTTGTGACTTCCTTACTAGGTATTTATATTCTACTCTCTCTCTATTCCATGCACACACGAGGTTTGTTTGAATTTCTTATATTCCGAGTCGAGGATTCTCGAATGGGGCCCTAATTTATAATTGTAAGATTTAAACATGAGTCCATGGGTGCTTGGAAATTTGTTTGGAGGGTGCCCATATATCCGTACTATATATTTCATATATTACATGTTTTTCAATGAGAAATATACATATCAATTTCAAAGTTAATTTTAGTTTCAAAATACATAAATTAAAATGGAATATGAATTTATTTTCTCTGTCTACGAAAATGGATTTCATTTTCTATTCCAAACAAATGCACACACCATTCAACAGGTACTCTGTGATATTACGGTCTGAAGGCGTTCCTGGACGACACAGTGGACAGCAGTCTTCTTTGAATATCAAGTACTGTCACTGATTTGATTTCAGACTTTTTATTGTTATTGCCCTTGAATTAGGGAGTTTGTCCAAATCATGTAGTTAATACTGTAAAACCAATTGAGTGCGTCTTGCTTTGTTTGAAGAAATTAGCAGAGAATTAAGTCATCCACGAGAATCTTTTCTGCCTCGTGTATATCTCACAAGTTTATAAGATGGGAAGAATCTAGTAACGGTGATCAGCTAATTCATGATACAGGCTGCATTTCCATCTCGGCGTCTTGGAATGGGTGTTTTTAGAATTGCACTCAAGAGCGTCTTTAATATGTAAGGCCAGTGTTTGAAGTTAATTATGCATGTTTCTTTTCCGAGGAAAAAGTAACCATTAAAAATTCCCAGCTGATCTGGTAAGTAAAATTGGCTACACGAATATAAATAAATCTACCACAAATTCAATTGAGCATATATCACCTTGACCCTTTAATGTTAGAAGGGAGGGGAGGTAAGGGACAAAAGCTAAACCCTCTCATATCTGCAAATTGTTACCTCCTAAAAAGATCGATAGTGTTCGACTCTGAATATCTAAGGTTCACAGAAGAAAATTTGTTACCCCTAATTGGGAGCTAAGTGTTTTTTTACACTATTTCCTATATTTTCTCTGTAAGTTATCAACTTCCATAGTACTCAAGGTTATATTAGTAATTTGAAACCCAATAATATCGCATTAGTGTGCCTCTGTCCAACTTATTAGTTTTAGTCTATGTACTCTCCTTCTGATGCGGACGAGCTGGCACTTCGGTTCCTTTCAAAGGAACGAATGTGATTCCTTGGCATGGGAGGCATTGGTTATTTCATTAAGTTGCATTGGTTATTTAATTCAGTCTGTATGTCTAAATAAATACTGTATGGTTTCCTCTATTTACAAGGGGTAAGCGTAGGAACTTTTATTTATTTAATAAGGTAGATGTGAGGTCATTTTCTTTGGCTATATAAGGCCCTACGAATTATGTAATCAGGGACATTATTTGAATATACAAAAACTTGACTTAGAGTATATTGCTCGGCTATTCCCGATTTTATCGTCGAGTGTATCTCCGATAGATCGAAGAACTTCGATTTCGGGTATTCTTAGAATCAACGGATTCGTTGTTATTTATCCCGTCATGACTCCGGTATTTCGAGGAATCACCGGACTCGTCGACACCTATCCTTGGCCCGTTTTCGGTATTCTCGACGAATCAACGGATCCGTGAGATCCGTCGCTATCCACGTTGCATCAGTTGGTATCAGAGCCGCGTGCGTTCCTCGTGGTGCTCGATCCTCTTGATCGAAGTGTGTTCTATAAAAAAAATCAATCAAAAAAGAAAAAAAACAAAAAAAAGAAAAGGAAGAAGGGAGAACCGTAGTTTGGATTCTGGAGAAAACCAAGCGACGATTTAAGTCCTACTGCCGGCCATCATCAACTCTCGCCTCCGGCAACCTGTCACAACTCTCGCCTCCAGCCTTGCCGTCGCCTCTACCTGGTCACGACGTCCACGCCGCGATACCCCTACCCAGCGCCGTACCCCGTAGAATCTCAGAGAACCAGCCCGCTTTCTTCAATCTAAGGGTTTTTTGATTTGGGGAAAATTTGGGTTGATTCGGAATTGGCAGAAGTCAGGTAAAGTTTTTGTTTGGTCCCAACAAGATTTGAAAAATTACAGATTGATCCTTTTGGGCTCATTTAAAGATGCTGGATTCTAAGGTACCAAATCTATGGATTCCAACTTTAAGAGATGTTCATGTTATTGATTGGGGAATTTCAAAAAAAGATTTTATCAATTGGCTTGTCAATGTGGAGATCTATTTTGATTTTCACGAATTCACGGAGCTAGAAGAAGTTAAATTTTTTGCTCGACGATTGCGTGGTGATCTTATAAATTGGTGGTACAACTTAAATATTTGGCGACAACAATATGGTAAGCATAAAGTCTTTCGATGGATTAAAATGAGAGATATGCTAATATACAGGTTGTTTCCTCGACACACTGAAGAGGTTTGGACTATTGTTGAGACCAAGTACCGTCTCTTTTGGGAGCAATATAATCTGAAGTCAGATATGAAGAAAGTAATAATCCAGGAGTTGCAAGCTATGAAGCGTGAAGTACTTACTGATATGAGAAGTTTACAATGGCAGAAGAGCATTGAGACCCCGAGTAAACAGCAAGATTTACAAGAACCGATTGATCTAATGCCTGAAAGTCAACCTATTGAAGAACCTTTAGTTTGGAAAGAATTCAGTCAGTTTGCTGATGATTGTTTTGATGGGGAGTGCTTATTTGAAGATGAGATACCCTTATATTCTTTAAGGTGCCTATTTCAAGAGACATCAATCTTGGAGAATTGTGCAATACCTTGTTTGGTTGACGTTGACAGTAACTCTAGCATTGAAGAATATGTTGAAGATGTCAAGTTGGTGAGTGTGTATATATCCCAAATGGCTTGGGCTTACGAAGTCGAATATATCGAGCATATAGACTTCATTGGATTCGACATTGCATATAAGAAAAGTTCTCCGTTGTTGGACATGTGGAACAAGCTCAAGGATTCCGAGAGATTTGCCCGACAAGTTGAGTTCCTAGTTTGTCATCTAGAGAATGTACATGGCACCTTGATTTCTAAGAATCTGTTCTGTTGGACTGGAAGATGTCAGGTGCAGCCCAGAGATTTCTCCACCCCAGAGAGAACAATGCAGACGAGCTGGCGCTTCAGTTCCTTTAAAAGGAACGAATATGATTCCTTAGCATGGGAGGCATTGGTTATTTCATTAAGTCGCATTGGTTATTTCATTCAGTCTGTATGCCTGACTAAACACTCTGTATGGTTTTCTCTATTTACAAGGGGTAAGCGTAGGAACTTTTATTTATTTAATAAGGTAGATGTGAGGTCATTTTCTTTGGCTATATAAGGCCCTACGAACTATGTAATCGGGGACATTATTTGAATATACAAAAACTTGACTTAGAGCGTGTTGCTCGGTTATTCTCGATTTTATCGTCGAGTGTATCTTCGATAGATCGAAGAATTTCAATTTTGGGTATTCTTAGAATCAACGAATATATTGTTATTTATCCCGTCGTGACTCCAGTATTCCGAAGAATCTACGGACTCGTCAACACCTATCCTTGGCCCGTTTCCGGTATTCTCGACGAATCAACGAATCCGTGAGACCCGTCACTATCCACGTTGCGTCACCTTCCCCTTAGCTCCTTTTATGAAATTCAACTGAACTATAATATATATCCAATCAGTTGATTATTGGATTTATCAAATACTGATTTTTTTCTGTCAACTGTGGCAGGTTGTCGACACAGTGGCCGAGGCAGTGGAGTACATTATGAGAAGAGAGTGCATCTCTTAGCTGTCTTTTAGTTTGGATTTCTGTTAAAAGTTTCGAATTTAAGATTCACAAATAAAAATAACATAATTAAAAAATAATGTCTCTTAATAGTATTGGAAAAAATATTTCAAGACGATTTCTTTCAGTCATTTTGCTTTGCATTTGACCTACTCACACTAAGGGAACATTTCTCAATGTATTATTTCTTTCTATACCTACAACGGTACTTGGAGCCCAGTTCAATCTATTTCTAAAGTCTTAAGTTTTCTTGGAACATGATTTCACAATTTTCTGATATACTTTCCACCTCTTATTGGTAAAGAATGATTTAATGTCTCTCGACCATTTCAAATTCCGGTTACAATGTTTGCATTGAGTAAGAAGTGCCCACATAAAATTTCTCAAAGTATCTTGTTCTATAACCTCCCGTGGAGCCTCTCTACTCGGCACTCTTCATGAATAATTTTTTTCGGTAAAAATATTATTTTTTATTAGAATAAAAATCAAATATGTCCCTCTACTTACTTAAAAGTAGCTCACATAAGCCCATGTACTTCTCAAAATGGGTCAAATAATACTCCGAGAGCATTTTTTCGGTCATCGGCGACACGTTATCCGCTTACGTGGCATCTTAGTCATTTAATTAATTCTACATCATCTTTAAATTATTTTTAAAATAAAAAAATAAAGAGTTAATTAATGAAAAAGTTAAATAATAAAATTCCTCTTTTGGAACAAAAGAAGAAAACACAATTAGAGTACAGTGAAGAGAAGGGCGAAGGCAATTAAAATTCAGAGAGCATACCTTATGTGGCCGTCGGTCTGAGAGGTAAGCCAATTTTCTATTTTTGCGGCTTAAATTATGTATTGATTTTGCTAAGATTTTTGTCTTACGTTGTGGGAACGAAAAAATATGCTCATGAAAATTGCAGCCACTTACACCTTTAGATGTTTCTAAGATGTCTTGACAGAAGAGATCGTTGGTCAAGCTCTTTTATCAAGATTCTTCAACATAATTTAATATCAAGATTCTTCAACATAATTTAAGTTTCGAAGAAAAGTGAATTAGTGAAAATATAATTTCCCGGATGTGGTTTCTCTTTCGAAGTGATCGAGAAAGATGCATCTAATATGCAGAAAAATTGGTAACAATGTAATTTAGAGTTGGTGAAAGGAATGCTTTTTACGCCCCTTTTGCAATAAAGAGTAAGTAAGGGATTGTCATCCCACAAGGACTAAGTGTTAGGCCACAAATACGACTCGACAACTAGTTTAGGACTACAAGTAATGGATTTGTCAATTCCAAACACGAGTTGGTTACTACAACGACTAAACTAGAAGATGATTTAAATAATAAAGGAAAGAGTGGGCTTGGTACCAATGATACCTAGATAACCAAATGGCTTATGGGGTTTATTAAGTTCATGTTATGGTCCGGGTGTTTCTAAAGCAACTAACTAACGCTCCTGCCATTAATGAGTCTAAATCGATCATTAATTAAGCTTAGTTAAACTAATCGTGCTCCTGTGACTAATTAGCTACCTAATTCAACTAATTACTAATTTTAACCATCACCCTTTGGACAACTAACCACCTAACGAGATTCCTCATCAAAAGGAAACTAATTACCTAGTTAAATAGTCTATTAATCCTAACTCCTCCTGGCGATTAGTATTAATCAAGTTCATAATCAAGGTGATCAATAAAGATTAAGTATTAAACTCATTAACTAGTTCACAAACCTTAATATTTTAGCCCCACTAAACCAAAGGCTAAATAGATGCCATCAAGGCACCTTACCCATAAATCAACTACTCACACATATTCATCAAATAACACAAATTATCCATTGAACAATGCAAATTAAACATGAACGTAAAGATAGAGTTTAAAAAAACTCAATGAATCTTCAAAAGCTCCCTCCTAGCTCCTTCTTCAAGTTCCTTCCAAGTTTCTCTACAAGCCTCTCTAAGCTCTCTAAAATCATCAACCAAGTTTTCTCTACAAGCTTTCCTCCTATCTATACAATGATCAACCAAGTTTTCTTTTCTCCTTTTAAAAGAGAGATAGTGGAGTGGCTGAGATGAGGTAGTGGAGTGAAAGAGGGAGGTAGTGGAGTGAAAGAGGGAGGTGGTGGAATGCCAGCCATGTAAAGTCATGGACAAACCCGAAATGGGCCCAAACTAGTTCATGAATTTTGGCCCATTTCGGTTAGGCAAGTTCTCAGATTTAAATCTTAATTTTGTACATATTTTTCACCCTCTTAGACTTCGAATTTGAAGAAGACCATAGAGACAAAGTTGTAGCCATGGATGTCTTCTTTCCAGAACTGCCTCACCCGCTCCATCAGACTTCGTATGCAAAAGTTATCTTTATTTAAGTTACTCGAGGTTAGTCTGCCCAGTGTCGTCGCGGTCCCGATCGTGCACCATTCTTCATGGCTGATCCAATCGCCTTTGACACGCTCCAAAGTGCACCAATATCCTCCTCGCATCACCACAAAGTCTCCTAGTAATAAACATGAACGAAACGCAATAAAAATCACAAGAACTACACTAAAATATTCAAAGCATGAAATATGATACTACGTCACTACATAACAAACAAAAATACTAGAAATAAGAAAAAATTAACACTAAAATATACATAGATGATAGAGTATTTCTACACTTATCAGTTGGCTCTCTAAACCTCTTCACTGATCGATGGAGCATCTGCTGGCTTCTCTTACAAAAAATCCCAAGGTCTAATTGAACCTTTTAAGATATTTTTTATTTTAAAAATAATTTAAAGGTGATTTGAAATTTTTTAAATGACGAAGATGCCACGTAAGCGGATGACGAGTCGCCGGTGACCGGAAAAATACTCTCGTGGTGTTATTTGACCCATTCAGAGAAGTACATTGGCTTATGTGAGCTACTTTCAAGTACAAGGGTTTATATGAATCTTTTGAGAAAGTAGAGGGACTTATTTGGCCTTTATTCCTTTTTTATTCGGTAAGTTGAAAATATAACAAAATTTCTCAATTTTGGATGATATATGCAAACATGATTTGTCGAATTTTATTTGATTGGATTGTTGATCAGCGAAGAGGAAATGGCATCATTGTAGTAGAATATTGTGAATTTTATTTTCTATTTCACATGTTATTGATATAAAATATATTGTTGTAACAAAAAATTGCAATTAAACAATATATAAGTACATCATTTATTTATTCTATCAACTCCGGCGGAGCCTGGTTACTTCGATCTCTTCATAAGTAATTATTTCTGGAACATTAGGGATGTATGTGCCAGTGTAGAGGTCTCTTGCCAATCGATTTAGTCAACTGCATCCATAATAAAAAAAGTCCATTCAGAATAAGCACGAGCAATTTAATCACCGAAGTGGAAAGCATAAAAAATAATAAGAGTACAAAGAGGATAAGAGTAGTTACTTAGGCATTGGGAGACACAAGACTTGTAGCACTGCCTACTATCCTCATCATCAGCTAGCACGAATCTAGCGTCAGCAGTTGGAGATGGTGAAGGAGCGTGGCGAGGAGGGTGCTTGTGATGGGGTGGGTGCTTGTGGTGTCGCTCAAGTTCATACGATTCCTCAATATCATAACTAAGTGAATCAAATTGGTCAACATCATAGGCAGGTGAAGGCGACGGTGAATGGTGATGTTTGGGCTTGTGGTGCGGTGGGTGCTTATGGTGGGGAGATATGTGGTGATGCTCGGGTTTATATAATTCCTGAGTATGATAACCAAGTGAATCATATTCGTTAGCATCAGAGACAAGTGAAGGTGAAGGTGAAGGTGACGGTGACGGTGGGTGGTGATGTTTGTGTTTGTGGCGGGGAGACTTGTGGTGACGCTCAAGTTTATACGATTCCTTAGTGTCATAGCTAAGTAAATCATATGCATTACCATCAGAGACAGGTGAAGGCGACGGTGGGTGGTGATGTTTATGTCTGTGGTGGGGTGGGTGCTTGTTGTGGGGAGACTTGTGGTGACGCTCAAGTTCATACAGTTCCTCAGAATCATAACCAAGTGAATCGTATTCATTAGTATCAGAGACAGGTAAAGGTGAATGTGAAGGTGGGTGTTGATGTTTGTGTTTGTGGCAGGGAGACTTGTGGTGATGCTCAAGTTCATACGATTCCTTAGTGTCATAACTAAGTGAATCATATTCATTAGCATCAGAGACAGGTGAAGGTGACGGTGGGTAGTGATGTTTGTGTCTATAATGGGGTGGATGTTTATGGTGGGGAGTGATGTTTGTGTCTATAATGGGGTGGATGTTTGTGGTGACGCTCAAGTTCATACGATTCTTCAGTATTATAACTTAGTGAATCATATTCGTTAACATTAGAGATAGGTGAAGGCGATGGTGGATGGTGATGTTTGTGTCCGTGGTGGGGTGGGTGTTTGTGGTATGGAGACTTATGATGATGCTCAAGTTCATATAATTTCTCAGTATCATAATGAAGTGAATCGTATTCAACAACATCAGAGATAGGTGAAGGCGACGGTGCGTAATGTTGGTGTTTGTGGTGGTGACGCTCAAGTTCGTATGATTCCTCTGATCGAGAGTTAAAGTTAGGCTTGTAGGTATAACTCTTCTCACAATCTGGGGTGCACTTCTCATGGCACTCGTATATTCTCAAATGACTCTTTAATATCAGGGCATCTTCAATGCCCTTTACCTCTGTTTGCGCAAGCATTACAACTAGTATTAGGGAAAGTAAAAGCCTAACCACCATAACTTTCCCCATCTTTTTTTGCCTTCGTTTTTCACTCTTTTCAAATTTCGTTTGATGTTTGTTATAAAACTTAAGATACATGGTTATTTATATAGGCTAGGCTTGAATTTACTTTAAATGCTCTTCATATTTGGTTATGGCAAGTTTATTGAACATTTGATTTATTTCAATTTTCTATTTATGAAAGTTAATCGCGGAGCATTCTCCAAAATACATTATTTCTTTGACTTTATAAAGTACAATCTCTCTTCAACTAACCAAAACTACATTTTCTCTTTGACTTGCCAAAATACATTCTCTATTCAACTTATAAAAAATACATTTTATTTTTGACTTACCAAAATAGATTCTATCTTTAACTTACCAAATATACATTTTCTCTTTGACTTTTAGTAAATATTTTCTCTAACTTACAAAACATACATTTTCTCATTGACTTTCAGTAAATATTTTCTCTAACTTACCAAACATACATTTTCTCTTTGACTTCCAATAAATATATTTTCTCTTTGACTTACCAATATACATTTTCTATTTATGGAGAAGATTCTTCATTGCAATCTTATTTTATAATTTTTTATGTTACAGTACTTCGAATTATAATTTAATTAATCTTCTATAATAGAAATTTTTCTCCGTACCGAATCGCACTCATTGAAAAATTAGTGACTTTATTAAAGTAGTAATAGAATAGTTTATAGGAACATCCTTTTATGAATTTATGGTCCCAACAATACAATAAATTGATACTTGAGATTAAAACTTAACTGGAACAATATAACCAAATATGATAATAATAACATTTGTAGGTATTTAGATTCAGTTAGATTTTGTCTCCGCCTAATATGCAAAAGTTTGAGTTTTGTCTTCTCGAATTGCAAGAAAAAAGTTAGGACTGGTTGCTTATAATATCAATTAATTAATAATATTATAAATTAATACAATTTTGGATCCGAAGTTATTAATTTGTAAAAAAAAATACTAGTAGATACCTATGTATCAACGAAGTTCTTGACAAGGTAATATAAAAGTCAGTGTGATTTGGATTCATATATTTGTTTGACATGTTTAGTTATGATGGGCTTTTGTTTGATTTTGGGTAAGGACCATACACCAAGGAAAGGGCATCTATCTTTTCCTTCTATTTTTTTTAATGATATCTATCTTTGTTTGATTTCGGATATCAGATTTCAGATAATTGATTATTCAAATTCGGATAGTCAAATAGTTAATTTGGATAGTTCGAATAATAAAAATTTTGGATAATTCAGATTATTCAATTGTCCGATCTTATTTGTCAGTGTATTTAGACGCAAGAGAAAATCACTCTCCGATTCCTACAGTATGCATAAATTATTGATTTGGTGTTTGTTATTTCAAAGTTTAGTGTGCTCTCCTTATTTTGTCAAATGTTACACTCTAGTGGTGGGAACGGCTTGGGACAACGATGTGGAGTCAATTTTGTATTGTTTCTCAATTTATCTATTGATTCTCAATGTATTGTTTCTTCTTATACCTTCAACGGTGCTTGGAGCCCAGCTAATTCTATTCCTAAGATCTCATGTGTTGCTTGGAATATGATTTCATAATTTTTTGATATACTTGAAGCCTCCTATTGATAAGGAACGATTTAATATCGGTGGACCATTTTCAAATTCGAGTTACAAGGTTTGCAATGAGTAAGAAGTTCACACATGAAATTTCTCAAAGCATTCGAACTTTTAGTGATACCTTATTAGTTTCCAACGTATTACTACCACCCGGATTAGTTTTCTTCTATGCTTCAACATAGTCATGTAACTCACTACAACGACTCAAATAAGACACTATTGTTAGAAAAATTCCTATAGTGGAATATTGTTGGACCATATTTATAATTACGAAAAATATATTAACTCATTGTTTTAAAGTTTTGAGTTAGATATAAAGATTCTAACATATTAACATAGTGGGTTGATTCTGTGACCTATTATGCTTGTACAACCTCCTTAAAAGCAAGAGAGCTAGAGTCAAACTTATATAAATTTCAACCCCGACATATATATATATATGATTAATATTCAAACTATATGTATCTTTGAACCTGAATATATATCTGGATTTTTTTCATCTCCAACCATTGGTATCATTACTGCATGTTACGTATCTTGTCTCTGGAAAATACATGACACTAATTAAGTGATCATAAAAATTTCCGAAAAGGAAAACCAACTGATCATCGACAATGAAAGAAGACAACCCTTAAAAAAGGCATTCATAGCAGATTGATGCATGTAATAAGTCTTCTAACTAAAAATTTATGACAATATTCGTAAAACATTTCTAATATGTATTAACACTATTAGTTACGTTCTTGTTTACAAAAACTGTTTTAATTTGTTGCATTTATCCAAACTAAAAAACAGCGGCCATGGGGAAAATTCCATGTACAAAATATTTTTTTGGTGTGTATCCACGAACTATATTTGGACATAAATCAATGAGATGCGAAATTTAATTAGATCCCTTCTATATCACCAACTTCAATTTGTCAACTCTTGTAATAACCAACAAGCACTTTTTACACACAGAGTTTGAAATATTTTAATCAAGAGATCTCGAGTTCGACATAGTTAAAAATATAATAATATTAAAAATAATTGTTAAAAAATTTTTATAACATTTTAAAACTTTCACACGGCCCGATGAATTAATATTACTTAAAAAAACTTTAATTTTCCAACTTTGGTAACAACATGAATGTAACAAATTTTATATTATTTATCCTACCATATAAAACCCTAATCCGACCTTATATTTGGAATCCACACAACTATTTCATATCCACATCAAATTAACCTAATCTACATATCATAAATGGCAACCCATAAATGGAACCTCGGTCAATTGTCACACCCTTTCACGGGTTTGGATTGGGTACGGAGTGAAGAAATTGATTCCGAACAGTTTAGAGTGAAAGGGGACCGCAGCGACAATCGCAGTCATGTGATAATGGCAAGCACAATTATGTGATAATGGCAAGTGCAGTTATGTGATAATGACATTTGTTTTTGTGAAAATGACAAGTCCCCATTGATGATAATGGCACACATAGTTTTTTTCATTTTGGTCCCCCATATTTTAGCATTTTTGCAAAAAGGTCCCACTGGCATGCGCAGTTATGTGATAATGGCATTTGTATCCGGCCTGTGTTTGTGCGTAGATTTTTTTATTTTGGTCCCCTTATTTTGACATATTTACAAAAAAGTCCCCGAATAGTTTCATTCCGTACCCAATCCATACCCCCTCACGACTATATATCTATAATCCCAAAGGAGAAAATAATTAACTAAGGAAAAAAAAAGCAGAAATTAACTAAAATGGCATCTCCTTCTTCATTTTCATGGCCTGGTCCAACTAGTGTTGGCAAGTTTACCATGACCATCTGATATGAATCCCGTCAGGAACTCGCACCAACTCGGACCGTCTACTCTAGGATGATGGTTGATCTTGACCCGTCGCTTTGCGCCTTGCACCGAACCTTAGTGTTGGTTAACTTTGACCCGTAGCAATAGTGAGAACGCGAGCCTTGATCTTGAATCGAATACGCCACAAACGGAGATGGAAATTCCGTTTGATAAGTACAAACGCCCTAGCTAAGCAATCCAGCCCACAAGGACAACCAGAGTATCAAATCTCACGAATTTTCTTATGCCAAAAAGTGATGCCTTTATTGAATTCGTGGCCCTCCTTATATAGAGGTTAAAACTGACCTGGATAGACTCCAAAGTCAACAAGATAAGTTCTGAAGAGCTCCAAACTTATCATACTACTTAAACTAGTTCTAAAAACTAATGTTTATCCTAAGAATTGAAAAACACAAACATTATCCACTATTGGATAACTCTTATTCCTAAAAAGTTATAAAAAGTTTGGATAACTCTTATTCCTAAAAAGTAGGAATCTTGGTTCTACTCTTTTAGGCGTCCAAAACAACTCCAATCACGTGCATGGGCTTTGCATGGACGTTCACGGGCTTACACGAACTGGTTGTATTCCAAATCCCTTGAATTAATCCGTTGAGCTCAGCTTGAAGCGTCTTTGCTCTTGCTCTTGTGATTGGTCCAAGTGGACTCGAACTGGTTGTGGGTCTTGTAGCTCCATAGTGGACGTGTTCACATCATTCCCCCCCTCTTGAAAAGGATTTGCCCTCAAATCTTCACCTACATCAAACGGGCTTAAGTCAGCAACATTAAAAGAAGCACTTACATTATACTCACTCGGCAGGTCAAGCTTATAAGCATTGTCATTGATGCACTCTAAAACTTGGAAGGGACCATCCCCACGAGGTAGTAACTTTGAACGCCATTGCGCGGAAAACCGTTCCTTCCTCATATGCAACTAAACCTAATCACCAGGCTCAAAGACAACTTTGTGTCGCCCTTTATTCGCTTGTCTTGCGTAGTGCTCCGTTCGTTTCTCAATGTTCAATCTCGCCTTCTCATGCAGCTGCTTGACAAATTTAGCCTTCTTCTTGCCATCTAAGTTAACATACTCATTCGAAGGAAAAGGTGATAAATCTAGTGGGGTCAGAGGATTAAAACCATACACAAGTTCAAACGGTGAGAATTGAGTAGCAGAATAAACAGATCGATTATAAGCAAACTCAACATGTGGCAAACAATCTTCCCAAGCTTTAATATTATGCTTAATGAGCGCTCTTAACAGTGTAGACAAAGTCCTATTCACAACTTCTGTTTGTCCATCAGTTTGTGGATGACAAGTAGTAGAAAATAATAACTTGGTACCTAACTTACACCACAAAGTCTTCCAAAAGTAGCTTAAGAACTTAGTATCTCTATCTGAAATGATTGTTCTAGGCATGCCATGCAGTCTTACAACTTCCCGAAAGAACAAATCAGCAATATGTGAGGCATCATCAGTTTTATGACATGGAATAAAATGCGCCATCTTAGAAAACCTATCCACCACGACAAAAATTGAATCTCTACCACGTTTAGTCCTAAGAAGTCCTAACATAAAGTCCATAGAAATATCAATCCAAGGCTCAGTAGGTATAGGTAGGGGACTGTACAAACCGTGGGGTTTTACCTTAGACTTAGCTTGCTTGCAAGTGATGCAACGTCCACAAACTCTCTCAACGTCGCGCTTCATGTGCGGCCAGTGGAAGTGCTCGTGTAAAATTGCTAAAGTCTTTGTTATTCCAAAATGTCCCATCAATCCGCCTCTGTGTGCCTCTTGTATCAACAATTCTCGTATGGAACAATTAGGCACACAAAGCTTATTCTCACGAAATAGATACCCTTCATTTCGAAAGAACTTACCAGACGCACTCCTCTCGGTTCCACAAAACACATCACCAAAGTCAGTATCATCAGCGTATAACTCTTTAATGCGTTCAAAACCAAGTAATTTTGCATCAAGAGTTGAAATCAAAACATACCTTCATGACAGTGCATCGGCTACTACGTTTTCCTTACCTTGCTTATAGCGTATGACATAAGGAAACGTCTCAATAAATTCAACCCAACGTGCATGCCTTTTATTCAGCTTGTGTTAACCCTTTAAATGCTTCAAAGATTCATGGTCAGTATGAATCACAAATTCCTTGGGCCATAAGTAATGTTGACATGTCTCCAATGTCCGAACCAATGCATACAACTCCTTGTCGTAAGTTGGGTAATTCAAGGCTGCTCCGCTTAGCTTTTCGCTAAAGTAGGTAATTGGTCGTCCTTCTTGCATGAGCACGGCGCCTATTCCAACACCTGAAGCATCACACTCAACCTCAAACGCCTTAGAAAAGTTAGGTAATGATAATAAAGGTGCATTTGTCAACTTCTTCTTGATGAGCTGAAACGCCTTCTCTTGAGCTTCACCCCAGCTAAATCCAACGTTCTTCTTGATCACCTCAGTAAGCGGTGCGGCTAAGCTACTAAAATCTTTCACAAATCTCCTGTAGAAACTAGCTAGTCCATGGAAACTTCGGACTTTAGCCACGCTCGTGGGACTTGGCCAATCTCGAATTGCACGTATCCTTTCTTCATCGACCTGTATTCCTTTAGCACTAACAACAAAACCCAAGAAGACAAGCTTATCTGTGCAAAAGGTGCACTTCTTCAAGTTAGCAAACAATTGATCCTTTCTAAGTGCATTTAGAACAGATTTCAAATGTTCCATGTGATCCTCCATGCTCTTGCTATAAACAAGTATATCATCAAAATAAACGACTACAAATTTGCCAATAAATGGACGTAAAACATGATTCATGAGTCGCATAAATGTGCTAGGAGCATTAGACAAACCGAATGGCATGACCATCCATTCATATAATCCATATTTTGTTTTAAAGGCTGTCTTCCACTCATCTCCTTCTTTCATTCTAATTTGATGATAACCACTCTTCAAGTCAATTTTAGAAAACATGCTCGATCCATGCAGCTCATCTAACATGTCATCTAATCGAGGAATAGGGTGACGATATTTTACCGTTATGTTGTTGACTGCTCGACAATCAACACACATCCTCCATGATCCATCCTTCTTAGGCACGAGTAGGACTGGCACGGCACAAGGACTCATGCTCTCTCTCACGTACCCTTTCTCTAATAGCTCGTTGACTTGTCGCTCAAGTTCTTTTGTTTCCCCCGGATTGCTCCTATATGCGGGACGATTAGGTATGGCAGCTCCCGGAACTAAGTCAATTTGGTGCTCAATCCCTCGGATAGGTGGTAACCCTGATGGTAGCTCGTTGGGGAATACATCCTCGTAGTCCTGCAAAAGGGAAACAACCATACTAGGCAAGTGTGGTTCAAGTTCGTTAGTGTTTAAAAATGCCTCCTTGTACATAAGTACGATCATTGGCCTTTTGTCAAAACATGCTTGCTTGATATCACTTGCTCCCACAAAAAAACTCCTTTTCCACCCCTCGATTTTTCTCTCATTGGCCATTTTAATTTCTGTTTTTCCGACTTCTTTTGCTCTCTCAAGCTCTTTCTCTTCATTGGCCATTTTTCCTTTCTTTTTTTCGGCTTTTTCTCTCCGCTCAATTTTTTTCTTTTGGTCACTCTTCTTTTTCTCATCATTCTCTTTTTGTAACTTCAATTGATCTTCACAAACTTGTGACGGTGTTAAGGGTGCTAATGTGATTACTCGTCGATTGAGTGTGAACGAGTACTTGTTGGTGTAGCCATCATGCTTAACCTTCCTATCAAATTGCCATGGCCTTCCGAGTAGTAGGTGACCAGCTTGCATTGGCACCACATCACATAGCACTTCATCTTCATATTTGCCAATTCGAAATGTCACTAGCACTTGCCCTTCCACGCGTACTTCTCCACTATCATTCAACCACTGTAGCTTGTAAGGTTTAGGGTGTTTCTTTGTGATCAACCCCAACTTTTCTACCATAGTGGTACTTGCAACATTAGCACAGCTTCCTCCATCAATAATGACGCTACACACCTTGCCCTTGATATAACACCTTGTGTGGAAAATATTCTCTCGTTGTGCATCATCATCTTCTTCTTTTGCTTGCAAGTTCAAAGCCCTTCTTGTCACCAAAGTGATTGCTTCAGTAGCTTGGAATTCCTCCTCGGACAGGTCTTCTAATGAGGGCATGCTTCCATGGTCTGAGTCTTCTCCTTCTGTCTCGACCTCCCCGCTCTCTCTAAGCACCATAACCTGCTTGTTAGGACATTGACTTGCTATGTGCCCCCTTCCTTGACATTTAAAGCACCTAATGTCTCGATTTCTTGTAGGAGGGGCTTCCACTTTCTTTTGAAAGCTGGTATTAGAACTCTCGGTCTTGTGTTCTACTTTGGTCGCCTGTGGCTTATCAAACTTCTTTGGATAATTCGGCTTCCAAGTAGCACTTGATGTAGCTCGTGTTCCTCCCCCTCTCTTCATTTGTTTCTCTATCTTGTTGGCCATATGAACCATATCTTCCAATTCGACGTAGTGTTGTAGCTCCACTTTGTCTTGAATTTCAGGATTTAGTCCATTCAAGAATCTAGCCATAGTGGCTTCACGATCCTCCTCTATGTTGGCTCGTATCATGGCCATCTCCATCTGCTTATAGTAATCTTCCACACTCATACTTCCTTGTCGCAGTCCTTGTAACTTTTTAAAAAGATCACGGTAGTAATGACTAGGAACAAAGCGTTTCCTCATCACAACTTTCATCTCCGCCCATATTTCTATGGGATATTCTCTGTTACGTCTCCTGCTTGTGACAAATTGATCCCACCAAGTTATAGCATAATCAGTAAATTCAGTCACAACCAGCTTTACCTTCTTTGCCTCGGAACAATTGTGACAATCAAACACAAATTCGATCTTCTTCTCCCATTCAAGATAAGCCTCCGGATCAAAACGACCTGCAAAGGAAGGTATTTTTAACTTGATGCTTCCCAAATTGTCATTCCCTCTCTGCCTGGCCTCCCTAGGTTGGCGTTCATTCCTCAACCTCCTAACATTCCTTGTGGAGCCTACGTTCTCATCAAAGTCAGACTCATCTCCACTCATTCCTCCCATAGGTGCTATTCTTCTTTGGGCACGAGGTATGCTTTGTGGTTGTTGGCTAGCACGTGAATTCTCTATGATATCCAAGCGTTGGTGTATTTGCTCAACCTCCGCTCTCATCATTTGTTCGAGCTTCCCCGTTAAGGCCTCCACAAATACCTTAGGGTCAACGTTGCCCCAAGCTCCTCCTCTTTCTCCTTCATTTTCTTGAGACATGTTGCTGCAAGAAAATTGGTTAGTTAAAAATAATGGACCTCACCAATCACTCCCTTACGTGTTTACCCTCAAAGTATGTTGCACTCGGATTCACTCGTATTTACACTCAACTATTTGGCTCTTTTCTCTCTAATGTGCTCACCACTCTTGCCTTTTTCCTCTCGTGACACTCTTGTTGGTTCTTGTGGAGCTAGTAGAGATTAGCTTGGCCTTCGCACACTTTAGTTGCCGAGTCTTCTTCTTTCTTCTTCTTGCTTTCGTTCTTGCCTTCGCTTCTATCTTCTTGAATCACGAAATTGCACTATCCAATACTACTAGTCCTACTTGAATTCCGATTCTACTAATCCTACTTGAATTCTGACTTCTTTTTTTTTCTTTTTGATCAGAATACACGACTTAGGACACTAAAGTCACGAATCTGAAATATCAAACAAATAAAGACAATAAATGTAAATATATAAGGTCTAAAGTAGAACCTAAGCTCTTGATACCAAATGATATGAATTCTGTCAGGAACTCGCACCAACTCGGACCGTCTACTCTAGGATGATGGTTGATCTTGACCCGTCGCTTTGCGCCTTGCACCGAACCTTAGTGTTGGTTAACTTTGACCTGTAGCAATGGTGAGAACGCGAACCTTGATCTTGAATCGAATACGCCACAAACGGAGATGGAAATTCTGTTTGATAAGTACAAACGCCCTACCTAAGCAATCCAGCCCACAAGGACAACCAGAGTATCAAATCTCACGAATTTTCTTATGCCAAAAAGTGATGCCTTTATTGAATTCGTGGCCCTCCGTATATAGAGGTTAAAACTGACCTGGATAGACTCCAAAGTAAACAAGATAAGTTCTGAAGAGCTCCAAACTTATCATACTACTTAAACTAGTTCTAAAAACGAATGTTTATCCTAAGAATTGAAAAACACAAACATTATCCACTATTGGATAACTCTTATTCCTAAAAAGTTATAAAAAGTTTGGATAACTCTTATTCCTAAAAAGTAGGAATCTTGGTTCTACTCCTTTAGGCGTCCAAAACAACTCCAATCACGTACATGGGCTTTGCATGGACGTCCACGGGCTTACACGAACTAGTTGTAGTCCAAATCCCTTGAATTAATCCGTTGAGCTCAGCTTGAAGCGTCTTTGCTCTTGCTCTTGTGATTGGTCCAAGTGGACTCGAACTGGTTGTGGGTCTTGTAGCTCCATAGTGGACGTGTTCACATTACCATCGATGATCTGAAGGCCTTCCACACCATCGATCGAGGACTGTACGCAATACTTGTCCTCGAACTCGACCGCGACTTCAACGACTCCATACACGCGCTGGCCTTCTGGCTGTGGCTTGAGAGGGCCAACGTGACAATGGTGTACGTGGTGCAGGAGATGCTCGTATTGCCGGACCCCATCGTTAACCTGCTTGCGGAGGAGGCCGCGCTAAGTCTGAAGAGCATCACCACCGAGCCCCTCCACTTCCCGGCCCTCGAGTTCCCGGACGACCAAATCCATCTCATACAGAACCTCACCCGGACAAACTTAACCCTGAACTTCCTGCACTCCAACAAGGACGCGGCCATTTCGGGGATCACCCGAACCATCGAGGACGTCTGTCTGAGAGTCATAGACGACATCGTTCAGCGGGCCGCCGCGACGAGGGAGAGAGAGATGAGTATCATCATCATCATCAGCAGCAGGGAATGTACTTGTTTGGAGGAGGAGGGAGGCAGGAGCAAGTAGAAGCAGCATTTAGTTAATTCAGTCTCAAGGATGGGGTGGACGATATGACCATCTTCCTCACCTTCTCCAGAGGTTACCCTATTCGGGATGACGAAGTTGTGACTTCCTTACTAGGTATTTATATTCTACTCTCTCTCTCTCTATTCCATGCACACACAAGGCTTGTTTGAATTTCTTATATTGCGAGTCGAGGATTCTCGAGTGGGGCCCTAATTTATAATTGTAAGATTTAAACATGAGTCCATGGGTGCTTGGAAATTTGTTTGGAGGGTGCCCATATATCCGTACTATATATTTCATATATTACATGTTTTTCAATGAGAAATATACATATCAATTTCAAAGTTAATTTTAGTTTCAAAATACATACATTAAAATGGAATATGAATTTTAGTTATGATGGGCTTTTGTTTGATTTTGGGTAAGGACCATAGACCAAGGAAAGTTAATTTTGGATGATTATTCAAATTCGGATAGTGAAATAGTTAATTCGGATAATAATAAATTTGGACAATTGATTATTTAAATGTTTACTCCTATTTGCCGGTGTATTTAGATGCAAGAGAAAATCACTCTCTGATTCCAATTGTATACATAAATTATTGATTTGGACTTTGCTATTTCAAATTTTAGTCTGCTCTCCTCCTTGTTTTGTCAAATGTTACATTCAGGAGGTGAGGACCTCTTGGGACAACGATGTGGAGTCAATTTTGTATTGTTTCTCAATTTATCTACTGATTCTCAATGTATTATTTCTTTTTATACCTTCAACGGTGCTTGGAGCCCAGTTAATTCTATTCCTTAGATCTCATGTTTGCTTGGAATATGATTTCATAATTTCCTGATATACTTTAAGCCTCCTATTGATAAAGAACTATTTAATATCTCTGGACCATTTCAATTTTGAGTTACAAAGTTTGCAATGAGTAAGAAGTGCACATATAAAATTTCTCAAAGCATTCGTACTTTTGCTAACATCTTATTAGTTTTCAACGTATTACTACCACCCGGATTAGTTTTTTTCGATGCTTCAACATAGTCATGCAACTCAGTACAACGACTCAAGTAAGACACTGTTGTTAGAAAAATTCGCATGGAAAGTGGAAGATTGTTGGACCATGTTTATAATTATGAAAAATTTACTGACTCATTGTTTTAAAGTTTTGAGTTAGATATCAAGATTCTAACATATTAACAGAGCGGGTTGATTATGTGACCCGTTAAGCTCATACAACCGCATTGAAAGCACGAGAGCTAGAGTCGCATTGAAAGCACGAGAGCTAGAGTCAAACCCATGTAAATTTCAACCCGGACAGTCTAAGATTCACATTCACTTTACCTAACAAAAAAAGCCGAGAAAAGAGCAAGATGAAACTAACGCCTCATCTCTTCCCTCCTTATCTTCCCATATGGAAACATCTACCTCCTCCATCCTCTCCACTCGATGGTTCCCAACCAAACATCTGAATCCACGCTGGCTGTCCATCTGGTCTGCCATTTTGCGGTCAAGGAACGAGGAGACTGTGGGCTCCATGGAAAAATAGTTGAAGGACTGCCACCTGGTGGCAGCTTTTGAGTACACAAGCTTCACCGTGAAGCAGTTCCAGGACCTCTGTCTAGCCATCCTGGAGACGTCGAAGCTACTCGTGGCCAAAAATTGGCTAGTCCTCAAGGCCATGGAGGGGACCCCATGGGAGGCCATCCGCCCTTGCATGAAGGGCATGAACTTATTCCTCTTTGTTCACTTTGAGGAGATCCCCGAGGCCCTCAAGCCCTTCTGCGACTTTTAGCATAACCAGAAGCTCGACAATAACAACGACTTCGCAGGGGCGGTCTTCAATGTTAGGGCAGCAAAAGGACTTTCGATAGGCTTATGCACAAGCACAGAGAGATAAGAGAATAATAGGAATACTGAGGATACGTGATATATATGGTTTGGTCAACTGACCTACTCTATGGGGTATAGACGATCTTCACTATAATATGGAGTACAATAGATACATAGGCTATGGCGAGGCTACCCGCCTCAAGCTCTTCTCACTTTGCCTATACTACTGTAACCATTGCTTTAGCCCAAAAAACTCCTTAACACTGCTCTCCTATTTATAGGAGACTAACCCTAGAGTTCCTTCCTAATTAGAATCCTATTAAATTAGGCAATAACTAAATAGGAAGTTGAGACATTCCCAACAATCTCCACATTGGCTCAAATTCCAAAACCAATCGTCATCTCGAGCTTCACTTGCTCTTCCACATCCGATCATCATCTTCACTATATGCCTCTTCCATTAAGCTTCATGCTCCACCTCGAACATGACTTCATCGTCTGCCTCAATCTGACAAGTACTCTTGCATGGTCTTCACTTGATCATCAGACGCCTTCTCCGAGTACCTATCAGACTCCATAATCTAAAAAATCCACCTAGAATCTTGCACAAGTATCTACTTACCATGGATCTTCACTCAATCACTTAACACATAAGGAGAAAACTGTATGCACACAAGCTTTACCCTGCACTTCGGCGCCATACTTTCTCAACCGATCTTTGCTACTCCACCTCTACAAGAACTCTCCACCTTCATGATGTCACTGATCTATCAGGTGAACACTGAATGCATGCAACCTGGACCCTACTCTTCGGTGCCATACTTTCTCAACCGATCTTCGGATCAAAAAATGAGTAAAGGGCACCAACTTCTAGGCTTTACATCACATTTTTGTGATTGCGTCACTCCAGCCTTGCATCACCTTCTCGTGATCACCTTGTTGGACACTTGCACCTCACTCCTTCATCCTCGTGGACACTAGTGGTAACCTACAGAATACGTAAGTAAACTGACACTTACAATAATAGTGCTAAACTACACTACGCGACCTCTGCACTACATCTGCGCCTCATCAACGAGTACTAGGCCCAAGCTCTGCTCAAGGTCTTCACCCGATCCACCTGCTCGTCCAACACTATGAACCCACGACCCGATCAAATCCCATGGAATAAGGGAGTATCACTCCTCCACCTTGAACCAAAGCTCATGACCGATCTTCTATGAATCTACCTAACCTAGACTTATTTGCTTCAACAGGACCTCAATCTAACCTTCACTCAGCCAAATTCTTCTCAACTCGGACGAGCAAATCACCACGCCCATCATCTACCCAATTTGCATACCTGCATACTCCAAAGTTATTGAAAAAATACCATAAATCAACCAATCCCTTGACTTTTAATCAAACTGTTGACTTTTGATCAACCAGTCAAATTGTTGACTTTTGGTCAACTAAAATCTAGGGTTTTTTATCTTCTCCAACAACCGAACACCCAAAGGACCTCTATGGGGCGGCGGCCTAAACTCTTCAACGGAAGCCTGGGCTGGCATCGAGCTCGGGCGCGATGGCAGATGGGATTCAGGGAGTAGGGTCGCCTCCCACTTTCTCTCTCCCTGAATCTCTCTCTCTTCTCGAGTTCTCTCTTCCCGAACTCTTCTCATGCGAGCTCGGATGCTCCTCTCTCCAAGCAACGATGAGTGGGAGGGTGCGGGAGCTCGGGCTCCCCTTCAACAACAGATGGTACGCTGGCTCGGACTAGAGCCCTTCTTCTCTGATGGCAAGTGACATTGAGCAACTTCTTCTCCCTCTCTCTCTTCTTCTGCACAAACTCTGGAGCTTGACGGGCTCCTCTTCTTCTCGCGTGACAGCCATGAACGGTGGCAAGTTCTGGATGGCAGGGACTTCGACAATGCATCACTGCGTGCTGGCAGCAGGCGACTGGTGGTGGACTCCCCTGGCCGGCGGCGGTCTTCTCTCCAAAGGGTGGGAGGCGGCTCCTTCTCCAAAGGGTTACAAAACCCAAATCCCCAAATTTAGCATAATTACTAAATTGCCCTTGGCCTTCTTCTAGAATTACAAATCAGTCCCTCCACAGCAATTTCTCTCGAATACACACCAAGTTCTTGATACTAGTTGTTAGGATAGCATTAGCACTTGCGATAGGCCCATGCACAACAACAGAGAGATAGGAGAATAATAGGAACACTGAGGACACATGATATACGTGGTTTGGTCAACGGACCTACTCTATAGATGATCTTTACTATAATATGGAGTACAACGAATACATAGGCTATGGTGAGGCTACCTGCCTCAAGCCCTTCTCCTTTTGCCTATACTACTGTAACCATTACTTTAGCCTAAGGAACTCCTTAACACTGCCCTCCTATTTATAGGAGACTAACCCTAGAGTTCCTTCCTAATTAGAATCCTATTACATTAGACAATAACTAAATAGGAAGTTGAGACATTTCTAACAAAGCACTAAGACCCCGAGGACTTCAGCGGATCTCTACGCGAGCATCCTTGGCGAGCTGCAGGGCCCCGTCATGGGACTCGTTGGCACGCTGCAAGCCCCCGCGCATGACGTGCTCAAGCTGCCAAGGCCTATATCAAGAAGCTCGAGGATGAGGGAGGGTGCTAAGTAGTAGAAGGTAATGTGTGTGATTGGTTAAAAATGTTGTTATATATAATTCGACGGAAACTCTTTTGCAATTAAAAATGTTGTTATATATAACCCTAGAGTTCCTTCTTAATTAGAATCCTATTACATTAGACAATAACTAAATAGGAAGTTGAGACATTTCCAACAAAGCACTATGCCCCCGAGGCCTTCAGCGGATCTCTACGCGAGCATCCTTGGCGAGCTGCAGGGCCCCGTCATGGGACTCATTTGCACGCTGCAAGCCCCCGCGCATGACGTGCTCATGCTGCCAAGGCCTATATCAAGAAGCTCGAGGATGAGGGAGGGTGCTAAGTAGTAGAAGGTAATGTGTGTGATTGGTTAAAAATGTTGTTATATATAATTCGACGGAAACTCTTTTGTAATTAGCGATGTGACAGTCCTAATTGAAGTTTGTTTAAACTAGTGTGCTGAATTCAAGTCTCAAACGCTAAGGTGTTCTGGCAATTAGAAGATATGGTATTGGCAATCTGAATCATCCTCAAAGACCTTCCCTTATGTCGGCTGAGATTTATTCCTAAATTACAAAACCAAGTTGATTATGCTTGGTTTTTATAAATAGGTTTTCCCCTGATTGGTTACGGGGTGAACAAAAAGGCCATGTATGGTACGGGGATGCATCAGAGCCATCCATAGATCCTAAAAAGTCACGTCCTTAAATCTAACAGTAGACAACATGCAGGATGTAAGGGTAATTATGACATGTGTTCACATTTCAAGAAAGGAGAGAGAGGGGATGGGACCCACATGGAATAATGCCAAGTTGTCTACATCCAAGGCAATTAATGCCAGTCGAAAAAAAAAAGCAATTAATGCCTGATAAATTTGGGTCACATGAAGACAGCTAAAAAAAGTAATTAATGCCAGATAAATTTGTAAGTTCCCTTTTTTTAAATGTGGCCTCACTTCTATTTTTTGAAGCGGTCGATAAGTTTCGGTTAGGAAGTCATAAGTTTTTACTATAAAATTCAATTGAGGTGATTCAAGTTGTTGTGTGAAGCTGAGATATATATATACAACTTTATTGTTTATGATTTTTCCAAATTCATAGTGTAAGAATATCAAAATTTTGTTTGAAGTCAAAAGCCGATCGAGTTACGGTCAACTGATTTCGGTTGAGAGCCATAAATTTTTACTTCAGAGTCTGATTGAGTTGATTCAAGTTTCTATGAAAATCGGAGACAGATATCTACAACTTTGTAGTTCATAGCTTCTCTAAATTTGGAGTGTAAGGATGTCAAAATTTTGTTTGAAGTCAAAAGCTGATCGAGTTATGGTCGACTGATTTCGGTTGGAAGCCACAAATTTTTACTCCAGAGTCTAATTGAGTTGATTCAAGTTGCTGTGCAAAGCTGAGACGTATATTTACAACTTTGTAATTCATGACTTCTCCAAATTTGGAGTATAAAGATGTCAAAATTTTATTTGAAGTCAAAAGTTGATAGAGTTACAAGCCTAGGTCATATCAAATGGCATGTCCAGGTTATATCAAATGGCATGCCCATGTTATATCAAATGGCATTCCCAAGTTATGTCAAATGGCATGCCCAAGTTATATCAAATAGTATGCCCAGGTTATGTCAAATGGCATGTCAAGTTAATATTTAATAAATTTTATAATTAATTAAATGGCAAGTACGATAATGATTAAATAGCTTGTCTGGTTAAGTAAAATGGCACGCCCGGTTATGATAAAATGGCATAACCTGTTATATTAAAATAATTAATATTAATTAATACTTATAATAAAAAAAACTAATTAATTAATATACCAGTTTGATTTATTTCAGTATAATATACGAATAAGACAAGATAAAAAAAAATGTGGCCTTCAAATGTAGGCGCGTGTTCCTCAAAAAAAATCGTAGGTGGTGTCCCTGGCTTCAACCTTCCCTCTCTCTTCAAGTGTGGCAAATGACAAGCGTAGCCTTTCCCGGACCGTACGGAATTGATGCTCCCGTACGCAATCCGGTGCCAAATAGGTTAGAGTACGCTTGTTTTCAAGAATATTTTCCCAAGGGGAAGACAAATTATCCTATACAAATAAAACTTTTTTAATTGAATGAAAATGAATAAAGAACAAAATCATACCCGAGATAATTTTGAATTCGAATTGTGGTTGGAACTGACTTGGCGATCCAAAATTTAAAAATCCACCCCTCTTTTTCCAACCAGAGTAATAATTCCACGTTAAGAAATTTAAAAAAATCAGTATTTTTAATATAGTATAACTACTCCAAAATGATATTATTAAGACTCGGAAAAAATATAACTTAGAAGATTATCTCATTAATAATCTACGTTTTCAGTTTCACAGGTTGAGTTTTCAATTTCAGTTTCATAATCACATTAGTTTTTGGCCGAAGGTAGAGAGGCGCAGGATTTTTTTTGAGAAGAAAAGAGAGGCGGAGGATAGGTGAGAGGGCTTTATCTATAAATTTTTTTATTTTGGGATTGCCCATGATAATAGAAAAGATAAATGTAATATGTTTTAATTATGCAGAACGAGAAAAATTAAGCATGATAAAGATTCTGTCACCAAATATGTGAAATTGGTAATTTTTTGTTGCCAAAATAGACAAAACGGAATTACGTGAATGTTGTATTGTATTTTACTTAAGGATTATAGGCTTTGTTTTTTGATCAGGCTTTTTCGATAAATATTTATACAGAAAAACACTCACTAATATTAGTTATCTTTGCTATTGTTTGCACCTAAAAATGTCTAGGTTATTAATCTCCTACGAATGTGCTATAGATATGATTTCATCATAGAAGCATATACAACATGATGAATTTTATTTAGTATGGCATGCAACAAATCGGCCTAGGTTTCTCTCATCCATTTCATGTGTCTCGCAGGTAATTCGATTGTATAATATATTTATTTGTATTTTGGAACTCCTTTTAATGCAACACATATATACATCTTGTATATTTGAACCTGTATATATATCTGAATTTTTTTTCATCTCTAACCATTGGTGTCATGACTGCAAGTTACATATCTTGTCTCTGGAAAATACATGACACTAATTAAATGATCATTAAAATTTCCGAAAAGGAAAACCAACTGATCATCAACAATGAAAGGAGACAACCCTTAAAAAAGGCATTCATAGCAAATTGATGCACGTAATAAGTCTTCTAACTAAAAATTTATGACAACATTCATAAAAAAAAATTCCAATATGTATTTAACACTATTATATTACTAATGATTCAAACTTAAAATATCGTATTGTTTGATTTAAGTACTTGTTTACAACAACTGTTTTAATTTGTTGCATTTATCCAAAACTAAAAAAACAGCGGCCAGGGGAAAATTCCATGTACAAAATCTTTTTTTGGGTGTATATCCATGAATTATATTCCGACATAAATCAATGAGATGCTAAATTTAATTAGATCCCTTCTATTGCACCAACTTCAATTTGTCAACTTTTGTAATAATCCACAAGCACTTTTAACACAGAGGTTTGAAATATCTTAATCAAGAAATTTCGGGTCCGGATCGTCAAAAATGTAATAATTTTAACAATAATTGTTAGAAAGTTTTACAACATTTCAAAACTCTCATATGGTTCGAACCCGAATTAGTATTACTTAAAAATTTTTGATTTGCAAACTTTGGTAGCAACATGAATGTAACGAATTTTATATTAATTATCCTACATGTAACGAATTTTATATTAATTATCCTACCATATAAAACCCTAATCCAACCTTATATTTGGAATCCACACAACTATTCACATCCACGCCAAATTAACCTAATCTACATACCATAAATGGAAACCCATAAATGGAACCTCGTTCAATTGTCACAACTCTTCACTCCCAAAAGGTCACATTCTATATATCTATAATCCCAAAGGAGAAAATAATTAACTAAGGAAAAAAAAAGGAGAAACTAACTAAAATGGCGTCTCCTTCTTCATTTTCATGGCCCGGTCCAACTAGTGTTGGCAAGTTTACCATGACCATCGATGATCTGAAGGCCTTCCACACCATCGATCGGGGACTGTACGCAAGACTCGTCCTCGAACTCGGCCGCGACCTCAACGACTCCATGCACGCGCTGGCCTTCTGGCTGTGGCTCGAGAGGGCCAACGTGACAATGGCGTACGTGGTGCAGGAGATGCTCGTCTTGCCGGACCCGATCGTCAACCTTCTCGCCGAGGAGGCCGCGCTCTGCCTGAAGAGCATAACCACCGAGCCACTCCACTTCCCGGCCCTCGGGTTCCCGGATGACCAAATCCCTCTCACACAGAACCTCACCCGGACAAATATAACCCTAAACTTCCTGCACTCCAACAGGGACGCAGCCATTCCGGGGATCACCCGAACCATCGAGGACTTCTGTCTGAGAGTCATCGACGACATCCTTCAGTGGGTCGCTGCGACGAGGGAGAGAGATGAGTATCTTCATCGGCATCAGCAGCAGCAGCAGGGGAAGTACTTGTTTGGAGGAGGAGGGAGGCACGAGCAAGTAGAAGCAGCATTTAGTTACTTCAGTCCCAAGGAAGGAGTGGACGATAGGACCATCTTCCTCACCTTCTCCAGAGGTTACCCTATTCGGGAGGACGAAGTTAGAGACTTCCTTACTAGGTATTTATATGCTTTTCTCTCTCTTTCATGCACTCACGAGGTTTTTTGAATTTCTTATATTTCTAGTCGAGGATTCTCGAGTCGTAACGTAAGATTTGAATATGAGTCTATGGGTGCTTGGAAAATTCTTTTTCAATTCAGCCTCTTAGGTGTTCGGGATTTTTTATTTTATTTTTAAATTGAATCCTATTTCATGAGTTTTTGTCTTTTAGCGGTTGAATCTGTTAGATTTATAAATTAAAAATTGTGAGCGAGTGTCCTTACATGTATATCAGGACCATATATTTCGGATGTTACATGTTATTAATGAAAAAGATACAAATCAATTCTAAGATTAGTTTGTAGGTACTACTTTGTTAGTTATTTTATCTAGTTCTATTTGTGATGTAATTATTTTTTAGGTTTCTTTTGAGGAGTAATAAATTTTTATTTATGAAAAAAAAAGGTTAGTTTTTGTTTCAAAATACATACGTTAAAATGAAATATGAATTTATTTTCTGACTATGAAAATAGATTAGTTTTCCATTCCAAACAAATGCACACGCCATTCATAAGAAACTGTGATGAGATTTTGTTTGTAACCTAAATTATAAAACCTTCTGATCTTGATGTGGGGGATTCAACAATTAATTTATTATCTTTTTTTTTAAAGGTAAATTTTTTACACCTAGTCAAGACTTGAACCTTGGACTTCCTTGAATTTTACAACTCCTTGTACCGCTATGCTACAAACCTTTTGGTCCCCAACCTTTTATCTTAATCAAAGTGATTATGAATTATAGTTTAAATAATAAGGTAGTTTTATTTAAGGGTCTTGAGTTCAAAGTAAAAGATATTATCACGACAGACAGCTCCTATCTTAAAATAGAAATTGTTCGTGTTCGACGATGAATTCCCAAAAAAAATATTGATTTTCCTACCTCCTACAAGTATTTTTATTTTGACATCGAACATAGGATATATACATATATATGGACATTTTTATTTAATCCCTTTGCAACTATTTTTAGTAATTTATTAGTAAATCTTTACACCGATAGTTGCACCCACCACGAATAGAATCATATACTTCCGTCAATTATTTTTATTGTGTATCCAGGAAATTTGGTGACTGCATAGAATCAATACAAATGCAAGATGTACCAGCAGGGGAGCAACCACTGTACGCACGCCTTGTGCTTCGCTCGGTTGGAGCCATGAGAGTGATCCTCGAGGGCAAAGAGAAGGCCAAGTTCGCCATCAATGGCAAGCATGTCTGGGCCCGCAAGTATGTCTTCAACAAGAATGCTTCTGCTGCAGCCGCTGGCCCCAGTAATGTTTACTGGGCGCCCGGCGGCGACGCTTCTTCTTCGTCTTCTCCCAATTCCGCCTCCAAACTGTTCCATCTCAGTCTTCACTAGATCATACTTGACTTTGATCTTGCTCGGCAAGTGGATGTACGGCATTCGGGTTTATTTCGAATCCGGGTTTCGTTTCTTGTAGTCTGATCGATATGCAACAAGTGACTCTGGCTGGGATATTTTTTCCAATGAATTCTCAGAAAATGCAAGATGAAATGAAAATTTTAGTACTAGAACCATCTCTATAGTTGCTTTCCCAACGTGAACCAGATATATGTACAACTAGTCTGATTTTACAGTCTGCTACCGTATTTGTGTACGAGCTAAAGGATTTTGAAGAACGTAAAGCCCGATCTCGTGGCGAGGTCGAAAACAGATATGATAATCTCAACACTGATCAGAACGATGATGAGCCATTCCAAAAAGTCTGACTTCCTGTTCTGAAGGATTTCCTGAAGAAAACGGATATTGTGCTGTCGACAGAAGAGACATGCCAGTGAGTATCCACTCATAGCCATGACTAAGAGTTAGTATAAGAAATTTAAAGCGGTCGGATGAAGAAAGGGGGTACCTCAACGAACTTCAACTTGAAGTCGAGACTCGCGAACCTCTGAGTTAATTCAAATTCGTCCCGTAGATATTCCCATATTTGAGCATATTTAGCATCTTTCCAAGCAATGTCTGACCTGGTTAAGGTACACAAGCACCAAACTTGTATTAGAGAGAGAGAGAGAGAGAGCATAATGCAACCACATGCAGTGCAGCGGGAAAGCAGCCATGACCCATCGGATGGACCCTAGACGCGGGCGAGCATAATACAACTCCTTTACCTCTCAAAAAGTCCGAGCTTGAGAATGACATCAGCTAGGTTAGAATTTGCTTTTCCAACTATCTGGAAGAGCTTTTTACTATCCATTGAAAAAGTTCCAGTCTTTTCCATTCCTCGATTTATGTCAGTGAATTCTGCAACCATTCCATCAACCTAAACGAACAAAAATAGGTTACCAAATGAAGTAAATAAGTTGGATAAAGTTGTACACTTTTAGAAGTATAGTGCACCTGGCGTCCATAGTAGTCAAGCGCAATACTTTGACCAAGAACACTGCCAATTGTTCGAATTCCATCAATATTCAGGAACTGCAACATTAGATAATCCAGTCCAGCTTCCATCCACTTGTTTGAATCGGGCTTTTCTCTCACCTCGTATTCTGGCAGTTGCATGACAAAGAAAATTAAGAATGCAACAAAGTTTCAAAGGCTAGCAGTTCTCACAATTGCCGATAAAGAAACAAGCAGAGGTGCTCCCAGGGAAGAAATATATGATAAAGTGACTTGATATATGTGACTATGATCCTGATACTTTGGAAAACCATAACAATAGAGCTTCAAGAACCTTACCGTAGGTATAAGATTCCTAAAATACATCACAATTAATCCTCTATGTTATCAAATTAACACGAGATTAAACAGTACAATCCACATAAATCAATTCTAAATTACAGGGTTTCTGAAAAGGAGGCTTCTTCTGCAGGTAATGCATACCATCTCGAAGTTTCAGCACAACTGTTAAATCATTTCCTCTAAGAAAAAAGAACGGAAAAGCTTACCATCTTTTTTCATCTCAGGGAGCATTCCAGTTTTTGACGCATGCCTTTTCACAATCTTCAGGTAATCATCAACTTCATGTTCCCGGACATTAAACAGGACAATAGAACCGTAGTGAAATACTACCATGTAACAACAGTTACTTCCAGTTATACAAGAGCCCAAGACCTGAAATTAGAATATGTCAACACTTGCCCACGGCTCTAAGGTAGCATTCACATAGATCAATCCATGTCGAAAATCAAGATTACCCAAAATGCTGAACACCGAAGTACATGTGTGTATTTCAGTATCATGTAAAATGGGACGATAGCATGAAACTTGAGCTACACTCATCTTAAGAGCAAATGAGTGTTCACAAACCCATATCGTATATTCGTTGGCTTCACATGCTGTAGAGTGTTACAAATGTATTATTATCGAAAGCATCTATCTACTTCTACGCTTGTAACTAGGATAGCGTCTCCATCCTACTAATCAGCAACAACATCATCTCGGTCACAGAACAAGCGAACAATGTTCATGTCACAACTCGCATATGCCAAGCAAAAGATTCAAGAGCAACACCAATCCCCCCAACAATGTGAGATAAATGGCAAAAGGATCGTTCGTCTCAAAGAAGCGAAACAACTCACGGGATGTGGGCGTAGGTCCCCGAACTGCAAGACAACGTAATTGGTCATCCGGGAAGTGGGCGGGATGAAATTAGGCTTGTTCTGTTCCACCAGCCCCTTCAAATCCACACTACACAAAAACCGCAACAAAGAGGAGGCAACAACCAATTCACTCCAAGATCCAATCTTTCCTAACAAATTCATAAAACCCGGATCGCATCAAGCAATTCGAAGGTCACAAGGCCCTTAAAACTCATAAAACTGAGACCTGGTGGAGATGAAGTAGGCCCGGACGGGGATGGCGGGGCGGGCGTCCAGCTCGGGGGCGTGCTGCTTGGTGGCGGGGGAAGAGAGGGACGACAGGCAGCCCGCGAGGACAGGGGCGCGGTGGGGGCGGGGAGAGGAGGAGGGGAGGGAGGAGATGATTGTTAGGGTTCTTCTGGAGAAATGGGAAGTAAAGGAGTGGGGTTTAGGGAAAGGGAGAGAACAAAGAGGGGTGAAGAGAATGGAGCGGAGGGGTAATAATCCAATGGTCCTCCACATAGTCCCCTTCCTGTGGGCTTCTTCTTCTTCCTCCTCTTCTCCCTCTCCTAATTTTTTTTTTGTTTTTTTTTATGGGGTTTAGTTTCTGGGAAGACAGGAGACGAGGCCAAGGAAGAGGAAGGTGATTTAGGGGTTTAGACTTTAGAAGGTTTTGGTTGGAAGAGGAGTTAAATTAGTCAAAGATTTAAAAAAACGACCCGGAATTTCTCCCGTTTAAAATATCTGATCTAGAAACCCTTAAAAAATTGTTAACCCTGCCCTTTAATTATAGGCCTAAGAATTGACTGCAGTTCAACAGACAATTCGAAATTGTTGACCATGACTTACTAGGATGATGGACTTATGTTCATTTGAAAAGGGCTCTTTTCTCGAGGAAGGAGGGGCATTTGGAAAAGAGCTCTGATGTCAAATATCACTAGTAAAATTAAAGGACGAGAGCTTCCAAGATCAATCGGGGGTGCAGCTAGCTACTTAGACGACAAGAAAAAAGAGAAGAGTAAAGAGGTTGTACCAAATTTTGATCTCATTAGCTAGGAATAATTAATTCCTTCTATTTCGAGGAGATAACCGACTTAGTCGGATGTATTTATACTTTCCCAACGACTATAAACAACAATTTTTTTCAAAAAAAAAAAAGACTCGCCAAAATCGGTAATTCAACCGACTATTAGAACCATCGATTTGACGGTTTGTGAAATGGCTGAACTTTAACCCCAACTGTCCGACAAAGTTTTAGGAACCACCAACCATGTCTCGGTTTCCCACGCCTGGATAAGTCTGTCTTGGCCCGAGTAATGTCTTATGGCTTCGTTCTTCTCGGTAATCCCCCTATACTAGAGATTGTTGAATTTTGCAGAGTTTGTGGCAAGTAATCCATGTACCTACCTTTGAACTAAATAATGGAATCATCGACTAGGATCCAAAGTTTAACATCTCCTTTTGAAGGCTTTTTAAGCACTGAATATAATCCCTCAACTTTCGAGGTGCATGTACAAAGAGATCCAATGTTAAAATATCAGGCTACAACGTTAGTTCCAAGTGTGCACAAGCCAGAGCAAGTGGGAAACAAAGATCCAAAGTTAAAATTGCCATCACCACCTTGCAGATACCAAAACCATCTATCTACATTTTCAATGGATTACCAACTGACAGACAGTTGAACCAGAAACTCGAATCTACCCTGCTGTGTCATGCAGTTTTTTTTCTTTCTTTTCGTCAATGGCACGGTGATGGAAAGGGCCCCGCAAAGAGGTACATCTCCGGGTCTTCTTTTGCATCTTTTGCTAAAAAGCTCATCTCCTCCTACCATGATAGGCTCCACTACCATAATAATGTCGATGACGTGAACCGGAACCTCTACCGCTGCCTCCTTCCCACAAGCTACCCCGGCCAGAACCTCTACCGCTGCCGCTAGGCATCCAGTTCAAGGTCTGTGTTCCCAACCCATTGCTTTCTTCTTCTACGCGGTCATTATATTCTAATACAAGCCTCTTGATATCTTGTTTCTCTTCAAATTCAGCTGCTTCTTTCTGTTTCGTGCCCACAACCAGAGAACAATCCCTGGGAATGAGCATCCGCTTGGTTTGTTGCTTGTTACCACGCTTCACGAGAACTTTCACTTGCACTTCCTTGTTTCTAGCAGCATCCTCATCCAATGTCTCATCGCCACTTTCCCCTCCAGTTCCCCTTACATGATGATCCTTAGCAGAACCCTCGAACAAGTTCATTGGAATTACCATATTTATAGTTGGTCGACCCCTTAGCTCTAGCCTGCGCTGCTCCATGCTCTCCTGCACTCAGATTTCATTGTCAGAGTTTCGGAACTAAAAAACCACCCCTACTGAAAACAATGTACACTGAATCTCAATAGACTACTACTGATAGTTATAGATTAGTTCTCTCCTTCCGAAACTCTCAGTGTCTGTCTTGTTACTGACAACAGAATCAATGTCACTCCCATATTCTTAGCCATGCTAATACAAGGAATAATAGATAACTAAGATGGCAAGCAATTCTTTCTAAGATTTGTCCCTTTTATGAGGCAAAAAAATTGAACAGAGAAAGTAATAATCAGGCAACGCAACAGCATCCAATAATATAAAACTTGCCTGCATTACAGCCTTCAGTTCTTGCTCAAAACTGGCTGCTTCCTGAGGATCGACATCTGTAACTCTTTGTCTGACACGAACTTCATCATCCTCGTCAGAAGCAGGCCCAACCCCATCATCGTCGTCTTCATCATCATCACTATCGCTCTGATCATCATGAGTCTCATCATCCAACTCCTCTTCTTCCCGGTCTGTGCCACTGCCTGATTCTGTCTCACTATCCCCAATATCCCCATGGAGCTCACCGTTTTCCTCATTACCATTCACAGTTCTTTGCCCATTGACTGAGATCGTACTGGAAGTGTCTCTGCGTGAAAGTTTATCAGAGGCCGAGTGTTTTTCACCACCGGGCTTTTCCACAGAAGTCACCCTCTCATTTTCTTCGAGTTCAAGAAGGGCAGCATTGACTTCTTCAATGGATGAGTATCGAGTCATGTTAGGGCGCAAGTCAGCAAACAAGTCCTGTACACAACCAGAGTATTTAGCATGTTGCAACGATGCATCAAATTGTGTAAACTGGCTTGCTGGTACGGAAAGGAAGCCTCATCTGATGAGCCTAACAAATAGCATTTCATTTCTCTTCCAAATTAGCAAGCTCGTGATATCATGAAAGTTTATGTGGGATTGGTTTTGAGAGGAATTCAATGCATGAACCCTGCTACTTTCTGCGGAGTAGGGAAAAGCAGGCCTACAGAATTATGCATCAAGAATTACCCTATTTCAAAAGTTCTTATCGAGAGTGGGTAGATGATGATCTTGTCATCAGGATTGCAAACATAATGTTTAACAATTAGACTCCTGATGGAAGTTCCCAAGACTAATTTATAAGCTTATGCTAAACTTGAGCTAGCTAATTTGAGGTAAACAGATGGGTTGTTGGACTTCTAAGGATGGAGCACAGAATCCCAAATCTTCAACCATCTTAATGGATAAATCATGAACTCAGTCTCAGAAAGTCAGTTGCCAAGCCCAAACCTAAAGATGAAAAGACAGTGCCAAGAACCCCAAAACATAAAAGCGCATCAACATGATTCATCTTTTTTTATCCAACACTTTATCGTCAAGAAAGACGAACTCTAATCCCTGACAACATAAGCATAAAGCAGACAGCTTATCCTTCAGCTGTGTCAGACGTAAATGCTTCCTCTATTCCAATATCATACTGCTTAAGGCTACAAATATATTAGAACTGTTTGGCGACCTCTCTACAATTTCGGACAAAGGAATGCAATTATGCAAGAAGTAAATCCTTTCATGAACATTGAAGTAGCATAATCTGTGAAGACTACTGACCTGTAAGTCAAACTCAATATCCAAGGGTAGTGCACCTTTGCTGAGTATATATCTCTGGAAGTGCATCAAAAATCGATCAAGTTTCCTTTTAGAAGAACCTCGGTCAAAATAGTGGCCACAAGTTTCAAGAAGAGTGATAACCATCCTGATGCGGAAGCAATCCTCTGGTGGATCCAGCACATCTCGCTGATAGTATGAATGGAGAAAAGTGATTAAGAAAATCATTCTCTCTCAAAAGAAAAAATCAAAATATTCAAAAAAATGAATTTCTCTATATTTTGGACAGGAAAAACATAGAACTAGTCGTTGGCAGATCAATTGGTTTTGTACTACAAAATCAAGATGATTGGTTTCTCTTCAAGAACAAACTAGAAATATTAGTGTGCATATGCTACTATTCCAAACCAAATTGGTGGGCTTAGTCCAGTTGACTTGGTAACGTGAGGTAGTTTTTTTTTTTTGAGGGGTACATGAGGTAGTTGACTAGCCACAATTTCTCCATGTAGACATCAGAAGAGGACAAAGCAGCTTCATCTTATCACATATAAGTACTACAGCCTGACACGAGGACCATCTTTTTTTTTGGGTGGAAACACGAGGACTATCTTATGATTAGATACTAGCACTTTTATTTGACAGGGTTCTAGCACGGGCCTATCACTACTATGATTGTCAATGCGATACCTCTAAAGCAAACTGATAATACCTCAGGAGTGTCGTGACCAAATGCAAGAATCAGATAGAGCGTCTCAAATATGACAGATGAATCAACATGCTCATAATTGTATAGCTCCCCCAAAAATCTCATATGAGCGATGCGCCTCTGCTGCATCCCATAGTCATTTAATTCTAGCCCAAGCCTGATCTCTTCCAGAACCTGCAAACCATATATAACTTGTTCAATTTCTTGAAAAACTTTATCTTGGGCAATTTGATTTAGAAGTGGATGCCTACACTATTAGGTTCAAAAATGACCATTTTTAAAGTTCTCCATTTTAAAAGCTGCACTATGTAGAACTAACATGATGCAATCTGATCACTGTTCCAGTTGCGCTAAAACCATAAAGGTCTCGTTTCAAAAAAAAACTATAAAGGTCAAGTTAGAAGCGAAAAGTCTTTCAAAAAAATTTTAAAGAGGTAAAGCAGCAGTTCAACAACCGAGAAAATGCAGCAAAATTAATGCTTCACTGATTAAAATCAAAGAGAGAAGTTACCCCTCAAAAGAGAGAGAGAGAGAGAGAGAATTTCAGTGACCAATCACTACACCAACCTCATCAACAACAGCAACAGCAAATTCATCATGATACCGGCTCAGGCCAGCAGTCAGAGAAGCAATCAAATGAATTTGACCATATTTTCCTCTGTGAACCTTCATAAAACATTTCAGTAAATAGGCCTCACACTCATTCCATGGTAGCTTGCGTAGTTGCCTCAACACATGCTCAATGGAAGACTTATCCAGGTCCGTAAACAGCAGCTTCCTGATATACTGCAGAATGAACAATATAACCAATCAGATTCAATTGTCTAAAATCAGACAATGGAGAATTTTCCATGTGCCAGATCCTCACCTGATATAGAGGAGGGCGAACTTTAGCAACTCGTGCAGATCTTTCAGGGGGTTTGCACAAGTAATATGCATTTTCTACAAGGGTGCTATGCCGAGGATCCAAATTTTTCACATTTTTCAGGCGCATCAAAATCTCCAACATATTAGTCATGCGTACTGTAGTCTCAGGAGACCTATAGAGAAAGCGGCCACAAGTCTCAAGAAGATTGCAAGCAACATCAATATTATGGTGGGTGAAATCGTCTAGACATGCCTGTCAGAAACAGAAGCAGTACTTGGTCAATAACTGTCTTCCTACAACGGCTTAATTTACTCAAAAGTATATTGAAAACTCGAGAGGCGACATGCAAAGCCATGGTTCTATTCCCATCTCAAAAGGCCAGAACCATTAAACTTCCCAGAAAATTAAGAAACAACACTGAGAAATAGGTGGAGGCCGGAGGGGGCAATAGCTGAAAAAGAAATGAAAACATGTGCATAAGCGCACATGGAAACAGAACGGTAAAGAAATGAAACACGAGCCTTTGGGTGATATGATAAATACAGCCTCAACAGGTGGACTTGTAAGCATGTACCTTCAAACAACTAAAAACGAGTCCGGAAGGTGCAATTTTAAACTTGCAAAGTTCACCAATAAATCTGATGTTCTTGATCTTTGTCTCAATGTTCATTTGGTCCTGCAGAAAATAAAATTAAAAGAGGCGTAAACTTTTAAGACCAAACAGAAACATAAACAGGTCATCAAAAAGTAAAGGTCAATCCCCACTTGCAACAATGTATCGATTTCTAAACCTTTTTATTGATCAAGAAATTGAACTCCTCTTCCAGAAACTGCAGAAGCATGGAAGAGACATCCTTCATGCACGTTGACAGCGTGGCCACCATCCGTGAATAATATGGCAGCAATTCCAAAGAAGTCCTGGGTACATTAAACAGTGCCCTAACCAGCTTTTTACGACTTGACTTGGAGTTCACATAACAAAACTCGACCTGGAAAATTTGTGCAAAAAACCAAAAGAAACAGAAGTAAGTCAGAATGTTGGAGATGAAAAGTCATATCATAGAAGAGATATAAACAGTGGCCTAAAGACGAAGGTTTCATTACAGTCAAATGATCAATTAGGTCACGGCTGACACAACTTGGAAGCCGCTGCAATAGCGCATCAAAACTTGTCCCATCAAGTCCTTTGAGTTTTTCTTTCTCATTCTCTCCCTTCTTTTCAACATCTTTCTCTTTGCCTTTCTCCTTTTCTGTATCTTTAGCCTTTTCTTCCTTTTCTTTCCCTTTAACCATGCCTTTCCCTTCTGGCACTGTGCCAGGGTCTGCAGAAGCCTCTCCAGTATCATGAGAGGATATGCCTTGGTCTGATTCAGGCACAATCTCCTACACGAAAGCACAAAAGATGAGACAGCAAACTCATTTCTCTTGGAGCACAGTAACACTTTCCTGGAGTACTCTCGAGAATCACATGCAGAAACCTCAGAAGGCCTAAGCAATGAGAATCACAACGAAATTGCTGCCTACTCAACGAAAAGGGAAAGAAAACGAAAAGGAACCAAAAAATGAAAATTCAGATAAGTCTGATGTTAATTAAATGTCACTCTTAACTGATTGACACGTTATTTGGTTCTTGACTAAAAACTATGTTTATTTCTCACCGTTGCTTGCTCATGGGTCTTTGCAGATTGATCGCTCACTTTAGGCTCAGCTTCCCCTAGCAACACCGCTGGAACAAATGCTCTGCCAAGAACAGATTACACGCTTAACTTGTATTCCTGGCCTAGAAAGTATGCTTCACATGGACAACATGAGGTTTAACAGAGTAAGTTGATAAAGAGGTATCCACAAGTAATTAACAACCTAAGATCAGGCAAAGACTCATAAAATGCTCTAGTGTCTTCGTCATCCCATAGAGCTTCTAAAGCAGAGGACTCTTTTCCAGCAGCAGGGGATGAAATGTCATCCCCAGTGGTAACCCTGGTTGTGTGAGCATCTTCTGGCATGATTGGGGGATGCATGTCAAGTGTTTCTGCCAAACTGTACGAAGAACAACTTAGCAATCAAAGAAAAATTCACAAACACAAATCGGGATCATGCTACAGGAAATTACTTCAAGATGGATTCATAAATAGTATTCTTAGTAGAAGTTTCCGCTCTGGTTTTATCGCCACAAAATCACTTCAGCACACTAGAAAAGGAAATGTGTCACAGAAATTTGCAACGGAAAGTCATAAATCAATACTCAAAGGGACACTAATCTCAGCACCGTGGAATTTAGCAAAAAAAGAAAAAAATGCTAGCAACATGAAGGCTACTGAAATTTTCCATCTCAAGAAGCACAACTAGAATGACAATTGTTAATCTCCTCTGACCCGATTACATTTAGGCCCACAAAATACTTCTTGTCCAACGATTTAAAGATATACACTGCCAAGATGAAAGGGAAACTCACGATGCTACGTTACGATATAGCTGTTCATAAGATTTTCGTAGCTTCTCATATGCAGAGGAACTTTCATCACTGAGATCTCCCTTGGCATTCTCATGCTCCATTTGACGAAGTGACTGTTACAAACGGAAAATGCACAGTTAAGGAAGGAATATCTTACATCGTGCAATGAAAGAAAGTCTCTTACATTGTGCTCTGATTGAAGTAACTCAGCAGCAGCATCATAGTACGTATGCACTGCCTTTCGGAATATCTTCTTTTGTTCTGCTGTGATATTCAGGCCTTTAAAAAACTGCACAAAATTGCCAAATCAATAGTATTATCATGACAGTATCTTCTAAAAAAATGGTATTGGAGTGAAGCAAAGAAATTCTAGATCCTGTTGAAAGAGCTACTATACTGCAGGTTTCCAGGAACTTTTAATGCCATCGATGCTAATGACAATCACAAATTTTCTATTACATGCATAAATCCGACTGCCCAAAGAAATTGCACAAAGGACTAAAAGAGTCATCCCTAGGAGTAGTACCTCTTCCAGAGTTTCTTGACCGGAAAGAGGAAGCCCCAAAAAGACTCTTCCTTGACGAGCGAAACTAGCAAGGAGTGTCAGATTTGTCTGAGTACTATCTCGGTCTTTCAAGTGTTCTACACCAGTAAGATCCTTGATAATACTGACAAAGATACTGCTATCTTCTATAACTCCAACAAAAAATAGTTCCAAAAGAAGTTTCAAGGTGCTCCGCTTCTTCATAGCTTTCGAGTTTCTGTCCAAATCCAAATCCTCTCCCGATTTCCCAGGAAAGAAGATCTTCAAAAGCCCCTGTACTAGGCTTGGGGAGAAGTCTTTGTATCTTTGATGAAGCAAAGAGCATATCTGACAAGATAAACAATCTTATTAAAAGATAGCAAAAGGACATAAAAATCTAAATGAACACCAAGAATACTCCATCAACTGACCCAAAGCACTACCAATGTCTTCTAATTAAGTATCCTCAATAAGCAAAGGGCCAGCGAAACTACTAAGGTGAAAGTTAGGAAGAAAGATATGCAGAAATTATTGATCTAGTTAGACGTTAAAAATATATTCTTTCTTCTTCTTTTTCATAACAAAAAAAGGAATACCTAACAAAGTTACCACAAAATATAGCATATCCAAATTATCGGATCAAATGCTATGAATAAATGTAGGGAAAAAGTGCAAATTATATGTTTCGTGGATGCACATATAGTTTTGAGTTGCGGTTTGATATTGCAACCACCTTTCTAACAGATTGCCTCACTTAAAACTGTAAAGCGAAGCAAAAGAAACATGTGGTTGACCAGATGCATGGAAAACTCAATTCCCATAGCCTTCAAATGTCAATATTCATTGAACATAAAGTACAACTTGAAGAAATGACTAATGCAAGTGGAGTATTGAAGCAGAGGATCAAAAGGTGTATTTTTTTTCACATTGAAATCCGTCAAATAAAATTTCCAGTGAGAGAAATGAACCCTTTATAAGTTTCAATAACACTACTAATGCATAACACGCCAAGATAATAACACTACAATTTCGAGAAAACTGATTACCTGCACTGCTGCTTGAATGTCTGAAGATCTGAGCTTTGCATCACAAATGCCTGTGACTGCCTCACTAACAAATTTGCTGAGATTAACACTTCGCAACTCCTCCATCAGCGATTCTCTCTGCTCTTCATTTATTAGCTTCAACTTTTTAATAACTGCCGTATTCCGCTTGATGCTGGAATCCAATGTCCTCAGAAATGCAGTCTCTGGCAGTAAAACACAATTATATCACCACTAGCATGCTGTCATCTCTAGACCATATAGTTAGTCATCCAGACCCAAGTTTCCAAATTGCCAGAACTGAAAATACCTCAAAGGAACTTCTATGTGGGCCAAACAATTGAAACATCTATGATATTTACAAAATGCCAAACTAGGAGACAGAAGATATTGAATAATTAGAGGATAGCTACTGTTTGCAAAAAGACTGAAAAACGAAAGAAAGCCCATCTGTGATCTAACAACTCGAAAAGCATGCCGAATAATAATACCCCATAAAAAATATGCAGCTATTGGTACTAAAGCCAAGGGAACAGCTTCATTTATCAAAAATCCTAATCAACCACGATTTGCAAAGATACCAAAATTTATACTTGGCAAGAACTAAAAAGAAACATCGGTCAGAACAGACAACCAAATGTTCCTTGAAAACATACCCGAAACAGCTAACTTTCGACACTCACAAGGCCTATGCTATATTGCCAAAGTTCCAAAATAATGCCACTAAGCAAACAATCAAGAACGGCAGTTTGCCAATATCATAACAAAGCCCCGTAATTGCTCCCTCCGAAACAAGCTCCATTAACAGCACTGCTCAATTCTACAAATCCGAGAGGAAAGCCTTACCTGGGCGCTCGGGATTCAAATTGCTCTGGCGAAGCGCAACTTTCGCCTCTGTCGATTTCTTAATCTCCTCGAGCCGAGCAACAGCTTCCTAATCAAACCCCCATCATGAAACAAATATAAAAACGGTTAGGTTCCGGAAATTAACACATCGGCGTCCCCTAAACCAGTAAATTCTACGATTGAACTTGAAATTGTAATAAGTAAATAACTTGAGAGGGAAAAAAAAAACCTCGTCGTCTTGCTTAGGGCGTACGGCTCCGACCTGGGCGCTGTCTTCCTCGTTGTGATCCATAGACAAAGACGACAAGTCGTTCGGTTTCGCGTCGGGGAATCAAAGGCTGGCAACGACACAATTGGCGGAATTAGGGTTAGGTCTAGCGGTCATCTAGCGCGAAGTAGCGGGGGAGTGACGACGGGTTCGTTTACCTGACCCGGAAATGGGAGAAGCCACCAACGGAGTGAGGCCTTCTATTTCTTTTCTTTTTCTTACTCTTTTTTCTTCTTTTTTTAGTAGGGCGAGCGCTTGCACATGAGAGAGAGAGAGAGGCGGGTGACCGCTTTGGATGGAATTAGAGGGAACCGACTCCTTGTCCTCGTCACGGTTGAAATGGGCCGTCCCTTTGGGGGCCCGATTGGGTATATGCTTAATACCGACGACACACATTTAGCTTAACGGTACAAAAATTCTTCTTCGCTTCTCCGTCCACCACAAGCTTCAGGGTTATTTCCATTGCATTTGAAGCCATTAACAAGTTGGATCTTTTTGGGGGATCTAAGTTCTATCTACATATACACACCGGAATAGATTTGGTCCTGGATATGCAAAACTCATCAGGACCAATCTAGATAAAATGAGAGCCATTGGATTAATTTTATAAATCAAGTACAAAATCTGATGGTCATAATTTACGCGGATATTTTGGTCATTTTATTAAATCATTCTTCCCTCACTCTCTCTGTCTTTCGTCCTGACTCACTCTCTCTCTCTCCCAAACTTATCAGTTATCCAGGAAACCATTACCTCGTCCACATCCAAGATCTGATGTCGTCGCTGGTGGACCACGTCATTGGCGATCGTGACGCGATGCAAGGCGGGGACAGTTCTGTCCGCCTGGACGACCTCGTCGCTTTCGGCTACCCCTCCGATGCGGATCCCGACTCGAGGAAGATGTGGAGGGTTCATGGAGTAGAAGGGAGGATTCTGCGGATGAAGACTTCGAGGCTAGGCTCCTCGGGATCTGGCTGTTCTTGGAGGTGAGACGATGTTCGACGGGAAGGATCGTTGGGGTCCCCCCCACTGACGACGAGCATCTCATCGTCGTTCTCAAGGGGTTTTAGAGGTCATGGGAGGGGTGGTGTTCTGTGGGAGAGGTTTTTGGAGTTCTGTGGGTATGGGTGGTGGTCTGTGAGTTGGGTTCGAAGCTTGAACCCCTTGCTCCGACTAACCTCGACATCGAAGCTTGCCACCGGCGTCGTCTCCTTTTTCTGCCCGGTCTCACTGTGGCCGATGCACTTCGTTGAAGATGAACTTCGGTGAAGATAAGCCCAAATAATTATTTCTTGTGGCCGCATTCGGTGAAGATGAAGCCCAAATAATTAAATTTATTTAATTGTGATACTTTTTGATTTATAGAAGATGTTATTTCTGTGATTAAAGAGAAGGATTCGATTTGATTGAGAAATTGGATTTGTGAAATTGATTTAGAGTTTTTTTTATATTAAATGGTACACCCGGTTATATTAATTGATATATTCGATTATATTAAATAGTATACCTGATTCTATTAAATGATATGTTCAGTTATATCAAAAGGTCTACGAGGTTATATTAAATGGTCTACGAGGTTATATCAAATAGTCTACGAGGTTATATTAAATGGCATGCCCGGTTATATCAAATGGTATGCCCAATTATATTGAATGGTATGTCCGGTTATTAAATAATTAATTAAATTATATATCAAATGGTCTATGAGGTTATATTAAATGGTATGCCTGGTTATATCAAATGTTGTGCTCAATTACATCGAATGGTATATTTGGTTATTAAATAAATAATTAAATTATATATCGATTGGTATGTCCGGTTATATTAAATGGTATACTTGGTCATATTAAATGGTATGCCCGATTGTATCAAATGATATTCTCAATTATATCGAATGGTATGTCCGGTTATTTAAAATACTTATAATAAAAAAGTTAAATAATTAATTAAATTATATATCGAATGGTATGCCCGGTTATATCAAATAATATGTCTGATTATATTAAATAGTGTGCCCAAATGGTATGTTCGATTTACTGTAACAATTCTTTTATTTGTTACCAATTATCTGTCTTAAAAAATTTAAAGTGAACAGACGGGACTCACCCTTATTCCCCTCCCAAGGAAAAAAAATAAAAGACCACGTGGCCTCCTGTCCATTAATCCCCTCATTTTTTCCCTTTTTATTTATTTTTTTTCATTACCTTTAGTAGTGGAAAGGTCCCTCCATGACCAAATCTGGTCCCTATAAACACACGGATAATAAATTTTGGGGCACTATTTTTCGTCACTATAACTCGTAAGAAAAGTTTCGGTAAAAAACATTAATAGTCATAAATGTTTTACAAATTTAGCCAATGATCACTAAATTTTTTGATCATTTTATGGTGACTATAAATAATTTTGAAATAATATACTTTTGAAACATTTTTTTTGATTTTTTTTATCTTTTCTCTCATCGTTTTTCCTAACCATTCTTCTCTTCAATTCTCCTCTCACGTTTTTTTTCTCTTTCCGGCAAAAATCACTAGGGGTGAGCTTTAAACTGATAAAAATCTGACACCGCACCAAATGCAGAAACGGACACTGCAAAAACGAAACGGTGTTGGTGTGCAGTTTGACACCACACCGCACCAATTCGGGACGGCGTCGATTTGGGATTTTTACCGCACCGCACTAAAAATGACATTTTTATATTAGGTTTATTTCAAGCCAAAAATGACATCGTTTTATACAGAGTTACATATATTAACATCTTTCCTTCTCCCATTCTCAGTTTCTCTCCCGAGTCCCGACCAGCCTTCCTTCTCCCTTTCTCTCCCGACCATCGTGCTTCCTCTCCCTTCCACTCTCTCCGCCGCGACTCCCTCCAAAGGTCGTGCTCCTCCGCCTCTCCCTCTGTCCACCTTCCGAATCCCTAAATTCCTGAAACCCTAAACCCTCAAACTGAAAAAACCCCAACTCCGACGGTCGTGCTCCTCTGAAAACACAAAATTTGCAGCTTGTCATTGTGAACTTGTTGTGAACTTGCTACTGGAACTTGTTGAATTTATTTTTTTGAAAGGGAACTTGTTGAATTTGTTGGAATTTGCAGGGGCTTGTTGTTGTGAACTTATTGTGGACTCGTTGAACTTGTTGAATTTGTTGAATATTCGTGAACTTGTTGCATTTTGTGAACTTGGAACTTCAAATTTGCTGCTCGAATTTTGTGGGCTTGTTATGAATTTGTGGGCTTAATTTTTTGCCTAAAAAATTGATGAAATTAGCCATTTTTCTCAAATTTGGGCCTACTAATATGGGCCAAGCTAACTCTGCCCAATTTGTAGTGTCAAACCGCAATCCACACCGTACCACCCCGAACACCACAGTTTTCTACCAAACCACAACCCGCACGGTGTGCATTTTACCAAAATAAAAATTATGGTGCGGTGTCAATTTGCACACCGACACCTCAAAACCGCACCGAACTCACTCCTAAAAATCACCAGTTCATTTGAGTTGCCGATTAGCGCAATGTCGACGGGATTGGCGGGATTTTATGGAAGAGAGAAAAAAATTGTAGAGATAGATAAAAAGGAAAATTTTTGAAAAATTACAATTTCAAACTTTAATAATTTAATGTAGATTAGTGAAAAAAAAGTCAGCACGAACTAAAACTTAAAAAAACTTAGTGACCACGTCTCTTTTTCTCGTCCCTTAAAAAAAGATAAAATTATTCACAAGTCCCTCGGGTTTGTTTAAATATACTAAAAAATCTCCCTTTTTTGCAAAATACACGCCGACGTCTCTCGTGTTTGATTTTATTATACTTTCAGATCCATGCCGCACGTTAGCATCTCTTTTTTCATTTTTGCCAAAGAAATGACCAAATTACCACAACCTCGGCCACGCTCGCCACGCACTCTCCCTATTTGTCTTCATCCCAGAACCCGACCTCTTCCTCTTCAACCTCATCCTCAAGGGCCTCGCAGCCTTCTCTGCCCCACTATCCATGATTCCAGTCTTTACCCACCTGAGAAGGGTCGCACCTCTCTACCTTGATGACTATACTTACGATGCCGCCATTTTTGCGGTGGCATTGTGCTCCTGTAGCGCCAGAGTCGGTAAGGTTTTGTACGTAGCAACTGTTGTTGACAGTTTTGGGTCTGAGTTGTTCGTCGGGTCTGCCTTGGTTGCCTTCTACTTTAAGCACGGGAATTAGGGGTTTGCGTGGAAGGTGTTCGACAAATTGCCTGAAAGAGATACCGTGTTGTATAATACTATGGTTTTTGGGTTTGTTAGGAACTCTGGATTCGTAAATGTTGTTGGGGTTTTTCGGGAGATGGTTTTAGGGGGCGGACCTAGGATTGACGTAACAAGCTTGTCGCGGATGCAGGTGCAGACCTGGCTGGCCAAGCTTGTCGCAAGGATGGCCGAGATGAAGCTTGTTAATGATGATGCGGGATTCATTTGGCATTGGTCATCAGAGAAGAAGAGATGATGTCAGAAGTTTTTTTGTTTTTTGTTCTAAGGGTATTTTTGTCATTTTAATGACAAAAAAAGAAAAAACTCATTTAGGGACCCGAAAGTATAATAAAATCAAACATGAGGGACGTCGGCGTATATTTTGCAAATAGCAAAGATTTTTTTGTATATTTAAGCAAACTCGAGGGACTTGAGTATAATTTCCTCAAAAAAAAAGTCTCTTATTCTCGAGCTCTTTCTTCCTCGACTTTCGCTCCTTCTCCTTGGGACTTCTTCCCATTTAAAGTAGATCATCATTTAATGGGAGTTTTTCGTAGGTTCAAAATTGTAGCGGTTGTTCTCAGTCGATAAACTCCCCGTGAGTATCAAGTATTATAAATGGCCTAAAATAATCTTGCAGTTGTTCTTAGATTGATCTTAGTAAGGCACCGACTTGATATATTTTGACACTAATATATCATGTAAATTTCAATAGTATACTATAAAAAGACATTGATACATCTATGTGGATGACACTAATGTGAAGTAATATTGGCATACCATGTCAATTGTAGTGTATACTATGAAAACTGATACTTGTATACCATATGAACGACACTTGTAAAAAGAGTATGATAATCGTATCCATTGACATTCACATGTTATATCATTGTCATTCATATAGTATAGTAAAATCTTTACAAAGTTATTGGGTGTGGAGCCTGAGTGGTACTCGGAGAAGGCATTGGATGATCGAGTGAAGACCACGCGAGAGTACAAGCATCCGCCAAGTGAATAGCGAGCAAAAAGTGGGTTTCGTGAAGGACCTAGTGGTCGCTAGGTGTATAGCGGCCGCAAGGGAGGCACCCGGAGTTGAAGGACCTAGCGGTCGCTAGGTGTATAGCGAATGCTAGGGAGGACAGAATTGTGGAAAGCTGAGGGCCTAGCGGCCGCTAGGGGGTTAGCGACTGCTAGAGGTGCTCGAGAAAGTTATATTTCTTGGACAAGTTTACCCCGCCCGGCACAATAAACCTTGTAGGGTTGTTGTCTCTATAAATACCTATTTACCTCCTCTTTATAAGTGTGCCCCCAAAGGTGCCCAACCCAAGTGAAGGGTTGCCTCTAAGAAAAGGAAAAGAAGAAAAAGGCCAAACCTAAGTGAAGGGTGGCCACTCCAAGTGAAGGAGTAGAAGAAGAAGACCAAACCCAAGTAAAGGGTGGCCTTCCAAGTGAAGAAGGAGAAGAAGAAGAAGGCCAAATCTCTAGTGAAGGGTAGCCCCCTCCATGTGAAGGAGGAAGAGAGGAAGAGAGCTCCCAAGAGTGTGGGTAGCCTCAAGAGTGTGAGACGAGGAGAGAGTGAGCCAAGTGTGTTGGCATCCATTGTAGAGTGAGTGAAGCTCATGTGCGTGAAGATAATAAAATCTCTCCTGGCTTGGAAGCCCCCGGACGTAGATGGTTGCGGATTGAACCGAATAACCAAATTTTGTGTCCCTCATTTTGCTTCCTTTGTGTTTGTATGTTCGTTCTTCTCGTAGTGTTGTAGTTTGCTCGTATGTATTTTTTATTATGTTGATTGGGCCCCCGCGGGTGGAACAGGTTATTTCCCCAATAACTGGTATCAGTGCCCGAGTTTAGGGCGTGGTAAGAGCAACCATTGTGAAGTGGAGTCGCCCATGGAGAAGTTTGATGATATGAAAGAAGAGGAGTGGAAGCTCCTAAACCAGATGGCGATGAGCGTGGTGGGCTTGTCCTTGTCTAGGAATGCGATGACCACAGAAGGGACTTTATATGTAATAATAACGCCCATGAGAGCATTGGCCTTATAGTGCGATGGAAGATACGAAGTGGCATTGTCGACTTGGCCATGTGTGTGAGAAGAGGATGATGGTGCTATGTTCAAGAGAGAAGCTACCAAGCTTAAAGATCTTAAAGGTGGGTCTTCATGAGTATTGGGGTATTGAAGAGCGGAAGAAGTAAGCTTTTCAAGAGGTAGTTGTTTCCAAAAAGGTGTGAAACTTGAATTGGTCTAAGTGAGGGGACCGACACTGGTAGCATTCTTGGGTAGTTCATTGTGCTACAAGACCTTCATTGATGAGAAGGGTCTTGAGGTATGCTTGAGATCGAAAAATATTAGAGAGTACAAGCTCCAAGAGTTCAAGAAGTACTGTGAAGCGAATGGGAGTCACAAGAAGAAGATAGTAGATGGAAACCCTGAAGAAGATGGCATCATAGAGAAGATGAACACGATAACCAATGAGAAAGTAAGAGCCATATGAGTGAAGTATAGGCTATCGAAGATGTTGAGGATGGATGAAGTGAACACCGCCGCTTGCTTGATCAATAGAGTACCATCAAGCCATTTGGAGGATGTGCTACCAGAGGAGACTTGGAGTGGGAAGGAGATTGAACTAACTCATCTTTGTATGTTTGGTTGTGCATCATTTATTTATGTTGATGCAGGTGAGAAGAGCAAGCAAGTTGTCGAGTCCATGGAGAAGGACGACGGGAGCGTTGCTAATAATGTGGGTTCCAGCAGTAAGATGATCGGGTTGGGCATCTTGAACTCGGGTGAGAGCAAGAATGTACTGTGCAGCCAGAAGGCCAGAGAGGAGAAGGAAAAACCAAGTTTCCCACTGCCAATGGTTTTACAGTGGAGTTTCACGAGTGAAACTGGTTCATCGCAGGGGTTCTCGCCTGCCAACTACTGTCTCTTGTTGATAGGTGGTGAGCCAGGAGATTATGCAGGGGCACAGCAGAGTGAGCTTGTGTACAAGAAGATACTTGCAAAGAGTGAGAAGATAGAGTTATTGAGAGCCAACGAGACTTGGGAACTAGTCAAACTCTATAGTGGCAAGGCATGACATAATCGGGAGGCTAGAAGAGTTGGTGTGGCAAAGGAGAACAAGTGTTGCAAAGAGAAAGCTCAAAAGTGGAAGACTCCAGGTACTTTCACGAGTGGTCGGGTGAGGTATGCAAAGTGGTATACAAGATCAGTGATAGTAGATCTGATGGGAGTAGAGAGAAGGCTTATGAGAAATCTTGGAAAGCAATGTGTGAAGACAAAGAAGTGGGTGGCCATCCACTTGACAAGCTTTGTAGTGAATAGCCTAAGTGATAAGGGTAAAAAGGCTGAAGTGGCAAGATGTGTTATTGTGGATGTGGCATCAAACTACCTTTAGGGAAGAGGTGGTCTTACAAGTGAAAAGCCCAAGGAGGATACCTTGGTAAAGTTGGAGATATGCTTGGCTTCATCTAGCCTTGTGAAGTGATGAGAAGAGGCCGAAGCACCAATTGTAAGAGAAGGTCATCTAGTGACGGGTGACAAGTGCAAAGAAATGAAGAAGGTCATCTAGTGAAAGGTAACAAGTAACAAAGTGAAAAAAAGTAATCAAGTGAATGATGACAAATTGCAAAGAAGTGAAGAGGGTCATCAAGTGAATGATGAGAAGTGATGAGGATCGCTTAGTGATAGGTGATTAATGATGGGTTTGTCTTCGGATGGGAGATTACCAAGAGATGAAGAAAGTCATCCAGTGATGGGTGATTGATGTTGTTGTCAGTCTCCAAGTGGAAGATTGCCAAGTGAGAAAGATGGTCGCCTAGTGACAGGTGGTTCGTGTTGAGGCCTGTCTTCAGGTGGGAGATTATTGGGTATAGAGCCTGAGGGATACTCGGAGAAGGCATTGGATGATCAAGTGAAGACCACGCGAGAGTACGAGTATCTGTCAAGTGAATGGTGAGCAAAAAGTGGATTTTGTGAAGGACCTAGCGGTTGCTAGGTGTATAGCGGCTGCTAGGGAGGCACCCAGAGTTGAAGGACCTAGCGGTCACTAGGTGTATAGCAAACACTAAAGGGGACATAATATGGAAAGTTGAGGACCTAGCGGCCGCTAGGGATACCCGAGAAAGTTGTATTTCTTGGACAAGTTTGCCCTTCCCGACCCAATAACCCTTGTAGGATTGTTGCCTATATAAATACTCATTTGCCTCCTCTTTGTAAGTGTGCCCCTATAGGTGCCAAACCCAAGGGAAGGGTTGCCTCTAAGAGAATGAGAAGAAGAAGAAGGCCAAACCCAAGTAAAGGGTGGCCACTCCAAGTGAAGGAGGAGAAGAAGAAGGCCAAATCCCTAGTGAAGGGTAGCCCCCTCCATGTGACGGAGGAAGAGAGGAAGAGAGCTCCCAAGAGTGTAGGTAACCTCAAGAGTGTGAGATGAGGAGATAGTGAGCCAAGTGTGTTGGCATCCATTGTAGAGTGAGTAAAGCTCATATGCATAAAGATAATGGAATCTCTCCTGGCTTCGAAGCCCCCTGACGTAGATCATTGTGGATTAAATCGGATAACTAAATTTTGTGTCCTGATTGTGCTTCCTTTGTGTTTGTGTGTTCGTCTTTCTCGTGGTGTTGTAGTTTGCTCGTGTGTATTTTTTATTGTGTTGCTTGGGCCCCCGCGAGTGGAACAGGTTATTTCCCCAACAAAAGTGATCTCTTGTAATGCAATAATCTCTCTAAACTCATAAACAATCCCGGTCCTGATTCAGTACAAGTGTTAAAATTTAATAACTATTTTATCTAAATAACTAATTTTTTTTAGAATATTCTAGTGCTAATCATAGTTTCAATTTTAGTATAAAGTGATATTTTTAAATAAATACATATATTTTACAAATTTAAAAAATATTTTAAAATACTAGTAGAATTAGCTTGGTGCCATCCCCGATTTTATATATATATATATATATTATGTAATGTTATGATCACGATGTTATTGGACCAAGTTGGTTAAGGAAATTTTATCTCCCTCTCCCTTATTCTTTCTCCTTCCATTCCCTTTTTTTGTTTTTGGCAAAGTTTCTAGGATCCTTATAGTATGACCTGCTAGGCAAACTTGGCTTGTTAGAGAAGTACCATATTCTAAATTTATACTCAAAATTTTAATTAAATCATGACAAGATCTATCAAAATTTCTTTACGGACTTACTTGGGCGAGTATAAATTCATTTTTTTTTAATCTCTGATATTTTAGAATTTAAAAAAACTCTGTTAAATCACCACAGGGAGAAAGAAGAAGGATAAATTATTCCTAAGTCCCTGGTATTTGGTGAAATAGACGATGACACCCTTGTAGTTTCACTACTAATTTTGTTGTCCTTGTAGTTTGGTTTTATTATACTCTCGGTCATTTGCTAACGTCATCGATCATTTTTTCATATAAATGACCTTTTTACCCTCACAAAAAATAAAAAAATTCATTAATCCCTTTTCTCTCTCCCCCAACCTAAACCGACAAGGAATGGCCACCACCCGCCAGCCAGTCTCCTTCTCTCCGGTGACACAACCTAATTTCCCTCATCGCCACCTACCTTTCTGAGCTAACCTGACGAGTTCGAAAGCGGCGTCGTCAAAGAAGAAATTCTCCAAAGACTATCCAGCCATAAAATATTCCTCTTGTTCTTTCTCCTTCCGACCGTCATCAAAGAAGGACTTCCAAAATGCTAGCTTCCCGAAGCTCATAGATGAGGAGATTTAGTCGCGCTCCCCGTCACGTGAGTCCTCGTCGATGAATGAGAGGATCTCGGTTCCGGTGGTACCTCCCCCCGCGTCGCCTTACCCCGTGAGTCGTCTTCATCTCCTCCCCTGCCGGCTCCCTAGGGATCCGGCGCAGCAGCTGCGTGTGTCCAACGATGATTTCTTCTCCTACGTATGTCTTAGGGATCTAGTGCGCGGATTCTCCGACTTTAGATTTGTCGAGTCTTCCTAAAGCTGAAAGTTAAAATCCCAACATCGTTTTGGTGGTCAGAGAAGATGATCGAAGTTGGTGTTCGTCCAAAAACATCGATTCATGGCGCCAGCCAGGGACCCGAGAAGATAATAAAACCAAACTACTGGAACAACAAAATCAATAACAAAACTACAGGAATGCCATCGTCTATTTCACCAGATACCATGGACTCATGGGTAATTATCCAAAAAAGAACGTAATTGGTGCCCAGTTTCTATTTTGGACCGTAACCGCCCAAAAAGCAAAGACTAGAAGGAAGGCCCAGTCCACAATAGCTTTATAAAACCCTAGACTAAATCCAAAACTTCCCTCTCCACACCTCACTTTCGTTTCAAAACCCCCGCAACGAGAAACCCTAATCCCCAAATCCAGGAGGCGACAACCAAAGGTAAAAAAGAAGAAAAATGTCGATGTCGAAGAGCTCGAAGATGCTCCAGTACATCAACTACCGGATGCGGGTGACGATCCAGGACGGCCGTCAGCTGGTCGGGAAGTTCATGGCCTTCGACCGCCACATGAACCTCGTCCTCGGCGACTGCGAGGAGTTCCGGAAGCTTCCCCCGGCCAAGGGCAAGAAGACCAACGAGGACCGCGAGGACCGACGCACCCTCGGCCTCGTCCTCCTCCGCGGCGAGGAGGTCATCTCGATGACCGTCGAGGGCCCTCCCCCTCCCGACGACTCCCGCGCCAAGGCGGTCTCCGCTGCTGCCGCTGGTCCTGGGGTTGGCCGCGCTGCTGGTCGCGGGATTCCAACTGCTCCTCTTATCCAGGCCCAGCCTGGCCTCGCTGGCCCGGTCCGTGGCGTTGGCGGCCCTGCCCCCGGGATGATGCAGCCTCAGCTGTCGCGCCCCCAAATGTCGGCTCCTCCTGTTACGTACCCGGCCGGATCGGGTCCCCCTGGGGGTGCTCCTCCGATTATTCGGCCTCCTGGTCAGATGCCGCCCCCTGTGGGGTTCCCTGGACAGGGTCCTCCGCAGATGGGTCGCGGTCCGCCACAGATGCCGCCGCAGTTCGCTAGGCCGCCACCACAAGGGTTCATGCCGCCTCAGTTTGGACAGAGGCCGATGGGAATGCCTCCTCCGCCCCAGTCTGCTATGATGAGAGGCCCGCCTGGTCCTCCCAGACCAGGGATGCCTGGCCCGCCCCCTCCACGCCCTGGGATGCCTCCTCCGCCCGGCGGTGTTCCTGTTTTCGCTCCTCCTCGTCCCGGGATGCCGCCTCCCAATCAACAAAATCAGCAGCAATGATGATCCCGTTGGTACGTTTCCTTCCGAGTACCATAATTTGATCAGTGAAATAGATAGTTCCTATGCTGGACTGTGTTGGCATTTTGCTTGTTCGCAACTTTAGTTGGTATGCTTGTTTTTACTTGTACCCGCATTGAAACTTAATCTTCCGAATGACATATTTCATATAATTAGTGGTTCTTAATCTATTTCTAGTTGAAGTTCATGACATGTCATATGAGCTTGGAAAATGAGACCCTGAGTTTATTTCTAGCTAGAACTAACCCTGCTTTTGGATGCTTCGAGTGGGTTATTACACTTCAGAGAACTACTCTCTGTTCCTTGCTCAAACACTGAACAGTGACATAGAACTTTCTCCTCTCTCCTTTTGGTTTGCGCTTTACTAGTGTTTCAGGCTTAACGTGAAATTTGACCAACAAATACTTGCATTTAAATTTAATATCGCACGGTGATGTTCTCGTTTCTGGCTCCCTTTCTCCATTAGGCAGTTTGTGTTGACTGTACATCATTAGAGTTATTTGTTGTGTTGGTAGTTGTGCCATGTTTTTCTTTCTGTAAGTAGTTGTGCCATGTGGGATATACTTTTGTTTTCTCGGTTACACCTCTATCCTTGTCAAACATGGCATCTATTTTTCTATTTGTGCATTCGACAGCAACATAGGTTCTTAACGTTCCTCTCGCAACTGGCTGTTTTCTGACTTTTAACTTAGTTACCTCTATCCTTGCACTGATAATCTAAATAGCTGGGTGTTGTCGTCAACCACTGTATACTCTAGTATTAGCTAGCTAGTAAGCCTTACCCTAATCTTGATTGCAAGTACATGCACTGCGACATGACCAATTAAAGGCTGGCAACAAGTAGTTATTAACACGAGGGACTATGATTGAATCATCAGAGGTACAAGTGCATCCCTCTAGAATCCTGCTACTCATGGAGAGAGAAAACCCCTTGCCATAAGCACCTATTTATTAAGGATCAACCCAAATGGCCAGAGAAAGTTGTGTTTAAGTCACGTAAACCTCATCTTTGATTTAAAAAAGTTAACAGTTGATATAGTCAAGCTCTCGCCGGGTAAGTATATTTTAAAATCGTGGAAGACAAATAGGATAATTCATCCAATGAGCTCAATTTCTTTATCTTTTGCTCTGCTGCATTCACAGATGTGGTCATCAATCTGGGAATCCATGCTGATGCATTTCAATGCACCAATAATCTGCAATTTTTAGCATGCCATGATTGCCCCAGAAAGCTTCTTCTGATGCCGTTTACCTCGGCCTGCAGGTTCCTGATCGTAGAATTTGAAGGTTAAATGATCTCAGAGAGAGCCTTATCATCCGTTCAGTTCCTCGACGCCTGATGTTGCAGTAGTAGATGTTTTTTAGTCAGTAGTATCATGTTGCGCTATTGTAAGGAGTACTATGTGATGCCATCAGAGCACGATCCACTGTGTTTGTAGAGCATATTCCCATCGGAATGTTTCTTTGACGTGCGATCGTGATTGCTTTTGATTTGGCAAAACGACATGCCTGGCCTTTGGTTTAATTGGAGGACGATGATGGTTCCTTTATGTATATCTCAGGCCCTTAGGATTTTGGTTGCCAATTTTTCTGTCCTGTTACGTTACAGTAATTTAGATGGGTCGTGACTAGTTTGGCATGAATTATGAGCTTATCAATAAGCTATATTTAAAATTGCTATATGCTTAAAAATTAATATAATATGTTGTCATATTAAAATATGAGTTCTATAAAAGTAGACGATTTATTAAATCGAAATTCTATGTTTTGTGAAGAATTTCATATATATTATTATATCAAATCAAAAAATAACAGTTTGATAATTTCATTATTTATACTAATTTTCAATTTGTTATGCCAAACAAAAATGTTGTTTGTTTGATTCACTATTTGTTGATTACAAAAAACTAATATAATTTAGAGCCACTATTGCATTGTGTACATTTTAACGTAACTTTTCGGTTTGACACCGTGGTTTTTAAAATTTTTTATCATGTGATGGAAGTTTCAATCTAGTTATTCAAATTATTTAGTATTTTATGTCAAATCATTAATATTATTAGTGTTTTTTGTTTTATTTTATTTTTTTGGAAAAAAAATTCACATGTGCCTAAGGTTTGATTTAATGTACTAGGAGGTTCATTTCATAGTTTTTTGATCCCTGATTTTTTAGAAATTGAAATGATTGATCTCTATGTTCATTTTTCGCTCGATAATTCTGATGGAATGTCAAAAATGCCATTCTCTTCAAATTAAAGCTATTATTTAACTATTTTCAATAAATGACTAGCTATGAAAATTTGTCAAGTGCAACAAATAATCTACCAACTTCCTTTTTCTCACCAATCAAATAGTTTCCTTGGACCTAGAAGTAGCAAAAAAAATAAACTCATGACATATTTATCGCCGGGCAACAAATCCTTCGCCTTCGACTGTTTGGACATGAACACCACCGTTCTGAACTAATATCTCGCAGAAAAATTATAATTCATCATTAAATTTAATCTATCAATACAATTATAGTTCCGATACAAAAATATAGATCCAATAAAAAAACATAGTTACAATAAACAAAAAATTCAAATTTAACAAGTACAGCAGAAACTAGGCCTGCTCCCCTGCCTGCAGGAGCAATTGCTTTGATATACTACAAGGCCCGAGGATGTTAAATTTCCCGACAAGAACTTCACCATGTGAACTCTTGCTGGGAATATTGGTTCCCAGATAGTATCAACCTCGTTCAAGTCGACTCTAAACAAACTCTCGCGCGAAGTGAGCCGTGAGTTTCTATACTGTTCTTTGAGGTTTAGTTGTGTGTGCGTGTTTCAGTTAAGTATTTGGTTATTATATATATACTTCACAAATTTTCTTCCTTAGTAGTTATTTATAGAAGATAGTTGTTCAAGGGTTCAGCAATTTTGGCATTCCATAAGAATTATTGTAAAGAAAATGAATATAGGGATCAATTAGTTTAATTTCTCAAAACATAAGGACTAAAAAACTATGAAGTGGACTTCCTAGTACTTATACCTAACCTCAGGGACCTATAAAAAATTTTCCCTTTCTTTTTTGAAAATGGTGAGTGCTAAGATACTCCTTTATTCAGAAATAAGCAAAGCTAAGACCAGATAGTTGGGGACGAACCAACACGCATGTTGTTCGCACAAGAAGCACGACCAGGAGGTGGACTATTAAGAACGGACACAGATTTGGTGTTTCCCGAGGCTCTGCAGCACCAATGAGACAACAAGGATGTGTGGGATTTTTTAATGACAAAGTTGTAATTAGAAAAACCAAGGGCAATCAAATAAAAAAAGACACGTCAAACAAATTGATTAAGGACACATCAGTTTTTAAAGGAAAAAAAAACAAGGCCACATCCGTTTTTGTTTTTAAAAAATTATGTGTCGTTATGCTTTCCAAATTGAAACGGTATGCAAGATTAACGACACATCAGACAAAATTAATGGTGCATCAGTTTTCAAAAGAAAAAACACGAAGACACATCAATTTTCAAAGACAAAACACAAAGACACATCATATTTGCTAGCTTCAACCGTAAAGGAAAATTACATTTGACTTGCAATACCAAAACCAAGTCGGATAGGTCTCCATCACCCACTTCCTCTCCCCATTCCCTCGAAGCAAAATTGGCAAAACAAGTTGTAGAACACGGCTACCAGAAGAACACGGCGAGCAGACCCATCACCGTGGCCGGTAATTGAACCCGTTCACGACAAGCAGACCCATCACAGCTACTGGGCCACAAACACGTAGAACACGACGACCAGAAGAACACGTAGACCAGCCGTTGGCCGGCGGTGGGTGCCTATCATGATGAAAGACTTGGCTGGCGGTGGTTCTCTAGCGGTGCAAGTGGCCGAATTCCATTGACAATTGGGGAAACTACACGGCGGCGAAGGACGTAGAAGTCAGGCCAGTCTAAAACCGTTAGATGTGTAAGTGCGCATGGTCCCCTCAAAATCAACGGTCCAGATTTGAGGACAACATATACTATCAAGCTTCTAGTTGTAACGTCGTACTCAATTCACTTATTGTTACATCACGAATTAGTGATGGCTATATAAAATTTTCATTTATTTGAATTTAAATTCAATTTTTATAAAAATCTAATTCCATTTAGGCCGCAATTTTTTTTTAAAAGAAGTTTATGCCGCAAACTTATCGCAAAACCGTTGAAGCACAACACAAAGGTTAAAATACTTTCCCGTAAAATAATAAAGCACAGCCCAAGGTCCCTCTCCGGCCGGCGATTGGCTGGCCCCTTGCCCGGACCTCACGTCTATCTCGCCGCCCCGATCCTAGATGGGGACCGCTTCGCGATTCCTCATAAGCAACGGCGTCGTATTGGTGCCCCACAGCGACACCCCTCCCGTCTCCACCTTCCTCGAGTCCCACACAGGTCCGCCTCTCCCTCTCCTCCTCCTCTCCTAACGTCTCCCGCTTCGTTAGTGGCAGAAACCGTAATTATCTTTGAACCCCAGGGGCTGCTTATACGACCACCGGGACGCACCACAACGGGCGGTGCGTGCTCCTCTGGGAGAGGCACCTAAGAAGGCTGTCCGACTCGGCCCGGATCCTATTCGGATCCTCCGACCCGCCCGCCGTCGGATCCCTCGTCACCGCCTCCCTCGCGGCGGTCCTCCCCCTCGCCCGCCCGCCTGCGAAGGGGGAGGAGCTCGCGATCACCGCGGTGCTTACACACGGCGACGGCGTGCACGTGCACCTAGGGGGATACACTCCCGGTGTTAGCGGGGCGCGCCTGGCGATGGTGGGCCCCGGGAGGGACCTCCCGCACGCCAAGTACTCCGACTGGGTAAGGTAACTGTCCGGACCCTTTGGACCGACTAATGTAGGTTCGAGCCGGGTAGGATCTGTCGATGTTTAACACTGCTGCATTCACAAACTCGTGTGCTATAACAACTCGCTTATGGTTTGATCTTGTCGGTAGGAGGATTATTAATAGATAGGTACAAGGTCTTGGTATAGTAGTTATTAGTTAATACGAGACTATCGGATGGTCCATTTACATGTTCGAGTTCAAGATTTTTTTCATTCAAATTTTTTTTCGGTCATAGTCATAACAAGTGTCTTCCCGCACGCGAAGTGTCTTCTTTATCCGACATGTGGATTAGCTTGATGTTAGATTTAGGTGGTGTGAGTGTTCCACTGGCTTATCGGTCAGTGGACGCTCCCTCTTGACTACCCAGATTGTGGGATAGCTTGAGGTTTAGGTCTAGGTCGTGTGCCATTTAGCTACGTTTTCGGATAGCTGGTGGTGGGGTCTGGGTATTTTTATAACCATGACACCTCTTTTTCATTTTCTTTAGCAATAAAAATAGCTATTTATTATTTTTTTTAAAGTGTCTTCTTGCTAGTAAGGAAGGAACTAAAGATCCATTGTGAAGTGACTGTTTTTAGAAGATGTTATCAATGTGAAGTTCTGCTGTTTTTCGTTTTTCTTACGTACTTGTTTGCTTATGTTCGTTTTTGGTTAGGAAGGCTAAGGAAGCCTTTGGAGAAGTTCAGACCACCTTCGGTAACAGAACTTCTGCTATCTCACGATGGTGACCGGGTGCTTGAAGGTTGCGTCACCAATTTCTTTGTTGTTTCCTTGAAGGTGATTGTGAATAAGTGACTTTTCTTCGATATTTAACCTTGTTTAGTTGGCTTGAACTATGCTACATTTGATTGGGATGTGTCATCGTTCTCAAGTATGTTGTCGGTTTGTCTTCTGCCCATGTCTTTGTTATGTGTATTCGTCGATATATCTTTTTATAAGCTGTTCTAGGTGCTGGTTTAGGAGATTGATAAGTCTCTGGGGAGGCACAGTCAGGTGGCCGAGGGTGATGATTGCCCTTTCGAAGTGCAGACAACGCCAATCAGCGACGGTATCCTGCCAGGGGTTATTCGTCAACTGGTCATCGAGTAAGTCCTTTCAGTATTTTTTATGGATTTGCAATTCTGCATCGGATTCACCAAATATGTCAGTGTTTCACATTCACTTACCAGTGTAGTATGAACAATATTTTCACATTAGTATTGTTAGGAATCTCAAAAAATCTATCAAGTCGAGTTGCAATTTCTTTTTGTCTTCACAGTCCATGTCGGTTATTCTTGTCCATTTTCCAGAGTGTGCTTAAGCAAAGGAATCCCTGTTAAAGAAGTTGCTCCAGCTTGGTCAAATCACGAAAGTTGGCAAGAAGCATTTATTACAAGTAAATTTCTCAGCCACACGCTATCTGTTTTTGTGACAGGATACTACGATCTGAGATTGTAGGAATGCTTGCTCGAAAAAAAACCCTTAGGAATTCAGTGCAAGTGTGTCCTGGTTTTGGTGTAAAGACCGAATTTGCTTCATCTCAATCAATTGGGATCTTGTTACAGATAGCTTGAGAATCGTGCAGCCTGTGGAAAAGATTCAAGCCCCTTGTTCATGGAGTTCATTGCTGCACAAGAAGCTTGATGATATTTCATGGGAGGAGCAGCAGTTTCGGGTTAGTGGAATTTCGGGCTTTTTTCTGTTTAGTTTTGATTATCCATTACCTGCAATCTTACAGTTACTCTTATCAGGAGGTCCCTGGGCCAATTACAGCAATGATTCGCGTAAGACAAATGCAACTCTTCACAACTTTCTGTTACAACTTTTCACTTGCACTAGAATGTTGCGGGCAAAACATGATCAATAAACTGGAGTTGGCAACATATGATTTATCGATGCCGTCCAAACTTTGTTTTCAAAAATTTTGACCAATTATTTTAAAATCTCCAACTTTCTCTAGTTTCTGCAAACAACTGAAGATATTCACCAATTCCACTTCAATTTTTCCCTCGCATATCCAGGAAGAGGTTGTAAAGAAGGCAATGCTGGAAGGGGTTTGCTTTTAACTTCGAGTTGCTGGAGAGTGGACTCGCGCATCAGTTTTAAAGAAGGTGACGGAGATGCTGCAGAATGCTTTCACCGCGAAGATGTTGAAGCAGATCCGGTGGATCGGCGACGATAACAGTGGCATGTGTTCGTGTTGGATACACCTGCAGAAAAATGTATTGGCAGGATATGTTGCCTTTGTGAACTCTCCTATCCAGAATTAGTTTGGCGTTGGAAGTTGGAACAAACCCTCTCTGATTTTCAGGAGTCAAGTCATGGCTCATTTATTGTTCTGGCAAGAATGGATCTTTTTTTTTAGGGGAAAAAAATCACATAATATTTGTTAAAAAACATCAAACTACGGGATAGTGAACACTTCCCATTAAGAATTTCGTACCTGATCTAGATACTGATCTAGGTATTGTTGATCTTTTCCCTCTCCAGATTTGAATATAAAAATGTTGGCGAGTTTGCTTTTGTTTTTAAAACTATTAAAGTGATGTATCACATGAATATAAATATATTAGACATTTTAGACATAATAATATTAGTGGAGGAATATGGGACAAAAAACAAACGTACTTGGTTTCAGACTTGGGACAAATCAAAGCCATCATTCTATTTGGTTTGCAAAACCAAAAAAATATTCTGAAGAGCTACAAGAAGATAAAATTGTATCCAAAATTATGTGCAAAAAAATAAAAAAATCTTGGAGCTCATGACACGAGAAAAAAAATTAATGACGTGACATGATACGCGAGATAATTCAAATAACTTGGATTAGCAGGTCTCGCTTGGCTATATATGGATGGCAATTGGACATTTATCGTGATGGTCGATCCATATTCGAAGGGTCCAAATCTAGTTGTCTTTGACTGTGTCTAGATCTGAATCCTTATTTTTTTTAAATATAAGGGTACACATAATAGATAACTGGGCGGATCTACCTGATTTTTTTAAAGATACTATTAAAATTATATATATATATAAACTACTAAACTTTGTACCAAATTCTCAATCTCAACCTACCGAACTTAAAATTTCTTTTGATTTGTTGTTTGATTTCTTTATATTGACTTGTTTTAATGAGCGTATAAATTGCATTCACATATTTAGCGTGTCTCTTTGATATTAGAACAATCAAGTAAGATTTAACTTTCTAAAAATAAATAATTTTTAAATAATACAAACTTGCGAGTCGCCTTTATCCTGCCTAGTATTTTAAGACCAAAATTCTATCATGGACCTTATTTTTAAAGAGTATAATGGTAAAGATCTCGGTATACCTTTTAAAAGAGGTAAAAATTTGGGTCATATGATTCGTACCCGAATCCTAACTAGGTAGTAAACCGAACTTTAACAAAAACCCAACCCAACCCAACCAAACCATTGGCCCATAACAAAACCTCAAAAGCCCATGGGCGTCATCGTAGGGGAGCATTTATAACAGAGAAAAAACCTAAGCAGACAGAAAGGGAAAAAGGCAAACCAAACCATCCATCCATCATCTCCGCCTTCCCTATTACCCATCCCCACTCTCTTCTCCATCGTCAGATCTGCAAAACTCAAACTCTCTCTCTCTCTAAACAAAACAAACAATTTCCGACAAATCAAACAAACCAATCCCCTTTCTCCCTTCTCGCGCCAAATACAAAACCATCCCCTTCTCATTTTTAAGGTAACCCATAAAATTAATTAATTAATATAAAACCCCTATTTCTCCCACTTCGCCTAGGGTTCCCCCTCCCTAATTTTGCCACCTCCTCTTTCTGTTTCTCTCTCTTTCCCCCTTCGGTTTTTTTTATTGTGTTTGCGAAATTATGGTTGTTCGTTGACTCGTTTTTTTCGGTGATGATCTAGGGTTTAACTCGATCTGGTTGGTCGCTTTCTTTTTTGAGGGATTTTGGCATCCGTAGCAGGTAAAGTTCACTTTTTTTTTACTTTTAGCTTCGTGGGTCGTTGTCTGAAAGAGGAAAGTTTTGACCTTTGGGAATGTGTCGTGTTAAAGAGAGGTTCTTTAGGGTTAGTGGGTAGTTGAGGAGGTGGGTGTTTGAATTGAATTATTGTTGAGCTGTCTGCTCATGTTGTTTAGGTAGTTCTGATGGCGGATAATCCGGGGAGTCCGGCTGGGGGGAGCCACGAGAGTGGCGGGGATCAGAGCCCTCGCTCATCTGGGGTGAGGGAGCAAGACCGGTTCTTGCCCATTGCTAACATCAGCAGGATTATGAAGAAGGCCCTCCCTGCCAATGGGAAGATCGCCAAGGATGCTAAGGATACTGTCCAGGAATGTGTCTCTGAGTTTATCAGCTTCATCACAAGCGAGTATGAAACTGTTTTCCTCTGTCCTCTTGGTCTTTTTGTCATTGCAAGTTTGTGCGTGGCAGTTGCTAATCTTATTAGAAATTTTGCTCTTGAGATGAATTGTCTGGTTCGTCTGTATTCCTCTACAGTTAGTGTGTATCACTTACTCCATCCATATATTTCTTGCTCGAATTGATACTGCTGAAAAAAGATTGAACCTAAACCTGTGTCAATTCATGCTAAGAATTGGGAGTCTCCTTGGGTGGAGGGTTCTGTTTCAGGAAAGGCAGTAACTCTTCTGAATCTCAGGGTTTAGGTTTTGGGGCCCGCTATATGCTGTTGTAATGTGATGTGGCTGCTTCTTTTTAGGGCAAGTGACAAGTGTCAGAAGGAAAAGCGGAAGACTATCAATGGTGATGATTTACTGTGGGCAATGGCTACATTAGGCTTTGAAGATTATATTGAGCCCCTTAAAGTTTACCTGGCTAGGTACAGAGAAGTAAGTCGTCTGTTGCTGTTTGCTTCTCTTCTACTTATCTTTTTTATGTGGTCTGTTGATTTTTTTAAATTGACATTTTCTTTCTATTTCTCTATGGGACTGGCTTTGTTGGATTGCTGCAATGGTTACAGATGGAGGTAAATCTGATCTGAACTCTGTTCCCTAGTCAGTTGGATTGTTAGGCTATTCTGTATAGTACTGATTTACTCGTTTGTATACTCTATAGGGTGATGCAAAGGGAACTGGAAGGGGTGGAGAAGGATCTGCTAAGAGGGACTCCGTGGGCAGTCTGCCTGCTCAAAACGTACAGGTCTTCTTTAGAAATCTTTACTAGTTTCATTTGTTGTGTAGTGAAAAAAATCGATTATTCTTTTCCTCTTTACTTACCTTTCTTACATCGATATGACAGTATGCGCTTCAAGGTTCATCAAACTACATGAACCCTCAGGTGATTATCTCTATCTTCGTTTCTTTCCCTCTCACACGCACGAATGCACACAAAGAAGCCCGGAAAAGCACATTATACTAGCGTGTGCGAGCAAATGCTATGCTCTGAAGAGCACATATAGCAGTACCAAGCCCATGTCCGGTTTGGTTCCTACAAGACGAAACACTTGGTTCTTGTTTCTCGGTGCTATTTGAAATAAGTGTTCTTGATTTGCTTATTAGAAACTTGAATCTTAGTGTTCAGTGAAAGCTTTTTTTTTGTTTTGCTCATTGATTGGTTTGTTTTTTACTGCTGTTTCTTAAATGACATTATTTAAGAGTGGGTATCTGGTTCTTCTCTGGACCGGACCAATAAATCTGGTTCGGTTTTGGTCCGGATCCAAAGGGTAAATGGATTGGTTCGGTTCTTGTATTTTGCTACATTTGGTTTTCGGTTCTCGTGGTTCGGTCCGGATTGGTCTGGCCGAACCATTTGCTCACCCCTACAGCTGTCTACTATGAACTGTATGTGACAGTAGTGCTTGCACTTTTGTCCAAAAGGATAAGTTGAATTTATGAGAGTTCTGGCAGAATAATTTTAGATATCATTTCAGGGCTGTCATATTTTTCAAAAAATCATCACAGAGCTGTCGTCGTCTGATGGTCAATTATTGATTTTATAAATTTTTTAAAGGAAATTGTTACTGCTATCAAAAGGAACCTATGTTTTTTATTATTTCAATCTGATCCCATGGCAGAAAGCTTAACTCTTCTGCCTTGTTATCATGCATTCTAGTTCATCTGTGCTCTGGTTCCATTTTTTGTGGGAGATTTTAGTGGCGGGTGGCATGTTTTAGTTATTAGGTGTTTGTAGCTGTGTTTTTTTTGAGAAACGGTGTTTGTAGCTTTGCTAACTGTTTGTTTGATTAGTTAACCCGGAACAAAAGGCAACATTATGAGTGGTGAAGTTATATATACACACACATATTTTAGTTGCATAGATTTGACCAGTCCCCCATATGGTTTTGTTCAATAATTTCGTATTAGGAAGGTATGGATAACAGCATTACATGATATATCAATTTTGGCTGCTTCTTCTGTTCGCTTCACGACCTGTTTGCATCTGCTAAAATTTATATTATCAAACTGCCTAAAGGTGTAAAGTTCTTCCAATAAATTTATTTCTAGTTGGGGGGAAGATTCTAATGTGTTGTAGTTTGAAACCTTAAATAACTAGAGTTTATATATTTTATATTTTTAAGATTGCTCTATTGAACTCACTGGCTATAGAAGAATGACTCTGATCAGTTGGTTTTTTGGAAGAAGTCAGGTCTGTCTATTTTTGTGATTTGATGATACAAAAGTATGACTATGAGCCGTCCAAATATATTTTTCATTGAGCATAAATTTGTTTCCAGTTAGTTTTGGGGCTGTTCTTGATCTAGTGAAGAACATCTGCTGCTTTTAATAGTTTGATTAGGTGATTCCATGATTGCCCCGTGTTAGTTGGAAGTGGAAGACTAGAAGCGTAGACACATTGTTCATTGCTACTCGAATTCAGTTTAAGAAGCTAGTGTTCTCTGCAGAATGCCAAACAAAATATTCAACTGCCGAAATCATTGCTGAAGTTTCAGGATGTATTGTAACGGGTTCTTTTAATTCTTGCAGGCACAAGGACCACATATGATCGTTCCTTCCATGCACGGAAACGAGTAGAGCTCTCCATCTTTTGTTATTTGCGAGATCAGTGGATTCTAGCATATCTATTTAGTTTCGTGGCCAACGGCATCTAGAATCAGGTGGATCCAGCTTGTGCCAAAGTGCTACATATTTTTAGGGGCTTTGGTGGTGGTGGTGGTTGCAGGGCGTAGCTCCGATATCATCATCCGCGCGCTCATCAGCAGATCGGATCAGCTTTAATAGTAAGATAATTAGTGTACATTTGTTTTCGATTTGGTTTTGACCATTGAACAAAAGGCTGATTTATTGCAGTGTTTGAGTAGTATACCTCATAAAATTCTGGCTACTATCTATCTCTGTCGTTGCCCTTGAATGATTAGATTGATTGTAAAGGTCCACCCGCAGCTTCTGTGTATGGTTTTCTGCTCAGTGGTCCAGTGTGGAATTCTGGATTTGGAACTTTAGGAAGAAACAATATATGACACTGCAATTGCGACATATTCTCTGGTCCCCTAAGCCAGTCATTTTTACATCCCAGAGCTTCGGCAGATCATTTAGTCCCGTTCATTTTCGGCGCAAGAGTGCTCAATTAGTGAGCTATTACTCAATCAGCAGATCATTTAGGCCAGTCATTTTTACTCCCCACAGCTTTGGCAGATCACTTAGCCCCGTTCATTTTCGGCGCAAAAATGCTCAACAGCGCTATTACGCACCTCAGAAAGGACCCCCTGGCCCCGAAATGACCCGACCCAAGAGGGGAATTCTAATCCCAATCCTCCCACTTCATTCCATCCAGTATAGAAATGCATTCTAGCATTCAATCTCTAGAATTTTCCTTTCACGAAGTATCTATAGTTGTAAATTGGTAGTCCTACAGATTATAGGCGACGGTCCCATGCAACGACATTTGTTTTTTTAAAATGAATACGACAAAGTTTGAGAACAGGACAGTTGAGTTATTACGACGTTGTTTAGATCGAAATTATTGACACCTAATTAGTAACTACGCTTACTGTGGAACACAGAAAATTCCCACATCCAGAGAATGGAACTGGACCCTCTCCCAGCACGTGACAATGAGATGGTGACAGGTCGGACGCACGTGAGCGGCGAATGAAGACCAAGCAAGTGGGTTGTGGGATTGGGAATAAGGTCACAATCATAAATATATGGTCTGCCTGTTGTTCCTCACTAGGGCTCACCGTGAATTAAATCAGTTCAAATTCGTTGAAAATTTAATTTAGATTTGAATTGTATCATCCGAATCCGAATTTGTATTCAAGTTAGGAAGAATACGCTTAGTACAACGAGGCATGCAAATATTGGACAAAAGTGCCAACTTAAATTGTTCTAGTGAACACAGCGGAGAAGGAATACAATTTAAATTGTTCTTACTTGTGAACTACTTTCATGTTCTTATATAATTTAATTTTTTTGAAGGTAAAAAGGTATTACTATGCTCCATAGTAATTTAAAAAAATGCAAGGAGATTGCAGAGAAGCAATCAATGAAGCAACTCCACACCTAGTCCATGAACACCTCTAACTCCTCGCAACATTTACAAATTGAAAAAAAAATACTACGCCATGATATAATTTAAATTGTATTCCTCCTCCGCTGTGGTCACTAGAACTAGTCTAGGTTTAAAAAAAAATTGAATTGCATATAGGAGAGAATTAATATAAAATATGTCAAAAGTTAAAATTACACTTTTTATTAATTGCTTGGTTATTTTCTAGTCAAAGAAATTTAATTTAGGAAAGAATTTCTTTAAACTACTATCACTATAATATCATGATTTTATTTCCTTAAATATTTTACCTACTCATTTAACGTTAAAAAGTGTATAAATACACTTGTCAATCCTTAATTGGTATGTAAGGACCACCATAAAATTTCTCGCTGTAAATGTAGTATTTGAGAAAATGTCCATTTCTGCCAACATTGAGTTGCCTTTCTAGCAACTATCTCCGGCTTTGGTTGAGTCCCTTCAAAGGTTCGGATTCAGTGGAGACTACATAAAAGATGTCCATATGGAGGGGACTAAATTTGGGCCGTCAGATTTGATTGTCTTTAAATCTGATGGTCAATAACCTATCAGGTGATATTGGTTTGCATGTGAGGTGATATTGGTTTGCATATTAAGTAATATTGGTTTGCATGTGAAGTGATATTGGTTTATATGTGTAATGATATTGGTTTGCGTTAATCCCCACTGAATCCGATCCCCCTTCAAAGATTGCGAAGTTGCCACAGGTAATTTGTACATGGCACGGAATTACTCGAGACGACCAGATATAGAAATGCTCTCGTAGCTACTTTGTATCCAATGTAACGCGAATTATACCAATTTGGTACGCTTGGTATTTTTTTTAGTTACAAAAAAACTCTCAACACAAGCAAAGTCTAATTCTCAGACATTTCTAGATGAATGCAGAATTCTATTTTAAAATATAAGTTTCTCAACAATATCTTTCGTATCACTTGGATCAATTCCGTGAAGAGATATTATATTGCGATCAAATGCCTTTGCGACTTATTGTATGCATTGTTTCTTTCATACGAGGTGCTGTGCATTATAGTCATGTGAGATGAGATAGAAACCGCAAGTGTCTTTCCTTTCCTTTCCTTTGCCAACCCAAACCTAGCCAGCTCCAGCTCATACATACCACCCCGTACCCCTCCAGGTTTACAAGGAGTCGCATCCAATAAATTCTTTTTTGGTCTGACAGTTATTTTAGTTTAATAAAAAGTTTAAATTTGATTAATTTGAAATGTACTAGTCTTAAATATTTGTTAGAATTTTTTTTCATATATCAAAATTTTATCCGACTCGAATTTAAATTAATCAATTTAATAATATTCTATATATCAGATTGTACAAAAGAATCAATAAACAATTTTGCCAACATCGGCTTATTATAATATTCTCTTTTTCCATCGACCCTCTTATGATTTTATCACGTATTCAGATTTTGATCAACAGCTCAGAGCAATCTCGGATGCAGCCGGCAGCCGTATTTATTAATTTAAAAATGGGCAAATTATTCTTAAGTCTCTGACCATTGGTAACCCTTACCCTAGGGTCCCTGACTTTTGAAAAATGATTGTCCCGTCCCTAAGTTTTGATGATAATAGACTCTCCGGTCCCTACAGCCGAAATATTTATTTTTCTCCTGTGAACCTCCACTTGAAATGACCAAAATACCCCCCCTTGTTAAATTTTACTCCACTCCCTTAAAAAAGTTAGAGCCCGCTCTTCACCTTCCCTTGTTAAATGCCCTCCTTCTTTATACCCAATTATCTTCAACCTCAGACAAGAGCATCATCTTCAACCTCTCGCAAGAATGCTCAATTAAATTAGCCAATGGAGATAAAAAAAACTATGAAAGTAATCAATCTCAACAAAAAATTAACCCACTTCAACAATCAATCTCATGAAAATCTAATCTGAAAAATAGGGATGAACCCTAATCACATGACACAATAAAAAAAATCCAGATCTGAAACAAAAATTTCAAACATCCGCCGGCATTAACGAGACCTTCTTTGATTCCTCGTCCCTGTCGTCGTTCTCGACATCCATCCATAGTAGCCACAACCGTCCCAAAAAGAAACTTCCGTGTAGCCACAACCGTTCGCAGCAGCGGGCACGCCGTTAACTCCTCACTAACTACACCAATTGAAACATCTTCCAAGCTTAATCCGAAATGGTAAACCATTAGAAAATATAATATGCGGAGGGAAACCATCGATGATGCAGCCGACGCTGCCGCCGTGGGACTCGCCAAACGTTGTTACTCGAAAGAAGTTCCTGAACGAGCTCCCCGTCGTCGCTCGTACCTCTGTTTGAAATGCGACTCAGTGAGTCAACTAGAACGAGTCTAAAAATTTCGAAGCAAGAGAGATCGCAGGGACTTACAAAGCCGCCTAGGGTTTCGGGAGGGATGCAGACGACAAAGACGAATGGTTTCAAGAGGTCGGTGGGAGGGTGATCGATCATCCGGTAGCCGAGGAATGGCTTAGACACCAAGCTAGAAGGAGCAACCATCTCTTCTCTCCTCTTCCGAGCTTCCTTGATGAATATAATAGGAGTAGACGAAAGAAAGAGGAAGGGAAGTGGGAAGGTTTCGAATGGTTGAAATGGTGTGGGGGTTTCTCCAAGTAGCCGCAACCGTTCGCAGCAGTGGGCTTGCCAGGAAGACGATCGTCTGCCGTCGGGGAGCTCCTCCCCGGCCTCCCCAATCCTCTCACCCATTGAAGAAGATGACTTTTTAAGGGGGTGGAGTAAAATTTAACAAGGAAGAGTATTTTGGTCATTTCAAGTTGGGATTCACCAGAGAAAAAAAGAATATTCTGGCTCCAAGGACCCGCGAGTCTATTATCATCAAAACTTTGAGATGAGACAATTATTTTCCAAAAGTTAGGGACCCTAGAAGGAGGGTGACCAAAAGTCAGTCACTTGAGAGTAATTTATCCATTTAAAAACTACTATAAAGAGACGGCTTTTACTTATCTAAAAAAACTGCATTTTTATTAAATAAACTATTATTGAACGTTTGTGAGATACTTCAAGATAGTAACATATGAAATAACAAAACCCTTAACTAATCGAATCAAATAATAAATAAAAAAACGGATTTAAATGTTTTGATAGCAAATAGTAGGATGATTTTTATGGGTAATAATATTTTATGTATTAAAAAAAGAAATATATATTTTGGTGATAATAAGATTATATGAAATTTATCACACACTTCAAGATTAACTAAGTTTTGGAAACATTCCATTGGCCAGCTAGGATTCCAATACACTCGGGTTCCATATTTTACTATTTTAGGATTATCCGAACTCAGAATTTTTCATGAATCTATGGTATTAATCGATTTTTTTAACAATGCATAATTGTTCTAACAGTATAAGAGATGGGTAAAGATTTGGCTTAGAATTAACGTACACATTTTATTTGTGACAAGATTATACTTATGTTAAAAGAATTGATTATTGTTTTTGAAAGTTAAACATTAAATCGATTATTATTAGATTCTATTTAAAAGATTATCCGAACATATAGTTGGGCCATTCAAAAGTACTTTTCATTGGTCAAACAAAGGTTAGTGGTGGCGCCCTTCTCCTTTACAGCGATCCTGCCATTATGGGTTTATTTATTTCATATTTTGTTTTTATTATTCTTTATTCTATAAGTGAGTTATTTATTATTATTCACAAAGTTTGAGCTGGCCACGTTTGAATCCAGACAGAGTGAGGGGCAAGGATTTTACATCTGGCGGTCACCACGTGGCCAAACCCAATTTCTTACTTGCTTGTTCTGCCCTAAGCTGAAATCGGAACTCATGCCATTTTTTTTAAATAATTATATTTGTTACATTACAATACTAAAAATTATATTCTTGTGTTTGAATTTTTATAACTTCTTTTATTTTTGATAAAAAAACTCATTTTTATATATTATAGTTTGGCCAATTTGCACATTACTATCCTGTGGTTTAAAAATGTCCTATCGAATTACACATATTTTTTTATACCATTTTTTGGAAAAAAATAAAGTATCAAATTATAAAAATATCAAAAAAATCAGAAAAACGATAAAGTTCATGCAAAATATATAGTAAGATGAGTTTTACATATTTTTTCTAATTTGTTTCTCAAAAAGATTTAAAACCCCACATTTTTTCCTAATTAAAATTAAAGGTATTTTTTGTCTAAAAAATTATTTCAATAGTGGAGTGTGAACTAAAGAAATCTCTATCCCTTGGTCGAACATTTTAAATCACAATGTAGCATATGCAAGTCAACCAAAATATAAGGGTATTTTTGGTACGTATTCTCGACCGACTGGAAAAAAATACATGACAAAAGTGGACTGAATAATCTGTTCTGATTTTCGTATATAGTTTGATAATACTAGTAGATGAAGTGCTATACTTGTTTGTAGAAAAAGAAATAATATATGATGGGACGTTATAAAAAAGAAAGATATATCGTACAAAAGTAAATACAATAATTAATTAGGTAAGCTTAATATAGTAATAAAGTATGGCAATAAGTGTGTGATACGATAAAAATCTTAGGCTCATGAAAATTGATGGACAATATTTGAGGGTAGGGCTTGACAAACTTTCGCTTTGTCAAAGTTTTTTCTGCACCAAACATAGTCTATAGGAGAAAAATTCGTGTCCAGTCTTTTTAAGTTTAACTCAACAAACATAGCTCAAGATCATACTCAACTAAATTATAAAAAAAATCATACTCATCTCGAACTTGAATTAATAGATAGTGAATGTTTAGGTACAAATTGTATAAACAAAAACCTATTAATACAAGCCCTTCACAATAGAAAACGAAAATAAACCATTTAATAGAACTTGACGAGAATTCCAGGTACTGATGATGTGTTTAAACAAAACATTTCCAGTGTTTTCACCAGGAAAAAAAAAATTTCCAGTGAATGTAAAATTTTTTCTATTTATTTTGGAAGGAGTAGAATAAGTTTGTCGCCACTCGCCAGCGTAAAAAGTTTTTAAACGGACATGACATGTGTTTGATTTTCTTTTGATTTGAATGGAAAACGTTAATGCCACCTTAATTGACGCCTCTCGTTAAATTTGGAATCACTACGCTAATCACGTACGCGGAGAAGAAAAACGGAAACCAATTATGCAAATAAAAAGCTTCAGTAAGTAATCACGATTTGAATGTGAATTAATTAGTTTATAATTAAAAAAGTTTTAATTTAACGTTATGCAAGTCTCATCCATGTACGTGCATCCAATCAATCAGCTTTAGTTTTAATTTAGTTCTACGATTCGAGATGGAACAAATTATATTAGAAGCTGCAAATAATCTATTCGACGATTGAGGAATTAATAAATTAAGTGGCAGGGTGTTTCCCGTTGGTCACAAATAACATGGACCCAGTCAAACGTGTGTTTTGGCCGGTCAAACATCAGAACATGTGTCCCACACAGAGAAAAATAGTTGATCAGAATAATCGTACACAAATTACGATATAGCAGATTGGATCAATAGGCGTATTTTTATTGATAATAGACAATTTTCGAAGAAGTTAGAAAGAGTATTAATCGGATACCATAAAATGGAGAAGTTCGATAACAAAATAGCCTTGTCTTTTATTTTTAGATGATTTTTTTTTGAAAAATAATGATAAGAATTATTTTAAAGCCAAGATGTTCTAAGATTTGTATGTCTAGAACTGATATTTTGTGGTTATTTTCGCTTGAAACTTTATGGTAAAAATTGACACACGACATGTAGACGTGAACAAGGATTATTCAAAGTATTTGGCCATTTTTATATGGAATAAGTGTTTTTGTTTATTTTTTTTAATTTATGATATTATGAATCAAGTATACGACTTTTTAAATAATACAAATTCACAAGTGACTCCAATTGTTTCACGCGTGTTTGCATTATACAAGAAGTTGTCACAAAAATCATGGGACACCTCAAAGACTCTCTTCTCGCGTTTTTGTTCTCAACGGATCCACATCCTTACATGCATTGGCATGTTGAGAACCTTGTTTTTTTATAAGTTAAATTTGTATTAATCCTCCAAAGTCGTCAAAATAATTACCATTATAAAAATAGTACTTAAAGTGCATCGCCTAGATATATAAGGTACTAGATAAATACGAATCATAAAAAACTATGATTAGAGTCACCTAAGTACATATTCCCACCATATATTCGCCAAAAACACCCAATACCAATTAATGGCAACAAAATTCGCCAAGGAAGCCTTAATCACGGAGGCTTAAAGATTTTTGATTGCTCCTTACCTTTGGCAGCGTCGCGGATATCCTTAAGAACCCGAGGCACTTCACCCTCCCAAGTGCAACCCAAAGAATCGGCCATACTCAGCTCAACCTTTGTTTGCAGCTCTGCCTCATTGCTCTGTTAGGCATATTTCTCGAGTCCATAACCTAGTAGCGGACTACATTGTAAGTAATGTAGATTAGGTTGTCACCCTAGCAATTGAGTTACTATTCACCCTCCGGAGCTGGGGTTCAACTTCGGTGGGGACAAGGGTTATCCCCACTGATAGGGATAAGGGTAATATTGTAAAATTTATTTTAAACCTAGCTAGCTACAAATTAAGAATGAGTTAGTTATGAAAAGATAACAAAAGTAAAAACCAATTCAAACCACATAGATTTTTTTTTCAAAACATTCTACACTTTGCGTAAAAGATATTTAAAAAGATACACCAACAAATCGATTTAAAAAGATACACCAACAAATTGATTAAAAAAATTCTACACTTTGCGTAAAAGATATTTAAAAAATATTGATATCGATCTTTCTCACTCAAATCCAAGATACAAATTTAAAAAGATATTTGATTACATTTTTTATTGGTATCGATTTTACAGTAATACCAACAAATCGTATACATACTCGAATTTAAAAGTTGCCTTGTTGTTTTCGTTCTACTGTGATATTGATTTCGTTCTACTGTGATATTGATACCCTTCTTCTCTGATATTGGTACCCTTCTCCTCTGATAATGGTATATTTCTTCTCTTATATTGGTATCCATCTACTCCAATATTGGTATATTTATTCTCTGATATTGGTATCCATATACTTTGATATTGGTATACTTATTTTCTGATATTGGTTTACTTCTTCTTTGATATTGGCATCTTTTTTTATGATATTGGTATACTTCTTCTCTAATATTGATATCTTTCTTTTATGATATTGGTATCCATCTACTCTTCTCTGATATTGGTATCCATCCACTTTAATATTGGTATACTTATTCTCTGATATTGGTTTACCAACTATTCTGATATTGGTGTGCTTATTCTCTGATGTTGGTATCTATCAACTCTGATATTGGTATACTTCTTCTATGATATTAGTCTCCATATACTCTGATATTGGTATACTTATATTAAAAATAGGAAACCGAATAATCAGCTATTTATACAAAGACGTGGGATAAAAAAATTACAGAACTCGTGAATCATTAATCAAGAGATGCAACTAATCCGCCACTCCCAAGGTGCAATCGTTCGAATATATTTTTTGACTCAGATTTAAATTAATCGATTTAATAAATATTATGGTACTTAGAAAAAAATTAATTCTAAATTGTAATAAGACTGCCGTCAATTATTAAAAAAAATCACATGTACGATCATTAGATTAAAAAAAGGTCTTAAAAAGAATAACTTTAATTTCCCCCAACTAATCGCCCATTAATTCAGCCACATCAACCTACCATTGATCACGCATTTTTTTCAAACCTGCCTAATCTAAAATAGGAGACTATTTACTAGGAGAGAGACTACAATTCATTCACAAGGCAAGTAACGAGTGAAATGCCCAAAATGCCCCCTGAGATGATAACCGTTAGATCTGTAGAAAATTTAATTACATAAAATCTAATGGTCCAAAAATAATCCCCATCATGTGGACATCTTTTTAGTAGTCCCCACTCAATCTAAATGCCCCCTGAGTTGATAACCGTTAGATCTGTAGAAAATTTAATTACATAAAATCTAATGGTCCAAAAATAATCCCCATCATGTGGACATTTTTTTAGTAGTCCCCACTCAATCTAAATCCCCGGAGCTGAATGTATTGTTGTTTTCAGATTTTCTTCCGTAATATAAGGTTATATCTTTGTTCCTTAAAAAGGAAGAGAAAAATGAGTAAAATATAGTCCAGGGGTAGAAATAGAGTTTTTCTTTAAATTTAGCGCAGCTGGATAATATTTTGGAGATCATTCTCCCAATAATTTATTTTATATTTGTGAAAATAAAAACTTCTTAATTAAAATTGAGTCTGTCAAAAAACTAAGATGTGTAACTGCTTTAAAAATACTAATTTCATTCGGAACCGAATATTATTAAATTCTAATTATTGAATAATTTTTCTAATAATATCTTTTACATTCGTAAGACTTGAACTACTAAACACATAAACCACGTAAGCTCTTTAACTAGCTACCAATTTACATCCGGCAAATAGATACCCACTAGCTATGGGGAGTGGATTGATCACAGAGTGAAGGAATCGATTCCGTACGGTTTGGAGTGAAAGGGGACCGCAGTGGCAAGCGTAGTTATGTGATAATGGCAAGTGCAGTTATGTGATAATGGCAAGCGCAGTTATGTGATAATGGCATGTGTATTTTTGACAGTGGCAAGTCCCCGTTGATGATAATGGCGCGCGTAGTTTTTTTCATTTTGGTCCCCCATATTTTAGCATTTTTGCAAAAAGGTCACACTGGCATGCGCAGTTATGCGATAGTGGCATGCACAGTTATGCGATATTGGCATGCACAGTTATGCGATAATGGCATTTGTATCCGGCCTGCGTTTGTGCGTAGTTTTTTTCCTTTTGGTCTCCGTATTTTAGCGCGTTTGCAAAAAAGTCCCCGCGTGTCTTCATTCCGAACGGTTCGGAATCTGAGCATTCCGTGCCCAATCCAGACCCCTAGCTATGGCCCTGCCAGGTGCGGTGCAAGGCATTGATTGGTTGGCAACAGAGCTCCGCCGTATCGATCACGATCTTCCAAGGAAGAATGTTCAAACGTAGACGACGAAAACATTCTTAATTGTAGTGGAAATATATTATTCAGGGACAGGACAGCCCAACCAAGGAGGCTAAAAAGGCAACTAATAAGCCATTAAATTAATATTGGATTAATTCTGTTTGAAGATAAACTAATACAAGCTAATAAAAAATTTTAAATAAATATTTAGCATTGTTTTGTTTTCGGATATTTGAATTCAAAATTTTTTGATTAAATTATAAAAAATATCTCACAAATTGATGTTGGATCAACGTTCTCCTAATAAATATTTACACTTATTATATTACAAATTACTCAAATTCAAAATAAATTAACCCTGAACAACTCTTTCGCCCGTTAAATATATCTGTGTGGCAAAATCTTATTTATATTGTATGCTTTGTGGGTGTAAGATCAAGTTGCTGATGACATAAGCAAAGCTTGCCTTATCTTACTTGTATGCCTTTCTGTCATAAAGCACTCTCTTATATCACCCCCTCACCTCAGTACTTCCCTTGTTCTCTCATTCCCTCTCTTCTTTTTTTCCCCATATCGAAACAAAAACAACGTATCTTAATCCAACATTAAGTAGAGCGACAACTACAGAGTGTAGTAAACCCTAAATAGCAACAGAGAAGAGATGACGATCGCCGGTAACGTGGGGCCGTTCGGTGATACGACGTTGACGAAGGTCTTCGTTGGTGGGTTGGCATGGGAGACACCCAAGGATGTGATGAAGGAGCACTTTGACAAGTACGGTCAGATCTTGGAGGCTGTCATTATCTCCGACAAAGTCTCCGGAAGATCCAAGGGCTACGGCTTTGTAAGTGTTTTAACTTTTGTCGAGATTATCGTATTACTAGTTGTAGGTATCCGTAGATCAATAGAAATTTGTCCAAATGATAATGAACTTGAATTCACTTAAAATAGGGTACAATGGTACTGAATATCAGATCTTAAAAAAAACAAAATTATAAATATCTGTGAGATTATTTACAAGCGTAAAAAATATACCAACTAATTATCGTAAAATTTTACTTTGGATACCGATAATCTAATGTGTTATCAGCCCATGACATGTTGGTATGAGTTTGTTTATAATTACCGAGTTGCTTTTACAAATGTGAATAATTGGTAGGTTACATTCAAGGAAGCAGAAGCGGCGAAAAGGGCGTGTGAGGATGCAACACCATACATCAATGGTCGCCGAGCCAACTGCAATCTGGCTTCACTTGGTGCACGGCGCACTAGGTCGACTAATTCCACTCCTCCTCGACAAGGTACACTCTTTTTTTTATGAGAGAATATTCCACTTCTCTGTCGATTTTCTCGAGACCAATTTTAGAACATGTAAATACCTTATATATTTTACATATTTCATTAGGTATATAATCAAAAGGCAATCACAAAATTATTTCTTACCAATTCTAATAGATTCTCGGTAAATAACTAGACATTGGTTACATGGATCCGACAACACATTTTAGCCAAGTATAAAATGCTTGCATTTAAGATAAAGGTATATATTATTAATGGGACAGAAATATTTTCCACAGAGAGCTAGAAAATTAACATCCACAAAGTCCATATGTGCCTTAACTAGTTATAAGTAGGGTTATCATTAAGAACATCGTAACGACAGAGTATTCGACGCTACATTAGTCTGATTTGATTGAAACAAACGAGAGAAAAAAATATATTTTAACTTAAAATTTTGTTAATAGCTCCAACAGCTCTTGGTCCGAGGTCCACTTCAACGGCGCCATCAACAAATCATAATGTCCAAACGTGGTACTATCCGGCGGGCTCGCCGGCGTCGGCTCTATATCACCAGCAACAGCACCATCCCGTTCCATATTACGGGTCTGTTTTCTATTTTCCCCTAAATGGTGTTATTGGGATAGTCATAAAAATTTTAATTTGGATGATTATTTATTAATTTTGTTTTTTTAGTGTGGAGTATTAGTTAATGTACTAATATTAATTGTGGTTTCTAATTTGATTCAGGTATACTCCAACTTACATTGCCACTGACATCAGCTACAATCATGTAAGCTATCTCTTGTTCAATTATGTGCACTTCAAAGAAATTTTACCAAATTCCTTTCGAAAAAATTCATATATATAATCTTCATTTTTAAACGTTAGGCATTGAATACATTTTTGACACAACCACTCGTGTAATCAAGAATATGGTAATTGCCCCTCAAAGGTCACCCATTCGAACTACTAGGCTGAAAATGGCACGGTTTAGTCTATCCGTGCCAGATAGAGACTTGAACACATTGCCTCGCATACAATGAATCGGGGACTTCTGTGACCCATGGCTCGAACTTACTTTAATACTATGTTAGGATCTTCATATTCAACAAAAACCGTCAATAATGAGTGAAATTAATTGCAGGCTAAGGTGAATTACACAAGTGGGGGCTACATGAACATGAACGGGCATTACTCTCATCATCAGGTGTATCCGGGGCAAGCTTACGTGGGAGGAGGAGGCAACACATTGGTGCCGATGTACCCTCTTTACCACTTCCACAACCAATCCCAAACAATGGGCTTGCCGGCCCACCACGTCTTTCCTGCCACCGCCACCGCCGCCGGCCACATCGCCACCGTCCCAACCGTCATCTCCAAACCTCCGCCAATCGCCGTCGCCCCTAACACAGGTTAATTAATATAATACCACTCATCCACATTCTCATTTAATTACAACACACTTTGCTATTATTATTTTTAATTCTCTATACACACATATTATCGAATTGTATGCACTATTTGCACCAGTCAAATAATGTTCATTTAAAAAAAATGATTGTCGCTTGTTTTGTAATTAGTTTTAATACATGCAAATTATAAGTAGGGTTTTAACCCAATGCCTCAATACTTGTAAGAATACTCTTTAACATATACCAACATACCAAAAATTTGTTTTATCAAATGATGAAAATCATTAAAAATACAATAGTCCTAAATATTTGTTAAATTTTTTTTATCATTATATCAAACTTAAAATTAAATTAGTCGATCTATAACCTTTTCAACTAAGTGGTGGACATGTTGTATGGAACATTTTTTTTTTCTGGCCAAGTTATTATTGCTTCTCAATGATGTCACGTGGCAAGATGCTTAAATCCCCTGGTCAACATGGACCAAGGAATCATCGGGTCACGTGCCCGTGTTCTGGACCCAACTGGCTAGCTGGAGAATCCCACGTGGCCTCACAGAGGAAAATGCTCTTTCTGGTCAAGTAGTGGGCTCCCACTAGCTAGTGACCAACTTGACCGCCCTCTTCGATTTGATTGGAACAGCTCAAATGTAGTTATATATATATATATGATTTTAATTTTGATTCTTTTATTTTATTTGCTGTCAATTTTACTTGGGTCTGATCATTCATTATTTAAGTTGGTAACAAAATTATAATTGCATGTGACAATACATATATATTTGTAAGGCGATGGGAGCGGAACATGAATGTTTAAACATTCATAATAATTAATATTTAAAAATTTATATTTTCGTTTCCTTTGTCACGTGTAAACACTAATATGACATCTGCAGTTTGCTTGGCTATGGAGTAGGTACAATTCGCAGCCGGTGAAGAAGGTGTTCTAATTGGGGGAAGGAAGGTGGCGACTGCTTATTATTACATTACTATCATTAACCAAATTCTGTTGCTGGTTCACTGCATTTCCATTCATTCCATTGATTATTATTATTATTATTATTATTAATTCCTTCAAAGTAGTCATTTATCATTCTTAGGTGTTTGATAAGATTCTTTCATTTACCTAACATCTCAACCCTCTTCAACAAGTTGTAACTAAGGACTCCCATTGTCTCTGCCCATGTCTTGTGTGTTTGGACTTCATGGTTTTAGTTGCAACAACTTGTACTACTTCATTATAAGTTTCAAACATGATATATCTCTGCATTGTGATTTGATTTGCATGACAATGGATGATACGAATTCCGTCAACGATACCCGTCCACGAATTTACACCGGCAAGGGATCATGATCCTTGGCTTCTAACATTCATCTTGCACCATTGGAGACACAACTTCACAGCTTACAAGCATATACAATTCCGAAACTGAAATTCTTGAAACATATAACAAGACAGCTAGAACCCGTAACACCGTGCATTCGCATACGCACATTAGAGCGAATGACACCGCGAAAGGGTTCGAGCACAGGGGTCATGCATGGAAACAATATTTCATTGAACTTTCAAATGGTCCTACCTTTGACAAAAAAGGTAATCAGCAAAAATCCCAAGAAAAGGATACAGAAGAGCAGAATAGAGGGTACCTGGAGAGCGGAGAGGACAAAGGATGAACTATACGCAGTAGAGACAACACTTAGACGGGGCTTGTTGCTTCCGAACCTCTAGAACCTACAAATTAAGGAAAAGCACGTCGACCTAGCCGACCCACAGTGCAAGAAAGGATGCTGCTACTCGAGTCCGGGTTCACATGACCGGAAGACGGCAAAGGTCGAGCTTAGCAGTCCACTAGAAAGAGTATATTATACACAGCCAATTGCCAGAGGTTAGACTTCAAAAGGCTGTTGGGGACAGACAGACTTATAAGTGGTTGACATCACAGGGGAGCTAACCTGCACCACTCATGAAGGCGGTTTGATAACCAAGGCTTGCTACCGCTTAACGAGCTTTAGATCAATAAATGACTCCATAATCAATAGAAAGTAGCAGGCTTTAACGATGATTCCTCTTACTCAACAAGATCCCAAACTACAAGCAAAATGGTTTATGCTACGATTAATGCTACTATACAGAGGAGCGAAATGAAGATGCCTACACAATGGAGTGGCACAGCCTTGTGTGAGAGAGTTTGATGCCTGATGCGAAGAGCTAAACCTAAGGAACTATCAGCCTTATAATCCATGTCATCTGAATGAGCAACGGAAAACGTTATCGGCTGCATTGCATTAGTCTCCAGCCAGATGTTCGCCTTTGTATTATGGTCTGCAAAATAGAAGAGGTATCATGTAAAACTGAAACAAAAACAAGACTAGAAAGTCAGGCTACAGTATCCAACATCATGAGTCCAAAAGTGCAATTCAATTCGTAAGCCCCTCTCGACTTGAATAATGATTCCAACGTAGACCATTTTGCTTAAGGCGTGGCAATTTTTAAGAGATCAAGACACGGTTGTTTTGTCGTAGAATACAAATTCCACAGCTTAAATCTAGACAATGAAGCTAAAGAATACTCAAATTTTCAGAACACATCGAAGGACAGAAATAATTCACAAAAGACTGGAAATATAGATCACCTTTTTCCGTCCTGCAAATTTACTAAAAAATACTAAAATTTTCAGGATAGCGTTCCATCATATCGGTATAAAGTTCCATTATATCGACTAAGATGCTCAAAGCCCAATTAGATGGCCAAATTGTCTAAGAAACAAGAATTGAAATCTTATAGAATAGCCAAGTGCAAGAATGGGAGAGAAGCGACAAGCTGTGAGTTATTCAAATCATAGTTATTCAAATCATAGGACTACAACGCAGAGTATTAAGGGAAGATGCAGCCTCAACACTGAACTCTTGCCGACCTGATCCAGTTACGTATGGTATACAAGTTTCCGCAATGTAAATAAAAATTGTGATCTAATACTCATCTGGTATGATTCAACCATGACTAAAGTTGCAAATTAATTAACCCTGTTCTCGTTGTTGCCAAATTACCACAGAAACTAAGCTATTTGAGGCAGAAAACTAAAAACAACAATTGGTATTGGAGATTCAGCACCTATATCAACAATGAAGGAATCAGAGACAATAGGTGTTTGGAAGTTACAGGGGAAACATGTACCTGAATACCATAATCAAGCCTTTAACACTCCAGAAACAATGTTGCGTCTTCATCGCCTTGGGTTGTCACAATAGTCGGCGTTTTAAATGGGACTGAAATAGAGTGGTTGAGATGATAATTGACAAGCGTTTGGCCAAAAATGTTGAATTTTGTAGCACTTCCATATGCAGCTTCGGCATCACGATACTTCTTGAACACTACCCGTGCTCGGTTAGTATCCCTATCAACTTCAGTGTCAGATTCTTTTAAAGGACCAAATCGCTTGAACATCCTGTTCAAGTTTGTTTCAGAAGGAACAGAATCCACAATTGGGAAATGCATCACAAGTTCTGCCGGTGCATTCTCATCTACATTACCAAATGGCTTGTCCGCTGCCGCATCACCATTACCATCCAAATGCTGTTTCCTTGAGCTTGAACGCCGATAACGTTTATCTGCATTAACAGGAACAAGTTGGTTTTGCCGTTTCCGACCTCTACGAGGCAGTTGCTCTTCAGAACCATTTTGAATGACCCTGTCAGTCCAATATGTGTCACTCATATCCTCAAATTCAAACATTTCAGGCGAACCACCCATATAAGCTAATTCTCGGGTCCTGCCATCTTTATCATCTGGGTTGATAACTACCGAGTTCCTAAAATCTGAGAAGAAACTGATAATAATGTTGGAGACACTACAGCTACCAATAGGATGCTCGGCAGCTGATAACAGTTGAGCTAGCAAGTCTTGTTGTGAGGAACATTCAGTTGCAGTAGACACTTCCTTCATCTCTGAATCTTCGGAATGAGGCAAGAAACTATCAGATCCACTACCAACTCCGTCAATGCTTCCATCTGGCTGCCTGTTGCTTTTCGGGATAGAGGGAGAACCGGTCATTTGGCTGGCAATTCTGCGGATGCACTCCCCAATTTTAAATGATGGCTTGGGAATAGGAGAGACCTTTGTGAGTGACACGGTCTTTCTCTCGTCGGGGTAATCATCAGCAAAAGACTCAGAGCCCTTTCGTCTCTTGCCAGAAGGTGAAGCCAAATCAATCTCGTCATCGAAGGAATCCCATGATTCACTGAGGGATTCAGACATAAATGTTTCTTTCTTTCTTAGGTACCCACCATCTCTTAGGTTATGCTTCCGTTTGTGATAAGAGCTTCTCTGGGTTGAAAAATTCTCCTGACCATGTGAAGTTTTCCAGTCATATGAACTTTCAACTGATACTTGTGCACTCACTTCATCCTCAAACTGCAGACCATCTTCGTTCTCGAAATACTGAAGTGCAGGGAGCTCAGAATAGCCTTTTGAGCGATATAAGGCCAGCAACTGAGCTTTGGCAATCACAAGGTCCAACCTATCAGCCCCGTCAGTAGGAGATTGTGCTAATGTTTTCATATATTCCACCAGCTTCTCAGGTCCAAATAAGTCAACACCGAGAGAATTGTCCACATATTCTCTAATGCTTGATTGAGGCCGAACTCCTGTATTTTCAACTATCTGAAATTTAATTCTTTCCTGGTCCTCTGCTGGTATACATGGGCAAGAAAGCCCCAACTCCACTCTTCTTGAAACTTCATCAAAAGCACAACTAACCGCATCCTGAAATGCTTCTGAGTTGCTTTGCTTCTCAACCTGGGAGAAGTGAGACCTGAAAGGCTTGAGCAAAGATGCTTCATTCCATGCAAAAGTCCTGTCGCCAAAATAAGCGACTAGAAAACAATCTTTTTTATGATACTTAATTGCTGTATCAGAGGCATCTGATAGGTCAAAAATCTGACCGGGCCACCATGGATGGCTCCTCACTTTTCCCCACACCAAATCCGAGACGCAAAATTCACCTTTATCATCAGGCTGCAGCTGAAAACTCGCTTGATTTCCTTTGGAAAAGGTTCCAGGATCAACTGATGTCTGCCTAACAGATTTCTTATCAAGGCTGTTGGGTTGTTCAGGTTCACTATCCTGTTCATCAACTTCCGTCTCTGAGCCCTCTCCTGAATCATCATATTCAGTCTGACCATCAACAGTTAGTTTTTGCACCATGTCGGATCCAGTCTTGGGAATATCCTCAACTGCACTGTTGTTGAAGTCTTCTTCAATTTTCATCTCATCGTCTCCTCCAGCACTTTCCTGAAGCCCAAGAGTTGAAGCCTTCCCATTGCCCAATGAGATGTGGCCCCTATCAATGGCCTGAGTTGTATCTGAGCTCATGCATACTGTTTCAATGCCCAAATTCTCTGCTGCATGATTATCCTCCGACAGAACCTGCTCTGGGCAAGTAACCTGTTCTTGAGATTCTACTTTTCTGCCTTCTTCTGATTCAACCTGAAATGGACCATGAGCTGCATCCTTGTCAAAAGATTGATCAGCCTCTAACTGAGGCCCAGGTCCTTCATCTTTGACAGAGGTTAAGAGCGCATGATGGCTTTTCCGAGAAGCTCTGGTATACTTTTTTAATCCAATATCTGTTGTTTTCGCATTGTCGAAAACCTTATGATCCACTGAAGAAATTGTGTTTCCCATTCCAGCAGATTGATTTGAAGTTGCCAAATCTAGAGATGAATAGCTTGATTTTTCCACTGGTCCACTATCAGCATCAACCTTCAACTGCTGAGGAGCCGCTTTATGTTCCTCGCTTATTCTAGCTTGATCACTGTCAGTGGCTTTACGAGCCACGTTCTCGTGCAGTAACTGTTCTGTCACAGTTACTACGTCAGCTTCAGAATTCTGAAGCACCTTGATAGAACATGGAACTTCATGCTGGACGAGTACTTGAGTTGGCTGGTAGGGAAGAAGTTGATCTGCAAGTGCATTATGTTGATTTTCAGTGATACTGTTGGCTGTCTCTGTGGTCGTCTGCAGTTCATCCAGTGAAAAATAAAATTTATCATTATAAGCATCAATGTCCATACCTTCAATGTTAGGACATGCTATATCTTCATCATCCACAGATGCAGTGTTGCCTTCAACAGCAGTTGAAGTGTGCTTATTGCCCTTATTTTCATCGAACAGCAAATTTGTTTCACAGCTAGATGCAACAACCTTCAACGCATCATCACGGCCAAGGGCTTCACCTTCGTTATCTGCACATTCTTCAGTTGCATTACTGGAGTCGCGTCCTTCAAGAACTCGGGCCTCAACATCAGAACCTTCGACCAAAATGGAGGTAGTTGAAATTGTAGATTCACCTTTCTCAGTGACAGCAGCTACAGTTTCACCTCCAGAAGATCCCACGACAGCCAAACGTCCCTCTGCGCCACTTTCAACAATCTGACCTTGAGGAACATCCTCCCGTGGCCCGGGAGTCTCTGCACCATCCTTCACTACCCCTGCCTCCAAACTCTGTTCCTCTACAACTGACACCGGTTCTGTGCCCTCAACCACAGAAGAACCTCCAAAACCACTTCCAACAACATTACCAACACCGTCAGCCTCAGCTTCCGCTACTCCTTTCGAAGACTCGGTCACATCGCCACCATCGAGCGGTCTCCTAACGTCACCCTCGCCCTCCGTTTCCAAACCCAATGCCTCACCTGCCGAATCAGCAACCCTAACCTCTTCTTTCGACACAGTCAACGATCCTCCAACCTCACCAAAACCCGCATCCGGACCCTCGCTACGCGATTCCTCGACACCACTACTGGCTACAACAACCTTCTCTTCTTGCTCCTCCATGATAAACAGCACCTGGGTCAAGCTCGAATTAAAAAAAAAACCAATGAGCTTCTTTCTCTGAAACTTGAAAACCCTAATGAAGATACCCTAAAGGAAGAAACTTTGGACCACAATCCACTCCAAGTTAGGAAAAAATTCAAACTTTAGGTTATGAAATTAACAATAGAGACAAGGGTTAAGGTTCTGGAAGTACCTTGTTGGATCTTGCAAGGACACCAACACCTGAGGGTTTGGGGTTTTTTTTTTTTCGTCTTCTTCGAAATCTGGTTTTATTGCCCTTATTTATTTACTCGTTTGGGATTTAGAGAGAGAGAGAGAGAGGAACGAGGAGAAGCACCCACCCCGAGTAGAATGGGACGTTGTCCTATTTCTCCCTCTTTTTTTATATTTAATAATCAAAGTAAAATAAAATTAATTGTAACCTCTATATCTACCGAATGAATTGTAATCTAGTACTTGTTTTAATTACTTTTATCTAGTGTTTCTGGGATTTTTTTAAATTTCTATGTTTTTTCAAATTTTAGTATTCCTGGGTTATATTTTTATTTTGAATATTTTTTATAGATACTCTATTTAATAATAATTAGTTCCAAACATAAATGGTTCAAACTAAATCAATAATTAATAACATGGTATTTGAAATGACATAGATGCCAAGTAAATGATTACATGTTATTGTAAAATATTAAAAGCTCATCAATTTGTTTAAGTATTGAGTGTTAATTGATTTAAATTAAGCCTACAAGTTTATTTGTCTTGTATTCTTAATTTATTTCATGGCTTTATATTTGGTATATTTCCTTAAATTTCATTGAAAGAAGCACTTCTTCAGTTCTTTGACGTGCAGACGATTTCCCCAGTACTGTAGTTTCTTTTTAGAATTAACCTCCAACCGGAGTTGAGTTGGAACTTCGGTCGCTTTTGATTTTGTATTCCATTTATTTCACTTAGCCTTTATTTGTCCTTATGCGTTTTTCTCGTGAAGTAAAATTAAAGGGTAAATTATATTTGTACCCATGGTATTTTGTGAAATAGATAATAAAATTTTTTCTAATTTATTTTTTGATTTTATTATTTTTCTAGTTTGATTTTATTATATTTTTTTCGGCACCTGCGGGAGATGATTTTTCCTTCTCAATCGTCCCAGATCCCTTCATTCCCCCAATTCCGTTCAATTCGCTTCTGCCTCCTTGAACCCAGGAGAGAGAGAGAGAGAGAGAGAGAGATGGATGACAGCAGCGACGGCCACCGCCTCCTTCAACCTCTTGACCGGTCACTTCCGCCTCCTCGGCCCATGTGTGCGTGGGTTATACAGCCGTGGGGACCAGCGCCGGCGTCGACAATATAGACCTCGCGGTGTGCCAGCGCGACATTCAAGGAGGACGCTACGGATTACGAGGTGGCGCTACTGCTCGACGTCATGCGGCGGATCTCTGCGTCCGACCGGTACGTTCGGTGCGGGGACCGGGTTGTCAAAAGAGACTACCCTCTTGCTTCAAGGTTATTATCTGTCAAATTAGGTTTCGATTTATGTTTCTTTTTTATTTTGGTTGTTGCCGAAAAAATGTCCGGAGGTGGTCGGAGATGATAACGGAATTGGTGTTTGCCAGAAAAATGACCGGAGAACGTGATCGAAACTATTGGTTGACCGGAACAAGGGGATAACAATCATTTCAACTATAAAATAAGAAAATTTTGATTGATGAGATAAACGAGGCATCCGAGAGTATAATAAAACCAAACTAGATGGGCAACAAAATCAGAAGGAAAACCAAAGAGAACCTATCATCTACTTCACCCTAAATTAAATCTTACCATTTTCACATATTGTACTTTTTGTCTCTCTCATTCAACAAAATAAAATCTTTTTGAATACACCGGCCATTTTTGACAATTTTATCTTTAATCATGTTTTTAAATAAAAATATCCAAAGGCCCTAAAGATTGGAAAAAAAATTTTAAAAAAAATTAGAAAAATTAAAGGATTAAAGATCAGATAGTCCTATAAACATTTTTTATACAATTGGATTGATTACTGAGAATTACACATGTTTTAATACAAGAATATAAGAACACGAAACAAACACAAGAGGATTATGTAGTTCGACAACTTGTATACATCCACGAGAGAGAGGAAAAAATCTTATTAATGACCACTCAAGCTCACCTCAAGCTCTAGCTTAGCTCAATTAGGGTTAGAGTTGCCCTATCTATTTATCGGATAATCCTAATACAGCCATGAAGTACATATAAATCACTTAGGAGTCTAAACCTTAATCTAACTAGGATACAGATTTAGACGTCTCTCTATTTTTCAGATCATCCCTATACTTTGCAACCTCGAACTGCTTCCTTGTTGGACATTATTTTTGTTGTCATAAACCAATGCTATAAGCCATATCATGCACTGGACAATCCTTTGTCCCACCTAGTAAAACTCTTTACATATTGCAAGCTTCACCGCTCGCCCTTGATTTCGTCATTGGTGTAATTCACGATTCTGCATTCTCAATGCCAAATCTACCACACACATTTACTTTGCATGTGCATTGAGACAACCATAGCTTCTTACTTACCATGCCTCAGCGAGACAACCATAGCTTTTTGCTAACTATGCTTTTACGAATACCCATTCCAAGAATTCTCTTGGCTGCACTCAAATTATTCATGTTAAGACCTTACTCCCTTATATCATCTAACCTTTTATGCCTTGAGCATTTGCTAACTCCTTCATATTTCATTGATGTGACTCCACTTACAATAATGTTTTCCACCAACATGTAGTATTCCCTTTCACCCTTCATCACTATCATAACATCCTTCTTACCAGAATGCTTTAAACTTGATAAGATGGAAAACAAGTCACCATGAGATCCGTCCGAATATTTGGCTATGTTTGTGAATGTTGAACTCTTTCCTATGTTGTCTTGCTCCCAGTTCATCCTGGACAGTCTATCTTTATGTGCCTTTTTTCGCACTTGAAGCAATTTTCATTGAACTTCTTTGACACAGACTTGAATCATCTTCCACCTTTTCCTTTTATTTAATCCTCTGTCTTCGCCTTAACAATTCCTTGCTTTACCAACAGATCCTTGACAGCCTTTGCCATAACCCCATAGTTTGTCATTTTGTCGAACTTCACATGGTCAAACTTTGAGCCATAAGTAACCATCTTTTTATAAAACCTCTAATACTAATTTGTTAAGAAATCAACCTACTCTAGCTACGGATGCGCAAGAGAATTATCTCTGTTAATGTAAGAAAATAAGAACACAAAACAGACATAAAAGAATTATGTGGTTTGTCAAATTGCCTACGTCCAGGAGGGAGAGAGAGAGAGAGAGAGAGAGAGAGAGAGAGAGAGAGAGAGAGAGAGGGAGAGAGAGGGAGAAATCACACTCAAGCTCTAGCTTAACTCAATTAGGGTTAGAGCCACACTCTCTATTTATAGCATAACTCTAATACAACCATGAAGTACATCTAAGTCACTTAGGAGTCTAAAACTGAATCCAATTAGTATATAAATTCCTTGATTTTGAGCTATCCTTCAACAAATAGAGTGAGTAGTACCATCAAGATTTGATTCCTGACTGTTGATTTAGGTTAGAACGCTTATGGATTTTAATCATGCGATTAAGATCCACACACTCAATGCTTAGGGGCATTTTTTTATATTTCACCTGAAAAAAGGGTTAGGAACGCGAACACGTCAAACAATGGTGCAACATGATGTACGCAAAATTGATAAGCAATTAAATGCACAATCAAATAGTATAGTGAGTAAGTAGGGTTTCGAACTGAGGGTTGAACACAAAATCAATACAAATAATTATGTGAAGCGAGAAAATTAAAAGATTGTAAAGTAAATAAAACTAGATCGGAAACGCAAATAAAAGATGAGTTGTAAATCAATGGAGATAAACGAGCACGATACCCTTATGGACTACCCATCTATGTCGAGACTATGGTTTTTATGAAGTTCTAACTAGTACCCGGAGTGTTCTAAAGCATCTTCCTAACGCTTCCGCTCATTAGGATGACAAAACTAAACTAGAGTAGTTCATGATTACTAATCAACGCTTCCGCTCATTAATTAGACCAAGAACTAAGCTAAACTCAATTACGAAGTTAACTCCTAGCGGGTTATCCCTTAGTATCAAGATTCCTCATTAATACCTTAAGATATGTCAATTGACTCTTCCGTTGATTCTAATGCATTCCGGTCCATTATTATCAACTAAATATCATAATCTAAGTGATCAAGTTAGATTAAGCATTAAGATCACCAATTGACAACTACTACGAAAGATAATCAAACCATAGCTAACATAGACGAGTAATCACATAATTAAGGCATCGCACTCGCAAGAGAACTACTCGCTAATCATGTTAACAAAGCACAAAAGATTAACGAAGAACATGATATCAATTAACATAAAAGATAGAGGAAGAGAAAGCTTAGTCGTGATGATCAAGCCTTGCCAACCCTTTCCCCGTAGTTAATTGGAATCGTGACTTTTATTAAGCTCCAAGGTGTGCCTAGTTGCCATCGTTTTTCAAAACCTAAGAGACTAAGGCCTATATATAGCCAAAAGTCTAACACGAAAATAGGAAAACCTCAAGGAGGTTTAACCTAAACTAGAAGTCTTGTCGGTCAAGTAATAATATAAAATATTATAACTTAAGTCCTAAAGCCGAAACAGGAGGCTAAAAGTCGAATAATTCTTTAAGCAAATCCGAAATCACAATTAAATAGGAAGTCCGACTAAAGCTGTGTTGGGCGAACTGGCGATCGCTAGTTGACTTGCGGCCGCCAGTTCGCGTCTTCACAAATCTTTGTAAGTCCCGACTAGCGGTCGCTAGTTCACTAGCGACGGGGAGCTCGACTAGCGATCGCTAGTCAACTGGCGACGGGGAGCTCGACTAGCGATCGCTAGTCAACTGGCGACGGGGAGCTTGACTAGCGATCGCTAGTCAACTAGCGTCTAACCCTTGATCCACGTGCCCACGAACCGCTCCAAATTCCTGACAAAATATATCACGAACGGTAAAAGTCCACTCCATCATACGAAAGCATTAAAACAACCAAAAACTTAATAGAGTGAGAATAAAAGAAACGGAACAACGACTTAAATATACAAACTACTTAGCAAATAACTGAGCGTTTACACACTCATCACACCCCCACACTTATTTCCTTGCTTGTCCTCAAGTAAGGAGCATCAGACACACACCCAAACTTTCAAACTCTTATTAAAAGACCACCCCACAACTAAGTAGTGTACCTACCTGAGCACAAGGAGTAAGAACGTGTAAACACCACATCCTTGATAGTTTAACCCAGTTTTCGCACTTAGTAGATTACACTAGAGGGTTGACCACTCAGAGGTTCGGAATTTTAAGCTCACATATATGAGTAGTCAACTACCTATCACTCGCGTACACGTCCGGGATCTCAAAGTTTCATACGTCTCACTTAGTGGTGCCTCGATAAATGTGGGGCTCATGATCAAGGGGACTTTTCATTGGGTTGTAATGGGGTTAAGGTCAGGTGAGGATAATATATGTGGGAGGTAGCTAAACCACCCGGCCGAGGAGCTCACAAAAATATTCTAGCTCTCGTCTATTCTAAATACCTCACACTTTATCTAATACGCACTCATCCCAAGATTACACCCAAATCCTATTGACCACTTAGCTCGAGCCGTGCCATTTATTCACTTTCCAACCTCTTTCCAAACTTTTCGCTTTCCATCATTCAACGTTTGTTCCATTTCCAACTTTCACATTCCCTTTTCATCACTTTTTCACTTTTTTTCTTCTTCTTTTTTCCTTCACTTTTCTTTTTTTCTTTCTTTTTTCCTTTGCTTTTTTTGCTTTTTTCACAACCTTCCTCAATCACAATTTATCACATTGCACATCAAAGGCAACTGGTCTCGGCTTCTTTGTTGGCCTCATTTCTACCCATTACCCCATTGTTTATTCCCGAGCTATTCTATCAAATGAACCCTTACAATTATACCCCAAAGATTAAGACCTAATGCATCCTCGGACCAAAGTGATCAAAGGTGGGTAAGATTGTGGATATAAGGCTTACATATAATATTTCAAAGAAAAAGTTCAAGCTCAACGGGTTTAAACAAAGGATATAAAGGGTTTTCAGCTCTAAGGCTCTAGGCTCAATATCAAAGATGGCCCCTGTCCTTTCACTTGCACCCACACCACCAAAACGGTACCAAGTAATGACATGAAACCTGATGACCGGAGCAATGTAGGCACCTCATGCTATGTAGAGACGGTTGTTTCCTCCTTCGGCTCTAAAATCTCACAAGGTCACTCATCAATGCCGCTAGTATAATCTACCAAGTGCAACCACTAACCTAAACAACCAAGGGTGTTGTTCCTACACGTCCCTACTCATAGTACTCAAACTTGATTCCTAACAAGGTATGGGATTTAACTTCTAACAAAAGTTCAAAAATTCAGGGGGGAATTCATCATTTGCTTTAAATATACCACTTCAATCACAAACACAATCCTAAATCCAGGTCTAGACTCGATTACATATGCCAAACCAAAACAAAATCGCACGTTGACCCCCTCACACTTATTGAACACATTGTCCTCAATGTAGGGCCAAGACACCAATAACATCACGCACACGAACAAGAACATCACAAAGCATAAAACAGACACATAACATAAAGGAACAGAGGAAAGGACTGGTACTGCCCTGTCAATTGATAGGAGGCGATGGGGAAGGTTGGTGGTGTTTCGCTCTAATTATCTTTTTGCGCAACAAAGTTTGTGTATGGACTGACGAATTCTACTGCAGCTCAATTTGTCTCTGTTCGGAACCTCCTGCTAAGACCATTAAAATACTGAATCAAAATAACAATACTGAAGCAAATACAAACATAAAGAAAGATTAAATACTAAACGTGCTAATTTAGAGTCGTTAGCTTGACTTTGTTACTCCCTTTGGCACTATGGTGGATAGAGGCGCTTATCGGCTACTTGGAACTCGATTTCATTTGGGCCTATACGGAGAAGTAGCTTGCCCTTGTGAACATCCACTATTGCATGACAAGTGTTGAGGAATGGACGTCCTAGAATTAATGGACAACTTGCATCTACAACGTAGTCCAGCACTACAAAGTCTACGGGTATAAGAGACTTGTCGACTTTGATTAGCACATCTTCCACAATTCCATGTGGTTTCTTCTTAGTGTGATCTGCAAGCTCTATCATCATAGATGTAGGTTTGATATCTCCTAAATTGAGTTTCCTGAAAGTAGCCAAAGACATAAGATTAATATTGGCACCCAAATCACATAAACAATGTGGAAACTGAACACCGTCAATAGTACAAGGAATAGTGAAACTCCCTGGATCTTTTAGTTTTGGCGGTATGTCATTTTCTACCAAAGGGGTCATCTTGCCATCATGCCGCCTCTTCTTCCTCGCGATGATCTCCTTCAAAAACTCAGCATATTGTGGCCTTTTATCTAACATCTCCAAGAAAGAGACATGGCTTTGAATGTCCTCCATTGTCTCTATGAATTCAAGGGCCTTCTTATCGATCACTGCTGCTTTCCTGACTTGTTGAGGTAATGGTGGAGGAACATAAGAATCCTCTTGTTCACTGATATAAATTGGTGATTCCTTCTTTTCAGTAACTACCTCCTCCTCTATGGCTGGCTTGATCTTTTCAGCATGCTCTTTTGGAGAGGACTTGTTCTCAGGTGGTGGCTTTCTCCATAGTCTTTGAGGGAATGGAGGTGGTGGGACATAAGGTGGTGGAGGAATATATGGTTCATCATCCTCGTCCACACTCCTCACTGTGATGGCCATCACCTGTCCTCGCGGGTTCGACTCGGTGTTGCTGGGTAGAGCACCTATTTCCCTTTGAGTGTTTGCTGCAGCCAAATTTCCGAGTTCGATCTCCATCTTCTTGAGTTGTGTGGCTTGCCCCTTTAAGTATGTCTCAAACTCTTGTTGACGTGCTTCACAACGATCCAGCCGCTGCACAGTTATACTTTGTTGTTGGATGGACTGCTGGACTACCCCTACTAACTTATCGATCTTGTCACCCATTTCTTTGACTTGCTCGCCCAAATATGGTTTCCTGGAGTCTTGTTGGGCACTAGTGTTGTGTGCTTGCTGACCAAATCGAGAGAAATTTGGATGAGCATTAGCTTGTTGTGAGTAACCCATTCCTGGTGGTGTTTTATCAGCAATGGCCTGGATCTCTTCCAACATTGGACAGTCAGTTGTGGGATGTGCCCCTTTGCAAAGCTGACAAGTATCTTGCACCACAGCTGCCTGTTCCTTGTCCTTGGTCAACTTGTCGAGTCTTTTGGTAAGAGCTTCTATTTGAGCTTCGAGCTTCATGTTGGCATTTACTTCGAGTACTCCTCGGGCTGCTTCCTTACGTGGTTTTCTAGCACGTTCTTTTGGCCACATACCATTGACTTCAGCCATTTCCTCCATTAAGCGAGTAGCTTCATCAGCAGTCTTCCTCAAGAACACTCCTTGAGAGGAGGCATCAATATGGTCACGGGATGGGCCATCTAACCCATTGTAAAAGATCTTCATGAGGTTCTCCTGAGTTATGCCATGTTGAGAGAAGGAACTTTGGAGATCAGTGAACCGCTCCCAAGCCTCATAGATGCTTTCCCCATCAGCTTGTATGAAAGTATTTATGTCCCGCAAGAGCTTGGCTGACTTGGCCATTGAAAAGAACTTCCGCAGAAAAGCATGGGCCAAATCATTCCAACTCTGAATCGTCTCTCCTTTTAACTTATTGTACCAAGCACGAGCTCGATCTCTCAAAGAAAAGTGAAAGAGGCGCAGCTTCAAGACATCATCATCGATATTTTGGAATTTCATGATGTTGTAGATATCTTCAAATCGAGATAGATGGTCTTGAGGATCTTCGCTTGGCAAGCCGCCAAATTGGATCGAGTTTTGCAGTAGTCCGACAATTGCTGCTGGAATCTGGAAAGAGTGGGGACCTACAGGTGGTTGTTGTAGACCATTAGGGTTCCCATTCCATGTAGGAACAGATGATTCCAATAGCGTCCTTCTTCGTGGAGCGTCCCCTACAGCTTGGAGCGCTCCGTCTTCCTGATTTTGTGCCATTGCTCTCGCTTGGTCCCTCTTTTCATGCCTAATTACCCTTTCGAGTACTCCGATGTCAACCTCAAGCACAGTGTCTGTGTCAAGGTCTAGCCCTTCGCTCCGGGTTCTTGGTATGCACTAGAGAATCCTGAAAAAGAGATCACACGAAATCAGCAAGTTTGCTACACAAAACCAATTGCTTTAGATTCTATGTCCTAAAATCTCAGTTCCGTGTCGACGGCGCCAATTTGATGTACGCAAAATTGATAAGCAATTAAATGCACAATCAAATAGTATAGTGAGTAAGTAGGGTTTCGAACTGAGGGTTGAACACAAAATCAATACAAATAATTATGTGAAGCGAGAAAATTAAAAGATTGTAAAGTAAATAAAACTAGATCGGAAACGCAAATAAAAGATGAGTTGTAAATCAATGGAGATAAACGAGCACGATACCCTTATGGACTACCCATCTATGTCGAGACTATGGTTTTTATGAAGTTCTAACTAGTACCCGGAGTGTTCTAAAGCATCTCCCTAACGCTTTCGCTCATTAGGATGACAAAACTAAACTAGAGTAGTTCATGATTACTAATCAACGCTTCCGCTCATTAATTAGACCAAGAACTAAGCTAAACTCAATTATGAAGTTAACTCCTAGCGGGTTATCCCTTAGTATCAAGATTCCTCATTAATACCTTAAGATATGTCAATTGACTCTTCCGTTGATTCTAATGCCTTCCGGTCCATTATTATCAACTAAATATCATAATCTAAGTGATCAAGTTAGATTAAGCATTAAGATCACCAATTGACAACTACTACGAAAGATAATCAAACCATAGCTAACATAGACGAGTAATCACATAATTAGGGCATCGCACTCGCAAGAGAACTACTCGCTAATCATGTTAACAAAGCACAAAAGATTAACGAAGAACATGATATCAATTAACATAAAAGATAGAGGAAAAGAAAGCTTAGTCGTGATGATCAAGCCTTGCCAACCCTTTCCCCGTAGTTAATTGGAATCGTGACTTTTATTAAGCTCCAAGCTGTGCCTAGTTGCCGTCATTTTTCAAAACCTAAGAGACTAAGGCCTATATATAGCCAAAAGTCTAACACGAAAATAGGAAAACCTCAAGGAGGTTTAATCTAAACTAGAAGTCTTGTCGGTCAAGTAATAATATAAAATATTATAACTTAAGTCCTAAAGCCGAAACAGGAGGCTAAAAGTCGAATAATTCCTTAAGCGAATCCGAAATCACAATTAAATAGAAAGTCCGACTAAAGCTGTGTTGGGCGAACTGGCGATCGCTAGTTGACTTGCGGCCGCCAGTTCGCGTCTTCACAAATCTCTGTAAGTCCCAATTAGCGGTCGCTAGTTCACTAGCGACGGGGAGCTCGACTAGCGATCGCTAGTCAACTGGCGACGGGGAGCTTGACTAGCGATCGCTAGTCAACTGGCGTCCAACCCTTGATCCACGTGCCGACGAACCGCTCCAAATTCCTGACAAAATATATCACGAACGGTAAAAGTCCACGAAAGCATTAAAACAACCAAAAACTTAATAGAGTGAGAATAAAAGAAACGGAACAACGACTTAAATATACAAACTACTTAGTAAATAACTGAGCGTTTACACACTCATCACAATATCTGACATATATTGGTACCATGTGACACACACATGCAACATACAGCGGTACATAATACGTCACACAATGATATAACATGTGACATACATTAGTAATCCATGCGATATACAGTAGTACAACACTGTGGTAGTCGTAGCTCAGCCTTCCTGGTTTGGTTAGTACTAGTCTACTACAAAAATTAAGGTCGTGAACCTTTAGCACATGCTTGGAATCTTGGAAGACGAAACTATCTTGGAGGAAGAGGATAAACTGTGTCGCCGAAGAGGGGGATATGGGAGGGAAGGAGGAGAAAATATAACAAAATTTCTTTTTCTCAGAGAGGTATAATAGACTTTTATATATGATAGTTTTAGGATTTTAAATAACATGGACACTTTTGTGGGTGTTGAAAAATTCTAAAGTGTCTATTCTCTATAACACAAGGTACCTAACTATATTTAACCCATATATTTAGCTATATAAGGAGACATTGGGGCTAGGTATCAAGTATGTCTGATATATTCGTAGAAAAGTAGACTTTAGTATCCCGTGATATCGCAAACAAATTACATGAGTACCTTGTGGTTTAAAATGCATAAATTGAGTTAAATATTTTCCAATTAAAATTACTTAAAACTTTGAACAATTTTCTCAATTATGCTTGTTGAAACGATGTTGTTTTCTAAGAGATGACATGCCACGTCAATTTTTCATCATACTTGTAAAATGACATGACACCTCTCTCCTAGGCTATCTTCCTTCTCTCCCTCCTTTCTTCCCTCCCATCTGAAACAAAACGAGGACTGAGTGTAGCCTCTTATCACGCTAGCTCCATTCCTTTCATATGGGCTGCGGCTCGAGTCCTGACCATTTTTAGTAACAATCCTGACTCTTCCAACTCGGGTACGATATCGCGATTACCATTGTCATGGATGGACCTTTCCTTCCCCATAACCATTATCAGGTATTAACATCTCCTTACGATAGGGGCTGGAACCACGATCATGATCACTGCATGCTCTATCTCTCCTTTCAGGACTACGGCTTGAAGCCCTGCCATAATCATGACTATCTCTACCTCTCTTATAAGGGCTTGGGCTGCGCCAATGACTGTAGTTCGGGCTAGTCTGTTCTCTCCTGTATGCATTAGAGGTTGGGTGAAGGTGTTCTCGCCGTTGGTGACCTGCGAAAAGGAGGAGGAGAGAAATGGAGAAGAGAAGTCATTGTTGTAGTTATTGGTAGGGCTGACAATTGTTCGGGTTCATGGTTTCAAGTCTAAATTTATCACTAACGCCGATGGACAATATTTCCTAGAAGTGACGCCGATGTTTGCTACTCTTCAACTTTTGTCAACGGTGTATCGGGCTGGTGGGCTGATTGTTAATACGATCGGTGTGGCAGTTAACCGAGTGAACAAATTTGACTAATTTTTTTTGACCTGTGTCCATTTTTGGCCCATTAGTTCAGAAAGTTAAATTTGTAAAATTAACGTCAATATGCAATAAAATAGCTGCCAAAATATTCATCATATATCATTATCCATCCAAAATAATTATCCAAATTTACAATCCAGGACTAGAAGTAGATTGTATCCCAATTTCACCAAGCATCAGGCTTCAAATCCATCAAACTTGAAGCCAAGCTCATACTCCAGGAAGTTCGATCACAAGAAAAATAAGAACATAAGTGTGGCAGACTGCCACTGGCAGTACATAAATTACAACAACATAAGTTCGATCCAAAATAATTGTCCAACAGCTTCATTACAGTCCAGCAACAAAATGCTTCAAATCCATCCACCAAAATCCTATGCACTTGTCTTCAAAACCTTCAAAATAGAAAAGGATGTACACAACATAAGCTTCATTTCTCTAAGTGTGGCAGTACATAAACTAAACATAAACTAAGAGTGCATAAGTTTATTTGCAGTACATCATTTGGGATTTCCAACAAGTTGTGCACAAAATAAATAAGAAAAAGATCATTTTTTATCAAGTCAACACAAAATAAACATAAACATAACCTAATAGGCAAATTGAGGCTAACCTCCAATGATATCGTTGTCACCCAACGGGTCTTCACTTTCATCCACGCTCGTGGGATGCTTACTCCTCAACCAATTTTGAGTGCGCAAAAGTGCTAGCACGATACTTGGTTTCAAAGAACTTTGATAAGGATCAAGCACACGTCTACCCGTGCTAAAGGCATATTCTGATGCAACTATGAAAATAGGAATAACTAACACATCTCGTGTAATTTTAACAATGATCAGGTACTTGGACGTGTTCACTTTCCACTAACTCAATAAGTCAAAAGTGGCATAATTCTCTTCCACATGATCATTTAAATACTTAGACAAATCAATACTTGTTTCAATTGACTTATCCACCCATATTTTCTTATCCCATTAATCCTGAGTACTTGGAATCCTTGTGAAATATTCCTAGACATCACTAACTTTCCTCCAATTCTTAGTAAAAGTCTTTGCTTTCAATTTTCTTTTCGGATGCAAAGGAGGTTTAGGATGTGGTGTACCAGAAGTATTAGCCGCAATAACTAAATCCTCTACAACCTGGCTCGAGACCTCACTCAGGATCTCATTCGAGATCTCTATTGGCACATTAATAGCTTCTTCTGCCTCTAATGAAAGAAAAACGATAATAAGATACTAAACCCATTACATCATCTTCTACGACATCACCCTTGTTGCATCTTATTTTAACTAAACTCAGTTGCAGATTTATAAACAAAACATGCAGATTATTTCAACTAAACCCAGAACATGCAGCTTCCTCTACCCTGGTTGCATATTGTTTCAACTAAACCCACCTACATTCAGAAACATCTTTTCAAATAGGTAACAGAAAGTGAATGAGGGTCAACAACACTCAAATAGTCAACCAAAATCTAAAATACAAGCAAAATTACCATCATAGAGTAAACATGCAACAGAAAGTGAAAGAGGGTCAACCACACTCAAACAATCAACCACATTCCAAATTCATAGAGTAAATAGTCAACAAAAAGTGAACGAGGGTCAACCACAATCAAACAGTGGAGAAAGTGAACGATTTTAGGGTTCCTGATGAGGAACATGAAATTAACGGAATATAATACCTTACCTATTAATCAAGGCCAAAAATCAAACAAGGGTCGAGGAAAATGATTTTAGGGTTTCTATTTCTAACTATTTCAGAGGGTTTCTATTTCTAACGTAATGGGTCTTCGAAATAAGGAAGAGAGGACGAGAGGGAGATGGGAGGGAGGAGCAGGAGCAGTGACAGGCTCGGGCTGGTGGATGGCGGGAGATGGAGGACGAGAGGGAGAGGGAGTGGACGGTGTCGAGAATGGGATATTTTTTTATTCTCACTGAGAGAGAGAAGAGCTAGGTTTTAATTGGGGGAACTAAACTAACTGGGTATTTATACAAGTATATATATGCTTGTAAAATGATGTCGTTTGATCGGGTTGGCAGTGTATCGAACCAGCTAAAAAATGACACCGACTCGACGTCGATTGGTTTGTTAAACCTGACCGTCAGCCCATGAACCCATTTTCCAAGTCAGTTTGGTGGTTGGATCTATGTCAGGTTGGTCAATTTTTTGGGATGTCTAGTTTTTTTCAGTTTCCCACTCACCCCTAGTTATTAGATTATTTTTTCTACCTTCGGGTTAATGCTGTTTGGTTTGGTTATACAAAAAAGAGGGGAGAGAGGGAAGGTGAGAGGCATTAAGAGAGAGGGAAGAGAGGGAAGGTGAGAGGCATTAAGAGAGAGGAGAGAGGGAAGAGAAGGAAGAGAGAAGTGTCATGCCATGTCATTTTACAAGTGTGATGAAAAAATTGACGTAGCGTGCCACATCGTTGAAAAACAACATCATTCGACACACAGGATCGGGAAAGCTGTTTGAGACTCTAAGTTATTTTAACTAGAAAAATTTGGACTCAGTTGATTTTTTTAACTTACGTGAAATACCATAATGTATTAAAGTGTTCTTTTCCCTATATTCATAGATACACTATATTGATACATTTCAGTCGCATACTATCTCTTTCGCTCCATTATCTTCTTCTTTATCTTGTCCAACTTGTCAGAGGCCTCTCTATCGATTTAGGCACGTTAATTCCTAGCTAGCTTTTTGCATTTAAATTCAAAATTAAACAATAATATATGTGAATTGATCTAAATTTTAGTTAATGATAAAAATTTGTTTAACTAGTAAGAGATGTAAATTCTAGGAAGAGGCCTTGAAAACAAACCTTGCAAACAAAGAAGATATTATCAACAAAATTACTCTACAAATAAGATTTGAATACTTGCTCGAACTATAAGTGTCATAGATAAAAAAATCATTTAGTGGCAATGTGGTCCAGAATCTAATGAATCGGTACCAAAAAGTACTTACTTTAATGGTGTAAAAAAATGGTGGGATGAAGAGTGATAGGGTCACGACAAAAATTTATTTATCAAAAAATATAATAAATGAGTTATATTTTCCGAATACTTCACTTCACTGAAAATTTCTAATTTTTACCCTTCCATATAAAAGTCGGGAATTGCTCGTGGCTTCTCCTCCTTGGAGTTTGCACTCGCCTACATGAGCAACCATGTTCCAGAATTTCCCAGTGGTGTTGATATTATTGAACAGTGACACAATTACAGGGCAAGGGAATGGTACTACTAACCAGATAGATGGCAAGATTCTGCAAGCATTTCAAAAGAACTTTGTGCAGCTATGAAATATCCTGGACCAGAATAGGCTTCTCATCAATGAGATAAACCAGAACTATGAGTCGAGGATCCCTGACAATCTCAGCACGAATGTGGGTCTAATTACTAATTAGGGAGCTTAACAACAATATTAAAAGGGTGGTTGACTCGTATTTTTTGAATAAGTAAAACTTTATTTATTAAAAAATAAATCACCTAAATAGTAAGTAATTAAATTTACTATTTATTATACCTTGTTGTGCTCATGAACACATTTCACGCATAGACAAATATAAGATAAAAACCTAACTGGGAGCTTAAATAGAAAGGGATTATCTTAGGACTAATTCATAAACAACATCTAAGAAAATTTTCCTTTTTAACTCATCTTGCGATAAATCTATGAATATTTTATAAGATAACGTTTGACCAATTCGTACAAAGAGAATTTTTCAAGGAGCCTGACTTGTATACAAATCTAGCCACCTCATTTGCCAAGTCCATGGATGCTTCCTCGGAGGTGAGGGTGACTCTACTGGTGGAGGTGGTGCACTATAAGATGTGTTGGGCACAAGAGGAATATACGTAATGCCCCGTGATTCAACCGATTTTTTTAACACATCCAAAGTATTACAATAGGTCTGTCTAGTGAAAATGCTTTGTGGTCTCACTTGGATTCTTTATTTTACTTGTGGTGGGGATGGGAAGGGGAGAATTCTTCACCATACTCTAAGGGAATAATTTGGCAAGATTTTGGGTTTTGGATTGGGTCTGGACTGAACGCATCAGGTCCGGACCATTTGGAATTACACTTGGACCGTTCGATGAGGCCTAGTTAATTCCTCCAAAATCTGACGGTCTGAAATAGCACGGATTATTTCTATACTTTTCAGCCAATCCTTTTCTCTTTCTCAAACTTTACATTTTGCTCTTCACCTTTCTCTTTCTCTCTAACTTCCTAGGTAAGTTTCCTCATTTTTCTTTTTCCATTCCTCCTTCTTTTTCTTACGATTTATTGTCACGCCCCGATAAACAAGGCATGTCAACCGCCGCGGGGTAAATATCCCCGCAAAGCATCTTTATTTCTCAACTCATAAAATCCATCCTCAAGTCTTAAAATCCATAAAGAAATAAATACAGCGAAAAGTCTTAAAATGAAAAGTCGAATGAATGAATGCATGTCCTCGCCTCTAGCTCTCACACTCGATCCATCCCCGTCGCATCTGAAACAAAATACGTATTTTGCTGAGTTTACGCAACTCAGTAAGCCGAACTCACAATTAACATACATACACATGCAGAAACAGATTGCACCAAACCGAAACAAAATCAACGACTCTAACACCAACGACGGACTCCAGAGTACGACTATCGGGAACCTGTGGGGCACAGAAGATAAATCCTTAACGCTAGAAGCACAGAAACGAAAAGGACAGTCTCACCACAGGGCACAGATATCACCGATGCTCACATAGAGTACGAAAATCCAGAGTACTCTACGGGAATAGAAGCACCGGGATAATCCCGACCAGAACAGACAGATTCAGATCACATGGCAGACTTAAAACAAATTCAGCTCGCATGGCAAACTTAAAACGAACTCAGATCACAGGCAGAGTGCGAAACAAATATGGCACATACTCACAATAGTCAGATACGGATAGAATATACCCCAAACAGTCAAATACGGACGGATTACGTCCCAAATACGTTCATACTTTGCAGATGGAAAAGAGGTTCGACTTACCTCGTTTCCTTCTAACCTAACCACGTCAATCCGCGTCTCTCCTAATTTTCGGCGTCCTCCTCAAGTCCCTACGATTTATGATCAATCACGCACTACGATTAATCTCCAAACTTCAACGATTCACAACAGAGAGGACCAAGACAACGGGCAAGACAGCTTACCCTAGCGTGATTGATCTGGACTCGTCGTGTTCTCCCTCATCCCTGGACTCAGCCGGAAGATCTCCTCTACTTTGAAAGAGAAGAAAAATGGAAATTTCAGAAGGGTGAGCTTTAGGGTTTCGCCCAGCCTTCTTTTATAGGGTAAGGTTTGGCAAAAGTTCAGTTTAGTCCCTGGACAAATTATAGTTTGCTCCCCCCTAACTTTTAATTATTCATTATGGTTTCCTGGTCCTCACATCCTTCCCTCCTTAAATTGAAGTTTGTCCACAAACTTAATTAAAGGGACTTACTTGGTTGTTCGAACAGGAAAGGATACTTGTTCTTCATTTCTGTCTCTAACTCCCAGGTTGCTTCTCTTTCTGTATGGTTGCTCCATTGTACCTTAACATATGGGATGGTCCTCTTTCGCAACTGTTGAGTTTTCACGTCCACAATTCTCAGCGGAATTTCCTCGTAACTTATGTCAGGCCGTAGCACCGTCGGAATTTCATGAACCACTTGTCCCTCCCTTGGAATGTATTTGCGCAGCATAGACACATGGAATACATTATGGATCCCGGCCAAGCTGGGAGGTAAAGCTAAACGGTATGCAAGTTTTCCGATACGTTCTATTATGTCATAAGGTCCAATATATCGTGGACTGAGTTTTCCTCTCACCCCAAATCTCCTGGCTCCCTTGGTAGGTGATACTTTCAGGAATACATGATCCCCCACTTTAAATTCTAATTCCCTTCTGTGACGATCTGCGAACTTCTTCTGTCGATCTTGCGCTGCCTGAATTCTCCCACGTATGACTGGTACTTTGTTGGTCAATTCTTCAAACATTTCTGGTCCTAGTATTCTTTTCTCGCCCACTTCGTTCCAGCTAATCGGTGATCGGCATTTTCTTCCGTATAATGCTTCGTAAGGGGCCATCCCTATACTTGCCTGGAAACTGTTATTATATGCAAATTCCACCAAGGGAAGATGACTCTCCCAGTTTCTCCCAAAGTCTAGTACACATGCCCGTAACATATCTTCAAGAGTCTGTATAGTTCGCTCAGACTGCCCGTCTGATTATGGGTGGAAGGCGGTACTGAATTGTAACTTGGTCCCCATTGATCCCTGCAGACTCTTCCAGAACTTAGACATGAACCTTGTGTCCCTATCAGAGGTGATACTAACCGGAACCCCATGTAAGCGCACCACTTCCCTTATATAGAGTTCTGCCATCTGCTCCATGGACATACCTGTTTTGTAAGCCAGGAAGTGGGCTCCCTTGGTCAATCGGTCCACTACTACCCATACAACATCTTTTCCATGTAAGCTTCTCGGCAGTCCAGTCACAAAGTCCATTGTGATTTTCTCCCATTTCCACTCTGGAATATCTAGTGGTTGTAGAGGCCCGGCCGGTCGTTGATGTTCTGCTTTGACCAGTTGGTACACCATGCAACTAGCTACGTAGTCTGCTATTTCCTTCTTCATTCCTGACCACCAGAATTCTTGCTTGAGATCTTGGTACATTTTGGTTCCTCCCGGGTGGCAAGTGTAACGAGCATTATGGGCCTCCCCCAGCACTAAGTTCTTTAATTCTTTCGCGGCCGGCACGCAAAGCCTATTTCGAAAGTACAAATATGTATCTGCTTTAATATGGAAGTCCTCAGTCACCTCTCATTGTTCAACCTGGCGACGGGTGGTTCTCAGGGTGGCATCTCTTAGCTGTCCTTCCCCGAGTAATGTTTGTAGGGAGGGCTCTACCACAAGACTTGCTAACATCCCTATTGCTGGCCCACTGTCTTCTATCCCTAATCTTCTTAGCTCTTCCACTAACTCTTCCTGTTCCGTGGCTTCGTAAGCTGTCATGTAAGAGTCTTTTCTACTTAAAGCGTCTGCTACCACATTTGCCTTTCCCGGATGGTAGTGGATTCCAATATCATAATCTTTGATGAGTTCCAACCATCGTCTTTGCCTCATATTTAGCTCCTTCTGAGTGAATATGTACTTGAGGCTCTTGTGATCATTATATATTTCACACCGTACCCTGTACAAATAATGTCACCAAACCTTTAAAGCGTGGACCACTGCAGCCAGTTCTAAGTCATGAGTGGGATAGTTCCTCTCATAGGATTTAAGCTGCCTGGAGGTATATGCGATGACCTTATCACCCTGCATAAGCACACAACCAAGGCCTCTCTTTGAGGCATCGCTGTAAACCACAAAGTTGACCCCTTCAGTTGGTAATGCCAAAATTGGGGCAGATACTAGTCTTTTCTTTAGCTCTTGAAAGCTTCCTTCACACTCCTTATCCCACACAAACCTCACTCCCTTTTGGGTCAATTGGGTCAAGGGCATTGCTATCTTCGAGAATCCCTCAACAAACTTTCGATAGTATCCCGCCAATCCGAGGAAGCTTCGCACTTCGGACACATTGACAGGTTGCTCCCAGTTCACCACTGCTTCAATCTTGCCAGGGTCTACCGAAACTCCCTCCTTGGATATCACATGACCTAGAAAGGCCACCTTTTCAAGCCAGAACTCGCACTTTTTAAATTTGGCATATAATTGTTCTGCTTTGAGCGTCTGCAATACGGCCCTCAGATGTTCTTCGTGGCTTTCCTTACTAGCAGAGTATACCAGGATATCATCGATGAACACCACAACAAACTTATCAAGGTATGGTCGAAATGTCCTATTCATGAGGTCCATAAACTTGGCGGGAGCGTTAGTTAGTCCGAAGGGCATGACCACGAATTCATATTGTCCATACCGAGTGCGAAATGCAGTAAGGTGTACATCCTCCTCCTTAATCCTCAATTGGTGATAACCTGACCGCAAATCAATCTTGGAGAATACCTGCGCCCCTCTTAGCTGGTCGAATAAGTCTTCTATTCGTGGCAACGGGTACCGATTCTTGATGGTGAGTTTGTTCAGCTCGCGGTAATCGACACACATCCGCATGGATCCATCCTTTTTCTTTACAAACAACACTGGGCCCCCTATGGAGATACACTGGGATGGATAAATCCTTTGTCTAACAGCTCTTCCAGCTGTACCTTCAACTCCTTCAGTTCTGCCGGAGCCATGCGGTACGGTGCCTTTGATACTAAATCGGCTCCGGGTATCAGTTCTATCTGAAATTCGACTTCTCGATCTGGTGGCAGCTCCTGTACTTCCTCCGGAAAGATGTCTGGGAATTGTTGTACAATTGGTATATCCTCCAGTGCTTGCTCAAGCCTTGTTTCCCGAACAGTGGCTAAAAATGCTGTTGCACCGCTCCGTACTAATTTTCTTGCCTCCAGCATCGAGACTATCTGATAATCTCCCTGCCCCAACTCGCTTTCGTATCGAATTACCGGTTCCCCTGGAATCTGGAAGGTTACTACCTTCCCTCTGCAATCGATCACTGCATGGTGTTTAGTCAGCCAATCCATTCCTAGAATCACATCGAATCCCATCATTCCCATGACTCCGAAGTCCCCTTTTTGTTTGTGCCCACATATGTTGATGTCACAATCCTTGCATAATTGGGTGACTGCAATGGTCTTCCCCAAAGGAGTGCTGACTGCCAATGGATCTTCACTCTCTTGCTTGGAGAGTTTATATCTCTTCACGAAACTCTCAGATAAAAATGAATGTGTGGCACCAGAATCAAATAAAGCCTTCGCCGAATGACCGACTACTAGCAGCTTACCTGACACAATATCCAATCTCTAAATACTTAACAGTACAAACAATCAACTAATCCACATTTAGCAAATAATCCAACACAAAGATTGATAGTTTCCTCTGGCTGTTAAATAGGATCGTACCTGTCACGCCGTCCCCTCCCCGTTGCTGAGCATCCTCTTGGTTCAATGCATAAACTCGTGCCGGTGTTGTTGCAGTTTGAGCTGCCCCTGCTCGAGTTGGAGTAGCTGTGACTGTCCGTGTTGGGTTCGTTGTCACATCTGGGCACCTTGCCACCACATGTCCTACCTTTCCACAATGGAAGCACGCCCCGTTTGCCCAACGGCATTGCTCCTCATGATGTCCCCAGCGTCTACATCTTCGACACTGATCCGTACTGTTGGGCGAGTTAGTGGCAGCATTACCTCCTCGCGGAGGGTTATAAGGCTTCTTTGTAACCTCAGCAGTTGAGCTTTGCCCTCCAGTATATTGTCCCACCTTCCTCTTTCCAGTCTCCTTATCAGCCTCATCGCGTCGTAGGTTCTGTTCTACTGCTAACGCTCGTGTCAGTACTTCAGAGTACGTTGGGAGGAATAGTGGAACAATGTGGTCCCGAATCTCATTGGCTAACCCCTCCTCAAATTTTTGAGCTCTGGTATCCTCATCTAAGGCTGCAGCTGACTTGAACACAGAGAGCCTGGATATGCAACAATTTATTTCAAAATCAACACTGTAGTAATGTGTATACTTAACAGATATACCCAGTAGTAATGTACCTAGTGAACTCTTGTTCATACTGCACAACAGTTTTGCCTCTTTGGACCAGTTGGTCAAACTGTCTAGCCTTCTCCCTCCTCAGTGGGGCGGGTTCGTACCTAGCACGGAAGTCTCTCAGAAATGTCTCCCAGTCAATCTCTGCTGCTCCGGGCTGGCGGGTCCGCTGATGCATCTCCCACCATCTCCATGCATCTCCAGTCAGGATGTAGGAGGCATACGATGCCTTATCCTGTGTTTCAGTACGGGCAATCTGAAATGCCTTCTGTATCTCCATTATCCAATCCTCCACCTGGATGGGATCCTGAGTACCTTCAAAGGCAGGGGGCTTAGCTCTCTGAAACCTTCGATAACCATCCTCTGGTTGAGCTATTGCCACCAGTGCTATCATAACCGGTGTAGGATGTTGCTGCTGAGCCAGTAGATGAGTCAACAAGTTTGTCACTAGTCCAGCATCAAGAGTAATTCCAGTGGCTGGTACCACAGGGGGTACTAGTGGGGGAACCTCTTCCTCTTCTTCCTCTTCTGACGGTTCCTCCTCCACGTGTGGTGGATCATTATCCTCAGGCGGTGGCACATTACCCCCTGTAGCAGTGGGTGGTGGTGGTGGTGGCGGTGGCGGTAGGGTTCCGCTCCCTTGTGCGGCGTTCTGAGCAGGTGCCGGTCCGGTGAGTGGTAGTAACGCGGGTACCTCTCCTGAGCTGGTCCCTGAACTTTGCCCTCTAGTCATCCTCCGAGTTTGTGGTGCCATGGCTCTTAAGTAATCTACTAATTATGTTTGTTAATGTCACAGTTAGTACATACTCCACACACAGGAAAACAAGACATCGCCAAATCATAACCATCAAGATCTCATTCACAGATTCCCACTCCCAACTTCACGAAATCACCACATCACAAATGTTAGAATCACAAAATCTTAAGCTCACATAATCACAACCCACAACCCATACCCTTAATTCACTGCGAATGACTCCCCTGAGATTCCTCACAACTTATTACTTGCCTAGGAACGCGAAAACATGCCGAGGAAACCAGAATTTTTTGACGAAAACCACTTAAAATTTTTGCTAAAACTTCAAATGGCTGTAACTTTCAAACGGCTGCGATTTAACCCCCGAAAATTGATCGCTTTAGCGAAGTGAGAGAGTTTGTAGATCTTGAAATTCTCTTTCCGAAAAGTGGTTATAATAGCAAATCGGTTAAGCGAGTCAAAAGTTATGGCCTTTCAAAGTTTTAGGTGGTTTTGGCCACGAAAATCACAAAATTTTTTACACCAAACCATGGTTTCAAAATGATTTGCACCCCCTCCCCCCCCCCCCCCCCCCCCCCCCCCTTTTACCACTAGCTGTTTCCGGTTTTTTTTTTTCAAAACAGTAGCACGGAACAGTAGGATGCACCCCTCCATCTATTCAACCCATTTCTCTCTCGATGTAATGCCAGGTATGTATGCATGCAGTTTTTTTTTCCGTTTGGTTATTTAGAAAAAGCTCTGATACCAATAAAGTTGTCACGCCCCGATAAACAAGGCATGTCAACCGCCGCGGGGTAAATATCCCCGCAAGGCATCTTTATTTCTCAACTCATAAAATCCATCCTCAAGTCTTAAAATCCATAAAGAAATAAATACAGCGAAAAGTCTTAAAACAAAAAGTCGAATGAATGAATGCATGTCCTCGCCTCTAGCTCTCACACTTGATCCATCCCCGTCGCATCTGAAACAAAATACGTATTTTGCTGAGTTTACGCAACTCAGTAAGCCGAACTCATAATTAACATACATACACATGCAGACACAGATTGCACCAAACGAAACAAAATCAACGACTCTAACACCAACGACGGACTCCGGAGTACTACTATCGGGAACCTGTGGGGCACAGAAGACAAATCCTTAACGCTAGAAGCACAGAAACGAAAAGGACAGTCTCACCACAGGGCACAGATATCACCGATGCTCACATAGAGTACGAAAATCCAGAGTACTCTACGGGCACAGAAGCAGCGGGATAATCCCGACCAGAACAGACAGATTCAGATCACATGGCAGACTTAAAACGAATTCAGCTCGCATGACAAACTTAAAACAAACTCAGATCACAGGCAGAGTGCGAAACAAATACGGCACATACTCACAATAGTCAGATACAGATAGAATATACCCCAAACAGTCAAATACGGACGGATTACGTCCCAAATACGTTCATACTTAGCAGATGGAAAAGAGGTTCGACTTACCTCGTTTCCTTCTAACCTAACCACGTCAATCCGCGTCTCTCCTAATTTTCGGTGTCCTCCTCAAGTCCCTACGATTTGTGATCAATCACGCACTACGATTAATCTCCAAACTTCAACGATTCACAACAGAGAGGACCAAGACAACGGGCAAGACAGCTTACCCTAGCGTGATTGATCTGGACTCGTCGTGTTCTCCCTCGTCCCTGGACTCACTCGGAAGATCTCCTCTACCTTGAAAGAGAAGAAAAATGGAAAATTCAGAAGGGTGAGCTTTAGGGTTTCGCCCAGCCTTCTTTTATAGGGTAAGGTTTGGCAAAAGTTCAGTTTAGTCCCTAGACAAATTATAGTTTGCTCCCCCCTAACTTTTAATTATTCATTATGGTTTCCTGGTCCTCACATTTATCCTCATCTTTTTTTTCTTCTTCTCCTCTTCCTTTTCCTCTTCTTCCTATTTTTCCTATTCCTTTCTCCTTTACACTTTCTCCTACTCTTCTTCTTCTTTTCTATTCTTCTCCTCTTCCTCCTCCTCTTTTTCTTTTTCCCTCTTCCTTCTTCTTCTCCTCTCTCCTTTCTCCTCCTCTCCTTTTTTTCCCTCACTTGAGAAACCCTTCCAGTCAGTGAAATATGTATTTGAATCTGCTGCCCTGTTATGTCAAATGACATGCCATGTTATTTCAAAATGGCATGACTTGTTATGTCAAAATGACATGATTGATTATGTCAAAATGATATGTCCGGTTATATTAATTCGAGTATTATATGTATTTTGTATTAAATAATAATAAAAAATTAAGTCCAACACGTTTAACAAAATTAAAGTAAACATGGTGTGCCCCTGTTATGTCAAAATGGCATGCCCGGTTATGTCAAAATGACATGTTCTGTTATTTCAAAATGACATGACCCGTTAATATTTAATAATACTTATAATAAAAAATTAAATAATTAATTAGTTATAAGAAATAGCAATCGAAGATTTTGGTAGCGTGATTTGCTCTTTCACAATTAGAATCTTGATAAATAATTGCGGTTGTGAGTTTGTTTCATTCCATTACTGCCTCCTTTCTTATTAATATTGCGCGTTGTTTTAAATCCCTTTTCCAAGTTTGTCCATATCTTATGAACAATTTCTCATTTTGCCACTCATGCTTCCTTTAATCTACACGGTCTAAAATACCCTATTACGAATCCAATCTGATGAGTGCGGAAACACTCATTCATTGTGTATATTTTAGTATTGATTGTCTATTGTTTCTAGTATGTTTGTTCGTTATTTGACATCGTTGTCTCGTATTATGTGTTATGTTCGTTTTAGTATAGTCTTGTGATTTTTATTGTGATTCTTTCTTGATAGGAGTCTTGTTATGGTAATGGTGGACGTTCGTGTGCCGAGGGACGCATCATAGGCGATCGGATCAGCCGGGACGATTGGCGTTTTGAATGCCCAAGAAAGCGTAGAGCAAAACTGACCCCTTGCGACTCAAATGCTGATAACTTTCTCATCCAAAGTCCAATGGAGGCAAGCAAGGTGGCGCTGGAAAGAAGACATCTAGAGCTACAACTGTGTCTTCATAGGCTTCTTCAAATTCGGAGTCCAAGTGGAAGGAAAATTGCGTCCAAAGTTGACCTTTGAATCTGCCAACAAATCTGACGAGTGGGCCGATTTGTTTTGGGCCCATTTTTGGGCATGAATAGTGAATTTCGTGGCTGGCACTTCCTAAGCCAAAAACTTGTATAAATAGCTTCCTTGGCTTATTTTGGAAGCCAACTTAGAACACTTAGCTATAGATATTTTGCTAAAAACACTCACCAACTCTCTCTCTCTCTCTCTCTCTCTTTTGGAAGAGAACTTGGCTCACCATTGTTGGAGTTTGTAGAGAACTTGAAGGAGAACTTTTGGAAGCTTGAAGATCATCTTAAGCTTTCTCTAACCCTCTCTTTTATGTTTATGCTTTACTTGCTTCATTTAATGGATGTGTTTAGTTGTGTAGTTGATATGTGTGAGTAGTTATTTAGTGGGTTTGGTGCCTTGATGGCATCTATTTAGCCAATGGTTTAGTAGGGTTAAAATGCTAAGGTTTGTGAACTAGTTAATGAGTTTAATGCTTAATCTTGATTGATCACCTTGATTATGAACATGGTTAATATTAATCGCCGAGAGGGGTTAGGATTAACAGACCATTTAACTAGTTGAGTAGACACCTATTGATGAGAGATCACCTTAGGTGACTAGTTGTCCAAAGGATGGTGATTATAGTTGGTGTTTAGTTAGATTAGATGGCTAATTTATCGCGAGAGCGTGGTTAGTTCATCTAAGTCTAGTTAAGAATCGATTTAGACTAGTTTATCGCGAGAGCGTTGATTAGTTACCTTCGAAACATCCGGACCATATCATGAACTTAATAAGCCATTTGGTTATTTAGGTTGTCATTGGTACCAAGCTCACTCTTGTTTTAAGTGTTTAAACCATAACCTTGTTTAGTTGCGATTTTATTTCAAGTAGAATTTTGTGTTTGGAATTGACAACTCCATTTCTTTTAGTCCTAAACTAGTGGTAAAGTCGAGTTTGCGGCCTAGCTTAGTCCTTGTGGGACGACAATTCCTTACTTTCTCATTATTGCAAGAGGGGTAAAAATCCTTCCTTTCACAATCCGACACCAAAATTTTGTGTCAAATTATCACTGTGTAACTGTTAATCTAATTGAAGTCCAAGCATGTTTTCCAATGAAAATCTTTTTTATAATTTGTGCTTTTTTCAAGCCTGGGGTAATATTTTAAAAACCGACCCGAAAGGCAACCCGAAATTTTCAAAATTTTTGGTTCACCCAGTCAAACCGGTCAGACTGCCGGTCAGACCAAAACTGCTACTTTATATTAATATTATTAAATTAGGTTTAATAAATTTAATTTAGCTTTAAAAATAATAAAATACTAAATAAGTTCACATATTTAGCAACTTTGTTATACAATTTATCCAAACAAAGTCTTCAAACATAAATTAAATAAGTCTAGAAGTACAAAAAAATGATTATGCAAGTTTTCTTGTTCGACATATTATTCCAATTTGTTTAACTTAGTTGACATATTATTAAGAATTGTTAAAAAAATAAGTTTGTTGTGATCCAAAAGTAATGTATATGCTTCGAGCGTGGAAGTTGAGGTTTTATTTCTAAATTAAATCCGATAAAATGCAAAAAATAAACAAAATTTTTTCTGATCCGGGCGAAATGGATCACCCGGAAGTACCTGACCGGGTGGTCCGATCGGATTTTGATCGGTCAGACCACTTGCTGGGTTTTATGGAAAAAACGACCCGAATTTGATCCCAGGTGGTGGTCGGACTACCGGTCAGACTGTAATTTTTAAAACATTGGCCTGCGGTTGTCGAGCCTCTTCTTTTTCCCTCGCCTTTTTGTCACAATAAGAATGTTAGCAGTTCGGTTTCCTTATTTTTAAAAATTGTTTTTTAAAAAGTCACATATTTTGAAAATTTTGTAAGTTATTACCCAAATTTTGTTAAATGTTATATCTAAAAAAAAGCCCGCTTTTTTTCGGTCACGCTAAGAATATGGCATGTTTTAATTCAAGAAAGGAAATTAATTATGACCTGTCATCGGGGCGTTACCTAATTCGTTTTTAGTCTTAATTACCTTCTTTAATTGCCGAATTTATTCCCTCCATTCCTCAGAAAAATTCACCAATTCAAATTCTCCTCTCCTCGCGGGTCCTATTAACCTTCATTTGAGAAGAAGGAGAAGAAGAAGAAGAAGAAGTAGTAGTAGTAATCTTTGAAGTGAAGAAAGGATCTTGATGATTCTAGAATGGCCTCCAACAACAATCCCCAGGAGAATACATTCTCAGGTACAATAATACCAACTCTTTATTTCAAGATAATGAAAAAATTGCGTACTTTAATTGAAGCAATTCTGGGTAATTTTTGCAATTGGAGTTGATGGTAGTAATGGTTTTCAATTCCCGTAAAGAAGTCTCGAATTCAAGCCTTATGAATGAAAAAGACAATAGAGTCTCGACTCTGAATGTCAGAGGTTCGAATGATGTTGTTGGTTCTTGATCTTGATCATCATTCAGGAAATAGCAGATACGTGAAAATTTTGCAGCAAAAAACCATCTTTCACAGTTGTAATCGACCTAGTTTACTTGGAGAGAATTAGTTAAATGTTTCTTGGTCGATGGCATCTCAATGGAATGCCCTTTTGAGCTTTTGGTGATCCAGCAATCAGGAAGAAGGTTGACATGTCGCTGGTTGAAGCTATGGCCATGAACCCGAAAGATACGCAACATTCTGCAGAAGTTCAGTCTCAATCCGAGTACAATCTCCGCCAAAGTTTGGCATGGGATAGTGCCTTCTTCACTAGTCCAGGTTGGTTGGCTCTGTTCTTTGTTATTCTTCATTTCAAATGCCTCTAAAACTTGCTTCATTTCAGGAGTTCTTGATGCTGACGAACTATTCGAGACTCTTAATTTTCGAGATGTCGATGGTGAATCGGGGATGACATCGTGCAAAGATAGCGTGACTGGAAGTCTTGATCGTAGTACGCGAAAGAGCTTGGCTTGGGACAGTTCGTTTTTCAATAGTCCAGGTAAGCTTGACAGTTGTGTTCATCAATTCAAACCTCCAGAAACGTCTGACTTATAAAAGATGAACTCACAATTGACCCCATTGATTGCTCTAGGAGTTCTGGATGACGAGGAATTGTGCATTGTGAACAGAGGTTTTAGAACGTCAGGCAAGCTTCGCGGCATTGAAGAAGAGATCGGGAGGTCAGTTGATTCGAGTTCGACTACACTCAGCGACACTTGCTCCCTGGCGAGCCTGGATATTAATTTCTGTGATGATATAACCACATCCGTGCACAATGAACCACTATCCAATGTGGCAACCTCAGCCTGCAAGCCGAAAACAGATGAAAGACAGCAAAAAGTGTCAAGTTCTTCCTCTCGTATGCGGGTAACTACTCCAGTGTTGTTCATGGTTACCATTGATAAGACACTCAAATATGCTTGTAAGATGTAGGACTTTGAACTAAAACATGTTTTCTTTTGACTGCCAGTCGAAGAACTTAGCTTCGAATGGGCCCTTGAGCCTGTTGTATTCACACAGGCCACCTACGGGATCAAGAAGTTCCAGGCAGCAATTGACAACTCCCAGTCCAAAGGTCTCTAAGGGAACAAAACTTGTCAAAGGGAAAAAAGAACCTGCAACTTCAGCAACTGGTAAGAAACTGAAACTTACGGTTATTCCACAAGAAGTTATAAGAATTTTATCGTGAGTATACATGTGGTTGTTGCAGAAAAAAGAGTGATCTTACATAACAAAGCATCACTGTCAAGTTCGATTGATTTTGTTCATGGTTCAAACCCGTCAAGGAGAACAACAGGACAGTGTCATTCAGCTTCAGCTTTGTGTACTACTACGCCTTCGAAGCACTCTTCTTTAAGCAGAAGCAAGTTGAATAAGTCCATTGACTCGACATGTTCACCATCCACTCCCATCTCATCATCCCGTGCCTCTCCGGCTAATTCTGTCGATCGATGGCCTCTACATTCACCATTGGCCACCTCGAATCATAGACCAAACAAGCCCCTAAGTGCAAGCCTTCAAACTTCTCCCTGCAGGGGCACGTCATTCGACAGTGATGCATCTCAAGAATCAGACTCAAAGAGCCATAACACTCATGGCCATTGTGGAAACAAGCGTCATGTGAAAGGTCTCATCAGCATTGCTCCGTCCACCAAAACCTCAAGAATTAGCCCTGTTTCTGAGAATGTCCTGAGAAACTCGAGATCCTCGGGCCTCAGAATGCCATCACCGAAGATTGGATATTTCGATGCAGTACGTCCCACCAAAAACATCTCATTGCTAATGGTTCCAAACCTGCATTTTCTCTCAAAGTGTTCATGATCTTGCTGCTTCTTTTGCAGGAGAACTCGGTTGCCTCCGCGCCAAAATGGGTCACGAAGTCTCACTCCGGGCCACCGAACTCTCCTCCAATGATCGAATTCAGCATTATGAATGTCATTGATGCAGCCACCTCGAAGGGCCAGGAGGGGATCTGCATAAGAAAGAAGCGGCGACTTCCGGAAGGCAATAACGTGGCGAAGATGGCAGGTCCCGGAGAAACGTTCAACGACGATGATAAAGAGAATGTGGCTGATCTTGCCAACCAAGTTAATTACCTGAGCAGTAACTTGGAAGCCATTGGTCTTTGATCGGAGACCTTCAGCTGCACAAATGAACTTGGTCTGTAGCTGCCTTTAGCAGTCCCTTCTATTGTTATGTTCATGATCTGTGCAAGATCATTACAGTTTTTGCCAGAATTGTGGCGTGTCTTCAATTGTTTGTGTCCGAAATGACGGATGGAAGCAGATTGATCTTTGAAATAAATAAAAGAGAGCTCGTCCAACAAGTATTTAGTATTACGAGCATCGACAACTCGATTACCCTACGTGCACAATGAACAAGGATTCATTGAGGGATAGTCTTATATAATTCTTTGAGCAAGCATATCCGAGGAGGGCATTAACAACTCGATTACCTTCTCGCCAATTATAAACCCGATAAGAATATCACCAATTGCTAATGTCCAAAAAGGATAAAATTTTCACAAGAAAGATAAAGAAATTTCAACAAATACCCTCAAGAAATTTCTAATTAAAAGTCCGAGCGAGGATACAAAAGTAGCAAACTTGTAGCCATCTATGTACTATACAACCAATACATAAACGGCATATATTATTCCTGGTAGATACCCCAGTATGGTGAGTAGCAAATCTATCCAGAACTCCACCTGCATTAATTAAAAAGAACGTAATTAGATTGACCGGCGAGAAAGTCGTTCTAATTTATTTCTCGAAAGAAAAAAAAGGGTGGAGGAGGAGATGCTTACTCCACATCCGTAACGTAGGAAGACCCCAACAGGTGGTAGGAGAATGGCTAGTATCACCTCTACGAACGTTTCTGAACCCATCTTTTTCTTTCTTTTTTCTTCGCTCTCGGATCAAAATCAACAACTTTCTAAAAGTGCTTAAAATTAGTGAAATTCTTTAGGCGGAGAAGAGTGGATTGTGACACGTTCATGGTAGTTTTGCAATATTTGAGGCGGTTCCTTTTAACAAGTCAGACTAGTTTTGGATTTGGATCTCATTTTTTTTTTATAAGTTTGGATTTGGATCTCATCCATATACCATTAGCACCGACTAAAATCGTAAAATTGTAAAATCGCACAAATCAAGATCGTAAAAACATCGGATAGTCAACACAAGTGGTTTGTCGATACTGTTTTATACTGACATTGCACGAGCGGTATAATGATTGGTGTAATTTTTTTTTTCCAAATCAAACCGTGACATCGAAAAATAACTGATACAGAAAGTTTGAAGAAATTTTTTTTTGGATAACACTTATTTACTAGAATGTTGTGTTTATGCATATTGTTTAGTGCGTAATTTATCAGTGGAAATTTAGTTGGATGGTCTTATGGTTAGGGTGAGCAAATGGTAATTGGAATTCGGTAAGTTCGGTAAAATTTTGGTAATCGGTAGTTCGGGATCGATAAATCGGTATTCGGTAGGAGGTTTTTGAAAAATTTGGTAAATATCGGTATTCGGTAAATTTTGGTAAATACCAATATTTTACCAAATTTACCAAATTTACCGAAATGATAATTTACCAAATATATTGATAGATATATAAGCCAAATTATAGATAATTTACCGAAAAGTTCCTCGACCTCATCAAAAAGTGCATGCTCTAGATAGACTTTATACTAATTAGACTTGATGGCCTTGTACTTATTAGATTGAATTTGTGTTTGTTGAAACTATTTTGTATTTTTTATTAAATTTAATGATGAATTATAAAGTTTTCAAAAAATTTGGGAAATTCGGTAAATACCAAATTTACCAAAATTTAATTCGGTAAATACCAAATTTACCAAAGACTATTCGGGATCGGGATCGGGATCGGGATCGGTAGAGCCTTTTTTAGCATTTCGGTATTCGATAAATTCGGTATTCAGTAATCAGAATCGGTAAATACTGAATGCACACCCCTTATGGTTACATAATTTAATTCTTGGCCCTCGTTTGACTTATTAACTTGTTTGCTGATTGTCTTTTTGTTAGTTTTGTCTTGAATTTGATGATGGGAAATGAGCTTTCAATATCGTTATGTCCATGAAATTTAAAACTGAAACACAAAACGTGACGCCGACAATTTGTATTTTTTTTATTTCGAATTTGGCAAAATTACGTAGCATTTAATAAGACCAAATCACAAACCCACAAATATTCACTCCTACATACCATAACACACAGGTTTTTGGTTTCGACAACCAAAAACCTGTGTAGGAGTTCGTTTTCCATCATTTAACGTTGTATGCACTTGCGGTTCAGAAAACCCTTTCAGAGAGCAGACGGAGCAGGTATCTCCATCGTCGACGGCGTTTCTAATTCATATTTGAGTCAAATCGGGCTGGATAAGAGAAACTGAATAAATGATAGTGCTGCTTAGTGGAGACATGGTATGGCTAATAGGGCTGGAACTGTCAGTTTTCAACTGCACAACGCCAGCAAGTAAAAGAAACAACGAGCATTTATTCTCAGGCAAATATCTCACGTGTTTGAAGCTACACTACTCCTCCAAGTGATAGGAACCCAACAACAGCTAGGCTAAGAAAGAATCCTACCGTCAAAAGGGCACTTCCCCGATGGCAAAAGGTGTAATATAAATTGACGGAAGTCTAGGGTATCCAAACTGGAATCCTTCTTGCGAATGGGAATGAAAAGCGTCACCTGTCAAGGCTCGTAAACCTCTGGAAGCTGAAGGCCAACACTTGAAGCAGACTTCCCCAGTATTCTTTTCATTTCATCTGATCTATCAACAGCAATGTTGTACGAGAACAGCAAATCCTGCGGATCAGATAAGATGTCGACATTCGTAAACATTTCAGGTTGGTGGAATAACGAACACAATTGTAAGAAGAAAAAAAAGCATCCGGTTGAATTAGTTGGAAAGGCATACATCAACAACAATTTGCAGAGTTTGGACAAGAATGGAGCAAGGAACCGATACCTTGTGATGATGCACACTGTTTAGTAGAATAGCGTAATCATGTGCAAGCCTGATCTTCTGGTTAATTGCAGACTGGTCCACCAAAGCACAGTTGTTCCTGAACTCTTGTGTTACATGCTCTCCAAAATGCTTCTTGTACTCTTCCTTCCCAATATGCTTCTTGATAGCCTTGAGAAGGTCGCGGTACGCTTTCGTAGCTTGTGCATTCATTTCCCAGCAACCACAACCAAAACCACGATCTTCACGGGTTGTATTCAAGCTCCTAATTCACCTGAAACACATTCAACAACCAAAACATCAGATGAATCTTTTAAAATACCCAAAACTTGGAAGAAACTCCAAATCACGTTTCCAGATGAGAACTAGCTAGACAATTAAAAAGCAGCAATCTCCTGAACTTTTGGAGTATCCAAGTAGTGCACTTTTTGTTACATCTGAATATTTGGCAGACTTGGGAAAGACATTTTAACTGCAGTGCAGCCCTTAATGGCAAAACTATAGGCTCCATTCTCATCCATAAGATATCTAATGAAGCCGATTCCGCAAAACTACCCGTATAAGCAAAGTGCAGACTTAGTGTTAGAATCTCCATATCTAATCCAAAACCGAGTTGGTGGATTTCCAGCACTTACAAACTAGCTCACCATTGCACTAAGCAATGTGGGAGTCTCAACACGAGATGATACAATGAACACGAACAACAACTAATTCAATGACTACCATAGTGATTGGTTACCAGGCCATCTAAGACCAGATTAGAAGTCCAGAAAGTGGTAACCTCTATACCGGCTCATACCCGAACACTCACTAAGCTCCCTAATCCTGAGCCCAATAATCCAGGTTCGAGAATCGAGCCAATAGCACCTTTGAAAGACTGTGTGTTCCTAATTGCTCAAACTCGAAACTTTTTTATTATGCTAGAACAAATCTCTCACCGGTCAACCGGTCAATCTAAATGTTTGTTGATAACCTCGCACTCTTTTTCTCCCAAATTAACCTCACACTTTCGGAGTGGTTCTTACACCAAAATCTAATCACTAAATAGCCAGCGCCAAACAAAATCATGAATTCTAAAAATAGAGGAGAAATGCGGAAAGGAAAAACAAAAAATAAGTATTAAATACCTCAAAGAGCTCCCCCTGGAAATGGAACACGAAGCAATTCGGGTCTCACCCTTTTCTTAATAAAATGATGATTTCAGGGATTCAGGAAATCTTCCTACCCGAAAAGGATCGAAATTGGGAGAGGGAGGCTATATAACTGGGTGGGTTGGGGGTAGTAAAGTAATTTAGTAATTTCCCAAACTGGAAGTCTTTTTTTTTTAGGGAGAACTGGAAGTCTGGAACATAAGTTTCTAGCTATAACATGTAATGTACAAGGATTTCTGTTTACTTTTTAAAGGGCAAACATATAATAATTGCTATTTGTCTATTCCAATAAAACCAAAGTTTTCAAAAACGACATGGATAACGATTTGTTCTGTTCTCCGGGTCGCGTTTCACCTAGTTTGATAGGTTGAACCACCGATCAACCTATATTTTTTAAAACTATGCTAATATATGTCAATTATGATAGAAGGACAGAAGAAGTTAGGGTAAATTATCCTCAGATCCCTAAAATTTGCTTAAATTATTATTTTAGTCCATACTGTTTCAAAATCAAAACTTCAGTCTCCCTAGTTTGCTATTATTGTACTCGCGTGTCCCTCGCTCATATCATCATTTAATTTATTATATTTTAATCAAAGAAATGACTATCATACCCTTACTTTAAATTTTTAAAAAAAGTTATGCCCTCTCTCCTCTCTCCACCTTCTCCGGCTCACCAAACAATCTCATCATCTTCTCCGGCTAGCTCACCAGAGTGCTCGAGAAATAACGGAAAACAAAACCCAGAAAAAATTAGAAAGTGAAAGAAGGGGATCTTAACATAACCAATCCCCAACTCCATTCAACAGCAAAGAGAAGACAACATAAACATATCATTATCAGATTGCAATCTCGCAATTCCAACACCAGTAAGGAAAATTATCGATTTCCTCCTGTAGAGTAGAATAAATTTAGATATCGGAAACCATTTTATCTGAATAGAAATGCAGCAGTGGAAGTGGAAGAGAGACATCAAGGGACTCTCCATTCCGATTCTGATTCTGATTCTGATTCCGATTCCGACAGTGCGGGCATCAGGGGTATCGACCCACTCCAAGTGCCTTAACAACGTGGGATGGAGCCGCCCCAGGGACCCCAACAACTCATCCCTTGGGAGGCGTCATCGTCGACGTCTTCTCCGTACCGCGTCCGCCTTCAGAAGCCGCCGTCGGGGCTGAACTTGAGCACGTGGCCGTCGGGATTGGATGGGATCGGTGGTCTTGAAGTGGAAGTGGGCGGCGAGGTAGGTCGCAGTCAGGTCTCGACATTCTCGTTGTTGTTTCCCGGACAAATGAAAGGATCGGGGCTGGCGCCGGGAAGGAGAGGAAGAAGGAGTGGGAGCGGCAGAGGGTCAGTTTTTTTATTTTTTTTATTGTAAGGGCATAAGTGTCATTTGAAAAATAAAGTGAATAATGACTTAAGCGAGGGACCTAAGAGTACAATAAAAACATACTAAGAAGACCGAAGTTTAGATTTTAAAATAGTAAGAACTAAAATAATTATTTAAGTAAATTCTAAGGACTTGAGGATAATTTACTCAAGAAATTAACCCTAAAAAAATGATAAAAGTACAAAAAAAAATTTAGTAACGAAACATTACGCTCTTTTTTTCCGAAGAGCAAGTATATAAAGGGTTTTTAGACAGAGAGAAACAGAAAAGCAAAAGACAAGACAGAACAGAAGGAGAAACAGAAAAAGAAAAGGGGAAGTCTCTCTAATGTCGCGACCAAGGAAAGCCGCTCTTCCTCCTGCTCAACAGGTTAATTCCCAAAACTCGTAAAAATATTGCAATTAATTAATGGGTTCCCAAGATTTCTGCATCTCCTTCGTCAAGCTTGAAACTTTTTCCATTGTTTTCGACCTGGTCGCAGAATATTGATAAATTGGAGAAGGTGGTGGAGGGACGTGATTTCTATGGAGCCCAACAGATGTACAAGTCCATTAGCGCCAGGTTACAAAAAACTGTTCTTTGCTTTTGTCTTTAGAGAAAACGAAAAGGGTATAAAGAAATTGAAGAAAAGATGCTTTTTATTTATTTATTTGTTGGTTATTGTCTGATTGATTGAGAGCAATGTCACTGCTATAGATATGTTGCTGCCGACAGGCACCAAGAAGCTCTTGATATTCTCCATTCGGGTTCGTGCCTCCAATTGAAGAATGGCCAGGTTTGGAATCGAAACCATATGAACTATGAGATCTCCCTTGTTGTTGGATGATTGATATTTTTGTTTTTTGCTTTTTGTGTCTTCAAAGTTATGGTGGATTGTGATGTATGTGCTCTAATTTCGGTCGTGTGTAAAATGAAACCTTTTCAGGTTACATGTGGTTCGGAGCTCGGCGTGTTGTTTGTGGAGAATCTTGTTAAAGCTAAAGTTCCTTGCAACGATGATTCTCTTGGTCAGTGCGTTTCCTCGGAGGGATTTTGAAATGTTGGTGGAAATCTTTTTCTTTTGGGGCTATACACATCTTTAAGCAAAGAAGAAAAATTGTAGGCTAGTTTCAATGCTTTTTGGTCATCCATGGTTGTCATTCAGCATGTTCTTTCCGCTGTTTGATTCCTTGAGCATGCCTCGTTTTCATTTTGATTATGACTTGATATCCATCTTAGATCGTGTCAGAAAAATATACAAGTTGTTTCCCCAAGACCCCGTGCCACAATGTTTGGGAGATGACGATGATGAGCAACACATGGCTGAACTCCTTTCTGCAGCAAAGACTCGCGTCCAGTGCTGCTCGTCATTCTTGAAAGCTGCAATTAAGTGAGAAACCATAAAACACTCCACTCTTTGCTGCACATGACATTAACCTTGACTCTCTTTTTTCTCGTAGCCGCTCTAGAATGGATGAGTTCTATTTGTGGATGCTCCAACATGTTTGTTAGAAGTTAGTTTGTGGATTTCATTATGGGTTGTCTTTTTCTGGGTTACCATTGAACGGTAAAGGTGGGCAAGCTGACTTTGTAATTTGGTAAGGAGGCGAGGGATGTCTAAATGTCATTTCGTTAGAATGTTCTCTGACAGTGTAATAGAGAGGCAGCTGGGTGAAAAAAACAGATATGTGCGTGCACATAGAATGATGTGCTCTTTTGTTTCTCAACATGCATTCTTCTCGTACTAACAGTATGCAGGTTTAATTAGGCAGCTAACCTATTCTCTTATACAGGTGGTCTGCAGAGTTCGGAGAAAATAAGAATGGAGCTCCGCAACTACACGTTATGCTTGCTGAATACTTATTTTCTGAATGCCCCGAGTTGGTATGCCTTGATATCATATTTTTTTCCTTATTTTCTTACCGCCTTTCTTTTCTTCTCATGCAAAATGTGACTGGTTGTGCCAAGTTGCTTTAGTTGCCTTTCCCTTGGTTACAAGCTCTGTCAGCCTACAAAACCGATGGATACTTGCAAGTTATAGCTTAACCTGGCCTACATGTTGCCAAAATAATGCACATGTTTCTTTAAACAATACTGCTTGTTACAGAGCATGCCCCCAGTTTCTCTCTGCTAAAATGGCATACTCCAACCACCTCTTTAGAATCCTCATAGGACTTGTTTCTGACGTGAGTCCTTCATAAGTTGCTGATTCATAGTGTAACTCAAGTTTAGTCGTTGCCTAAATGCATCTTGGAGGTTGAGACCAACCTTGAAAGTGGTATCACTCCTTTGGAGAGATTAGGATCATAACTAGCAATTGGTTTTTGTTTTGAGCTAGTTTATAAATTGCATTGATCCTCTACGATTGCTGTCCATTGGAATGGGGTGTTTGGTTCCCTTGTTTACTGCTAAGCTTACCTCTTCTTCTCCTCCATGGTTGACAATAGCATCTTCTTATTTGCAGGACATGACTAGAGTTTCGTATCACTTTGTACGGGGCAACAATCCGAAAAAGTTTGCTTCTACTTTGGTCAATTTGACAGAGAAGGTTAGTCTTCATAGCTCCAACATTCCTGTGATGTGAAGTAAATGATGAGTCACTACTCCAGACCTGGCTGAAGCCCTTCATCTTAAGATTTATCATAATATCAAATTTATTGAGGCAGATGGACTGTACCTTTTACACTCTGAAGGTGTTATCTACATGGTTCATTGGTCATAAAGTACCTGATATTTGAGCTTCAACCTCTGTGACGAGGGCCTGCTGAAGTTTCCGTTGGTAGTTTAGCTTATAATTATCAAGAAATGGTTGAGATATCCCAAATGAACATACATTTTTGGGTTTGGTTGTAGTTTGTCTGCTGCATTCGTCTTACGCCTATCTTTCTATCTGAGCAGTGTTATCCCGGTGAAGATGATTTGGCTATTGCAAGGGCAGTTCTGATGTAAGCATTCTGGCCCAGTTGGTTCTTGGTTTCTTCTTGGTGTGATTTATTTTATGTGTGGATTGGATGGACATCAATCAAGATCGAATAGAACTCCGAGACAGAGATCATGTGACAAAACTCTTCAGCACATTATTGTTTTCACAAACTTCTTGATTTTTCAGGTATTTAGCTATGGGTAATCTTCGAGATGCTAATTTGCTGATGAATGAATTAAAGAAAGCAGTACAGTCAAGGAAGAATGACATCCTCAAGTCGGACTTAGTCCAATTTGTTGTGTATCTTCTGGAGACGTACGTCCTGTTATCCTAGCTCCTTGTTTATGTGTATATGATTTAGCTACCAATATCGTTCGTCATTCAATTAAGTTGACACTAAAAGGAAGATTAGAAAAGAGAGAGTGGATATTTGTCTTTTTACCCTATGGATAAGCTGCAGTATTCCCGCATTAGATAACCAGCAACGGGTGATTGTAGGCCGATCAAGTTATCTCATTTCCTTGAGTCTTTTTTCTTCAGTTTATTGCATGAAATGATTTATGGTTTTTTCCAGAATTGTCTTCAATACTTGGAATTACCTAATATGAGTGAACTGATTGATGTTCTGTTTTAAGTCTCGATGCTTACTGCCCTCTCAGTTGGCGCCGTATAAAGCCTTTCTTTACCTTTCTCATTGCCCCCGGACGCACCTATTTGTATACTTTTTGTAACACAGGCTGTTGTTCTTTCTCATACACAGGTTGCAGAGAGATGCTCTACCTCTTTTTAACATGTTGAGAGTCAGTTACAAGTCAAGTATAGACAGGGAACCCACATTTCATGAGGTTTGCAGCTTTACTCGGCTATTTAAAAGATCAATGGAACATTACCGGTCTACTTGTTGTCTGTCGATTTGGCTTCAAGTTTAGCCTATTACTTAACCATGCAAGCATTTGGTTTAACTTTGTTGTGGTGCAGTTGCTAGACGAAATTGCCGAGATATTCTACGGAGTGCAACGCAGAAATCCCCTCCGAGGGATCTTTGGGGATATTATGCAGGTTAGAACTTGAAGTTCTGTGGTGGCTCAAATCGGGTTTCTCCATATTTAACCACAAATCCATCTGATTAAGCTGACACTTGTCCATTGATTTCTTGCAGATGATGGTGTAATATGAACATAACGACGATGCAAATCGATCGTGCCGTGTACTTAATAACACGGCCCGTTTTGCATGCTGGCGTCTCGCACGGTCCGGCTTTCTCAATAATGCTGTTTAATGCATCAGAAATCATAATCATTAAACGGCAGTATCCATGTAAACTGCTGTAATCCTATTCTTTTGGAGCTTCTGTTGTAACAATAACATAAATGCCATCCTTGTTTTTCTTACATTATGCTGCTTTTGATGATTTGGAGGAAATTTCCTTCCTCGTTGTACCTGTAGTGCTATTTGAGTAACGAAGTCTTGGGGCAATTTGCTACCAAGACATATGATACCTTCAATGCAAGTTTCTGCTGTTTACAGAATGTTTCCTCTTTTATAATTCGTGAGTTTAATGTATTTAATTTTTGAAAAAGAGTAATAACTCTAGCTAGTATTTTAAAATACTTCAGTATAAAATATATGTCAAACTTAATTAAGAGGTTTTTAATTCGATCCCTAGAGAACGCATACTTGTTGAGAGAGTTTTACCGTCATTTAAAAGTTTTACACGGCTCGAACGTGAATTAGGTACTCTAATCATCATCTAAAGTGCGAAGATGACGATTAGAGTGGCTACAACTGCAAAGATAATAATGATCAATATGCCAGTTTAATTCCAAATTTTCCACCACGTAAACCAACAAGAACTACTACTCGAATTCTCATTTTATACACAATTATGTACACAAAAATATCGTATCTAATCACAAGAATTAATAGATCAGTTACAGGCAGCTCAAGAACAGGTCATAGTTTCATCCCATTGTTACAGCACAGATAAATACAGATTCAGCATCTTGATCTATACTTGCCACGAAAAATACCTCCAAAGAAAATCTACAGTTCGTCGTTTATATTGAAGACAACTCCAGCCTGCTTTTCAAAGTTGTGCGTTGTGAGGTCTACCCCCTGCATCACAGGAGCAACAAATCAGTTCAAGAAACTATTCGCCGCCTCTTATTCACTCGATATTCACGTTGCAAAAGCTATAAACCGCATGCGCAAGTGCATAGGACGGTGCGAAAACTGCTCGACGGGGGTATTCGGTGACTGCAGTCGAGTGGTGAGCATCTAGGGTGCTAAATCCTTCATTTTCATGAAGCACACAACATTTTGCTTCCAGAATAACAAAATGTGGAAACAAATGTCTAGCAATTCCAAATGTCAACAAGTCAAAGAGCTACTCAAAGCAATGATCCAACATGCTCTGGTCGAAACGGTCAGTGTCGACTGTCTAGCATGGGAAATCATTTATTTGCAATGATCCAACATACCAAATGACGAAGTCTCACCAATGTCTAGCAATTTTAAAACGTAAACAAGTAAAAGAGTTACTCATAAGCAGGGAATGACAGAGAAGGAAAGCGCGCTCACATAGGTGTTGCTCAATTCCAAGTTGTAAAAGTACATGGACTTCTCCTCGAAAAGCGGCCCCGCGTGCCACGTCCCAAGGTTGAGCTTGACGAATTTAGACCCTGTTATCTTAAACGCGCGCACCTCCTCAACCGGCGGGGGCACGTAGAGATGCCCCCACCGCGATGGAACAACAAGGCTGCCTGCTCGTTCTTCCTTTTCCTTATCATCATCCACTAGAGAAGGCCTGGCCACTCCCAAGTACCACGCACCACCCCCAATCGCTCCCAGGCACTGCGTCACACGCGCGTGGTGCATTACCGCAGAGAACACGAGTGGCTGGTCCTCCAAGTGCATTACGTAAAACCTTTCCGCACACACAATATACAGTAAAACCTGTAAACGATAACCTCTCTAAACTGAAAAAAACGATCAAACAGTAAAATACCACAAACCGAACACAAATAGTCGGTTCGAATCAAATATGCTAGAGGCATCCAATTAACATTTCGATCAAACTTGTATTAGCTCAAAAACCCTATTAGCCAGAACAACCGTCCTATCCAACAGAATTCAACTAAATCCCCTCGAAATGAACTCGATTGTTCATTCAACAGATAACGTAGCATAAACGACGAGGGGTGGGGCCCACCGACCTGGGGATTCCTCGGGAGAGGTCTAACTGGGCGTCGTTGGGGCCGAACTTGTCGCCGTCGGGAGACGCTTCGATCAACTGGCCGTACTCTTTGAAGCTCTCCGGCGTTGCTTCAATCGGCTTCAGGATCACTTCACCCGCCCTCCGGATCGGCTCCATCTTCGCCGGAATCCAGAGATTTTCTCTTTTTTTTTTAAATTTTCTTTTCTATTGTTTTCTTATCTTCTATTCCAGCTTTCTTGTTTAGTTTTCTTTTTTTCAAAGGTGATGATTTTCTTCTTTAATTTGGTGTATATATTTTTTTATCTTTCGGTATTAAGAGCACAGTCAAATGGACCGCTATACAATAATATTTTTATATTCGTAATTTAAAAAATTTAAGTGAATCCAAAATTGTTGTTTATAATTTAGTACATATTTTAACTACATGTCGTGCCACAACTTGTAAAGGGAAAAAAAATATGGGTCTCGAGCATAATGTGGAAGACCTTGAATTTGAAGCAGCAGACAATAATTTGGACTTGCCAAGCCATTTAACAATCATTCTCTAACATAGTCTTCATGATAGGGGTGGTAAGTAACAGGTGAAGCGTCACAATTAGAAGGGTCAAGCGGCTTGAGTATTTGATTTGCTTTATTTTTTTAATATCATATAGTACCTGGATACTCATAAGGCCGACTTATCAATATTCAAAACAGTTAAGATCTTGAAAGATGAAAAAGTATTCTCAACAAATATTTATAATATTGTATTTATAATAACTCGAACTCGAGATTTTTTGACTAAATTATAACAACTTCATCACTAATTAATATAAATAGTTGTTGATTTGCTATATGTGGCAATGAAGTGAATGGTGAGTAAAGTCTCGAGGTGTGCTCATTAAAAGTCGGTCAATAACAGCTATGACTTTAATTAACTTGTAGTGCGTTCATTTCCTAATTAAAACTACAGTATTAGCCTGCATATATACTTCCAATTCTCTAGTCCGACTGACCTCATCAATTAATTATCATGGATATCTAATGGTCGTGAAGATATCAGAATTTTGATTGTCATTACTCAATTTTCATCCAGAGACAAATTGCACCTACATTAAGAGTTTATGTGACGCGACGATGTAGAAATGAAAATATCGAAGCTCTTGCACAACTTTTTTGCAGGTGAATATTTTCGTACTATCTTTGTGGATCACGAGGGACGGAAGATGCATGACTAGCCGGCCATATTTGTTTATGCATGTATTCTACACATACATATATATATATATATATATATATTTAGTTATGTTTGGATTAAATTCTTATTGTTTATCTATCTTCTATATATGAAAGCAAAATCTTTGTCAAAAAAATTGTTTTTGGAATCGCCTTTACTCTTCAAGGATTAACAATTATAATAAAATTAGGAATCAAATGCAATTTAATTAAAACTAAAGTATAATTTTAAAAATTATTCATGCAATAGTACGTGCGTAAATAAGTATGACCAGCTAACCTAACCTCCTCCGTCTCTCGGGACCCACAAGGATAGTCCGGAAATATTCACATGACAAAAACGTTCTATAAGAGTTTTTGGTTTTTCATTTTTGTAGCGGAGTGTCACATAAACTGTTAATGCAATTATACTTTGTTTTTAGATGGAAATTGAGTAATGACAATCAAAATTCTGGTATCTTCATTTTGATTAATGTTCATCTACCCAGTACAAGTCCTTTATTTGCCATCGGTATCTACGGCAACTAATTGATGAGAGCCAGTTGGACTAGAGAACAATACTAGAAGTATATATGGAAGCTAATATTGTAGCTTTAATTAGGAAATGAACGTATTACAAAGCAAGTTAACCAAAGTCATAGTTGTTATTGACCAACATTTTAGAAGCATACCTCATCACTTTACTCACTATTTACTTTGGTCAGAGCCGAGAGGTTCAACCCCTATCATCACGTAGCCTAGCCTCTCCGGTGACCGAAGGTAAGGCACCCATTGTCCACGCCTGAAGACCAACCATCCACCGTCCTAGCCTGAAGGCCAAGCGTCCACCATCCTTCCTAGCTTCAATGAAAATGTCAGGCATCCGGTGTCCGGCTTGGCCTGAAGAAATGAAAAACTGTTACCTCTTTTAGAACTTCTCACAAGTACAAGTAGACATACATAGATTTTAGGGCAAATTACTCTAAGTGTCTCGTATTTGTTTAAATATACTCAAAAGTCCTTCGTGTTTGAAAAAAATGATCTTGTTGTCTCTTTGGTCTATTTTTATTATACTTTCGGGTCATTAGGCTAATGTTATCCTCGATTTTTTTTAAATAAAAAATAAATGAAGAACTCTTCTTCCTCGTTTGGCAGTCGACCCCACAATTTTCTCCATTTCAGTGGAAACCTCCATAACTCGCCACCCCCTTCCTCTGATGGTCTATAACCTTATCGATCACCAACTACAACCACCACTCTCCGAACCCTAACTCCGCCATGGCAACAGTGATCATCGCCACCCCAACCACCACCGCACAAAGACCTAACCGCTTCCACCTCCCTCCGTTCTTCAAGAAATCCCTAAAATCCATCTCGCTCGCCGGCGCCGGCGACGCCTCCCTCGTGCTGTCCCAGCCCGCGCTCGCTGCGGAGATGGAGAAGGCGGCTCTGTTTGACTTCAACTTAACGCTCCCGATCATCATGACTTCAACCTTGACAAGATCTACTTCTCCCCGCTGGGGAAGTTCATGGAACGACAGGGACGCCGCCATCCGGGAGAAGCTGAACAGCGTGTGAATTATCCCGAAATACAATCATATCTTGTAATTAACCCTCTGTTTCTCTGTAAGATAGGTCACCGTGTTGGTCTCGACTGTGTTTGACTTTGGGTGAATCTGGGTATTTTTGGTTGGCATTGATTGGGAACTCCGATTTGGTTCTTGACCGATTTGGCTTGTTGGTCGCCGGAGAAGAAGGAAGCTCTGGCGAGAGAGTCGAAGGAAGAGGGGGGACGAATTTTTTTAGAGGGTATTTTGGTCATGACAAAAAAAAGTCGCTGGCATCATCCAGGAACTCGGACGTATAATAAAAGCAAATCAGAGAAACAACATAATTTTTTTTCAAACACGAAAAACTTTCGAGTATATTTAAGCAAATACAAGAGACTTGAGAATAATTTTCACTGAATCTTATGCTTAGAATGTTGGCTGTGATGATGAACCATACCATATTGATGTAAAATAAGAGTTATTGTTTAGGAAAACATGATATGCAAATAAATAAATAATTATTATATTGATACTTGAAAATACATGTTTATTTTTTACATGTATAAGACAATAATTCTAGGAAGGCTAGCACTAATATCTTTACACTCTCCTACATGTTTATTTGATACTTGAACATACATGTTTACTTTTAGCAGCAACAACGCACACACTCTTTTTTTGTGACGGTTTTTCCCCCACTAGGTGGCAAGGTTTAAACTAAGTCTACGGCTACAACCCCGGTATAATATAATGAGAGAATTATACACTAACTTTATTTGTAACTGTGTAAATACCATTATTATTTATAAATTCTACCTAAAAAAATTTCATAATATGCGAGTTGCCTTTAGAGTTTCTATTTTATCATTTTATGTTTGGATGAAGGTTTAAATAATCATCTTGACATGATAGTGAGATAAGAGTTGATAGAAAATTATTTTAAGAGAAAATTATTCTTAAGTTCTTCGGATTTGCTTAAATATACTCAAAAGTCTCCCTTGTTTGTAAAATATATGTCGACGTCCCTCGTGTTTGATTTTATTATACTTTCGGGTCCCTTAATACGTTTTTTCCTTTTTTGTCATTGAAATGACAAAAATACCCTTAGAACAAAAAATAAAAAAAAGTTGCTTACGTCATCTCCTCTTCTTCTTCCTCTCCCATGTAAACAAGAACACCATGATGATACCAAGAACACTATCCAGATTTCTACCAAAAAATTAACTAAAAAAAAAGAATAGATCCCTAACCCTCATCGTCTATGAAAAATTCGAACCCTCATCGATGAAATCTCGTCTTCTCCTGCTTCTTCTCCTCTCCCCTCCCCCCGTTCACCCCAACCCTCATCAGCGACGATGAGCCGTGCCCTCCGGCGGAAACCAGTACTCGACGAACCGGACCCAATCCCTCACGAACGGACCCAATCCCTCTTCTCCAGCCCCACCCAATCCCTTACGAACCCTAAAAAAAATCATCCCTCCCTCTCGATTCAATTCCTCTTTAGAGATTGGGTAATTGAGAGAGACAGGACATCATTTGACTAAGAGCACAGTGCTATCCTCCAATTCCCTCTCTTTAAGGTACGGGACGGGACGGGACGTTGTTTCACCGCCACAGGGGCGAGCTCCTAGAATCACCACCGTCAAGAGCCGAGGAGGACCACCGATGACATCTGCAAGGGAGAGATGGGCTGCTGTACATGCCCAGCAGGGACCGTCGGTGACAAAATCCTGCTACTATACATCGGCTGGTGGGGGTGAAGTGGAGGGAGACAAAGGAGTCGGAGAGGACACCGACTATGCCCTCGTCGCCGTTGCCGTCCCCGCATCCGAGGAAAGGCCGCCTCTGGAACGCTTAGGGATGGGCATCGCGGGGGATACCAATTGTGTATCTGTGTGGCAGATGGATTTCAAGGCTGAGTTCTTTGGTATGCTCGAGTCGATACCAATTGTGTGAACTATTTGGTAAGCGTTGTTTGGTCTGCGCGGCTTTTGTCTAAGTGATACGTGTTTCGGGTGTGTTATCAGGTATGTTTGGATTTATTGAACTATTTTGTTCTTGTTTGTGGATGCCAGATTGAGTTGCCCCATTGTTATTGTTTTCGAAGTGATGGTTGGTGCCCTATTGAAGAGAGGAGGAAGAAGAATAGATGATGCCAACATTTTTTTTTTATTTTTTGTTCTAGGGGTACTTTTGTCATTTCCATGACAAAAACGAAAAAAAAGGTTTGCTAACATGCGCTAGGGACCCAAAAATATAATAAATAAAACATGAGGGACGTCGGCGTGTATTTTGCAAACAGGGGTGACTTTTGAATATATTTAAGCAAACTCGAGGGACTTGAGAGTAATTTTTCCTTATTTTAAAGCAAAAAAGAGTTATAGTGATATAAGTATCCAAAACAATCATTATCCGTATCTTTTGAATGGACTTACTTGTGTGTTTGTGTCTTTTTGGAGGTATTTGGAGCCATTTAGAGCAAGCTTGGAGTAGTCGGAGAGATGCCATGGAGCGATCGTAGTTCGAGGTAAGTTTTGGAGATGAGCACGTGAAGCCCAGCAGCCTTATCGTGGGCAACAACCTGGCTCATGTGAGAAGTGCACCAAAAGTTGGAAGGCTTGTGAATGCTAATTAGGACTGAATGCTCGAGGAATTTGGCTAGCAAACTTCGCGGTCGAGTAGCTTGAGCAGGGGCGAGAAGCGAGACCACAAGAAGAACTAACTTGGAGCTTCTCGAGCGCGACATCCATACTCAGGTGAACAACGCCGTGAGCGAGAAAACTCAGCACGAACGAAAATTTATCGTAGACTGGCCGTAAAATATTTAGTCTTATTAGGATTTCTTCATTAATTATTGTACCTTAAATTTCTATATTGGCCATTCAGTATCTATGGCAACATATTGATGACAGCCATTTTGATTGAATATGGATGTAGAAACTTATATGGAAGCCTATTAATCACCAATTAAGTTTCACTTTAGTTCATTACCATATACCGCAAATTAAACAATTCAGCCACTTGAGCCTTCTAATTATGGGACTTTTCTTTGTTGTACCTATTCAAATGTGGATTTTTGGTGTACTTTGTATTAAAGAATAAATAAAATTGTCGAACCCACATGGATTAGGTCTTAGGCCACCTATTCGACTTAATAGCTAATTATGACAATCAAACCACTAACCTTGCTCAATAATCGCCACCCAAAGGACAACTAACTCTTCCTCCTTCACCCTCGTCCGCCAGAGATTCGTCAATTAATTGATCCTTTCCATGAATCCCTCTTGCTCTCGCCCTCAAGGTGTCCAATAGATCATTTAGCAAGTTTATAAGGTCCGGAATTAACGCTTTCGTTGTTAACCTAATCCAAGACCTTAGACTAAAAGTATTAAGATTACCAATTAATTTATGCTCTAAGAATAAAGGGCCATTCAAAACCTGGCTAGTTAATGATAGAGATGAGATTTTATCGTGAGTAGATAATGTTAGCATGTTAGTGTACTGTGTTATTTACTCGTGGAACAATATATATTATCAGTCAAATGAGTAGATACTAAATTAGGAAGACATAATTTTCCACCTCGTAAACCAACAAGAAAAACTAAGCAGTTCCCATTTTTATACACAGTTTCGTACATAAAAGCATCCTATCTGATCACATTAATTAATAGAACATGTACAGGCAGCTCAAGAACAGGTCATAGTTTCATCCCACGGTTACAACGCAGATGAATACAGATTCATCATTTTGATCAATTCTTACCACGAAAAACACCTCCAAAGAAACTTCACAGTTCATCACTTATAGTGAAGACAACTCCATCTTGCTTTTTAAAGTTGTGTGTTGTGTGGTCTACCACCTGCATCAGGAGCAACAAAACAGTTCAGGCAAATATTCGCGTTGCAGAAGCTATAAAACGTATGCCCAAATGCATAAAATGGTGGAAAAATTTCTTGATAAGGGGTAGTCGGTGACTGCAGTGAAGTCGTGAACATCTAGGGTGCCAAATCCTTCATGTTCATAAAGCACAACACAACATTTCCCTTCGGAATAACAGAATGAGAAAAAATCCCCAACGCTGCAAATCATGTTCATTCGTCTGCTGAAGAGAACTTGAGAAATAAAGCAACATGACTAACCAACTTAACGTCTAATTATGAGGATCCTTGTTTTGATAGACAAAAATACATGTAGGACAAGGAGCATCAAAGTAAAGCAACTGAAGAAGCGTAGGAAGTGGATGTCTCGTTGGCCTAATGCAGCACTTCTACCTCGATCCAAAGATATTCTAGTGCACTCCTTGATCCAACATTCCAAATGCCGAACTCCCCACCCAATTTCTAGCAATTCAAAACGTAAACAAGCAAAATAGTTACTCAATAGCAAGGAATGACAGAGAACGGAAGGAAGCTCACATTGGTGTTGCTCAACTCCAAGTTGTAAAAGTCCATGGACTTTTCCCTGAAAAGCGGGCCCGCGTGCCACGTCCCATGGTTGAGCTTGACGAATTTGGGCCCCGTAATCTTAAACACGCGCACCTGCCCAACCGGCGGGGGCACGTAGAGATGCCCGCACCTCGATGGAACAACAAGGCTGCCTGCTCGTTCTTCCTTTCCCTTGTCATCCACTAGGGAAGGCTTGGCCACTCCCAAGTACCACACACCTCCCCCAATCGCTCCCAGGCACTGCGTCACACTCGCATGGTGCGTTATCGTGGAGAACACGAGTGGCTGGTCCTCCAAGTGCATTATGTAAAACCTTTTCGATTAAAGAAATTGAACCAAGTATCAAACCGAGAAAAGCCGTCAAACAGCGAAATTGCACAAACCGAAGACCAATCGTCAGTTCAAGTCAAATATGCTAGTAGCATCCAATTAACATTTCTATCAAACTTTCGGCGTAGGAGCATCGATCATGCGAAGGTTATTAGAAATGATGTATTAGCACGGATTTTTCTTGGGCGATATGTGCTTACGAGCACTCATAGTGTATAATAGCAAGTGTAATCACTTGCTATTTTGGCGATTTTTTTATATAAATACAATCTACTTATAAAAAAAACATTTCTATCAGACTTGTATTAGCTCAAAAACCCTAACCAGAACAATCCTACTATCCAATAGAATCTATTAAATCCCCTCCGAAATAAATTCGATGAGGGGTGGGGACCACCGACCTGGGGATTCCTCGGGAGAGGTCTAACTGGGCGTCGTTGGGGCCGAACTTGTCGCCGTCGGGAGACGCTTCGATCAACTGGCCGTACTCTTTGAAGTTCTCCGGCGTTGCTTCAATCGGTTTCAGGTTCACTTCACCCGCCCTCCGGATCGGCTCCATCTTCGCCGGATTCCAGAGATTTTCTCTCTCTTTTTTTTCCTTATCTTCTATTCCTGCTTTCTTGTCTAGTTTTCTTTTTGAAAGGTGATTTTCTTCTTTAATTTTGTGTATTTTTTTTTAATCTTCGATCAGTGGACGACTTTACAATAATATTTTTATTTTCGTAATTTAAACCAAAATTTTATAAGTGAACATAATTTAGTACATGTTTTAAGTTTTAACTACGGGCCGTGCCTCCGCTTGAAAAGGGGCAAAAAAAACTAGGGAAAATTACGCTCAGGTCCCTGTAGTTTGGCGTCCCTTCCTTCGGGATCCCTGCATTTCTAAAATCTTTCCTGACGTCTCCGAAGTTTGGTTTTAGAGACTCTCGGGTCCTTGACAGCCCTTTTTTTTTATTTTTGGTCATGGAAATGATCAAAATACCCTTAAACAAAAAATAATTTTTTTTACCTTCTCCATCCTTTGAAAAAAATACCAACCACCAAAAACTAACCCAAAACCAAAATCAAGAACATCAAGAACAATAAAAAAAATTACCCACGAACCCCAGATTGGCCTTTTTTACCATATTAACGCCAAAATCGAAGAACCCACGAGCCAATTCCCAATAATTTCTTCAAAGCAGAAAGTCAATTCCAAATTAACACATGAAACCAGAACCAATCAAAAATCCTAAAAACTAGCAAACCCTAATTCCCAATTTGACCACGACCACCCTCCTCGCCTGGGTTATTGCATGACCCTGTAAATCGGAGGACCGCGGACGGGGAGGAATTTGATTCCCCTCTTGACGACAGGCCGAGATTCACGTTCACAAGGGTTAAAGGAAGCTTCCCGAGCATGTCATTCCTCAAAGTTCAACTCCAATTCCGAGTAGTGCCTCTTTCCGAGTAGTCGCCCGAAGAATCCTATGACGACAGAGGCGCCCCACATTTACACCCACGGCGGGATGAGGCGGTTCTTAATCGTGAGGTTTGTCGTTGGCAGGTTGGAATTAAATGAAATTTGGGGTTAGGGTTCGTGTAGAGAATTGGGAAATTAGAAGGTTTTGAGTCTAATCATCGTTGAAGACAGGGGAACCTAAAGTTTGTGTTTGATGGACTTTGAAGAAATTATTGGGAATTGGCTTGTGGGTTCTTTGATTTTGGCGTTAATATGGTAAAAAAGGCCGATCTGAGTTTGCTTTTTTGTTCATTTTCTATGGTTTGGTTATTTCTCGTGTGCCATGATCTGGGATAAGGTTCTAGCTTTGGGATTTTTTTCTAATGAGCTTACTGTATCTGCAAAATAGGGTTCATGGGTAATTTTTTTGGTTGTTCTTGATGTTCTTGGTTGTGTTCTTGATTTTAGTTAGTTTGATCTTTGTTTTGGGTTATTTTTAGTGGTTGTTGTTTTTATTCAAAGGTTGGAGAAGGTAAATTTTTTTATTTTTTGTTTAAGGGTATTTTGGTCATTTTTATGACAAAAATAAAAAAGAGCTGTCAGGGACCCAAAAGTCTCTAAAACCAAACTTCGGGGACGTCATAAACGATTTCGAAAATGCAAGGATCCTAGAGGGAGGGACGCCAAACTACAGGGACCTGAGCATAATTTTCTCAAAAAATTATGGGTCGAGGATGAAATCAGAGACTTGTATTGGATAAGGTCGACTTATTGAGATTCGAACTAATTAAGATCTCGAAAATAAAAAAATACTATATTTGTAAGGACTCGAACTCGGTACCTTTGGACTAAATTATAACAATTTCATCACTAATTGATATAAATGGTTGTTAGTTGAATTATTTGCTATATATGGCAATGAAGAAAAGTGAATAGTGAGTAAAGTGTCGAGGTATGCTCATTAAAAGTTGGTCAATAACAGCTATGACTTTAATTAACTTACTTGTAGTGCGTTCATTTCCTAATTAAACCTAGAGTATTAGCTTGCTTATATACTTCCAGTTCTCTAGTCCGACTAACCTCATCAATTAGTTGTCATAGATATCAAATGGCTATGAAGATATCAGAATTTTGATTGTCATTATTCAATTTCCATCTAAAGACAAATTGCACTTACATCAAAAGTTTGTGACGCGACATCACAGATACGACAAAATCGGAAGCTCTTGTACAACTTTTTTTAGGAAAATATCTTTGTACTATCCTGGTAGATCTCGTGGGACAGAAGATGCTTGATTAGCCGGTCACATGTACAATTTTTTAGTTATATTTGGAGTAAATTCTTATTTTTCTATCTATCTTCTATATAGAAAGCAAAAACTGTCTAAAAATTGTACAAGAATCTCCGATTTTTTTGTTTCTGCAGCGCCGTGTCACATAAACTTTTAATATAAATGTAATTTGCCTTCAGATGGAAATTGAGTAATGACAATCAAAATTCTGATATCTTCATGGCCATTAGACATCTATGACAACTAATTGACGAGGTTAGTCGGACTAGAGAACTGGAAATATATAAGCAAGCTAATACTCTAGCCTTTATTAGGAAATGAATGCATTACAAGTAAATTAATCAAAGTCATAGCTGTTATTGACCAACATTTTATAAGCATACCTCAGCACTTTACTCACTGTTTACTTTGGTCAGAGCCTAGTGGCTCAACCCCTATCCTCGCGTAGCCTATCCTCTCCGGTGACCGAAGGTCAAGCACCCATTGTTCTAGCCTGAAGGTCAACCATCCACCGTCCTTCCTAGCCTCAATGCAAATGTCAGGCATCCAATGTCCGCTGTGGCCCAAAGAAACGAAAAAATCGTTACCTCTTGTAGAACATCTCACAGGTTCATCAAATGTCTGTTATTCAAGTAGACATTCGTAGATATTACGTTTAGAAATGATGGTTGGGATAATGAACCATACCAAACTAATGTAAAATAAGAGCTATTGTATAGGAAAACACTATCATGTAAATAAATAAATAATTATTATAATGACACTTGAACATACATGTCTAAGACAATAACTCTAGGAAGGCTAACAATTATATCTTTACACTCTCCTACATGTTGATTTGATACTTGAACATACATGTTTATTTTTAGCAGCAACAATGCAAGTGCTCTTTTCCTTCCTTGTCACGATTTTTTCCCAGTCGATTTTGTCTTGTGAAGATTTTAACGAAGTCAATAAATGCAACCCTTTATTAAATATGAGAGAATTTGCACTCATTTTGATTGTAAATGTGTAAATACCATTATTATTAATAAATTCTACCTTTAAAAAAGTTTCATAATATGCTAGTTTCCTTAAGAGATTCTATTTTATATTTGGATGAAGGTTTAAATAATCATCTTTACATGATAGTGAGGTAAGAGTTAATAGAAAATAATTTTAAAGTAAAAATGAGTTACAGTGATGAGAATAAAAAACAATCATTATATATGTATCTTTTGCATGAATCGAGTTCTTTTTGTGTGTGTTTGTGCGTGTATTCATGTGTCTTTTGACCATTTTGGGTTTTTTTTCCCTTGAATGGACTTACTTGTGTGTTTGCATCTTTTTGGAGGTATTTGGAGCCATTTAGAGTAAGTTTGGAGTAGCCGGAGAGATGTCGTGGAGTGATCGTGGTTCGAGCTAAGTTTTGGAGATGAGCTCGTGAAACCCAGCAGCCTGATCGAGTGCAATAACCTGGCTCAGGTGAGAAGTCATGTGTGGAGCACAAAAAATGAAGGCTTGTGAATAATTAGGAATGAATGATCGAGGATTGGCTAGCAGACTTCACGAGCGAGTAGCTTGGGGAGGTGTGAGAAGAAGCAAAGCAAGACCAAGGGAGTTGGAGCTTGTCGGGCGCGACATCCATACTCGGGCAAACAATGCCGCGAGCGAGAAGACTCAGCACGGGCGAGAATTTATCGAAGACTCTCAGTAAGACATTTATTATTGTCCCTTAATTTCTATATTGGTCATTCAATATGCATAGCAATATATTGATAAAAAACATTTTGATTGAATATGGATGTAGAAGCTTATATGGAAGCCTATTAATTACCAATTAAGTTTCACTTTAGTTCATTACCATATACCGGCAAAATAAACAATTCCAACCACTTGAGCCTTCTAATTATGAGACTTCTTTTGTTGTGCATATTTGATGGAGATAAGGATTGAGATATGTTTAATTATTATCTATAGCTTTTGAATTATTATTATTATGAGTTTGAATTATATTAGAATTTTATGTAATAGGTTTATTTTAGTTCTTTATAAATAGAACATATACATTGTTGTTTTAGGTGGTTGAATATTGATATGAAAATTAAGGGTTTCCTTTATTCTTATAGCTTTCTGGTATTCTTTGAATCAACGGATCAAGATTTTTATCATATTTTTCCGGGTATTCTCAGAATTAACGGATTCGCGATCTCCTATCCACGTTACCCTACATCACTATTGAAATGTGAATTTTTTGTCCACTTTACAACAAAGAGTAAGTAATATTGTCGATCTCACAGGGATTAAGTCTTAGGCTACCAATTCGACTTACTAGCTAGTCTAGAACAACCTTTTTGTGTTTTTGTTTTGACTTGGTAAAAGCAAGCATATGAAATCAAAAACTAAGGGTGAAAACAATATGGAGCAATTGGGCAAGGTGCTTCTTTCATTCAACCCTCCTAACTAGTACTCTAACTTTGACCTTATACGTACGTGATGGTCCAGGTGTTTTCTAATGCATTGGAGTTTCACTCTCGTCTTTCACGCCACCAAAGGAGGATTTCTGATTCCACTCCCAACTTTGTATGGTGCCATAGCATCTAATTGTCAACCCTGGTGCTCTAGCACCCTAGTCAAAAACTCAAACTAGTTACCCAACTCAATAATCGTCACCCAATGGATAATTAACTCTTCCTCCTTCACTCTCGTCCGCCTGAGATTCGCCAGTCAACTATTGGTCCTTCCCATGAATTCCTCTCGCTCTCACCCTCAAGGTTTCCACTAGATTATTTAGCAAGTTCATAGGGTCCGGAATTAATGCTCTCACCATTAACCCTTGTTGGGTATGAAGCCTGAGTCGAGTGGTGGTGTTCGATCGGGTGCGAGAAGCGTAACGCCAGTGCGCCAAAACGGTACACGTCGAGCGAAGACGAAAGAGACGAAGCGGAGCGAGAGGACAGCTCGCTCCGCTGAGGGCCACGATTGTGGCCCATAAATGCCACGGTCGTGGCGGATCTCTGTGAGTCGAAGTCGAGATCAAGATGAGGGCCACGGTTGAGGCCCACCCCCAGGCCACGGTCGTGGCTTAAGCTTGCAGCCCGGAAAAGTCCATTTTCTTGGACAAGTTTGCCCCTCCTTGTGCATTTACTCCCCTAGGGTTGGTGCCACTATAAATACCCAACTAGATCTCCTTTGATTGTTGTCCCCAAATAGAAAGGAGACATAGACAACCCTAGAAAAGTGCTGGGTGCCAAAAGAGTGGCCTTTTCTTGTAAAGAGCAAATGAAGCTCGAGCGCGAGATTAGTGAAAATCTTCTTGGCTTGGTACATCCCCGGACGTAGACGTTCTCGCCGAACCGGGTGAACAAATCCTTATCTCTTGTGTATTCTCTCATTTGTTCTTCTTGTGATTTCGTGATTTGCTTGCTCTTGTTGGATTGTGTTGAGTCCGTTGGCTTAACAACCCTAACTCAAGACGTCTGACTAAAAGCATTAAGATCAGCAATTAATTCATGCTCTAAAGATAAAGGTCCATTCAATGATAGAGAGGAGATTTATCATGAGCAGATAATGGAGAGCAGATGGCAATTCTAATTTAGTATGTTAGTGTACTGTGTTATTTACTCGTGGAACAATATATATTATCAGTCAAATGAGTAGATACTAAATTAGGAAGACATAATTTTCCACCTCGTAAACCAACAAGAAAAACTAAGCAATTCCCATTTTTATACACAGTTTTGTATATAAAAACATCATATCTAATCACAAGAATTAATAGAACATGTACAGGCAGCTCAAGAACAGGCCACAATGTCATCCCATCATTACAACGCAGATGAATACAGATTCAGCATTTTGATCTATTCTAACCACGAAAAACACCTCCAAAGAAACTTTACAGTTCATCACTTATAGTGAAGACAACTCCATCTTGCTTTTTAAAGTTGTGTGTTGTGTGGTCTACCTCCTGCATCAAAAGCAAGAAAACAGTTTAGGAAAATATTCGCGTTGCAGAAGCTATAAAACGTATGCCCAAATGCATAAAATGGTGGAAAAATTGCTTGATGGGGGTAGTCGGTGACTGCAGTGAAGTGGTGAGCATCTAGGGTGTTAAATCCTTCATGTTCATAAAGCACACAACAACATTTCCCTTCGGAATAACAAATTGTTGCTGTGGTTAACGCTGAAAATCATGATCATTCGCCTGCGGAAGAGCACTCGAGAAATAAAGCAACATGACTAACCAACTTATCGTCTCATTATGAGAATCCTTGTTTTGATAGTCAAAGATACATGTTGAACAAGGAGCCTAAAAGTAAAGCAACTGAAGAAGCATAGGAAGTGGAGCTCTCGTTCGCCTAATGCAGTACTTCTATATCGATCCAAATATATTCTAGTACACTCCTTGAAACAGTTGACGGCGGGAATGTAACCATCTCTAATCCATTTTACAAGCTCCTTATACAACTCAAAAGTCCGGACATTATGCCCATGGAACTACACCGGTCACTTGATTTTTTTCTCTTGTCAAAACCGTCAATTGCTATGATCCAACATTCCAAATGTCGAACTTCCCACCCAATGTCTAGCAATTCAAAACATAAACAGGCAAAATAGTTACTCAAAAGCAAGGAACGACAGAGAATGGAAGGAAGCTCACATTGGTGTCGCTCAATTCCAAGTTGTAAAAGTCCATGGACTTTTCCCTAAAAAGTGGGCCCGCATGCCACGTCCCATGGTTGAGCTTGATGAATTTGGTCCCCGTTATCTTAAACACGCGCACCTCCCCAACCGGCGGGGGCACGTAGAGATGCCCGCACCTGGATGGAACAACAAGGCTACCCGGTCGTTCTTCCTTTTCCTTGTCATCCACTAGGGAAGGCTTGGCCACTCCCAAGTACCACACGCCTCCCCCAATCGCTCCCAGGCACTGCGTCACACTCGCGTGGTGCGTTATTGTGGAGAACCCGAGTGGCCGGTCCTCCAAGTGCATTATGTAAAACCTGTTTCATCAAAGAAAATTCAACTGTAACAACTTCTAGCTTTACGGATGTTAATTGACTTAATTCAACTTTATCGAAAACCCGCCATAGAAATTGTAGCCCAGCGGCACAAGGCGTACTAAATATTTAAAAGGTTTAAAAAAAAACTTCTCCAAAACCCTAGCCATCACAATCGTCCTATTCAGTTTTTTTTTTGCATAAATGATGAGGGGTGGGGCCCACCGACCTGGGGATTCCGCGGGAGAGGTCCAGCTGGGCGTCGTGAGGGCCGAACTTGTCGCCGTCGGGAGAAGCTTCGATCAACTGGCCGTACTCTTCGAAGCTCTCCGGCGTTGCTTCAATTGGTTTCAGGTTCACTTCACCCGCTCCCCGGTTCGGCTCCATCTCCTCCTCCCAGAGCTTTCCTCTCTTTTTTTTTCCTTTCTTGTTGGGTGATGGCTGGAGCCGAAGACCTTGAATTGGAAACAACAGCAGACAAGGACCTGAGTTAGTAGTTCTCTGTTGCCCGAGTTATGATAATGGATTGAATCCTTCCTTCATCCGTACTAATTTCCATTTATTTTTTAAAGATTGTTACTGTGAGATGCCTGGTATTTGGCTTATTAGCCTCTTACCTCCGTCTTTTCTTTTGACAATCGATTAAAAAAATTTCCAAAATTTGGTTTTATTATACTCTCAGGCCCCTCGTTGATGTCAGCAATTTTTTTGATATAAAATGACTTATTTACCCTTATAAAACATTAAAAAAAGGGAAAAGTCAACTTTAGTACCCTGTGGTATCGCGAAAAATCCAGTCAGTACCCTGTGGTTTAAAACGTATCAATTGAGTCATACTTATTCCAATTAACATCAATTAGAGGCCCGGGCAGCTGCCCGGACCTGCCCGAACCTACCCGACCCCTGCCCGAACTACGTGGCCAGCCACGTCACCAAATTTTGATGACGTGGCGCCACGTGGACATCCTCCTCCTCCTCCTCCGCCTCCTCCTCCTCCGCCTCCTCCCCTCCTCCTCCTCCTCCTCCTCCTCCCCCCGCGTCCTCCTCCTCCTCCCCTCCTCCTCCTCCTCCTCCCCCCGCTTCCTCCTCCTCCTCCTCCTCCCCGCGTCCTCCTCCTCCTCCTCCTCCTCCCCACGCGTCCTCCTCCTCCTCCTCCTCCTCCCCCCGCGTCCTCCTCCTCCTCCTCCTCCCCCCGCGTCCTCCTCCTCCTCCTCCTCCTCCCCCCGCGTCCTCCTCCTCCTCCTCCCCCCGCGTCCTCCTCCTCCTCCTCCTCCTCCCCGCGTCCTCCTCCTCCTCCTCTCCACGTGGCGCCACATCATCAAAATTTGGTGACGTGGCTGGCCACGTAGTTCGGGCAGGGGTCGGGTAGGTTCGGGCAGGTTCGGGCAGCTGCCCGGGCCTCTAATTGATGTTAATTGGAATAAGTATGACTCAATTGATACATTTTAAACCACAGGGTACTGACTGGATTTTTTGCGATACCACAGGGTACTAAAGTGGACTTTTTCCTTAAAAAAATCAAACATCTTCTCAGGTCTACTTCGTCTACGTCGCCACCCTCATCTCTGATTCAATCCAGAAAACCCACTCAATTTACAATCCAGAAATTGACAAACCCACTCGAGAGGAGATGGTTTGTGGGCAGCGAGGAACTCGTGGGTCGATAGGCGCCATCGATAGATAAAATCCGGGAAGTGTGCGGGAGGAGACGGCATCATTCCCAACCATCTTCTCTGGTCGCCATGTGCCTGGGAGGAGACGGCGTCGCGATGGTCCTCTCCATCGGTGGTGGCCGATTGAAGCCAAATCTGAGGCCGGAGAAGATGGTTGGGAACGACGCCATCTCCTCCGTCCGTCTAGAAGCCGAAACCCTACATTGCTGCCACCAACCTCTCGCTCCCCTCTGACTACACCGTCGCGATGGTCCTCCCCCGCCTCCGTCTCTGTCGCTCACGCTACTCCCTCGAGCCGAGAACACCGACGACGTCGCCGGACCAATCTCCCCTCGCACGTCCTCCTTCTCGTGTTTAATTGACGATGGAGGCCGACAACCGGGATCTAGGCTTGCCCGTTTATGGAGTGGTTGTTCCTGGTGCTTCACTACTGCCGTAGTTCTCATTCTCAGTGTTGCTCGATTTGTGGATTAGAAGCAACCCAGACTGTTGGAATCGACGTGGGCATTCAGAAATGGTGGTGGTGGTTGTCGGACAAAGAAAGACGGTGGAGATGTTAGATTCGTCGGAGCCAACGAAGATTTTGGTGGAGACGATGGTTGAAGGTGGGTGTCGAGTCAATGGGGAAGATGGAGGCGAGGAGAGAATTTTTTTTCTATGGGTATTTTTGTCATTTATATGAAAAAAAATAAAAAAAAGATCGTTGACGTCAGCGAGGGGTCTGAGAGTATAATAAAACCAAACTTCAAGGAGTTTTTAATCGATTGTCAAAAGACCGAGGGGTGAGAGGCGAATATGTTAAATACCAGGGGGCCTGATAATAATTATCTTTTTTTTAAATTAAGCCGCTTAGAAATCAGCTTGTTGCCATCCTTCACTTAAATTCATTATACCCCTCTATAAAATAAAAACCTCATAATATTATTTTTCATTTTTCCCCCCTCTAAATTTTTTTATTTGGTAAAAGGTATAATGGACTTTTCTATATACCCCTAAAAAAAGACTTTTCTATATGAAAATTTAGCAATTCGAACAACTTGGGGTCTTTTTTGTGTTTTTCTATAACTGAAGTACTCAAATGTTTATTTTCAATAACAGCGTACTAGCGTATATTTTACCCAAAAATTTAATAAGTACCATGTAAATTTGATCCACTTAACCCAGGTCAATTAACGCCTTGAAACTATTTTTCTGATCACCATTGACATATTACTGTCTACATGTCGTCTTTGTCATCTCAAATATTCCACGTTATTCTTCTTCTAAAAAGAACCACCTCATTCTTATTTTATTTTAAATATACAAATACAAGGACTACAAAACCCTCTCAACTCATCATCTCCTTCCTAAACTTCGGCAAATTAACTGAAATTAAGAACCTCATTGACCAATATAATGGAACACAGATCACAAGGCCAAATATAATGCTACGTTTCACTTTTAGCCAACATATTTTGGAAATTTAAGTACAAAGCGATATGCGATGCCTAGAGATGAAGTTCTGTGTTTCAATTTTGTTTCCCATGTTTCTACTTATTTTAGTAAAATATTTAAGTTTTTTACTTATTTCGAAAAAATCCTAAAGACTACCGGTGTTTTTTTACTTATTTTGAAAAAATCATAATGAGATTAAAAAAAAATAGAAATCATGTGTTAAAATTTGTAAAAAAAATTAATGTGTTAATTTCTTTTGGAAACAGAAACTACCGGTGTTTTAAACACGGCGTCGTCTTTTCCCTCCCGTTGCCCTTCTTCTTCAGAAAAATTCCAAAAAAGTGAGAAACATACGAAGAAGAAAATGGGAGACGATGCCCCAGAAGACCGTTACATAGAAACCCTAGCCAAAACCCTAGCCACCGCCCTGAACCCACTCGAAACCCTAACCCAGAACACCCAGAAGCTGGCCTCCGACCCATCCCTCCTCCCGTCCCTCCTCTCCTCCGCTCACCTCTCCCACTCCCCGCCTCTCCTCCTCTCCATCTTCTCCTGGGCCCGGACCCACCTCCCCGGGCCCACCACCGCCACCCCTCTCCCTCTCCTCGCCCTCCTTCCCCCCCTCCTCCGCCGCGGCAAGTTCTCCGACTCCCGGTCCCTCCTCTCCGCCTTCATCGCCTCGGATTCCTCCCACTCCCTCCACCGCCTCCTCCTCCGCGGCGGCCCCCGCCCCTCCCGCCTCCTCCTCGACTCCGCCATCTCCGCCTACGTCGCCACCGGGAAGCCCCACCTCGCCACCGACATTTTTCGTAGGATGAAGAGGCTGTCCCTCAAGCCGAACCTGATCACTTGTAATAGCCTGCTCAATTCGCTCGTTACGCGTTCGAGCTCGCACTCCGTTGCAGTGGCACGATCGGTTTTCGACGATATGGTCGGCATTGGTGTTGGTGTGAATGTTTGTAGCTTTAATATACTGATCAAGGGGTGTTGCTTGGAAGGGAAGTTCGAGCGGGCGATGGAGTTGATCGGGGAGATGGGGAGGTTCGGGTGCACGCCGGATAATGTGTGTTATAACACGGTGTTGGATGCCTTCTGCAAGAAGGGGAAGTTGAATGAGGCGAGGGATTTGTTGTTGGATATGAAGGGGAGAGGGTTGGTTCCGAATAGAAAGACGTTCAATATCTTGGTGTCGGGGTATTGTAAGATGGGGTGGATCAAGGAGGCGCTGAGCGTAGTGGAGTTGATGACGCAGAGCAACGTGTTGCCGGATTGTTGGACTTACAATGTTTTGATCCACGGGTTGTGTAAGGAGGGTAGGATAGAGGAGGCTTTGAGGATGCGAGATGAGATGGAGGATTTGAAGTTGTTGCCAGATGTGGTCACGTATAATACATTGATTAATGGGTTTTTCCAGCTTGGAGGCTGCGAGGTGGCGTTCGGATTGGTCGAGGAGATGAAAAGGAAGGGTGTGAAGTTGAATGTAGTTACATATAATGTGATAACCAAGTGGTTCGTGAAGCAAGGGAAGATGGATGAAGCAAGTGAAACAGTGAAGAGGATGGAAGGTGACAGGGTTTCACCGGACTGTTTTACGTATAATACTTTAATCAGTGGGTACTGCAAGGCCGGGAAGATGGCCGAGGCATTATCATCAATGCATGAAATGGGAGTAAAAGGTCTGAAGATGGACTCCACGACCCTTAATACCATCCTCCATACTCTTTGCAGGGAGAGCAAGCTTGATGATGCATACACGTTGCTGTGTAGTGCCAGTAGACGAGGCTATCTTGTCGATGAGGTAAGCTATGGAACTCTGATTATCGGGTACTTTAAGGAGGAAAAATCAGTTAAAGCCTTGAAACTTTGGGATGAGATGAAGGAGAAAAACATCATTCCTAGTGTTATCACCTATAACTCTTTGATTGCGGGTTTATGTCAATCCGGGAGAACTGGTGAAGCAATAGATAGGTTGAATGAGCTCTTAGGGAATGGTATGCTACCTGATGAAACTACATACAACACTATTATCCATGGTTGTTGTCTAGAGGGGCAAATTCAGAAGGCATTCCAGTTTTACAACAAAATGGTTGAGAATTCATTAAAGCCAGATGTATATACCTGCAATGTTCTACTTCAAGGTCTCTGTACAGAGAACATGCTAGAAAAGGCTCTTAAGCTCTTCGACTCGTGGATTTCGGCGGGAAAAGTTGTTGACACTGTAACTTACAACATCATGATATCAGCTCTTTGTAAGGGAGATAGAGTTGATGAAGCTCTTGGTCTTCTTATGGAAATGGAGGAGAAGAAACTTGGGCCCGACAGTTATACTTGTAATGCTATTATAGGCGCACTTACCAATGCAGGTAGGATGAAAGATGCTGAAGAGTTTGCTTCACGAATTGCAGAGAAGGGTGAACAACGAATTCAACCCCTGCAGTTGAATAATGGCGTGGAGACAGAAAGTAGCAACACTTTTCAAGAACCTGTTCCAGATTTATGTGCTTACTCTAAACAAATTAATGAGCTATGTGCACAAGGAAAATTCAAGGATGCTATGTACATCTTTCAGGAATCAACAAAAAAAGGCATTGCCTTACATAAATCTGTGTACATCAAGTTGATGGATGGTCTTGTTAGACGGCGAAAAAGCATATCCAAAGTTGCGGTAGTATAGTCTTGGTCTCAGGGTATTGGAATGAAGAAGCCTGAATTGTCATTCTTGGGGTTGATCCTAAACTGAAATCAAACAGAGTTAAGGTAAATTGTTTCTTTGAGGTCAACTTGAGAGACCTTTTTTGTTACATATATTGTTCATGCTGCTCGGAGGCTGATGATTATCAACATAAAGTATCCAGTGGCTGCAGAAATCACATTCTAGTTAGTCTCGTCATTGCCCCACTGCAATAATTTTACCATGACCCTAAGCTTTTGAAATTTGTTTTCCATTTTCATATTTTCTTGTATCTTCCATTGTATCTATTGTACTTCCTGTTCTGAGATGGTCAAGTGACACCAATTTCTTTGATTCTCTCTAGTGCGATAAATAGCTAAGTTTCTCTTGTTTGCAAGCAGGGCTTGGTATATGAAGAGGTTATAGAGTGCAATCTCTGCCCAAGAATCTGTCTTGAAGTGCTCTTCCTAGCTTAGTGTCAAAGCCACTCTACGGCGGCCAAATGATATTCAAGGAGCTTTCTTCATTTAAGGAGAGTTGCCTGTTCCGACTCGGAGAATCACTTGGTTTGCAAACACCAGAAAAAGTGTTTGCTTTGTAGTGCTTTATTTGGACCTCTTGCTCCAGAGCCAACCAAAATCTTTCACTTCTTTGCTGTTAATGCTGAGCTGATCAGAGCCTGGACAGATCTAGTCATGGATTTTCTTTACGCATCGCTGTGATGAGGGCACGTACTGCTCTCTGTGGTCGTCCATGAACTATGGCACATACATTTCGTGAAGTCTGCAGCTTTTTTCGACAGATTCGGATGATGGATATCTTATGTACTTTCAACCACTTTGCAGAATTCTAGGTATGTCTTTATAAATGACTTACGTTGTCATTTCGACGCTTTGGGTCCCATTGATTTCTGCAATTTGTACGCTTGGCAACTCTGTCTAAATTGTGCTTCGCTTGCCTGATGAAGTGCAGAAAAGATTAGTTGGCTGGATGCAGTAAAGTGAAGAAGACTTCTGAGTTCCCAGCAAAGAAATGTCGCAATTTTGCCAACAACAAAAAAACCCACAGGTTGAATTTCCATAGTCCTTTTTGATTTCTCTTGATCTTGGTTTTGGTCTGATTTTGCAATGTAATGGAGCCAATGGTTTTCTTTTTTTAATGGAGAGCCTATGGTTTATAGTGTCCTATACTGCAGAGAAAAGAGTTTCGTGTATCCGGCATCGTATTTACGGATATGATTAATTGAATTGTATGTACTTGTTAATTTTTCCATCTTTGTTTTGCATGATTGTAACCCTCTGCTCAGCATAGAAGTAGAGTCCAGGTGGTATTCCGGCACCCACTGAGCAGACTAATCTCGGTTCAAGCTGCTATGATCTTTAAAAATATAGTTACCAGTAGTTTGAATCATGTAATGATTACTGCCTAAGTATCATGTGATTCGAAAATGTTTGTCCGAGTGATAAACATTTTTCTAATTGACACCCTCACTATTTGAATCTTTTTAGACCAAAAATCCCTAAATATTATTAGATAAAGAATTGAATAAAATATGATAAATATTACAAGAGCCGGAGAGGTTTTTTCTGGTTTATTTCTATAAAAAATTAAACCAAAATTTTTTTCGAAATATATTTAATGTAATTTTGTTCAAAAATATATTCAAATACTATGGTGCTAATTTGAGAAATTTTGTCACTCGATTGACGATTTTGAAATCATATAATAGTTGTGTGTATAAGTATATCAAACTATAGTGGATTTTCCTCATAAAACTCTGCGAATAATGTGGTGTAGAAATTTGTTGATTCTCACGTACAATGAATCGAATAGGGCACATCAAATTGTCGTTATACTTCCCCTAAAAAATGAACATTATACACGAGTTACCAACTAGTATGAGACTTATTATATCTCAATTAAGAAATTTCGAATTTGAGATCTTGAGAATCATTGAATATGTGTTGAGTGATTGTTTAAAAGTTAAATCTGATTCACGTGTAGATTAGTTGGTCCATTAGATGTCAAATCGTATAAACCAAAAATTGTCAAATTAGACCATCAAACACTAAAGAAGAAATGAGCAACCATCAGATAATTAACTCTCTACATCAGAACTGCAGTTTCACCTCAAAAGCAAAGATCTCTAAAGAATCCAATTCCCCAGAAAAGAAATGTACATTTAAATAGAGAAATTGACCAATCAAGGCTGCATATAGAAAGTGTACAGTCAGTGGAGGAATCTTTTTTTTTTTTGAGAATTATCAGTGGAGGAATCTACAAACGAAACATAAAAGAGATCAGAGCCACCACACACTAACAGCAAGCAAGTTGGCCGAAAAACCAACTCAAGGAAATCTTGTTTAAGCTTCAAGGTTGCAAAATGGCGAAAGACGATGAATTGTCGAGAGATTCGAACGGATTTTGCTGCTGAAATTCAACAAGGAAGCAAAATTTTCTGCAGCATCCTGGTTGCAGCAGACAAGAACTTCATCATCTCGAAAGCCGGTTTCCTAACCAGAATTAGGCAACTTCTTTCCAGGCAGCCGACCCGCTTCCTCCTTGTAATTGTCCATAGCTTTCCTTATCAGTTCATAGCCAGCGAAGTTCATGGCACCTAAAGGAGCAACCCAGAAAAATCTTGGCACAGCTCCCTTAAAAAGCCCAAGGGGTCCCTCGTGCTGTAATATGGAAAATGCTATCATCATCATTGATACGGATCTTCCCTGCGGATCAGTCATCATTCTAGTTTTCACCACGTCAAGCAGGGTGGTGGCAATAGCAGTCAGCCCACCGGACAGAGCCCCAACCATAATTGTCTCCCAAGGTTCGAGCTCCCGTCTCAAAAGTTTCCCAACAGCCTACATTGATCATGAGACATGGTTACACCAGAAGTTAAGGAAAACACAAGGAGGTCAAACAAAATATTCTTTACCTTTTTGGATTCAGCATATAAACCCATGCCAGCAACATAAAAAGGAAGTTCACGGCAAAGAGTCGCACCAGTCCCACGAAAAAATCCTTGTAAACCATATTGCTGCCATGTCCAGACAATGCCCTCCCCTACATTGTCATAGAGGCCGGCCTGTAAACGTTGCTTCAGTACCTCGCAAGGGATTCGCGATGCTGTACCTAGAAATGTGCCACAGAAAGATGCTATAGATTGAACCTGCAGAAAACCATAATATGAACTATTAGCTCGACTTATCTCCGAAAAGAAACTATTAGCTCGACTTATAGTACCAAGGACAGTTACCTGAATTTCTGGCAATTGTGGAGCTACATTTATAAGGAGGAGTTTACAGACTTCAAAAATCCCAGTCCTCAAGCCATGACTGTAATGTCAACAAAGAATCCTTTATTCACAAATTCAGAAAAAAATTGCAGCTGTGAAACAAAAGTGAGGACCTTGAGAACTGTCCAACTACTGCAGGGATCGAACCGCGGTATAGACCCCGAACTCCAATTTGAGGAAGCTTTGAAATTATTTCTGGGAAGGTCAGCGTGGTGGACGCTTGTACCTGAGTCTGAAAAAAGGATGAACCAACAGACACACAGATAAAATTGGTAAGGTCCAAGAGCTGCACTGTAAAATTTTAATGAGAAAGATAAAATCTTTGAGTTCCGAAATGATACGTCGGGTATCTATATTATATCATCATCAATAACAACAATAGTTACAGCAATAAAGCATGGTTCAAGTGAAATAGTCATCAGAAGACCGAGTTCTTTTGTCCTGAAAATTTTCTTCTTCGGGTACCTTACATAACAAAGATGAGCATCAAAACAAATTCAATGAAGGAACAGAACTAATCACCTTTATTGTATCAACTGGGTGCATTAGAAAACAAGAGAGTGCACATGAAAGGCCACCAGCCAATGCAGATTTTAGAACACTTCCTACTGGTGTTTCAACAGATGGTGCAACCGCCGCAACCACGGTTGCAGCTTTGTTCCTGTTAAATTAGAGGAAACCAGAAGTTAAGGAGACAGAAGCTGAAAACATAACTCGGGTCAGATATCAAACCACCGGTATCAAAATGCGAGCGAGCTCACAAGAGGCGGCGAATGTTGATGTGAACAAGGTTAAATAAGTGAAAAGTACATCTACCTAGCATCATCCTGAGGTTTTTCTGAAGGTAGCAAAAGCATAAAATTCCGGAAATGCCCGTACGATATAGATTCTTCAGTATCAACGTTCAAAAACCGCATCATGGAAACAGCATTGTCCTCATTCGCTGGAAGTCCGGCATTCTTTAGAGATGCTAGAATTTCACTCTTTTGAAGTGCTCCAGACTTGCTAAGACATAGAGAAGTGTACGCGCGAAGAATGGCGGGTTCTTTCTGTTCCATCAAGGACAAAAACTGCTTCCAGCCAAAGGACTTTGTTAATAAGTGGCTTCTTGTACGTCGCATGAACTCTCGAGCATACTTTCGCGGAAGTTTTCTATTTCCCATTGCAACCTCAAGATCTTCCAAGGTCACTTGCCCATCACCATCTCTGTCCAACTCTTCAAATAATCTCTTTCCTGCAAAAATCAAAATAGTCAACATGAAATACACTGTTCCATATTTAGGCAAACTCTTGGTGCATTGCCTAATTAACTCTTTCCTTGCTCTTTAAAAAGATTTGGAAAAAAGAAACTATACCTTCAGATTCTGTATATCTGAAGAAGTGATTAACTGAAACTAGCTTTTTCTTGTCCGGATGGTCTTTTCCTGAACGTCCAAGGTATGGCACGAGTTCAATTAACTCTGTCAAGGAAACAGCTGAGAGCGTAGATTTTAGACGCTCAACATTCGACGACAATGGTATACTAAATATCCGGTTTGCCAGCTTCTGAGATGAACAACCATCAGTCTCTACATTTACACCATCAGCAATACCATCATCACATCCATGATCAACTGCGGGCGACACTCCAACGACACCGGATGGTACACCTCCCACCCTGGCAAAACTCAAGTTTCCCAAAAACCCGTTGACATAAATTTTCCGCCCTTCCCAAATATTCACGACGGCCTTCAAATGATCAAACCGAGAGGATTCTAGTTTCTGCAGATTGAGAGTCAGCTGCTCAAATACAAAACCCGCAAAGCATTCCAGTGGTACATTTTTCAATTCTTTACCATTCCCGCCCCCATTCTCAAGCACACCCACAAACTGCCCCTCGAGTTCCGGTTTCTTCATTTCACCCGAAACATTTGGTTTCAACATACGTCCGCGCCAATGCTCATGCTCGCAATTACTCTCCGAATTCGCTAACGAAAACATCCCCAAGAAGCTCCTAACCGGGACTCTGATCGACACACCATCATTCTCATTGTTGCCTCCACCAACGCTCTTCCTCTTCTTCGCACTTCTTCGAATGCTAATCTTATTGCTACCACCATTATCACCACCAATCCTACTAGAAGCACAAAAACCATCATCCAGAACTTTCACCCAGCAAGACTCGAGATCCTTGGCCGCCTTCCGAAACCCGAGTTCGAATGGGGAAAATGCATCCTTCACCACCTGGATGGAGGTCAGGAACGACTCCACCGGGTCATTTCTAGACACCATTTTCACCAATCAAGCTAACCAATCTAACCAACCAACAATTCACCAAACAAGCTAATTAAAGTACTAAAATTTCTCACAGCCAACAACAACTCAGCAGAAACAGAGTCAACCCCAAATGCAAAAACAGAGTTCCGCAAATACCCTCAAATTTTCTTCATACGGGTTCAGTACCAGCTCATCGCGTTAGTTGAAAACAAGAAGCAAAAAAAAAAGTCAACGTTGAAAGGGCGGGATGGTAATTGCCAGGAGTCAGTAACGTTGGTCGCCACGGAAGCAAGCAGGGTATTGCAGGAAAGAGATGGGCAAAGAGTGAAGCCTTCCTTAAACGGTACGGATTTGGAGGGAAATGGGAGAGATTAGAGAGAGACCGTTAAAAATGGAGAGTGATGTATGAGCAGCAGAGAGAATCGGGAGAGGGAGACTGGGAGCATATATTTATGGGTTATTTACATATGGAATAAAGTTCAAAGGTAAAAGTATACTTTAGTACTTTGTGTCTGTGGTTTGACGTATTCCATGTTTAGGGTTTGTAGTTTAAAGTTTCAGATTTGTACCTGTGGTTGTTTAGGGTCCCGGGCAGTCCAGGTAGGTGCCCGGCCAGTTGGCAATCTACGTTGGCTCCACATCACTAAAAATGACGTTTGGCATCCCGCGTGGGATGTTCTGTTGTTTAAGTCGTCGATGACGTGGCATATGACAAATTAACAAATTGATCCCGAAACTTGAAATATATATTTTGAATTGACATTAGACAAAAAGTCAAAGAGAAAACCAAAATCTTTTCATTTCTCGAAATGTAAAAACCAAAAAATAGATTGCCAACCGTTTGAGTCTTTTTGACTTTGATAAAATGTGGTTTAAAACGCATCAAATTAGTGACAGATGTCTGACATGTTGGCACTTTAGTGGCACATACAGTTTCTCCTATGATTTCTGTAATTTATTATTTGTGTCACTAAAATGTTAAAACGTCTAACCTCAGTCACTGGATTGATGCGTTTTAAACCACATAATATCAAAATCAAAAAGGAAAAAAAATACATGATACTAAAGTGAAAATTTTTCAAAATATAATGAAAATTTTGACAAGTCACATCACAATCCACGTGGCAGTCGACATGGCTATTCGGGTTGACGTGGCACACTAGGTGGTTTAAAAGTAGGGGAGAGGTTATTCGGGTCATAAAAGTGTCAAACATTAGTCATTGGTTTGATACTTTTTAAACCACATGGTATCAAAGTCAAAAAGTCTCGAACCACAAAATACTTGTCACGACCTGGGACTGTGACAACCGCGACGCAACCAGAATTGTGCATGGCTCAATTCTATTCTCTTTAAAGACCCTTAAAATTCATATTTTTATTCTCAAATTGAGCTCATTTGCTAACTTGAAATCATCTTTCCTGTTTTCTGAAAAACAACGACGCGAATTTGGATGAGTATCTCTAATCAGTGAAGTTGCCCGTAATTCCAATCTGAAGTCAGGCCCAAACATTTTCAAAATATTTCTTAGTTCAAACACCATCCTTAAACTGTAGAACAATACCAGACATAACAGATTAACCATCAAACATATCAATCATATACTTGAACGACCTCATACTCAACAACCTGACAACAATGATGTAATAAGAACCCATGACAACTCACGAATCCTTATGCAACTATTAATGATGGATAAAGACAGGAATTCTGATGTCCTCCTAATGAGAATATATCATCAAATTATCCCAATGATAGTATTTTAAACGTTACAATCCTTCATTTTTTATGGGGATCATCATATCTTTCAGATAGCAGAGTTTTAAACGATATAACCCATCAATTTTATGGTTCCAAACTTATTAATAACCTAACCAAAAACTACATCAACAGAACTGTAATCACATAACCAATTCTCATAACAGAACAGAACCGAACCAACCACTCAGAACACAAAACCGTCACACTTAGAATATCACAGATCGTAATTACAGTTTCAAGGAGTGACTTAGACTAACTGTGCACCTAAACTAGTTAATATACCAACAGTTCTACCTAAAATGCACTTAATAAATGCATGAATATGACGGCAAAACTAACATACCTAACAATCACAGAACAATGGAACCAAGGACTAATGTCGAACCCATGCCCTTTCGGATCAAACTGGCGCTTTAGACCAAATAACACAACCAACCAAACTTCAAGACCATGTTCATTTTTTGGGTGAAAATCATGTTCATTTACTTAATCATGAGTTAAATCAAAAATACGTCAAATTAAAAATAAGTACAACTTATTTTTTCGAAGCCTAATTAATTTTTGAGAAATATTAACGCCTTTCCAAATTAATGAGATGAATCTCTTTTTTCCTATTCTTCGATCATCCAGTAACCAATTAAGAAGGTGTGAGAGGAGTTACTCCTTTTTTTTTTCTAGTGCCAGAAAAATCGATGGAGCAAGACCAAGGGTTGTTACAATGAGGAGCCAGTGGTGGTAACTCACAAAAATACCATGGATTTATCTTATTGGTCTCGAATGTATTTTATTTTGTGAGTTTATTTTTCCACATTTTCATTCCAAAAACGAAAAAGTTTTACTTTGTATTTGTTTATATTACAGGTTAGTTGATGGGAGATTGAAAATCATGGTATTTGATAATAAGAATTTTTAGATTAACACACTCCCATTAGAAAATGCGATAGACATGTATATAAGTATACAAAATTGATCGACTTATTGGCTTAAATTTTTGGACTAGATATTAAGATTATAACATAATATTAGAACAAGTTGATCTTGTATCACATTATTATCCTCGTGCGATTTCGTTTTATCGTACGTTGGTGAAGTGAAAATTCGTGCAACCAAACTTACCTTCTTCTTTCCTAAAAAAAAAAATTTACCTTCTTCGCCTATATGTACATGCTTTACCCTTCCCTTTTCCTCCTGAAGGAAATCATCCGGACATACCTCTCCTCCGAACACTTGTATCCAATCTCTATCTCATACATTATGGTACTTAATTTATGTTATTAATGTAACGACTACATATATAAGCGAAGCTGGCACAAATATACAAATCTCTCTTACCAACCCTTGGTGGGTAGGATAGCAATGGATTCTACCTCGTTTCCCAGGGGTAGGTGAGTCAACTCACATCCCTTACAAATGGCAAAATTTTACTTAGAAAAGAAACAAAGTCCAATACCGTTTATAACCCCGGAGTTTATACCAACCGGCTTAAAAAATTTCTTGACAAAAAAAATTCCGTCGTTCTTACAAATAAGAGTGGATTGAGAATTGTATTTGAATGTTACGAATGTAAAAGACACGTCATTACAAGAACCACTCACAAAAAAGCTTGACAAAAATCCAAATCTCATCTACATATGGAAAGATGCAACAAACCAAGAGCGTCTCATACATACCAAACAAATCCCAGAAGCTCCCATAGAAGCAATCAACCACAAACAACAGACAAAACAATGTAGTAGTGATCAGGTGACAAACACTGCTTATTCCCATTAGTTTCTTCTTCTCTTCACACACTCAGAAAGCACACTTGTGGAAAAAAAATGGAGCCAAGCATCAAGGTCAGAAGACATTTCTGGTTGTCTTTCCAAAACATTTGTCTTTCTTTGTTTTGAAGTTGTAATTTGGTTGCTAAATTCTAAAACTAGACTTGGTTATTTGTCTCTCTACCTGCCACCTTCTCCATTTATAGCTTTCTCATCTACATGAACTTGGACGTCTTTGAATACGCTCGCATCCACCCTCGGAGGACCTGAATGCCTCCTCGGTCGAGCTGGTGAGCCGGAGAAGGAAAGACGCTTCTTTGCAGAACCACCGATTGACGCCTTGTCGGGAGTTCCACTCCTCTCGGGTCCCAAAGGGCTCGAAAACCGGGATTTTGCCTTTGCAGACTGTGTTGGTGTCATGTAACTTGGAATCGATGGCGAGCTTGCGAAACTCTCATCATCTCTCACTGATGATCCTGCTATGCTGTGCCTGTGGTAACGCTCAGATTGCGCACTGAACATGCTCCTGGAGTCTTCTTCGCAAGTGCTTCCTCTTGGACTAGCTGGCTTCATCTTACTTGTTACTGATGATACTGAGGGTGCCTTAGAGGGAGGAGTTGAAGGTGACTGGCGACTCGGAGGCCTACTTGATTTTTGGCCACTTGGTGACAGCTTATTCTCATGGTTGCTACGACGCTGTGAATAAGATCGGCTGATATCTCCTACAGACATGGCACGGCTTGCCGAGCTCTTAACAGAGACACGGTCATTGTTGTCCACTGAGCTCCGGTTCTCCCAAGGTCGGGAAGCCATCCACCTCTCTAACCAACTCCAACCCCACTGGGGATTGTTTGGATCCATAAATGTAGGATTCACCGATTTTGTAGAGTTCTTCAATGTTTGCTGTTATGAACCATGATCATCAATTAAGAGTGTGAGATGACGGTTGCACTCAAGGCCAGTAACCGAGCAGTGATACACTCGTCTTTCATAACAGAGAAAAACACTAAAAACAGAAAAATATTTCGGAAGCTGAACCACATTAGAACATGCATTGCCAACTAGAATTCGACACAATTCGGTTTAAGAAGAACAGAAAAGGAGGAACCTGGTTTGCTCCAATATCTTTCTTGTGGATACTGTTAGATCAAATCTAAATGCGTTAAAAATATAAGAGTAGCTGTGTTACCTGATGTGTGAATGCATAAGCCAATGCCCTTTCTCTTCTCATAGCAGCTTCTTGCTTTTGTATCAAGCTTGCTTCAATTTTTTCCTTTGATTGGATGCTATCATCCCACTGCTCTCCAATCTGTCACATGCAACATAGACACTGTGAGTTTATATTTTAGCAAAATAAAATTCGGATTTTATAACGAGAGAGCTGCTGAGAAGAGGACCATAAAAGCAAGGGCACTCACAGAAGCTCTCAATTTCTCGAGCTCTTTCTCGTGTTTCTGCTGCAGCTGGCGCTGGAGAGCTTGGTTCTCTTCTGACATTCTAATCCTCCTTTCACGTATCTGAGACTGCACACGTGCAAGAGTCTGCATTGCCCGCAGTGTGGAAGTCGCTTGCCGTTTGACAGATTGCCCCTGTATCAATGACTTCAACCTCACCAGACCTCTCAAAGCCCGCAATGCTCTTCTTGCCTGAAGAAACATCAGAAGAAACAACACAGGATGAACTTGCAATTCCAAGACAGCAGGGTTTATTCACAGGGAGTAAACACGGATGGATTAGTTTCGTTGCCGTGAAACAAGATCCCTCAATCCAATTAGTTTCTTTTAACGAAGGACAAAACCAGATTCAACAATTACCAGCCCGAATTCAGTTACAGTGAACTTTAAAGAATCAGAAAATCTCAAACGACGACAGCGTAAGTCCGAAGAGAAACTCAAAAGATGTAATCTCAAAAAAGACCAATGTGCGGAAACTAGCATAGATATTAGACAATACCAAGTAGCCTCGAAAAGCTGTTTGAATTTTGATTGCTGCAATTTCCTCCTTAGATCTTCCAGAGTAGCGGGCCACAGTAGTGAGGCGAACAACCTCAGCAGCAGCTTGGGCAGCTGCGACGGCTGCCTCTGCAGCCACTGCAGTGGCAATAGCCACGGAGTAGGCATGCTTGCTTTGTTCATTATTGGCTTCATTCAACTTGACATCTTCTACAATAGGAGGTGGTAGGGCAGCGGATGGAGGAAGGGCAGGAGGGTTCAATGCAGGAGTTTCTTCAACTGAAGAGACAGCAGCACCAGAGTTCTTCTCCTTATCATACCACCCTTGTGTCTTTGATTTGGATTTCTAGCCAAACAAAAGAGGAACTAATCGTTTCATCGACAGATCTCTACAATGAACTCAAAAATAGAGACCGAACAAAGCTCGAGCGTACCTTGGAACCGAGAGCTTTCTTCAAAGCAGAGAACCAACTCCCTCTTTTACCCATCTCTTCAATCACTCAGCTGCCTCAGGCTGAACATAAGAGTTTTAAACCGCTAATCCGAACTAAAAGGAGAACCCGTCCAAGCACCTAACAATGCAAGTAAATAGCCTAATTAAAGAGGGAGATCTCAATAAGATCTGATTAGAAAAGACCAAAGAAAGCAACACTTGCACACCGTTAAAAATCTCTATATCCGACCCGAATGTGAACTAAAAGGACCTAACAATGCAAGTAAATAGCCTAACTGAAGAGGGAGATCTCAATAATTAATATCTGACTAGAAAAGGCCAAAGAAAGCAACACACTTGCATACGTTTAAAATCTCCATATCCGACCCGAAACTCCAAGCCAATGACTTGGTGGGATTCTCTACACTAGACACAAACAATGCGGTAATCTCAACACATGCTACTAAATAGATCTACCAAAGTTACCAATAAAAAAAAAAGGCACCCGGAATCAAGTTGGAAGCTTTGGACCAGTTAGCAATGTAATTAAGAAACCAGGACTGACCCAGGTTGCAAAAGCAGACAAACCAAACCCAGAAAGATAGACGGAAGAAAAAAACAACAGGAGTGGCAAAAAAGCTTCAAACTTGAATGGAACAGGACTTTTATAATACCGGTGGAAGTCCTCAGATCTCTGGGGAGCTGAGGAAGAACATTCTCTTTCCCAAGGCAGCAGCTCCAAAAGAGAGATGGAACGGATGGAAGGAAGGAATAAATGTGACACGCGTCTCCTATGAGAGAGAGAGAGAGAGAGATTTAGAGAGAGAGAGAGAGAGGGAGGGGGTTTGGACTTTGGAGGAGGGGGAGGGATGATTAGATTAGATCAGATCAGATCAGATGGGAGGCAGTAACTACTCTGGTCTGGTTGGGTGTTATGTTTGTGGGGCCCATTTGCTTCTAACAACATTATAACGGCACCAACAATTAACAGACAATCTTCGCTGTCCGTTACCCAACGTTTCCCCGCTCCCGGCTGTGGATTGGGTTCGGAGTGAAGAAAATATCTCGGACGGTTTGGAATGAAGAAGGATCGTACTGGCATGTCCTATTTATGATACCGGCATGCCCCGGTTACAATACCAGTATCCGCCGTTATGTGATACTGGCCTTTGTTTTTAAGACAGCGGCATGTCCCGTTACGATACCATAGCTTTTTTCGTTTTGATCCCCGTATTTTAGAATTTTTGCAAAAAAGTCACATTGGCATTTTTCGTTTACAATATCGGCATGCGCCATAGTTTTTTTCATTTTGATCCCTATATTTTAGCATTTTTGCAAAAAAATCCCTATGTGTCTTCACTCCAAACGGTTCGGAATGGGGGCATAATGCATTCCGTACCCAATGCAACCCCTCCTCCCAACATTTATATAATTCGTCGTCCGAGTAAAAAAAAATTCGAGTTCGAAATTTTAAAAATATTGTAAAATATAATGTAAATTTTGTTAAATTCTTTTTTTTCTCTTACAAAAATTATACATAGATTTAATCTAAATGGATATCCGGTTTAGATAGTATAAGACAAAAATCGGCTTTCAGAAAACAATTATATATGTTTAGTCTTATCTATTAAGTACGGCTCTTTAATTTATGTGACTTTAAATTCCAGAATAATAAAATCTACAAAATGTAGACAGTGTATTTTTAACTCTCAGTTTTTTTAAAAGTAAAATTTTTCAACAATATTATTATACACACCACTAATTGAACCATGGACATTTTGTTAATTTACCTTACGCCTTTTTTTTAAGCTTTCAGTTAATTTTTTTTCTTAAGAGCTAATTAAAAATCATTACTTTAAAATATGAAATTTATTTTATCTGCAGCTCCTGTCGGAATTTTAAATTTTTTTAAAAAAGAAGTTGCTTGTTGTCACGGTTATCTCTTGTGGAAAGTGCGTCACATGCTATTGGACCACCGAAGTTATTTTATTCGCCTTTCAACGTTCCTTTGTCACGTGATACTTGTGATACTCCAATTTTGAAAAGTCTATTCACTTTTTTTTCCGACATATATTTTGAGAGAATTTCGAGGTTAAATGTATTTGGTCGGGAGTAGGATCAAGATGAATGACTTCCTAAAAAATTTTCGGGATGCGTGTGAGTGAAGACAAAACACGCTAAAAAAGTTCTGTGTTGGTCTGTAAAGACAATTGGTCGGATCACGTGGCGCTACAATACTTGATCTTGATTATTTGGGACATGTTTGACAAGTTGTCCATCTATAACTACATATAAAAAGATCTAAAAAACTACATATAAAAAGTATTAAATTTTATTATCCGATCTCAACTAGTATATATTCGAGTCAGGTATATATTTTATGTTCTCATCAATTGTGGACCAGCTTCATATCCACGTCTGTACGATAGTGCCAGTACCTCTCAAAAGGCATGGCAATAACTTTTTGCAGGTATAGTATGGGGACGAAACAGCTTGATAGTTACCGGTGTAAATAGCTCTATGAGAGTTAAGACTAGGAGTGACGGAAAAAAATTTGGTAACCGGTATTCGTATTTAATATTCGTATTTCTTTTGGGAGACTGTTACAAATTTTACATTCGGGTACGAATTTCTATTATCCGAAAGAAATTCCTAAGTCAGATATGGATACAAATAGTAAAAACATTAATTCGGATATTAATATCGAACTAAAAAAACTTACTTGGGCAGCCCAAAAGAAACACAAGGCCCAGGCTGCACAGAAATTGGTGGCCCACTCCAGAAATTATTGTCACTCATTCCGTAAGGGTAAAAAAAACACTTCTTTCACATTTTTTTGTTGCAAATTTTAGCTTAACTATCACTATTTTTTTTGTCCTTTTATAATCATGTATATATATTAAGTCATCATTGTATGGTTGCTCTATTGAACTTTGAAATTTTAAAAGTTTCAAACATTCTGAATTTTTTTTCTCTTGCCATTTTTCATTTTCCATCTCCCTTCTCATTTATTTTTTCTCTTCGGCAAGGAGCCACTGGTATCGTTGACGTCGCGCCACCACATCATCATTCATGTCTCGGACAAACACGTTCTGCAGTCTAATCATGAACTAACAAGAGAGTCCTACACTAAGTCGCTTTACTAGGAGAGTTCAGGAGATTGGACATGGCCCATTCGAAAAAATAGATCATGTAGTCGAAATTCATAGTTTATATATTCTATCGGATCAAGTTGCCTCAATAGTGGCATGACAATGGCAGTTAGGGCTGAGAATATGTCGGACTCATGGGTTTAGGCCCAAAATTGGGCCCGAGCCCGAAGAAATAATTTTGTTGGATTGTTGGCCGACGGGCTGTCAGTGCAGCCCATCACCGACGGACTGGCGGTGTGTCGGCTTGGACACACCGCCGATCGGGTTGGCGGGCCAGTCCAAGGCCCATTAAATTTTCTGAAGCAACCTATTAAATTTTCTGAAGCAACTCAGTACAGTACGCCAGATTTGAAAAAAAATTAAACTTAAACTCCAACAAATTCAACAAGTTTTACACCCAACTTTCAAATTCATAAATCCAAGTTTAGATAGCAAGCTTCAACAAAAAGTTTCAGAAATTCAAGTTTAGATAGCAAGCTTCAACCAAAAGCTTCAACGAGAAGCTTCAACAGCAATCTTCAATAAACTTTTCACAAAATCCATCATTCCAAGCAACAGCAAGCTTCAAGCTTCATCACTTTGGATCTCCACCAAGTTCTACACAAAATGAACAAGAAAATAGTTAATTTTTATCCGGCCAATAACATCTTAAACAAATATTTAGATTGGGCTAACCTCCAATGATATTGTTATCTCCTAATAGGTCTTCCATTTCACCTGGGGTCTTTGGAATCTTACTCCTCAACCAATTTTGAGTGCACAAGAGTGCTTGCACGGTACTCGGCTTCAAAGAGCTTCGATAAGGATCAACCACACGTCCACCCGTGCTAAAAGCCGATTCCGATGCAACAGTAGATAAGGGAATTGCTCGCACATCTCCTGCAATTTTTGCAATAATCGGGTACTTGGACGCGTTCACTTTCCACCAACTCAACAAGTCAAAGTTGTCATTCTCTTCCACGGGATCACTTAAATACTTAGACAAATCAGTACTTTTTTCAACTTGCTTATCCACCCTTATTTGCTTATCCCACTGATCCCGAGATGATGAGCCCAAAGCCAAATCATCCTCCTCAAATTTGTCATTCCCCATTTCAATGTCAACTAGGGTTGAGCTAGAGGAAGCAACGGCTGGAGACTTGCGAGAACGATCTTGATATTGCTCGTGCAACTGAGCAAACATTGTACTAACACTTTTCGAATATGCTGTGGCTTTTTCTCCATTGTATATTTGTTCAAATGAGTACTTAACGTACTGGCTCTTGTATCAGGTATCTAAGACATTGCAATGTAAAGCAACCCGTTAATGGATTTAAATTCTCCCCAATACTTGGTGAACTTCACCATCATCTTTGAACAAATACGCCCAACAAAGAATTTTGGGAAGAACCATACTTCATCAAAACCTATTCGATGTCTACAACTTCATGCAAGAACTCATTCACCGTGACTTTAGTGCTTCCTGAAAATTTAACTATGACATCATAGATCATCTTCAAGAATTTGATCAAGTACCTTGCATTTTCCCAATCCACCCTCTTAGGAGGCCTACCAAGCATAGTTCTCATAGCAGTAATGTTTTCAGCATTAGCCTCGTTCTCTGCCTCATCATCATCCTCAATATCTCCAGATAGAAGTAGGTAACAAACTTTCCATCATCTTTCTCTAAGCGAGTAAATGCACGCTCATACTTCTCGGCAGCCTCCAATATTAGATATGTTGAATTCTACCTCGTTTCCACATCCAAACTCAGACCTCTCTTGCTCTCAATGGCCACAGCCTTCACACATGCATTGAAAAGTTTTTCTCTAGCTGGAGATGACTTGACATACTTCACAGCTCTTCGAATCTTTACAATCGACTCATTTAGCTCTTTCAATCCACTTTGTACAATCAAATTGACAATATGTGTACAACATCTCATGTGCAAAAAGTCATAGTTTGATATGATATTTTTCAGCTTATAACCAGTGGATGACTTCAATGTGCGAATTGTCGCATCATTTGAGCTAACATTGGCAACCGTAATAGTTAAAATCTTTTCAATACCCCAATCAATCAAGCACGACTCAATAGTGTCTCCAATTGTTTCATCCTTGTGATCCGCAATCGGGCAAAAGTTTATCACCCTTTTCTGATAAATCTAATCATTATCAATCCAATGACCTGTCAAACACATATAATTCAGATTCTGAATTGATGTCCATGTATCCGTGGTGAAGCACAACCGCTGATTTTTCATCAATCTTTTCAATTTTGCCTTTTCATCTTCATACAACTTCATGCAGTCCTTAGCTAATATTGTCCTATGTGGTAAATTAAACCTAGGCTGCAAGTATCGGCAATAGGCAATAAATCTATCTCCTTCAACTATTCTAAAGGGCATCTCATCAATAATCACAAATTTAGCCAATTAGATCCTAGCCTCATCATGATTGAAAACAACAGCCTTCAACTTACCTAGACCACTTCCAACTTCAGCCTTCTCAAAAGACAAAACAGCTTATTTCAAATCTTCTCTAGGAAATTTCTTGCACTGTTTCTCTAAGTGACGAGCCATAGTCGTGGTTCAATTTCTCTTACTATGGCATGCATACGGTGTATCACAGTAGTTACATGTAGCATACTCTTCACCCTCTTCCATATCTGAAATTCTAGTAAAATATTCCCAAATATTACTAATTTTCCTCCTATTCTTAGCAACAATCGTTGCTTTTAGTTTCTTTTTCAGATGCAGAAGAGGTTTAGGATGTGGCGTACCAGAAAATAAACAAGGAATGAGGACGGTGAACGATACATTAACGAAAAGAGGTGAGGACGAACGGAGAAGTATCGTGTCGGGAGCGAGGACTTTGAACGGCGAAGGGAGGAGGAGGAGTACCATGTTGGATTTTTAGGGTTTCTGGCTTTAGTGGAGGGCGTCGTTGAAGGGAGGAGGAAAGGTAGGAAAGGCAAAAGGGTGGAGCCGTGAAGGAGGAGCGGTGGTTGGTTGGCAGCCACTAAGGGAGGAGGACGGTGTTGGGTTTTAGGGTTTCTGGCTTCAGTGGAGGGAGTCATTGAAGAGAGGAGGTTCGGGAGGAAAGGAAGAAGGGTGGAGCCGTGGAGGAGGATCGGTGGTCGGTCGGCTAGGGAGGAGGACGGTGAACGATGGAGGAGGAGCGGTTGGTTTTGGACCTTAAATCTGTAGTCATAGAGCGGCGGAGATTGGGAGGAAATAGGTTTAATTCTGGGACTGGGTATTTATATTATCCCAAAACGCAGTATTTTGGTCGGGATTTCGGGCTCACGGTGTACGTAAAAAATGACACCGATATGAGCTCGACCGGTCGGTTTAAACTGACTGTCAACCCATGAACCCATTTTCCAAGTCGGGTTTTCGGTTTACTGGGCTTCGGGTTAGTCGGGCTTTCGGTGTAGCGGACTTTTTTTGGGTTGGGCCTCACCCCTAACGGCAGTGCAACGTCGATGAAGTTGGTGGCTCCTTGCCGAAGAAAGAGAAAGAAAGGAGATCAAAGAGAAGAAGGAAAGAATGTGAGAAAAAAATCTTAATATTTTAAGAAATTTTATCATTTTAAAATTATATAAAAAAATTAGTGAACATGCACTAAAAATTTATAAATGATGACCATGGTTATCTTTTACTAAACTTCACAACACACAAACAAATTTCACGAACGCCACAGACACGACTAATTTTCCAACATAACCAATTCACAACTGTCAATCTGACGCTCACTGCTCGTCCTTATCCCCGAATGTCGCTCTCTCTCTCTGTCTTCTTTGATGGTAAATTATGAAGCATTGTTTCCCCGAGTGCTTCTTGAATTTAATTGTGATATTTTCTCTCATATGGCTCATACTATTTTAGATTAATTGCTTCCGAGTCTAAATTTAGTAGTAAAGGACGAATATTTGATGCATTTATTAGCTCGTTATTTGCCAAAATTATGAAATTTCTATTATGTACTCAAGAGTGACTATTAAACATGTCATCACATATCAACAACTTTTTTTTAAAAACATGTAATCAAGAATGATCCGTTCTGCTATCTAAGTCCTGGTTTGATTGGTATGATTGTCGGTCATGCTGTTGTTTTAATTAAAAATTATATTTTAATTTCCGTTAATATAAAAATATTGTATATAAGAGAGAAACACAATCGTCCATGAAAAAAGCCAATTAGAGAAGAAAATAAATATTGATGCAAAGGCACTCCAAGCATTTTTTTTGAGAAATAAATTTTTATTAGAATATATATACGGCAGAAGAAGATCTCGCAACCTCGCAGTCGATAGCCTCTTCAAAACTCTGATGCGATAAAATCCAATAGAAAAAATCACATAAGAGAAAGAGTACCTTCGATAGCACGACGAAAACGAAGATCCTTTCCGCCCCATGTTACAAATGTTCAGGCTACACCCAAATTTCCCCAACACTCACAAGCGAATTATTACAACATCTTGCGTATAATATATCTAATCTTTAAGAAGTCAAAAGAGTATTGATGCAAAAGCCCCCAAAATCTTCGAGGAGTCGATTTCAAGATTTTTACTCCAATACTTAGCCCACTTTAATCAGTAGGCTCAACAACCTGCATTTGACATTTGGATGATAATGAAGCACAAAAATTGGGGTAAGTTTCATCTAATGGTTCAAGCTTTCATGAGCTTTAACTTTTAAGGACTTAACGAATTCTTTCGCCAAAATTCTCGTTTCAGAGATTAATTTCATGTAATTTCTTAGGTTTTTATTTTTCAAACTTTTTTTGAAACAAAAAGCAGACTCCGTTGGAAGTTGTCTTTCTTCTGTTCCTATGGCTAACATGAAAATATAAACGGTCCAAACTTTACATTTACAGGAACCAATTGGAACCTTGAAATCGATGGAACTTGTCAAGAAAATGGGACAGTTCTCCACGTCCAAAAATTAGACCAACACTCAACCTTGAAATGAGCGTTTTCTTGCTATTTAAAATGATCAGTTCTGAACATTTTTTGGTTGAATTTCAAACAGGAAAAATATTTCCCGAAACCTCATTCAGAGAATTGTCGAAAAACCAACATTATGGAGCAAGAAGAGAATCCTCCAACCAAATTAGCAACTTTTCAGGGCCGAGACCCTCTTTCCTGACAAAAAAAAACTACCACCTAAAAGGAGCCAAATAATATGTTTTCTTTTGCGGGTTCTCATATTAAACATGAAAACATGTGGTGATTTGATTCCATCTCTCAAATTACAAAAAATTGTGCTCGAGTTCCGCAGTTAGATTTTCGTTTTTTTTACGGAAGACGTAAATGAACATTGAATAATTAAAAATGCCGAAAAAAATGAGCACCGTTCTAAGAATCGGAAATCTATACTTCTGATGTAACTAAGAGCCAAAAAGGGTTACCCAATCGACCCAAGGTAACACTTCCATGCCTGACCAAATAAAGGAAAGGCCACCGCTATTGGTTAGGAGGGAAGAAGCTAACCCAGCCTCGCCGAGAAAAACCTAAGTTCAAAGATCAATAAGTACTGCTAGAAATCTATTTAAAACTTACTCCTTCAAATATAACGCCGATAAATGTCTTGATAACTCGACAGCGGAACGAGACGCTGTAACAAACTAAACACGAAAACCACGCCACCGCCGGTCAAGAACCCAGTTACGAGAACCGAGCAATGACGGGGACAACCTCAAACGATAGTTCTGGAAACACGGGAAAGAGCATAGGACAAACAAACTGTAGATAAGCAACCATAGATCGATACTATTATGAGCTTCGGTAGCATCTACCTGCACGGTTCACTTGCCACCCTTCTTGGCAGCAGACTTGGTCACCTTGGCTCCAGAAGGATCCTTCTTCTCAACACTCTTGATGACTCCCACAGCCACAGTCTGACGCATGTCCCTGACGGCAAAACGACCCAGTGGTGGGTACTCGGAGAAAGTCTCCACAACCATGGGCTTGGTGGGAATCATCTTCACCATACCAGCATCGCCATTCTTCAAGAACTTGGGCTCCTTCTCAAGCTCCTTGCCAGATCGCCTGTCAATCTTGGTGAGGATCTCGGCAAATTTCACAGCAATGTGAGAGGTGTGGCAGTCCAGCACAGGGGCATAACCATTCCCGATTTGGCCAGGGTGGTTCATAATGATAACTTGGGAGGTGAAGTTGGCAGCCTCCTTTGCAGGGTCATCCTTGGAGTTTGATGCCACGTAACCACGCTTGAGATCCTTGACGGCAACATTCTTAACGTTGAACCCAACGTTGTCACCGGGAAGTGCTTCTTGGAGAGCCTCGTGGTGCATCTCCACAGACTTGACTTCAGTTGTCAGCCCAGTGGGACCAAAGGTGACGACCATACCAGGCTTCACGACACCAGTCTCAACACGACCCACAGGAACAGTTCCGATACCGCCAATCTTGTACACATCCTGAAGTGGGAGACGGAGGGGCTTGTCCGAAGGCCTCTTGGGCTCATTGATCAGGTCCAGGGCATCGAGAAGTGTTGGGCCCTTGTACCAGTCGAGGTTGGTGGACCTCTCAATCATGTTATCACCCTCAAATCCAGAGATGGGGACGAAGGGTATCTTGTCAGGGTTGTACCCAACCTTCTTCAAGTACGAAGACACTTCCTTCACAATTTCTTCATACCTAGCCTTGGAGTATTTGGGAGTGGTAGCGTCCATCTGCAACACAAGAAACAACAGCAGGTAAGACATCCAATCAATTACTAGAGGATAACTATTTCGAATACTCCAACTACTAAACTAAGTTAAATCATTTCCCGACATTAACAAACTATGATTCTATTTCCCCTGTACCCAAGAGGATAAATGAGACCCTGAAGTAATATAGAAACTCATCAAAAGAAAAGGGTAAAACCGAACCTTGTTACAGCAACAGATCATTTGCTTCACACCAAGTGTAAAGGCAAGGAGAGCGTGTTCCCGGGTCTGGCCATCCTTGGAAATACCAGCCTCGAAACCACCAGTAGTGGAATCAATAATCAGGATAGCGCAATCAGCCTGGGACGTACCGGTGATCATGTTCTTGATAAAGTCACGATGTCCGGGGGCATCAATGACAGTGCAGTAGTACTTGGTAGTCTCAAACTTCCACAAGGCGATATCAATGGTGATACCACGCTCACGCTCGGCCTTGAGCTTGTCGAGCACCCAGGCGTACTTGAACGACCGCTTGTTCATCTCGGCAGCCTCCTTCTCGAACCTCTCGATCACACGCTTGTCGATGCCTCCAAGCTTGTAGATCAAGTGTCCGGTGGTTGTCGACTTCCCGGAGTCGACGTGGCCGATGACCACGATGTTAATGTGAACCTTTTCCTTACCCATTATCAAATCTTAGCTCAACAACTGAACCACAACAGCAACAGCAACCACCCACATCCAATCAGTCGAATTATCTTAACTAATTTCAAACAAATTATAATAAACAAAGAACCTTTAACCATTAAAAACCGCGATTAAAAATATCTTGTAATCAGAAAACAATATATAAAACCTAAGAATTGTGATTAGAGCAAATGGATGGATGGAACTGAGATCGAACCTTTTGGGGAAAACGGAGATAAACCCTCGCGGCGGCAGAGGACGGAGTGAACAGTAGAGGAGGAAATGTGTGCGTAAGGACAAAATGAGCTAGGGTTTCGCGTTATTTATAATAAAGGGTTTTGTTGTGGGGAACTTTTGTGTTCCAAAATTGCCCCTGTATTCTTTCCGTTCCGTTCCGCAAGTTCTAAATGATTAATTGCGCAACTTCCGTTACGCAGCAGCAGTGTTAGTTGATATTATTGTTCCTATAACCGTTTAAAGGATGATTTGAAATCTCTGATTTATTTTTTTTGAGACGAAAATCTCTGATTTATTGAATATGGTTATATTTTGAAAGTTGATTGTGATATATAAATAGTAATTATGATGACGTTTCGGAGAAAAATAGCCAAAATATAACAATTTTTTATATTTTGAATGGTGCGATGTACTAAAGTGAAATCTATTTTTTAAGAATACAAGGTGATTTTGTTTTTGTATTTCTTGTTGCAATGAGCGAGAGAATATTCTAATTTTATTTGAGTAAAGAAAAAAATTTTGAAAACGTAGTCGGATCGGCAGTCTGTTCGTTTCGATCAACACTCGGAATATAAATCTGTCCATACTTTGGTTCAAACGAGTCAACTGGTGATTCAAGTAATCAGAACTGAACTATGGCCAAAGGTTCCAAAATCGTATTTAAACCTTCCTAGAATGTTTCGAATATGGCTTGGTGTTTGATGAAACCGTTGATTCGGTAGTTCAACCGATGGTTTGAAATAGTAACCAATTTGGAATATATTGACACCGGTTTTGAGTTGAATGATGATGCACTTTTATGTTTTCCTTTGTTATTGTGGTGGACGAACCATTCAGTTCAATTCCCGTTTATTTCAACCGTTGCAAAAGCGGTTCTTGTTTGTTTGGTTTTAATGGTTGCATTGAACAAGTATTTAGCGCCAAATGTCATTTTTTGGATGAAGTTAGGTACTCAATGACACTAGAATTTTTGGAGGATGTTGCGGTGTGTTACGTATTGTCATTGAACGGGAAATATCGTTAGTGTACGTGGAGGGTGTACGGGCCTTATTGTGTGGGTCACAACCCAATAGATATGAAAGGACTATAAGTAGTAGTTTGTACAGATGTTGGTATCATTCTTGAAATTTGCCAATAACAAACGGTTATCCCGCCTTCTTCTTCCCTATCTCTCTCTCTTTCTCTATTTTCCCTCCCTTTCTTGATTCTTCGATCTAACGAGTTGGTATCAGAGCACTTCGATTCTCGGAAAAGCTCGTCAATGACTCGATTGGGATAAATGGATGATCAAATTCGTGCTTTGGAACAAGAAAATCGATTGGAAGCAGAACATCGCCGGAAGCAGGGCGAGAAAATTGTGCGGTTGGCGGAGGAGTAGGACGAGGCGAGGGCTAAAATTGATGGAAACTCAGAGAAGCTATCTCAGGTGGAGGGTCAATTAGCCGAGATGATGGAGATGTTGAGGTCTCTGACGGCGACGAGATCGCAGGAAGAGGACCAGAGATTCCCCTTGTTGCCATTACCCACAGATGTACTACAAGAGGTAGACCGAAGTGAGCATAGTAGGTCTGGGTCGCGCACGGAGGTAGCTTGGCCGGAGGTTACAGACGGAACACGTGGAAGGAGAAATCAAGAGAATGTACAGGAAAATGTCCCAACCATAACCCCCAAATTGGAAATTCCTATGTTCACGGATACAAACCCTAGGTCGTGGGTTAGGAGGTGCAAAAAATATTTCATGTTGAACCGTGTTCCGGAGGAGAGAAAGGTGTATCTTAATGCTATGTACCTTGATGATAAAGCCGATACATGGTATATGTCGTGGGCTGTTAATCACAAGAGGGTTTCTTGGCCTGAGTTTACAACAGCCTTTTATGCACGTTTTGGAGATAAGGGCTATGACTCGGTGGTGAAGGAATTTAACCAGTTGAGATAGAATGGAGATGTTGAAGAGTATGTGGGTCGATTTGAAGAACTGAAAGCTCTTTTGTTGATGGAGAACAGCTTCTTAATGGATAAGTACTTCACATCTAGCTTCGTAGCAGGATTAGATGATGATGTTCAAGTCATGGTTCTAGCTGCCAGACCAGGGTCCTTAGTTGAAGCTATGAGGTTGGCTAGGCTAAATGAAACAGCAATAGAAGCCATGTTCAAGAAGAAACAAGATTATAAGAATACTTTCAGTTCTGGCCAGTCTAACTTAAATGGTTATTCAAATAAGTTTGGTTGTGGAGGTTCTTATGGAGGAGGAAAGAATTATGCCAGTAACTTTGCTAGTAGTAATAATAGAGCTAGTAGTAACAATTTTGTTAATGGTGGTGGCAAGAACACTAAAAGAGACCGTGTGTGTTAGACTTGTGGTGATGAGTATTTTAGAGGACATGTTTGTACTAGTAAAAAGAAATCTTCATTGAACATGTTAGAGGGAGATTGTTCAAACTGGAAGAGAGGTTTACTGGAGGATGAGAACATGTCAAGTAACGATAAGAAAGATGATGGTTCAACTATTTTATCATTACAAGCAGTTGGTGCAGTTGATAAAGATAGCAGTGGCACCTTGAGGATTATGGATAAGTGCAGAGATAAATCATTGCTTGTTCTATTAGATTCGGGCAGCACGTTCAGTTTTATGGACAATGTCATAGTGCAAGCACTATCTTTTCCCAAGGAAGCAATTCCTGCAGTTGTTGTCACCATTGCCAATGGGGATAAAATGTCAAATGATGAGCAGTGCAAGAACTTCCTGTGGGAAATGGGTGGACAAAAGTTTCAGAGTGATTTACGAGTGTTGAAGTTGGGCGGTTATGACATGGTTTTGTGTACTGATTGGATGAAAGGAGATAAGCCCAGTACTTTGGTAGAATTTGGTTTTTGGGCAATGCAAGCTTCTGTCAAGAGGGATGGTCAGAAAACTGTGTTGAAGAGCATGACTTAAGAGGAATTACAATGACTGCAATCTAAGAAGTTGATTCCCAGTAATGGTTTGGCTATAATGGAGTGGAGTAGGGTACATAAATCTAGTGTGAGAAGAGTGGAAGAAATTTTTTAGTTAGTTGCAGAAGGAGAAGAGGCAACTCAACCATTAGTGGACGAGAAAGAGTTGGATCCTAGATTGCAGCAAATGCTGGAGGATTATGAGGACATTTTTGCAGAACCAACCATATTGCCTCCTCCTAGGGTGCATGATCATGACATTCTCTTGAAACCAGGAGCTTAACCTGTGAGCATAAGACCTTATAGATACTCTTACCACCAAAAGAAGGAGATTGAGAACTAGGTCCAAGCTCTTTTGGACGCAAATTTTATCCAACCCAGTAAAAGTCATTTTGCAAGCCCAGTTCTTTTAGTAAAGAAGAAAGAGGGTACGTGGCGAATGTGTATTGATTATAGGCAACTGAACAACCTTACAGTGAAGAACAAGTACCCAATTCCTATGATCGATGACTTGTTGGATGAGTTGAATGGTGCTTAAGTGTTTTCGAAGCTGGATTTGAGGTCGGGTTATCATCAGATTAAAATGAAGAGAGAGGATATTGCAAAGACAACTTTTAGAACTCATTATGGACACTACGAGTTCAAAGTCATGCCTTTTGGTTTGACAAATGCACCAGCTACCTTTTAAGCACTCATGGACAACGTGTTTGGTGAACATCTGAGAGATTTTATCCTAGTATTCTTCGATGACATCTTAATTTATAGTAAGAGTATGGAAGAACACCTACAACACCTCAGATTGACTTTGAACGTCTTTAGGCAGTAGCAATTCTTTGCGAAAAAGAGTAAATGTGCTTTTGGAACTAAGAAGGTAGAATATTTAGGACACATCATCTCTTGTGAGGGAGTTATAACCAACCCAAAGAAGATTGAAGCAATGGTTAACTGGGTATCACCAACTTCAGTCTCTGATTTGAGAAAGTTCTTAGGGTTGACAGGGTATTACAGGAAGTTCATTAAAGGATATAGCGAGAAGTGTAGACCACTGTATGATCCACTGAAAAAGAATAATTTCGCATGAAATTCAGCAGCTGAAGCAGCATTTCAGGGTCTGAAGACTGCCATGGTAGAGGCTCTAGTATTAGCTTTAACTGATTTTTCTAAGCAATTTGTAATTGAAACAGATGCTAGTCAATTGGATATGGGTGTTGTATTGATGAAGAAAGGGAGACCATTGGCTTTCTTAAGCCAAGCTTTTGGTCAGAGAAATGCAGGTATATCTATATACGAGAAATAACTCCTTGTTGTGTTGGCTGCAGTGGACACATGGAGACCTTATTTAGAAAATGGTAAGTTTATGATTAAGATTTTGCTAGATGGGGTCTGTAATTTGCATGGAGTACCTCAGAGTATTGTGTGTGATAGAGATAAGGTGTTTACTAGTAATGTGTGGCAGGAACTATATGAGTTGATGGACATTAGGGTTCATTTGACTACTGCCTATCATCCACAGATGGATGGTCAAACAGAGAGGGTGAATCAATGTTTAGAGAATTACCTAAGATGTTTTTGTTTCGAGAAGCCTAAGTCATGGAGCGAGTGGTTGACTTTGGCTGAGTTGTGGTATAATACAAATTACCACACGACACTGAAAATAACACCATTTGAGATATTGTATGGGTATGTACCAGCTGAGTTACCAGGAATTCAAGTGCAATATAGTGTGGTTGCTTCCGTGGATGAGTACCTGGCCGAGAGAGTGAAAGCTCTACAGGTTATTACTACTAACTTGAAGATTGCTCAAAGGAGAATGAAGCTGCAGGCTGACAAGAAGAGATCTGAGAGAGAATTTAAGGTTGATGACTGGGTATACTTGAAGCTACAGCCCTATCGTCAGTCCTCTGTGGCTATTAGGAGAAATTTGAAGCTAGCTGCTAAGTATTATAAACCTTACAAAGTTCTGTAGAAGATTGCGTACCAATTGGATGATACGAACCCCGCCAACGATGCGATGAGACCCGGCCACAAAGCGTAAAATCCCAGATCGTTCTAGATCAGTTCGTGATAGAGATCTCGACCCGATGCTCACAACCAAATAAGAACCTTGGTATTAAGACCGCGACCCACTGTTTGAGTTGAAACAAAGAACCTTGATATGTTGATGATGCCACAAACGGTGATGATGGCCGCTTGATAAGTCGATGGTGAATTCCACGGAATTGCTCCGCTATGTTCGAGAAGTTCCGTAGAACCAAGGGAGAGACTTGCTCACGTTTTTTGATCAAAATATTCTGCCTCTTCTCATTGCATAAGCCTCTATAAATATGCTCAATATTACAAAGAGATTCCTAAGCAAACAGCTCCTAAAAAGGAATAGAAATCTGGCTGAAAAGGGAAACTAAAAAGGAAATAATTCTCTGCCTTTTAGGAAGGCTACAAACATGACAAACAAGCTAAATAAGCCAAGAGTTATTAGAATATAACTTCCTAATCAAAATTAATGGTTGAAATAAATTTTCTTGAAAGAATGCCCAAATCTGAGAGAATGAATCTTCAAGATCTTTGTTGCTGGAATTTCCTTCTTTAACACGAGCTCTCAATTTCGTGGCTCTTCAACAATGGACATCAATTCCAACTCTTCGATATAAGCTTGGAAATCAGCCTGTTAAATTGTAACCTGAAGTGCTTTGCACATACTCTCACAATTGGTCAGATTAGTACTTTATAAGGCTGCTAGGATTCATATCATTCCCCTCCTCTTGAAAGGGATTTGTCCTCAAATCCTCACATATGCCATGCCTTTGCCAATTAATAACTATATTGGAACAAGGTTGAGACTTTGAACGACATGGTTGCACTTGATATCTTCCGCTCCAACAGAATAGATACTTCGAATGAAAAGAATCTGAATTCATCTCCAAATCAAAAGTTGAAGATTTACTTAGTCGAATAAGGCTTTCTCCTGTCTTCAAACTATTCCACAAGTTGATCAATGGAGAACCACCAACATAATCGAACTTGTCAACTCCTAAGAAATCAATATGCTTAACAACAGATTCAATATGAAAATCTGGATGCATGTATGATGTGGGCTGAACCTCTTCCTTGTCAATCACAACAATAAATTCTTCATATTCATCAGCAATAGGAGTTATGCACTTCTTCATGTGAACAATATCTACCATAGATGATTCATCAAATAAATCCCTCAGGTAAAGTAGTGACATGGTATGCTCATTAAAACCATCTCTATCAAATAACTCAATTGAATATTCACCAAACTCCTCCCATGTCAAAACCTCTTCAATAACTTCATGAGAAGCAACCTTCAAAGAATTGTCAGAGCCACATACCTTGTCCCCAATGTCACACTTAGTGTGAGTGATATTTTCACGTTGCACTTCACCAACTTCTTTTGCATGCAAGTCAATTTTCCTTGCCAATAACATAAGTTTCTCCCAGCTGTCTTCATCATCCCATGCTGTAACTCTAAGAGTGCTATCACCTCTCACCCCAATCTTCCTTTGTTGAGCTCTTATATTCCTACATACATTTGGAACAACTTATACCTGCTCTATAAGTTTGTTCTTAATCCGGTCTATCCGTTTGTGAAACTTCTTGATCTCCCCACTCACCATGCAATTCATCTCACTCATCAT